>OZ012736.1:452903592-454103592 GCA_963859935.3 Lathyrus sativus | reverse complement strand
GAACTTGGTGATGGATGTTAACGAACTGAAGACACCATTGAGTGAGGTGAAAAGCAGGTTGCTCAGAGGGGGAGTATTCCCTGGTTGTGATGAATACTGTTTAGAGTGTTGGACCCAGCCTGAGGGTTGTACTAATTTGAAGCAGGGCATTCGGGTCATGATCGACGAAGGGACCTTGCAATTTGATCGAACTGCGGTTGAGAAGCCTGTGGAGGCATTATGTGATAAGCAGAATGATATTGCAACGGTGACGATCCCGAGGAAGACTATAACGATAGAGGCGCCCGTCCAGCGGCCAACTATTACGATTACCAAAGCAGGGACTGTCCCCTTTGAGAGTACGAAAGTTGTCCCGTGGACATACGGATTAGAAGCATATTGCAACGTTGAAAAGATTGTGGTGAATAGCCAGCCAGCTGGGGCTATTGATAATGTCGTTGGAATGGGGGGCATGACCCGTAGCAGAAGGATCTTTACCTCACCTGAAATAGAAGCAGAGAGATTGGCCAAAGGCAAAGCCAAAGCAAATGAAAGCGGGCCTACTCAGTCGAAAGAAAAGGATACGTCACTCAAGGACGTAGAGGAGTTCATGAGACTGATTCACAAAAGCGACTACAAAATTGTTGACCACCTACAACAGACGCCGTCGAAGATTTCTATCTTGTCGTTATTGTTATGTTCCGAGGCCCACCGGAACGCCTTGCTAAAGATCCTGGATACGTCATTTGTGCCCCAAGAAGTTTCTGTAAATTAGTTAGAGGGGATAATGGCACATGTCAATGCTGGACATAGCCTGGGTTTCACAGATTTTGATCTAACACCCAGGGGTCGAGATCACAACATGTCTTTGCATATATCGGTGGAATGCCGGGGCACCGTAATGTCCCGTGTATTAGTGGATACTGGATCGTCGTTGAACGTATTGCCAAAGAAAGCCATGATGAAATTGGACATACGGGGAATTATTTGCACGCCCAGCGATTTGGCTGTGAGGGCGTTTGACGGGACGAAAAGATTAGTGTTTGGGTCAATAATATTACCGCTTCAGGTGGGGCCATAAATTTTTGATACCGAATTCTACATCATGGATATCCATCCAGCTTATAGCTGCCTTCTTGGGCGCCCATGGATCCACGCTGTAAGGGCTGTAACGTCCACATTGCATCAGAAGTTGAAGTACATGGTGGGCGATAGTGTTGTTACCGTTTGCGGGGAGGAAGACATTTTGGTCAGTCACCTGTCATCGTTCAGATATGTTGAGGTCGACGGAGAAATACACGAGACACCTTGTCAAGCCTTCGAAGGATTGCGGATTAAAGACAAAGCTCAGGGTCCCATCAAAATGCCAGAGGTGGCAGTGTCGTCCTACAAGGAAGCTCAGGCTTTAGTGCAGATTGGTGAGACTAAAGGTTGGGGGCAGGTACTGGAGATTCCCGTGAAGAATGACAAGTTTGGGCTAGGGTATCGACCGACGTCGTCAGCGTCATCTTCAGGAGCGCCCAGGTTCAAGGGACCGATAACGATTACGCCAAGCAGGGTGTGCTTTGAGACAATCAACGCTATTTCCGATGCTGAAGACGGAGATAGTGACTGCGATATGGACGCGTGGATCAAGCCAAGCGTGCCAGGACAAAGTCTCTACAACTGGTCCATCCGGGAAACCGTCCCACGGACTCTTAAACAGTAATGATTTGTTTTGTCAATTGTTGAATAATCCTATGTCCTACCCGGGGCATAGTGATTTTACCTTAGGGCTACTTGATTATGTGTATTGCACTGTTTTAATCATGAAATAAAGGCATTTTTCATATGCAAATATTGTGATCCCTGTTTTTCTTGTTTTTTGCTTTAATAATAAATGGCAACGTGGTTATTTGCTTTGCTTGCGTTTTGAAGCATTTAACCATTTCCTTTGCAGGACTAATATTTCAGATGACATCTTCTACGAACCGCCTATGACTCGTTTTGACTTCGAGCACCTGGTATTCCAAGCAGAGGAAGAGATTGTTGAGGATAGCGACTTGCCAGAGGAGCTGACTCGTTTGTTGAAACAGAAAGAGAGAATCATTCTGCCTCATCAGGAGGAAATTGAGATTATCAACTTGGGGTCGGAAGAAGTTGTGAGAAATATCTGTATAGGGGCTGCGTTGCAGAGCGACATCAAGCAAAGGCTGATTGAGATACTACAAGAGTATAGTGATATATTTGCTTGGTCGTACGAGGATATGCCTGGGTTGGATACGGACATGGTTGTGCACCTTCTGCCGTTGCGAGAGGAATGTCCACCTGTTAAGCAGAAACTCAGAAGAACCAGACCTGACATGGCTGTGAAAATCAAAGAGGAAGTTCAAAAACAGTGGGATGTTGGTTTCCTAGCCGTTACAACTTATCCGTCATGGGTCGCTAATATAGTACCAGTGCCGAAGAAAGACGGTAAAGTGCGAATGTGTGTAGACTACCGTGATTTGAATAAGGCGAGCCCGAAAGACAACTTTCCACTTCCTCACATTGATGTGCTGGTTGATAACACTGCTCAGTTCTCCGTATTCTCCTTCATGGACGGCTTCTCAGGCTATAATCAGATCAAAATGGCACCAGAAGACATGGAGAAGACTACCTTCATTACTCCCTGAGGAACATTTTGCTACAAAGTGATGCCCTTCAGACTGAAGAACGTTGGGGCAACATATCAACGTGCTATGACGACTCTCTTTCATGACATGATGCACAAAGAGATCGAGGTTTATGTTGATGATATGATTGCCAAATCCCAGACAGAGGAGGAGCATTTGGTTAATCTGCTGAAACTGTTCAAAAGACTTAGGAAGTTCAGGTTGAGACTGAACCCTAACAAGTGCACCTTTGGGGTGAGATCGGGTAAACTGCTGGCGTTTATTGTGAGCGAAAAGGGAATAGAGGTTGATCCTGCAAAGATAAAAGCTATACAAGAAATACCGACGCCTAAAACAGAAAAAGAAGTGCGTGGGTTTTTAGGGAGGTTGAACTACATTGCTCGGTTCATATCTCACCTAACTGCGACATGCGAGCCGTTATTCAAGTTGTTGAAAAAGGATCAGGTGTTGACCTGGAATGAAAATTGTCAAAAGGCGTTCGACAAGATAAAAGAATACTTGTAGGAACCTCCTGTTTTGATACCCCCAGTGGTCGGGAGACCTTTGATTATGTATTTGACGGTTCTTGAGGAAAGTATGGGTTGTGTTCTCAGTCAACACGATGAAACCGGACGTAAAGAGCAGGCGATCTACTATTTGAGTAAGAAGTTTACCGACTGTGAGTCCAGATACTCAATGCTCGAGAAGACGTGTTGCACGCTAGCCTGGGCCGCCAAACGTTTGAGGCAATACATGCTGAATCATACAACCATGCTAGTTTCAAAGATGGATCCAATCAAATATGTGTTTGAGAAGCAAGCACTCTCCAGAAGAATTGCCCGATGGCAGATGGTGTTAACAGAATACGATATCCAATATGTCTTGCAAAAGGATATTAAAGGTAGCGTTCTGTCAGAGTACCTTGTTGAGCAGCCGGTTGAGGACTACCAATCAATGAGGTTTGATTTTCCTGACGAGGATATCATGTACCTGAAAATGAAGGATTGTGAAGAACCGTTGCCGGACGAAAGACCAGAGTTGGGTTCCAAATGGCAGTTGATATTTGACGGAGCAGTTAATTCCTATGGTAGCGGAATAGGTGCAATTATCACTACTCCTCATGGGTCGCACATCCCATTTACTGGCCAATTGACCTTTCCCGTTACCAATAACGAGGCGGAATATGAGGCTTGAATCATGGGTCTGGAAGAAGCTATTGATTTGAGAATCAAGAACCTGGATGTATACGAAGACTCAGCTCTAGTGGTGAATCAGATTAAAGGAGAATGGGAGACACGTCAGCCCAATTTGATACCCTATATGAACTATGCAAGGAGATTGTTGCCTTTCTTTGACAAGGTGGAATTGCATCACGTGCCACGAGCAGAAAATCAAATGGCTAACGCCCTGGCGATATTGTCTTCAATGTATAAAGTTAACTTCTGGAATGAGGCTCCCCGAATTTTTATCTCTCGGCTTGATAGGTCTGCCTTCATATTTTCCATTGACGAGGCTCCCGATGGTAAACTATGGTACTTTGACATCCAGAATTTCCTGAAGAACCAGGAGTATCCGGCTGGGGTATCCAGCCAAGATCAGAAGACTCTCAGGAGATTGGCTGGCAATTTCTATCTGAATCTGGATGGTG
This sequence comes from Lathyrus sativus, assembly GCA_963859935.3. Classification (NCBI taxonomy): domain Eukaryota; kingdom Viridiplantae; phylum Streptophyta; class Magnoliopsida; order Fabales; family Fabaceae; genus Lathyrus; species Lathyrus sativus. The sequence continues at coordinate 454,099,332 of OZ012736.1, read as the reverse complement.
TCCTGTACAAAAGAAACCACGACTTGGTGTTGCTACGCTGTGTAGACGAGAAAGAGGCTAAGTTGCTCATGGAAGAGATACATGAGGGTACATTTGGTAAACATGCTGGTGGGCATGCTATGACGAGAAAACTGCTGCGGGCAGGTTATTATTGGTTGACTATGGAAACAGATTGTTTCAAGTTTGCAAAGAGGTGTCATAAATTCCAGATTTATGCAGACAAAATCCATGTGCCTCCGAGCCCTCTGAATGTGATGTCATCACCGTGGCCTTTCTCGATGTGGGGAATTGACATGATTGGCAAGATTGAGCCTACGGCATCAAACGGACACCGGTTCATTTTGGTAGCAATTGATTACTTCACCAAATGGGTGGAAGCAGCATCGTATGCCAATGTGACCAAACAAGTGGTAGCCAGATTTATCAAACGAGATATTATCTGCAGATATGGAATCCCTGAGCGGATTATCACTGACAACGGTTCAAATTTGAATAATAAAATGATGAAAGAGCTGTGTCAGAATTTCAAGATTGAGCATCACAAATCTTCTCCTTACCGGCCCAAGATGAATGGCATTGTCGAAGCGACCAATAAGAACATAAAGAAGATTGTTCAAAAGATGGTTGTGACGTATAAGGATTAGCACGAGATGTTACCTTTCGCTTTGCATGGTTATCGTACGACGGTACGCACATCAACCGGGGCAACCCCTTTCTCATTGGTATACGGGATGGAGGCGGTGTTACCGTTGGAGGTCGAGATTCCTTCCCTGAGGGTTTTACGTGATGTCCAACTCGACGAGGCAGAATGGATTAAAGATAGACTGAATCAGCTCAACTTAATGGATGAAAAGAGACTGGCTTCTCTAGCATACTGTCGGTTGTATCAGAGCCGGATGAAGAAAGCTTACGACAAGAAAGTGTGCCCTCGAATCTTTCAGACGGTCGATCTTGTTTTGAAAAAGATTCTCCCACCACAATCAGATCACAGGGGCAAGTGGACTCCCAATTACGAAGGTCCCTACGTTGTCAGAAAAGTCTTCTCTGGAGGAGCCTTGTTACTATCCACCATGGATGGTGAGGACTTTACGTCTCCTGTGAATTCAGACGCAGTTAAAAAATACTTTGCTTGAAAGTGACCCGCTGGACAGTAAAAAGAGAGTCCAGGCAAAAATGGGGCATCCCGGCGAACCATAAAAAATGAATAAAAAGTTCGGGCAAAAGTTAGGGATAAAATTGAAAAGATGTACACCCGCGAAGTCGAAAACCTGAAAAGGGCGACTTCGGAAAAAAAGGGTATCCCGGTGAATTGAAAACCCGCAAAGGGCGGTTCACGCAAAAGTTAGGGATTGAAAAAGCAAATGACTGCGGCCTGGATTTGATACGGCATTGCTTAGTGGTTTGGGAGTACTTGGGGCCGTCTATCCAAAAACAATCTCTTCCGAAGATCGAGTACCGGGAAAGCGCATAGTCAGGCGAGTCATAGGAGGATCAGCTCATGGTGTTTGTCTGTGCCACGTTGCCGACATGTATACATATATTGTTTTGTATTTTCTTTATACTTCTTGTGCATATATTTATGTGTATTTGTGCGTAACTTCCTCTTTTCAGGAGTTGCATCCAGTGTACAAAACTTTGCCTATTCAGAGGCCCATTATCAATAAAACATGTTATTCAGTACTTGATGCTTGTTCTTTACTGTTTTGTTTGTGAAAGACGCCGATGTTTTTGATAAACTTGCACTTACATAATCTTGCTGGACCTTGCCAATAATTGTTAAAGCTTTGAATTGACTGAAGTAATGTCACAGATGCTAACCCGGATAGATTCTGTTGTATAGGCCTGTTTTGTCTCGTTTGTGTTTTGCAGGGTTCTTACCTTTGGAGCAAACAGTCAGGAATTGTATTCCCCATCCAAGGTCGCTTGACGTAAGACCTGACTCCAGTTGATGTCATTCCTCAGCTAGTCGCAGCTTATCCCCAAAGAGTTTAAATGACATTTATCCCTTCCCGAAGAAGGGAATTATTTTCCCCAGGAGAGTGTCCTCATGGAAAGTCGTCCATAGGATTAACCCCAACAAGTCAAAATCAATGCCCCCTGCAGAGGTTACGCTCCTCAGCGAATCGAAGATGTGCGCGTTCAATCTCCAGCATGGGAGATTCCCGTAATAGTTAATCAAGTTGTTGGTTCGAAAGGTTTATATCCGCGAAGGATGGTTTTCTTGCTCCGCACAGGTCGTCTTGCCCTCGTCGGTATGATTATCCCCAGCGGAGTGGTAACTCTGAATGTGTGAACTGTGCCCAGACAGTGTGCTTTGCCCAGAAGTGTCGCTTCTTCCCCAGCTAAGTTTGTTCACCAGCAGGGTGTTTGTTCTTTCCTCCTAGTGGAAATTGATGTTTAATCTCTCCCCGGCAAAGTTGACCGTGTTTCCGGCATTTATTTTACCGGAATACCTTATGATACTTGTTCTCCCCAGCGGAGTTGGCTTTATCCTCAGCATTCATGTTGTTGAGACATCATTATCAGAGTGGCCCCGACAGCTTGAGCCTGCATTTGCATTTGCATATATCGTCATATTTACATCTACTCAAACGCGTAGCATTTCCATGCCGTACAGAGCATTACGCCGTTTTCAAACATACGCATTTTGAAACATAAATCAGGTCGGTTAACCTTTTGCTTTCAGGTGTGTTTTCTCAGCAGGAGTATGGAGTTCTAGCTCAGATCTATTACCAGGTATTCGAGGTCTCGCCGTGAGACATGTGATGATACGATTCACCTTACTATTTTCCCCACAGAGTTGCTTGTTAAAGTTTCTCTTATCCGGTCAGCGGATTATTTTCTTCAAATTTGCTGTTACGTCAGCGTCAAAGGGTTTCATGAATCAAAATTTCAGAAGCTGCCACCGGTTATCGAAACAGGCGTCCGGCAGTTCAGTTTCCAAATACCTCCAGTAGGGTCCTCCTCAAAGTCGTTGTCACGTCAGCGCTAAAAGGTTTGTGGGTTGAGACCAATGGAGTTAGCTACTGCAGAGATAAGCAGAGAAACTGTATTCAGAGTATCTTCCCGTATGGATAAACGGATGTATTTTCCTACTGGTTGACAGAAGTATTTCCCCGGAGGTCGCCAAAATTTTATTGCCTATTGTTGCGGTGAAAATCGGATATCAAGCTATTGAATTAACTTGAACCTTAATTCTTTTACAACCGGACTTTAATTTATCCAAAGGAAAGGTCTAAAGAAAGAAAGAACCTTTTGCGCGATGTTACAACAACGCTAAGAGATTCGGGGATCGGGGGTTGGTTATGCATAGGGTAGGTATTTCACATCCTAAACATCTGTAGTACTCTACAGGAACCTTTTGTTTGTTTGCATGCTAAGTTGGTAAATGTTTGCTAAGGATTGGGATTGGGTAAAAGGTGAAGGTTATGATAGATGAAGACCTGAGATTGTTTCTAAGTTTGCTCGCAAAGACATCGCGTCCTCTGCCTACGTATCCTAACTAGGATAGAATCAGAGCAATCGTAGTTCACCTCACTAGGGTTGAAGAACACTTGATTATGATCAAGGTTCAAAGGGGAACAAACATATCCATGCTTGTGTAGAGTTTTCCAAAAACTCTCTATGTCTATGTTGAACTCTCAAAGGGGAATAAGTAATCATCACTATGATTCTTATATAGAGTTAAACAAACTCTAACCTAGGGTTCTAGTTGAGGAGCACTCCTAGTAAAGGTGGGTCTTTTAGACTTAAGCAAAGTCAAATGGCTTATGGGTTTTGATCTTAACTAAGGTTCAAGATGACTTTACAAAGTCAAGGGAGGAGGTAATGAGCTATCCATGACACAAAGGTCAATGGAGAAACTTTTCCTTTGGAAGGAGAGAGGGAAGGCAACTTGGATGCGAACTAAAGAGTTCCACCCCTTGGGGAATAAATACTTAACAAAGCATATTCAAGTATGAGGAGTATAGAAGACAAAGATTACAATCAAAGATGGGCAAGCACATTATAATGAGCAAGTAATTCAAGTGAGATGAATGGTTTCAACCAAGAAATACAAGCAGTGCTACAAATGGCATATCTTAACAAAGATGAAGGCATGTTTTAGCAAAGATTGAAAGTATGATGAAGGTAACAACCATATAAACAAATGACAATTTGAAAGTAACAACTATGCCTAGATAACAATCTCACACAGTTAAATTAGTTTAGCCTCGTAATTTAGGAGATGGGCGTATTCATGGTAATAACCAACAAAAGAATGAAATATCAATATGCTAACAAACATAAACAAATACCAATAAATCTTACAAGATAAACATGGCATAAAAGGGTAAATTAAATCGAGACGCAAGGTGACGATCTAAGAGTGAATCTATTAACAAACATACAAAAGTATTGTTGAAATAATTAATCATGAGATTTCAAATTACTAAACAAAACTAGACATTATAAGGAAGAGTTTGCAAAAAGAATGAGTTAAAACTGATGAAAAATGAATAAACTATGGTCATTTGAAGTTTTATTAATTTCATGATAAATACACAAATAAACAAAATAAAAGAGAGAAGGGGCATGGGTGGGGTTTGAACCCACGCCCTTGTACTCACAAGCAAGCATAACTGACCACTAAGCCACCACACGCGCGTGTGATAGGGAAGTGAAAGGAGTGAAGAAAATAGTTCATCAATGAGAATTGGAAAATAAAAAAAACAAAAGGGTTCGACCTCCACCCGGATCGAACCCTTGTCATGCAGGTAGAAGAGCATAAGGCGCGCAATGGTCTGCCACTGGGGTGGCTGTTACATCCATTAATTGGACGGAAACAAAAAACATACATAGCTTGCTGGGGTAATTTCTGGGCAAAACAAACATCAAACAAAGCAAGGCCAAATGCGGATTGGATTCAAACTTCATCAAATCAAAACCAAATCCAGCAAAAATGAAGTCTAAATTGCCTGGAATTTAAAGAGGAATAAAATGGTGCAGTTCAAATTTTGAAATCATGCACACAAAATGAATTTCGAAGACAAATGCAAAAATGAAGTGGAAATGCACTGTGAAGACTAGAGATCAAAACAGGTGTGCTTAAGCTCAAATAAGTGTCTGCACATGCTTCAAATATACCTTTGAATGACTATGGATAGAAACCAAGTCCAAACTCCAAGTAAATCAACAGGTCCAATGTGAGTAGCAACTAGGTTGCTTTGTTTTGAAAACAGCAGTGCAACATATCTTTGAATATGGCATGGATCAAATTTCATTAATAGGTTGTGAAAGAGATCAATGCATAGGTGTGGCAACATATCATACCTTCCACACACACATTACAAAGAAAGTAGTTGACAAGATTAGTAACCCCAAACACCATGGAAACAAAAAAACTAAACAGTCACCCACTTCAACAAGCCAAACTGTCAATCAATGATGCAGTACCAGTTCTTTGCATTGAATTAAAGCATGAAGGGGCATCCAACATCCAAGGCACCTAAACTCAATAGATCTTACAATACCAAGAGTGAATTTGATGGAAATAAAAAGAACTGGATTTCACCATAGTGGTAGATCACTCATAAACAAAATGTCCATAAAAGAAAGGAAATGCAAGTTACCAGGCCTAGAATAGCAGCTTTATGCACACAAGCAAAGTACCTTCAAATGCTTCTAATAAGAACCTAAATTGTTCATGACTTGCCTCTGAAGTACTATAAATCCAAGACTTGATGATAACAACCAACTACCCCATCCCCATGACAGTACCAGCTTCTGCTCCTCAAAATCACATATTAATTCCAATAACTAAAAAAGAAGGCTTTCAATCCTAGCTGACTAACTACATTTCAACTGCTCCCAACAGAAATATGGTGACCACCAAAATACCATTCCAAACTGTCCTTCACCCAGGCAGAAATAAACCAACAACCCCTTCTTGATTAGCACATATCAGCAGAAAATCCAACTGAGGCCTACACACTCTATCTTTACCTATCCTGCTAAAAATCTCAAAACAGACCTATCCAAAACTTAGATAAAATCAACAGCTCAACAGACCAAGCCAAACTGTTCCAAAATGGAATGCTGTGAAGTCGGGCCAACAAGATTTGAAATGTTAAATAGAAACCACAATAGGCCTAGGACAGTTCACAAGATCTAGCAGTAATGACAATATGGTCTTCAAAGTCTAACTGCATTCTTCTTGGTACAACCACTTAGTCACTCTAAAAAGGCAACCTCCCCCCTTTTCTATGCAGAAAAAAAACTGATGATAGCCACTAAATCAGCTCATTGATTATGAGTAAAAGTACAAGACTGAATATCCTTCAATCCATGACAGCAATCCTTGCCACTCCCTTATTTCAAACAAATGCTAACCATACCCTAAACCAACTTCCTAACATGATGAACTACCTCTGCAATGACTGAATAGAAAGTTGGCAATCCTAGTCTATAACAAACATGGATGCAGATCTCACTCCTATAGCAGGCCTAGGCCTCTAATCCTGGCAGAGGTGCCTTAAGCCATCAAACTCAAAAATCAATCAGTATAGTAACACAAGAATCTAAATCCAAATTATCAAACTAAATAACAATCCTAAAATTACAAGTTAGGGACAATGATCTACAATAAAATGGTAGCCAAAGGACTGCTATTAAAAGGCCAAGGGTAACTGTCCTACAAGGTTGGCAATAACAGACACATGAGGCAATTGGCAACATCAACCTCTCTGGACTCAACTGATCATTAACCAAAGACTCTCCTGTCACAACAAGAATCCACCAGTATTCTAATGTAACCTCAAACAAAACTATGGTGACAAAACCCTCCTCACACTCCCCTCTTAAGCCTACACCAGCCCTCAACAACACTTAGAACAAGCAAAAGCCACAACTGATCTTAAAACTAGACCTAGCCAACTGTTAGCCATGTGGCAATAGACACACAAACTAGCTAAGGCCCTTCTATAGGTCACAGACTACCAATCCTAACAATGCTAAACTGAGCAGAAACCAAGAAAAGGTTCAGGCTTATGAACATCAAATTCAAACCATGTCATATTTCTCATGACAGTTAGTGTTTTCCTTAACAAAAACCTAGCATGTGAACCACAACTGATGCAAGGCAAGGTAGCTCAAAAAAAAACTGCCAGTCTTTTTTAGAACAAACTAACTACATCCCTATTCTCTCTTTTCAACTCAAAGTAGAACTGACAGTAACAAAAGAACAACAAGGATGTTAAAACACATACAAATGTAAATGGTAAGAAAAACTGGTCTCATCATGATATTGAAAGTGAGCAAATTATGCAGCAACAGATGGACTGTATGATGATAAATTCAAACAAAATTCAACAGCCTTCAACATCACTTATTATCAAAACAAACTATTTAATTCCAACTGTTCTTCCCTATACATGATATTGCCAAGATCAAACACCAGCATACTCAAAGTAAGCTTCCCATATCATTGAGATTCAAAGATACCCAACATAACAATCATGACAAACCAAAACTTTCAAGTTCAAAAATCAGACATGTATGGATGACATTCATGTAAGGAAAGGGTTTATTTAGTACTAACCTCTTGTAGATTCCTCTCAACAGCACCAAGCAAGAATTCCTCTTTCAAGCCTATTGATAGTCTTCCTCCTTTTTAAAGCAAAATGTGATTTTGTAGACAGTTGAGGAAATGTGCTTCACCAATAATCTCCAATGCTTTGGACAGTTATATCATGACATATTTGAGGTGTGTGTATGGTTTAAACAGATGGAAAAGACCCAGGTAGTGATTTGGCCCTTATAATGCTTAAAAGTCAAAATATGAGGTGTGAGAGTTGACTTTTAGATTGGTGGCTTTTCTGAAAAATGTAACAAAGGGAACACCTTCAAATGGCCATTTTAAAGTTGTATGGATGGTCTTTGAAGTGTTTTTGGTTTTAGACAAAGGATTGGCATGAAAAGTGAAAAGTGACTAAATTGGTGTTTTTTGTGATTTTTCTTCTCTTACAAGCAAGAAGGGAAAGAAGGAGAACTATATGCTTAGGATGCTTGGGATAGTTCTGGTGTGTGAGTAAATGAGGGTGAGGCCTCTATTTATAGGAGAAGGAAGGGTGAGGGCAGCTTGGTAACTTCCATTGTTGGAGGGAGTTTCATGAAGTTTTCTTCCAAATCTTGCCAAGATCTTCTTCCATCAGCTCCATGGCTCAAGGAAGATCAGAAAACTCAAGTGAATATTGACATGAAATGACTGAGATAAGCCTAGAGCACAGAACAAGTCAGCTACCACAGTTGGAAGTGAAAAAGTTTCTCTCTCATCCTTCCATACTTGAATATTTTAATCCAAAACTTGCAACTTGCATCTCTCTCTCTTAAACCCCTCTTTTTCTGTCATTTCCTTCCTCTACACATCTGAATATCATAATGTATCATGATCCAAGGGTGGAGAGTGGTTGGAGATGAGAAATTCTGATTTTGAGAAGTTGGACCAAGTGGATTTCAAGTGTGACAGGCCCAAATTCAAGGCATCATAACTTCCTGCTCACAAATCCTTTTGAGGAGTTCTTGCACTTTTTAGAAAGCCCTTGTGTAGCTCTACAACTTTCATGTTTTGGGAATTTCCAAATTCTTGATGGAACTAGGTTGAAAAACCCCTTAAAGTTAGCAAAAAACAAGTTTTGATGCAGCCAGATTTTGAAAAATCCACCAAGTGTTTTGTACTAAAAAATGATTTTGATGATAACTCCAATTCCATGCATTTTCTGAGAATGGACTAGTATAGGAATTTTGTAGGACTTGTTAATAGCTTTCCGACGAGCTTTGAACCACCTCATTCGGGTGCGCGGTTAGGGAGTTAGGGTTTAGCCCCTTTCGAAACCCTAATTTCCCGATTTTCCGATTACTCTCACGTCTTTGATCCGATGATCATGAAAATTGATATGTAGGTCCCTCATGACATAAGGAACAACTTTGCTTCACCACTTGAAGTCCAATTCCTAAAACTTGAGGGGGTTGACTTTTCGGTCAACCGTACGATCGATCGGCGATTACCGAACTGTCTATTCATGTTTCGGAGCTTCCAAGACTTTGAAACTATTTGAGGGGACTTCACTAAGCCATATGAACTTTTTAAACCATACTTTTATCCTTGAGTTATTTCCCGAATCTAAAGTCAAACTACAGTTGACTTTTTCAAACCGAAAAAACCCTAATTGGGTGCCTTGAACTGCACTGCACCCCATCTGTGGGTGATTACTTCAAATTGAACTCACACATGGACCAATATGGTACCCTTGATCTTATTTCATAAATTATTCGACCCAAAACATTGGTTGCCCAATCCTCGAACCTTCGATTTTATCAGTGCGGAGCCCCGTTTCATCTGTGTCTTGACAAAATACACTTCGAAACTTGTTAAGGTTAGATAAATAAATGCATATGATATGAAGAGGATATAAGGGGTCAAAATTTGGGGTGCAACAGATGCCCCTATTTAAATATTTTCACTAGATGGTAATGAGAGATGGCAATCCTCATGAAATCGTGTGAAAGGTATTTAAATATAGCAAACCAGAAATTTTGTCCCTTAGATCTGATGATATGCAAAAGGACAAATGCGATCATGCCATGAATCTAAATGATGTCATATGATGCTTGAATGCAAGACAGATGCAAACACACGAACAAATATAAAAGAACGGCAAAACAACGAGTAACCACCCACGGGAACCCAACATACTGAGGAAAGATTCAAGACCAAGCAAGCGAGGTAGTTCAAACATGAGTGAGGATGCTTGTTCAAGGAAATCTTTCACGCATGTGACACAAATTTCGCCCGGGAAGACACATCTTCATTGGGGAGAGGAGATACGAACCTCACTGGGGATAACCAGATGAGGATGTCCACCGGGGAAGATCACAATTCTTCACTGGGGATACGAAAGAAAAGAAGCGCAAAATTCACTGGGGAAGGAACCCACTGGGGAAAACTTGCTGAGGAACAAAATCCACTGGGGAAGCGAAGCTTCACCGGGGAAAAGATGGAACAAAGACACGAATCTCACTGGGGATAACCAGATGAGAAAATTTCCTATAACGAAGAGTTCAAACGGGATCTTCAGGAAAAGGTTAGAAACAAGACTGGGTGTGCCGGGGAGGTTAGTATCCACTAATTCTCCGAGACACGACTGGAGAATCAAAAGTTTCAACTGGGGAGACTGGTGACGACTAGAACAACAAAAAGTTTTAAACAGTTCTAGTTTCCACTAGACTTACTGGGGAAATGGTGGCGACCGATCCAGAGTTTGGTTTCCAAAAAGTGCTAAATACCGTTAGACTTCCTGGGGATATGGTGACAACCAAGTCGAAGTTCCAATTTCAATTGAGAATTTCCAAACGATATTGATAAAACACATGACTTCTGTTGGGGAAGTTGGTAACGATCAACTAATAACGATTAGTTTTCACGCAATGCCAGTAACCACTGGACTTAGAGGAGACTGGTGATGACCAAATCGGGATATACCAATAACAACTAATTCTGGATAACGCCAGTAACCACTAGACTTAAATGGAGAAATTGGTAACGACCGAGTCCCAGGAGACCAATGACCATTGGATTTTCACAGAGTTTGGTAACGACCAGACCAAAGTGGTGATAACAATCTGATTTAAACGATGCCAATAATCATTGGACTTATGGTAACTAGTGACGACCAAATCCAGGGGTATACCAATAACAACTGGTACTGGATACTGCTAGCGAAAACTAGATTTTCCAAGCAATGCTAGTGACCACTAGACTTAAAAAGATTGGTAATAACCGAATCAAGAGGTATCAATAACAATTGGATCTGAAGGTAATACTAGTAACCACTAGATTCAAACAGACTGGTAATAACCAAATCAAACAAGTACCAATAATTATTGGATTCCAGGCGATGCCAATAATTATTGGACTTTTTAGGGAATTTTGGTAACGACCAGCTCAAGTACCAATGATCATTGGTTTTAGAAGGCAATACTAGTAACCACTAGATTTTTAGCAAAGGTTGGTGAAAAATTGAGTCAAAAGGACTCCAATGACGATTGGTTGGCTTTATAACAGAATCAGTGACGACTAGGTTTGGAAAATTGTTGGTGACGACCAAACTATTGTACCAAACGTAGTTAGTTCTGAATACGTGCTAGTGACCACTAGTCTTTCAAAGTTTGTTAGTGATAACCAAATCGAAGGTGAAAATTGGTAATAACCCCCTGTTTGTATAAATTAAACATTGCTAGTCACCACTAATTTCCCAGAACAAAATAAGGAAACCCCAGGGTGTCAACTCTAAAACGAACTTGTAACAACAAAACAAAGATAAAGGTAATGACCAAAGGACCTCGACGGTGGGAATGCAAACAAATGCGTATGCTGGCATGATGCTGTATGCAAGACACAGAACGACCCGTAGGGACAAAGGAAAATCCAATAAAGAGGGAACTCATCACGCTGAGCTTCAAAATGCCTCAAGTCAGGCGACACTTCCTTCTTTGGTGCAGATAACGATCTTTTCTCAGTAATGTCCCCGTAATCTTGCAAGGAAGAAGTCTTAGCTTAATAGCTAGAACTGCTATCGGACGTATTTATCTCGGTCAAAGGTAACAACGATTTCCACAACTTCAAGAACTGTGTAACATCATCATATTACCTTTAGAACTTTTCAATCATTTTGTCAAATTGTGCTTTCTCCTTCTTTCTTTTTAAAACAAGACTTAGGTTTTTCAAAACACTTTGCTTTCATAAAAATTCTTATTAACAAATAAGTGAAATTGCATAACAAAAATAGCAGATCATAACAATGATTTGGCCAAAAAGAGAACTGATTTTATTGATAGACAAGAACTTTACAAAAGGCAAATCCTTGGGGATTTTAAAAGTTTTGAAAAATGGCAACAGAAAAGATTACAGAATCCCATAATAATTTGGTCCTTCCGACTGCCAGTTCACTTGCTTTGCTGCTTCTGACGAGAACAACAAGCTTTGACCTTTCTTCTAATACTCTGCACAGGAGTTTGCCCCAGCGTCCGTCATCTTTCAAACATTGGGTTTTTCTTGTCGAGGCATTGAAATCCTCTTTCTATGCATTCCGTTTTCAGGCGTAGTATTTTCTTACTGCGTCCGAGTTGATGGGATACTTGAGTGATTCGCCATCCATGGTTTCGAGAATCAGAGATCCTCCGGAGAAAACAGTCTTCACAACGAAAGGGCCGTCGTAGTTGGGCATCCACTTGCCACGCATGTCTTTTTGTGTAGGTAGGATTTTTCTAAGCACCAGCTCTCCTTCCCTATACTCTTTGGGACGAACCTTCTTATTGAATGCCCGGGCCATCCTTTGTTGATAGATTTGACTGTGACACATGGCCGTCATTCTTTTCTCGTCGATGAGATTCAACGAGTCAAATCTTTCTTTTATCCACACGTCTTCATCCAACTCTGCTTCCGTCAAGATCTTCAAGGAAGGTATTTTGACTTCAATGGGTAGCACTGTAACACCCCACTTCCCAAATTAAATAAAATATAAACATTATAAATAAACATCAGAGTTTTCCCCAAAATAGTGGGATATCACATCACCAAATTTTTATAAAAATACTTTATTAATTATTCTCAAAAATAATACAGCGGAAAACATTATTCCAACATTCTCGGCCATCCGCCAAATTTCGTAAAATCTTTATTATTATAATTCATAAAAAAAAAAAGTGATATGTCACAGGATTACAACAAGTTTGACATAAAACAATTAAAAACACCCATATCCCGTGTTACGTATCAGAGCATCCTAGACTCGACTGGCACACCACCATCCAAGCTATCTAAGTACCTGGATTATCTGTACTTCCGGAGAAGCCCAGACACAACAACAACCAAGGGGTGAGAAAACATGATCAAAAATATATTGGTAATGTAATACATGTAAACAAGGTAGTAAAACACACCAACACACCAATATTCACCCCAACAACTCCATATAACGAACCTACTGTTCAAATTACAATATAACATATTATAATGCAAATATGCAACTCAACACCATGCATGCGGTACCGACTCATTGGTTCATTCAATCGAACCTGGATAGATCACTTACGTTCCTCCTGAGACATGATCTATCCCCCACCATTCTCCACCAAGGAGTACGGATGAATCACTTACGCTCCTCCTGAGACATGATCCATCCCACCAAAACACCATGATATGCACACACCAATGCATAACTATCATATTTAGGCACACTAAGTGCACACGATCCTCCTGATCATATCATCATACATCAATGCATATATGTGTAGATATATTACACCAACACCATATAAATCAATCAGATAGTAAATAAATTCATACTATAACACCATATATAACCACATCCCAACACCCGGGAACACACGATCCTACTGATCACTACATACATATACGTTAACCAATTGTTCACCAACAATATCAAGGAAAACGAGTACCATCACCAAGTAAACAAGTTCATACTTTATCACCAAGATATAAACACGTCCCACCACTCGGGAATACACGATCCTACTGATCACTACACCATGCTCCGCATGATTCATACACCAACTAATTATCCATTTAAATAATTAGTAACGGAAATCACATACTATCACCGAGTACTCACTCTATAACATTCAATCATCTCCCCTATAATCAACAAAGTCCAAAGGCACTACACTCTTAGCGCACACAGTATAACAGCATAGAAAAACCCCATTCTGCTACGCTCGCTACACCCTCGCTAGGCGAGCTCCCAGCGAATGCTCGCTACCTGTTCGCTTAGTGAAGTGCTAGCGAGTTGCCTGCGACTTCTCAAGTTCTCACAGTTCAGAATTCTCACTCTTCTCTGATTCAAGCCTATTCTATAACATCCACTTCCTATACTATCCGTATTACGACCAATGCATGTTAGGCTTATCAATCTTCCTATAATTCTACTCCAGATCAACATTACGGCACACTACCGACACTTTAGAGTTACTCTGAACCTTACTCAAACCAAACCAACACCAACAGTCAATCAACAATGGCAACATCAAACATTCGTACATCATCATATACATATTATTCCAAAGTCATCACTTAAACAATCTATCGACACATCAAAAAGGTCACACAGAACTTCCCTAAAACCGTAAACCCAACCTATACGCCAAATTAACCAAAAACAACAATTCACCAACACTCAACATATTTCAATCCATCAACATCAACATAACTCAACAATCAATAGCATGTCAATATAAAACTTCATCAACGATACATTCCTACGGGGTTAAGGAATCCCCACTACCCTATACATGTATATACCATTCCCAATCAAGTTTCTCCCCCCTTACCTTGTTAATCGGTTGATCGATGAAATTCTTCCTGGATTTGGTCTCTTGGCCTCCTCTTTTCTTTCCGTTCTTCGTTCCCTTTTTCCTTCGTTCTTCTCACTTCTCTCGTTCTTTCCTCTTCTCTCTTTCTATCGCTCTATCGTGTTATTTTCTCTAATACTTCCCCATCCCTTCATATTCTATTTTCCTTTTTATTTCCTATCCCAATAATAATAATAACTAATAAAAATAATATAATAATAATAATAATAATAATAACTAAAAAAAATAACATAATAATAATAATAATAATAATAATAATAATAATAATAATAATAATAATAATAATAATAATAATAATAATAATAATAATAATAATAATAATAATAATAATAATAATATTATTATTATTATCACACCAATTTCCCACGATCTATGGTAATCCCTTTTCTCTCTATTCCAACTTTTCTAATATCTCCTTGCTACCCCTTCATATTTCCTTCCTCACGGTTTCTATCATGACTTTTCATATTTCCATTCTAACTTCCCAATAACCCTTCCACCTCTTATTTTACTTATTTCAACCACTAATATTCCCAATAATAATTCTAATATAATAATTATAATAATCATTATAATAATAATAATAATATAATATAATACTATTATAATATTATAGTAATATTCAACATAATAATAATAATAGTAATACACCCAACAATAATTATAATTATAATAATAATAATACTAATGATAATAATAACAATTATATTAATACTAATAATAAAATAATATGAATAATAATAATCTTAATATTAATAATACTAATATAATATTACTAATATTAATAATACTAATCATAATAATACTATTAATAATAATAATATTATTATTATTATTATTATCTCACCAAAATAATAATAATAATAATAATAATAATAATAATAGTAATAATATTATTATCTCACCAAAATAATAATAATATTAATAATACTAATAAATATAATAATATATAATAATAATACCCCCACCAATATTACTATTATTCATTATATTATCATATTCACACCAAAAATCATAATAATATAATAACTATATTAATAATAATATTATATTCTCCATATTAATAATATTACTACAAACATTAATAATAATCATAAATATAATAATAATAATAATAATAATAATAATAATAATAATAATAATAATAATAATAATAATAATAATAATAATAATAATAATAATAATAATATTAATACCACCACCAATATTACTATTATTTCTTATATTATTATAAACTCACCAAATTACCACCAATGATCTCCCATCTCAGGGACACCCACCAAACATCATCAAATACACCCTACCAAAGGGCACATCAACATATAATATTTAAAATAATAATAAAATGACTAAATAATTAAAATGGGTGTTACAACTCTCCCCCACTTTAATTATTTTCGTCCTCGAAAATTATCTGATGGAAATAATTCCGGATACGCTCCCCGCATCTTTTATTCCAATTCTCAGGTCACACTGCCTTCTGCAGCACCTCCCCATACTACTTTCACCAAAGATATCTCCCCCCTTCGGAGTTGTTCCTCGCTCGCCAAAACGAACTAGCAATGCCTCAACAATCGGAATATTTTTCACTTGTACATCATCCACCTGGTTCAATGTACTTTCTCGACTAAGACACATGAAACATATCATGCCAATTCACAGCGACAACAGAAAAACAGTTTAACATGTTACTCCTCCCATGCCTCCGCTGCGCCACTCTGATATAACTACAGAACACGTGCGAACTTCTGAGATTTCGAAGCTCGACCAACACCAGTCACCGGCGTGACCCTCAAAATACATATTGCCTCGGATCCTCTCGATCTTCTCAGCCATCTCAAGCATAATCTTCAAGTCTGAGTACAACACTCTCACTCGATTTATTTCAACACAGGAGAGTCCTACACTCCCTATCTCACCAAGCCACATATAGTGTCATTCCGACACTAGGATGGTAACCGTTATTATAGGTAACTCAATCAACGATAATTAATCATCCCACGCTCCACCTTGATCCGACACCCAAGCTCTCACCAATTCTCTACAGACTCAATAGTCCTCTCTGACTGACCATCAGTTTGCGGATGATAGGTCGAACTCAGCTTCAACTTAGTACCCGAAGCTTCCTGTAAGCCCCTCCAAAATCTCAATATAAACCTCAAATTTCCATCTGACACAATATTCGTCAGTATCTCATCCAACTTCACCACTTTCTCAATATGCATCTCGTATATCCTCAACACGGAATAGTTAATCCACTCCTAACAATTCAAATTAAAATTATGTCTTTACAAATTCTTTGGAAATCTCAACACCAATTTCGTGAAAATACTACCTGATTTCCACTCTAGACTATTTAACGACTACATCAGACTCAACAGTCTCTGATGTTCACTCTTCGAATTCCGACAATTCTAACTAGCATATTCCACCTCTCCTTATCCATGGTCTCAAAAACAATCTACTCAAGTTCGGTTACTTCTTCATAGCACCGAGATGGATACTCCATCTACCTCAATGTATTTCTTCACGAGTACTCCTACTCCCTTCAACAACATCTGATATACATACTCTATCATAACACCTCGTGGTATTATTTCCACAAACCCGACAATCCACTCTTCGACTCTAATTTATCAATTTCAACTAATTCACTATTCAATCCAGATTTCTGACTTTCTCGATTCTTCTCAAGGATATCACTAGTCAGATCTTAATAATAAAAGCTTAACTCCATAAGAAGTATCCTTACTCACAAAACGCATATTATGAAATTTCTCAATCAGTTCTAACTCTTTTCACCATCATCTTCGGTATATGCAAATATTTCTAACTCACTGCATCATCTACCATGTCCGCTTTACTCGAATGGTAATTCAACTCGAAGTCGTACTCTTTTCGAAGTCCCAATTATTTCCTATGCCTCATATTTGTCTTATTCAAATTAAACAAACACCTTAAACTCTTAAGATCACCAAACATCTCCGATCTCAGTCTGAACTTTTGAAGACTCCGACTCCAGTACAATCACAATAGTAACCAACTCTAAATCACTGGTCGGATGATTTCTCTTATACACTTCAAGTTGCCTTTTGCATAATTGAAACTCGCTGGAGTTGTCTTTAGCAAATCCCCTAATTATATCAACAAGCATCACAAACACCACAATTAGTTCTATCGGATTCGGCAGAACTTTCCTTACGGAAGTATATCACTGCTCTTTTTCCAACACTGATAACTCCAGTTCCTTATGCTCAACATAATCCTCTATACGCTTCGAATACCTTAAAATATCATTTATTAACACAACCATTGCCTTATATAAATAATTAAAGAAGATCCCATGCCAAGTGGACAAACAAGTTGTGAGTTATAGCGGGAACACATACCGTACCGCCCGTCCTTACCACAAAATTCAAACACACTTCATCAATAAATAGCTTAAATCTATGTCAATACTTCACCATCTCATAGATAATTTGAATAACTTTCCAACGCTTCGAACCGCGCGTCATTCCGAGTTACGGTTCTCCCGTTACGGCAAAAACACCAGAATAACATTTTCTGCCCAGGACCCCTTCGCCAGGCGAACACCGCAGCGAATATGGACGTTCGCCAGTATGCTCGCCAGGCGAACATGACAGTCCCAAAATCCTCTTTTCGACCGTTACCCGACTTCCGAGTGTCCGATTTCGATTCCGTAAAAAGCCGCGATCTCGGAATTTAACGTACAACAACAATTTTATACTTAGGAAGCCATCCAACACATTTTAAATCCATGAATAATTTAAAACTCAATTACTTCCAATCTCAACAGCAGATCTTTGAGCCTCCTAATACGATAGAACTTTTGACCTTCGTCCCATCCACCACAAGAACTCTACTCGAGATCACATGACCAAGGGACTCACATCCCTCGATCAATTGTTCCATCAAATCATTAACTCTTGGAAGCGAACACCTATCCTTGATAGTCACCCTGTTCACTTATCTATAGTTCACCCAAAGCTTCACAAAACCTTCTATCTGTCTAACCAACAAAATTGGTGCACATTACGGTAGCACACTCAAACAAAAGAACCTCTCTCCTAGAAGGTCTTCAAGTTGACTCTTCAACTTCTCCAATCCCAACGAAAACACACCATATGGAGTCACTAATATCAGACTCGTTCCAACAACAAAGTCAACGTGTGAGCTTTACTTCACACTCCGATAGTAAATCACCTACCTCATCCGGAAACCTCCGGCAATCGCAATTAATTGACAAATCCCAATTTTTCTCACTTTCCTTCTCATTCCAAGTTTCAGTCAAAATAGACACTTCAACACCGTCTTACACCAAATTCCTCAAAATAATCCCTTAAGCACTTAGCTTAACTCAAGACTATACACTGCTCATGCCACCCAAGCTTGCAAGATACGTTTATCCCATCCAACACAATCCCGTCCACTATTAACAAGAGGTTAAGGGTGATCAGTTCCTCAATTTGTTAATAGACAGCCGAAATCATGATGGGGTACAAACCATCTTTACCAAACTATAATATCACTCCTCAACACACTAAGCCACCACATTGTAGCTTTTCGGAGAAATACAACTTCTCCCCCACTGGAATCATTCCACTTCTACCAATGAAGTTAACCAACAACATATACCGACAGTGTTTTTACACACATGTCGCATACCAGGAAACAATAACACTAGACAACATTGGCCGGACGGACCGACCTGCTCTGATACCAATTGTAACACCCCACTTCCCAAATTAAATAAAATATAAACATTATAAATAAACATCAGAGTTTTCCCCAAAATAGTGGGATATCACATCACCAAATTTTTATAAAAATACTTTATTAATTATTCTCAAAAATAATACAGTGGAAAACATTATTCCAACATTCTCGGCCATCCGCCAAATTTCGTAAAATCTTTATTATTATAATTCATAAAAAAAAAGTGATACGTCACAGGATTACAACAAGTTTGACATAAAACAATTAAAAACACCCATATCCCGTGTTACGTATCAGAGCATCCTAGACTCGACTGGCACACCACCATCCAAGCTATCTAAGTACCTGGATTATCTGTACTTCCGGAGAAGCCCAGACACAACAACAACCAAGGGGTGAGAAAACATGATCAAAAATATATTGGTAATGTAATACATGTAAACAAGGTAGTAAAACACACCAACACACCAATATTCACCCCAACAACTCCATATAACGAACCTACTGTTCAAATTACAATATAACATATTATAATGCAAATATGCAACTCAACACCATGCATGCGGTACCGACTCATTGGTTCATTCAATCGAACCTGGATAGATCACTTACGCTCCTCCTGAGACATGATCTATCCCCCACCATTCTCCACCAAGGAGTACGAATGAATCACTTACGCTCCTCCTGAGACATGATCCATCCCACCAAAACACCATGATATGCACACACCAATGCATAACTATCATATTTAGGCACACTAAGTGCACACGATCCTCCTGATCATATCATCATACATCAATGCATATATGTGTAGATATATTACACCAACACCATATAAATCAATCAGATAGTAAATAAATTCATACTATAACACCATATATAACCACATCCCAACACCCGGGAACACACGATCCTACTGATCACTACATACATATACGTTAACCAATTGTTCACCAACAATATCAAGGAAAACGAGTACCATCACCAAGTAAACAAGTTCATACTTTATCACCAAGATATAAACACGTCCCACCACTCGGGAATACACGATCCTACTGATCACTACACCATGCTCCGCATGATTCATACACCAACTAATTATCCATTTAAATAATTAGTAACGGAAATCACATACTATCACCGAGTACTCACTCTATAACATTCAATCATCTCCCCTATAATCAACAAAGTCCAAAGGCACTACACTCTTAGCGCACACAGTATAACAGCATAGAAAAACCCCATTCTGCTACGCTCGCTACACCCTCGCTAGGCGAGCTCCCAGCGAATGCTCGCTACCTATTCGCTTAGTGAAGTGCTAGCGAGTTGCCTGCGACTTCTCAAGTTCTCACAGTTCAGAATTCTCACTCTTCTCTGATTCAAGCCTATTCTATAACATCCACTTCCTATACTATCCGTATTACGACCAATGCATGTTAGGCTTATCAATCTTCCTATAATTCTACTCCAGATCAACATTACGGCACACTACCGACACTTTAGAGTTACTCTGAACCTTACTCAAACCAAACCAACACCAACAGTCAATCAACAATGGCAACATCAAACATTCGTACATCATCATATACATATTATTCCAAAGTCATCACTTAAACAATCTATCGACACATTAAAAAGGTCACACAGAACTTCCCTAAAACCGTAAACCCAACCTATACGCCAAATTAACCAAAAACAACAATTCACCAACACTCAACATATTTCAATCCATCAACATCAACATAACTCAACAATCAATAGCATGTCAATATAAAACTTCATCAACGATACATTCCTACGGGGTTAAGGAATCCCCACTACCCTATACATGTATATACCATTCCCAATCAAGTTTCTCCCCCCTTACCTTGTTAATCGGTTGATCGATGAAATTCTTCCTGGATTTGGTCTCTTGGCCTCCTCTTTTCTTTCCGTTCTTCGTTCCCTTTTTCCTTCGTTCTTCTCACTTCTCTCGTTCTTTCCTCTTCTCTCTTTCTATCGCTCTATCGTGTTATTTTCTCTAATACTTCCCCATCCCTTCATATTCTATTTTCCTTTTTATTTCCTATCCCAATAATAATAATAACTAATAAAAATAATATAATAATAATAATAATAATAATAATAACTAATAAAAATAACATAATAATAATAATAATAATAATAATAATAATAATAATAATAATAATAATAATAATAATAATAATAATAATAATAATAATAATAATAATAATATTATTATTATTATTATTATTATTATTATCACACCAATTTCCCACGATCTATGGTAATCCCTTTTCTCTCTATTCCAACTTTTCTAATATCTCCTTGCTACCCCTTCATATTTCCTTCCTCACGGTTTCTATCATGACTTTTCATATTTCCATTCTAACTTCCCAATAACCCTTCCACCTCTTATTTTACTTATTTCAACCACTAATATTCCCAATAATAATTCTAATATAATAATTATAATAATCATTATAATAATAATAATAATAATATAATATAATACTATTATAATATTATAGTAATATTCAACATAATAATAATAATAGTAATACACCCAACAATAATTATAATTATAATAATAATAATACTAATGATAATAATAACAATTATATTAATACTAATAATAAAATAATATGAATAATAATAATCTTAATATTAATAATACTAATATAATATTACTAATATTAATAATACTAATCATAATAATACTATTAATAATAATAATAATATTATTATTATTATTATTATTATTATCTCACCAAAATAATAATAATAATAATAATAATAATAGTAATAATATTATTATCTCACCAAAATAATAATAATATTAATAATACTAATAAATATAATAATATATAATAATAATACCCCCACCAATATTACTATTATTCATTATATTATCATATTCACACCAAAAATCATAATAATATAATAACTATATTAATAATAATATTATATTCTCCATATTAATAATATTACTACAAATATTAATAATAATCATAAATATAATAATAATAATAATAATAATAATAATAATAATAATAATAATAATAATAATAATAATAATAATAATAATAATATTAATACCACCACCAATATTACTATTATTTCTTATATTATTATAAACTCACCAAATTACCACCAATGATCTCCCATCTCAGGGACACCCACCAAACATCATCAAATACACCCTACCAAAGGGCACATCAACATATAATATTTAAAATAATAATAAAATGACTAAATAATTAAAATGGGTGTTACAAGCACCGCGTCCATCCCGTACACTAAGGAAAAGGGATTTGCCCCTGTCGAAGTGCGTACTGATGTTCGGTAGCCGTGCAAAGCAAATGGTAACATCTCATGCCAATCTTTGTAAGTTACAACCATTTTTTGTATTATCTTTTTGATGTTTTTGTTTGCAGCTTCAACTGCGCCATTCATCTTAGGTCTGTAAGGGGACGAGTTATGATGTTTGATCTTAAAATCGTCACAAAGTTCCTTCATTGTTTTGTTGTTCAGATTCGACCCGTTGTCAGTGATGATCTGGTTAGGGATACCATATCGGCAGACAATCTCCTTTTTAATGAAGCGTGCGACCACTTGTTTTGTCACATTTGCATATGACGCTGCTTCCACCCATTTGGTGAAATAATCAATTGCGACAAGGATGAAGCGATGGCCATTAGAAGCTTTCGGCTCTATTGCCCCGATCATATCTATGCCCCACATTGCAAAAGGCCAAGGTGACGTCATCACATTGAGAGGATGTGGAGGGACATGCACTTTATCAGCATAAACTTGACATTTATGACACTTTCGAGCGAAGAGTATGCAATCCGTCTCCAAAGTTAACCAGAAGTAACCTGCTCTTAAGATTTTCTTAGCCATGGTGTGGCCATTTGCATGGGTGTCGAAGGTCCCTTCGTGTACTTCGGCCATTATGAGATTCGCCTCATTTTCATCGACGCATCGGAGTAAGACCATATCATGGTTTCTTTTGTACAAGATGCCATTGCTGATGAAGAATTTAGATGACAACCTCCGTATCGCTCTTTTGTCAATTGTGGACGCGTCAGCGGGATACTCTTGGTTTTGAAGGAAATTCTTGATATCATGAAACCATGGCTTCTCCCCAAATTCTTCGTCTATTGCCATGACGTATGCGGGTACTGTCCTTCTTTCGATGCGAATCAGAGGTGCCTCGTTGACAAACTGGACTTTCCACATGGATGCCATCATGGCCAATGCATCGGCAATGTGATTTTCCGCCCTTGGTACGTGCTTGAAGGTAATTTCATCAAAATACTCAGCCATCTTTAGGATGTGGGTCTTATAAGGAATCAATTTTTCATTCCTGGTTTCCCATTCCTCTTTGAGTTGGTATATCACCAAAGCAGAATCACCAATTACTTCCAAGATTTTGATACGGAGATCAATGGCAGCCTCCAATCCTAGGATGCAGGCTTCATACTCCGCTATGTTGTTTGTACAGGAGAAACAAAGTCGGGATGTGACCGCAGTGTACCCTCCAGTTGGATTTTTTAGAACAGCTCCGATGCCATGTCCATTTTTGTTTGACGCTCCATCGAACATCATCTCCCAACGGGACCCCGGCTCGGGACCTTCCTCTGGACCAGGCTCTGGTTTCGTGCGCTGAATATACATCACATCCTCATCAGGAAAATCGAACTTGAGCGGCTGATAATCCTCCATAGGATGCTCTGCAAGGTGTTCTGACAAGATGCTCCCTTTGATGGATTTTTGAGCAACATACTGGATATCATACTCTGATAGGAGCATATGCCATCGGGCTAATCTTCCTGTCTGAGCTGGCTTCTCAAAGATGTATTTGATGGGGTCCATCTTAGAAATCAGCATCGTAGTGTGGCAAATCATGTACTGCCTCAGACGTTTAGCAGCCCATGCCAACGCACAACAAGCTTTTTCCAGGGGAGAGTAACGACTCTCGCAATCAGTGAACTTCTTGCTTAGATAATAGATTGCATGTTCTTTCTTCCCTGACTCATCAGTCTGGCCCAAGACACAGCCCATCGAACTTTCTAACACGGTCATATACATGAACAAAGGCCTTCCAGGTACCGGAGGAATCAGCACTGGAGGTTCTTGCAAATACTGCTTGATTTTATCGAACGCCGCCTGGCAGTTTTCATTCCATACCACCGTTTGATCCTTTCGTAACAACTTGAAGATCGGTGTGCAGGTAGGAGTCATATTGGAGATGAACCTGGAGATGTAATTCAAACGTCCAAGGAAGCCTCTAACTTGTTTCTCAGTTTTGGGAACAGGCATCTTCTGGATTGCTTTAACCTTGTCAGGGTCTACCTCAATTCCTCGCTGACTAACGATGAAACCAAGTAACTTGCCTGAGCGAACTCCGAAGGTGCATTTGGCTGGATTTAGTCTTAATTGATACTTTCGGAGTCTTTCAAATAGCTTCAGTAAATGATCCAAGTGGTCTTCTTCACTTTGGGATTTTGCAATCATATCATCCACGTACACCTCGATTTCTTTGTGCATCATATCATGAAATAGTGTAACCATAGCTCTCTGATACGTTGCCCCTGCGTTCTTCAAACCAAAAGGCATTACCTTATAACAATAGGTGCCCCATGGTGTGATGAAAGTTGTTTTTTCCATGTCTTCTGGATCCATTTTTATCTGGTTATAACCCGAAAATCCATCCATGAATGAGAACACTGCAAAGCTTGCCGTGTTATCCACCAAAGTGTCAATATGTGGTAACGGGAAATCATCCTTCGGACTTGCTTTATTTAGATCCCTATAGTCGACACACATCCTGACCTTTCCATCCTTCTTCGGTACTGGTACAATGTTGGCCACCCATTCTGGATACTTGGATACTGCTAGAAAGCCAGCATCTATTTGCTTTTTGACCTCATCTCGGATTTTAAGTGCCATGTCTGGTCTCGACCTGCGAAGCTTTTGTTTGATCGGAGGACATTCTGGTTTCAGGGGGAGCTTGTGCATGACAATGTCAGTATCCAACCCTGGCATATCTTGGTAGGACCAAGCAAATATGTCAACAAAATCTCTGAGGATTGTTATCAACTTGTCTTTGATTTCTGGCCTTAATGACGCCCCAATCTTGACTTCTCTTTTGTCCTCTTCTGACCCCAAGTTGATGACTTCCGTCTGCTCTTTATGGGGCTGGATATAATCATCTTCGTACTCAGCTATTCTCTTTAACTCTTCTGGGACCTCTAACTCTTCTTCGTTCTCTTCTTCAGCTTGAAAGACAAATGAACCGCTAGTAGAAGGAACCGAATGATCATAGGATTCTGTGGTTGATGGGGGTATTCTGCATGTTTTATTTAGGAACAATCAGGCACTCACACACAGACATGCAGATGAAGGGTGGTTTTTATTATTATTTTTTCCAAAAGAGATTGCCATTTTTTCCAAAAAAGAGTGAAAGTGATGTGCAAACAAATAACAAGAGTTTTAACAAAAACACTTTTCATTAATGATTTTCAATTTTTGCAAAGTGGCCCAATACAAAATAATTCGCAGGTCTTGGGCAAGACCAGGAAATTTTTTAAAGAAAAACACGAAGCTAACAGGCAGAATGAATTACTCTAAAGGTAAAAAGATGGGAACTTCCACAGCCTCCCAATTGCGCAATGCTCCTCCTCCTCTAGTTATCAGACGGTCCAGATTATCGTCCTCATCTTCAACAATAATGGCATTGACTTGCACACCGCCGCTGATGAATATCTCTTTTAAGGACTTCTTCCTCATGGTGCTTTCTTCTGGCTCGCCTCCCGGAGTTGGTTTGTAACCCAACCCTTGTCGATCATTCTTGGCCCGAGCATTGACTTCGATGACCTCTCCCCAACCCAGTGGGACTCCGGCTTTCAGTGTTGCCTTAATACTTTGAGCAGAGGTAAATAATGGCCTTTGGGTTATGTCTGATTCATCTACTAGAACAGCGTGAGCTATTTCTAGTGCTTGGAAAGCTATCTCGAGAGAGTCTTCATCAGCCTCAATATACCGGAAAGATGACAAGTTGCTTACCATCAAGTCCTCTTCTCCATGGACAATGACTAGCTGGTCATTTACAACAAACTTCATTTTTTGGTGGAGCGTGGAAGTGACAGCGCCAGCTGTATGAATCCAGGGTCTTCCCAATAAGCAGCTGTAAACCGGATTTATGTCCATCACCTGGAAGGTGATTTCAAAGATTTGTGGTCCAATTAGAATAGGGAGATCAACTTCTCCTATCACGGTTCTCCTGGATCCGTCGAATGCCTTAACTATAAGAGAGGTTGGTCTCATTGTAGCGCCTTGATATACCAGCTTGGCCAAAGTTCTTTTAGGCATTACATTGAGTGCTGACCCAGTATCCACAAGAACTCGGGACATTGTATCCTCTTCACACTTGACTGATACATGCAAGGCACGATTGTGCTTACGCTTCTCAGCCGTTAGGTCATTATCATCAAAGCTCAAAGTGTTGCAGGCAGTGATATTTTCTACAACGGAGTCGAACTGCCCCACTGTAATATCTTTAGTGACGTGGGCCTGTGTCAGGATTTTGAGTAATGCCTGGCGATGTGCTGGGGAACTTAAAAGCAAAGCCATGACCGAGATCTTGGAGGGTGTCTGATTCAATTGGTCCACCACCCTATAATCGCTTCGTCGAATGATTCTCAAGAATTCTTCTTCATCGTTCTTGAGACTTTCTTTTCCTTTAACTAAAGGTTCTTTGGCGGTGGTTGTCTCCGGAACAGGCTTCTGAGGAACAGGCGTCTTTTGAACGGAAACTGCTGGTGGAGGAGCCTCGTTGTATGTTCGAGGTTGATAGACACGACCACTCCGGGTCATTTTGCTTCCACCGGCAATGTTGGCCACGCTTACCGGTTTCTTTTCTTTGAAAATCCCTTCACACCATGAATAGTCTTGTTTTGGTGTCACGGCTCTTGGGCGAGGCTGGAATCCTCCCCTTGGCTCAAACCTAGTCTGTCCCCTCCCGAATTTCGGGAGTGCGTCTTCACGAAATACTGGCCGAATATTCTTGTAGTCTTTGTTACTGTTATCATCTCTGAGCACAACTCCTTTGTTGGATTCTCCTGGTATGTTAAACACAGGCTCGATGACTGCCACATCTTCTTCCTTTTTCCGGTGGGCAATTTCTATCATTCCCTGTTCAATCATAGCTCGAATATCCTTTTTCACAGTGTCACAACCCTCAGGATTCAGCATACATTCTTTGCAATCTTCATGAGATGTCTTGAGTAACCACGCCTGAGCGAGGCGTTTGTGCAGGTCTGCTAATGGCAATTTGATCTCACCAACAGTAGTAACTTTCTTGTCTTCTGACTCCTCCCCTTCTTCAGTAATGGCATTGACTCCACCATGGTTGGGAAGAGGGTTGCTCTTAACATTGGGCGGATTATCTTCGAAGGATAGAATTCCTTTTTCAATAAGCTCACGAACTAGGTGCTGAAGGGCGAAGCAACCTTCGAGATTGTGGCCTGGAGCATTCTCATGAAATGGGCAGCGAGCATTCGCGTCATAATAGAACGGGAGCGGATTAGGTGGAGCACCCAATTTTCTCATTTTAACCAACCCTCTTTCTACTAGCATGGGAAACAGGTCAGTGTAACTCATTGGAATAGGATGTATCTTTGGCCTATTTGCTGGATAATTTGCCCTCAGGGCCCTGTTCTGAGGTTGTTGACCCTGCGTCTGCTGGTATTGTTGTTGATTATTGGTGCGATACTATTGTTGACTGCCAGGATGATACTGGTGTTGATTGTTGAATGCCCCAGGTTGGGGACCATGCTGTGAAGAAGGCTGAAAAACCGGGGTTACTGCCGCTATATATGATGGTTGGTACTGTTGGTGGAGGCTTCGAGAGCTTTGTACTTTCTTTCCATATGTGATCGCGCTCACCTCTCCCTCTTTCTTTTTGTGGAACATGCTGACTGGCTTCTTGGCCGTGTTGGCGCTTGAGGTAGCATTTGGAGTAGTCACTTTTCCGCTCTTCAAGCCTGCTTCCACCTTGACCCCTACTGCCACAATATCAGAGAAATTTGTTGTAACGCTGCTGATCAATCGTTCGTAGAATTCGGGTCGAACTGTATCCACAAACCAATCTGCCAACTCCTTCTCAGTAAGAGGAGGCTCTACTTGTGCCGCAGTTCCGCGCCACCTTTGCGCATACTCTTTGAAGGTTTCGGTATTTTTCTGCGTCATGTTGAGAAGCTGACGGCGGTCGGGAGCTAGGTCCATGTTGTACTTGTACTGTTGAATAAAAGCATCTGAGAGGTCTTGGAAACTATGAATCTTAGCTTGATCTAAACCGAGATACCACTTGGCCGAAGCCCCTTTTAGACTATCTTGGAAACAGTGTACTAACAGTTTATCATTTTCAATATGCGGAGCCATCCGCCTACAGTACATGATTAAGTGCTCTTTAGGACAAGCGGTCCCTTCATATTTGTCGAAGATTGGTATTTTAAATTTCTGAGGGAACACTAATCCAGATACCAGACATAGATCCTTGGCATCAGATCCAAAGACATGATTTCCTTCAATGGCCCTCATCCTTTTGGCCATGATGTCCATCTCTACCCTTAACTTTTCGTGTTTTTCGTCCTCAGCTTCGGATCCATCGGGTATATCAAAGATTGGTTGTTGATTGGCGAAGACTAGTCGTACTGTGGTAGGTCCACCTGCTGGAGTAAAAATGGGGTTTCTGATTGTTGAGTCGAACAACGGATTGAGACCTGAAGACTGCACGCCGTTGAAAGGTGGCACAAAATCCCGGGACATGCCATAGGGAAACTCCGTTGAAGTAACATGGGCCATTGTGACATTGGCTGCTGCTGTGGCAATTTCGGAGATCACGGTAGGTTGTGTATCCATTTTTGCTTTAATCACGTTGAGGGCTTCCAAGATCTGGTTGACGTCCCCTTTGATCCCTTCAATGTCATTATCCATTCGGTCGAACCTTTGATCGTTATCTGCCATCTTCTTTTGAGCTTGGGACCGTGTGTTGTATCTGTGGGTACTCAGCGTGACTCCTTATCTCCTTTTTCTATGGACAAGAACAAGAGATGAGCTGCGGAACCCCAAATGCAAGATTGATGTAGGATGACATGCAAATGCGGATGCATAACCCATTCAAGGAAACTCAAAATTTTCATTTACGAACAAAAAGTTAGACCAACATGTAACGACATGCTTTAAAAAGCGTTTTTCATTTGATAACTGGAAATCTTATTACAATAGAGTGGTCTTTGCTAAAAAGCAAGACTTTTCTTACAATGAAAGTAAATGCAACAAACAGAATTTCAATCCTTTTTTAGGGAAAGCAGGGAAATGGTGAAACAAAAACCAATCTAACAAGACGACCCTTCTCCTTCTTGGACCCTGACATGAACTTGATCCTGGCGGATAATCTCCCACAGGTCTTCGTGTTCCCTTTGCGCTTTAACCAAAGCGTATTTCAGTTCTTCCCTAGTTGCGGGGACCTCAGGTTCCATAGTTATCTCATAGTCGTGAGTGTAGAACATGATTAAGGCAATTTCTTTTGACCATAGCAGGTACCCCCTGGTGGTTAAGCAACTTGCATTCTCCGTTGGAGTTGGGCCCATGAGGTGTGGATCTCTTTGAGCGTATTGGGCATTAGCTTCTAGTTCTTGGTTGCGACCTGTCTCACAGAAGCGGGGCCTCAACAGTTCTGGTTCAGGCTCTGGCCCAATAGGATACCCGTGTTGACGCCTAGCAAGGATAGGATTATAAGTGATCACCCCTTCTGTCCCAATGAGAGGCACATTGAGGAAATCTCCGTAGCTGGAAATCATGATTTGGTCGCCGATGCTAGTGTCGTACCAGGTGATATCATGGTGTCTGAGAGTGACAAGTTTAGAAACCCAAGCGCTTTTGGTAGGAAGCCTCCAAAGGATATGGGTCCTTGGCAGATGAGAAGTAAACCATCGGTCGAGTAGTGCAAGACAGCATGAGAATCGCCCACAATCATACAAGGCAAAACGGTGGATGACCACATAAGTATCAGCCAGTATTGTGTTGACCGGATTTTTGAGGATGAAGAGACGTATTGCTTCTTCGCTGATGAAGTCGTAACTACTTGGGAACAGATACAGTCCATATATTAGTAGTGCCAAAATTGCCTCAAAAATGCCCAGGTTTCGACTTTCATAGTGATACTCGGCCATTTCCATTAGAGGCCCGACATCCATTCCATACCACCCTCCTTTCGCCCTCATTGGTGGTAAGTCTTCCAGCTTGATATGCAGGGCTTTAGCTAAGTCCTTTTTCTTTGGCTTTCCATAAGGGAGTGTAAAAGTCCATGGGATCTTCAAGTAAGCATTATACTCTTCAAGGGTCGGGAGTAACTGAAAATCTGGAAACACAAAGCAGTGGTAAGTTGTATGATAGAACTCCACCAAGGCTTGCAACATGGGCTCATTGATCGGAGCGCTTATTAATGGCAATAGATCCCCATATTTGGCTATGAAAGCAGCAGGATTTCGGACAAGTCTGGTTAACATTCTTAGACGGCCCAATCTCAGATCCGGGACTCGAAGCATGTCTCTTCTTACCATGTTGTTGCAAGAGTTTTAACTAAACAACTTGGTGCAACCTATCAAGGTTCTCCTAGCAGCCTGAGGTTGAGTTTCTCAATCTTTCTTTCCAACTGAGTCTTCTCAATGATGAGTCTGTCCACAATTATCTTCCATGGGTTAGACTGAGGCTCATAAGGTTCCTCTAGTGCTTTCCTCTTCTTACAAGAGAGGATTTCTTCATCTTTCGACTGGAGTTGTCTCCGGAGCTCTGCATTTTCTTCAATGACTATCTGATACTTGTGCTTCCAAGCTTCTTCGGTTTGCTGTGCTTTGACCAAAGCAATTTTCAACTTTTCTTCTTCAGACATGAAGACCAACGGGCGTTCTTCCTTTAAGGCCATAGGCTCTTGTTTAGGATACGGCATCTTTAGTGTGACGGCTCTTTTCCGAACCCATTGGAGGTAAGGTTCTAAAGAAGCACAATTGAGTCTTCCAGGATCTTTCTTTCCTTTCTTGTGTAGATGCTTCCAAGCTTCTAGAATTTTCTCTTTTAATCCTTGACTATCTTCCCCTTCTTTGAAGAAGATGCTTTCTACTTGAACACTTTTGGGTTTGTCCTTTAGAGGGTATCCCAATTGTCGGCGGGCGAGTATCGGACTGTAGCTGATCCCTCCATTAATGCTGAGAAGAGGTACGTTCCCAAATTCCCCACAACTATTAATAATCATTATCCCATCGTAATCACGACTATACCAATCAATATCGGAATGGGTAAGAGCCATGATCTTTTGTGACCACCATCCTTTCTTTGGATCCCAAAAAGCGTTGGCTTTGGGTAAGTGTGAAGTGAACCATTTGTACAATAAAGGAGCACAACAAGTGATCATTCCTCCATTATGGAAGTTCCTCAGATGAACAGAATGGTATGTGTCTGCTAACAAGGTAGGCACAGGGTTTTTCTTCAAGAAAATTTTGATGGCATTGAGGTCCACAAAATTCTCAAAGCTTGGAAACAAGAATATACCATAGATGAGTAAGGCAAGGATAGCCTCGAATGCATCCATGCTTAGATGATCTGCGTAATATTGAGCTTTCTCAACCAAGAATTCTGCTTTTAACCCAAAGACTCCCCCTTTTGTAATCAGATTCTTTTTTATATCATCCACTCCCAAACGTGTAGCTTTGGTGATATCTTGCTCTTTGGGGTTCCTCTCTACAATCGGAAAAGGAGATTCTTCAAGAATAGGCAATCCAATTAACTGAGAATACTCTTCTAGGGTGGGTACCAGCTGATAATCAGGGAATGTGAAGCAATGGTAGAGCGGGTCATAAAACTTGGAGGAGAGTAGAGAGAAGTCCACTATCCATCTTTATCTTCAAGAGTAGCAACAGCTTCCCGTATCGGCTTTGAAATCCCTCTGAATCTGTCACTAAGGTGCTCAACCTTTTCAAATCATCTAGGTTAAAACCCTTGTAAGTGTACTTCAAAGTTTTCTTTCTTTCACTGTTCATGACGACCTCTGATATTTACAAACAACAAAGTCTGAGTTCCATGAAACCATATGATGATATGATGACATGATGATATGAATGCACAAAACACAAACAAGATGCATATGCACACAACACAGGTTTAGGGTTAAGGACAAGCATGAGTTCAAGGGTCTACCCATCCCCAAAGATTGTACTATGGATTGATTGTACCTGCCGAACGGGTTCTACAAAGTTCCCAGAGTCATCAACCCATCTTTCGGATATTATCGACTTCCCAAATTACTTGGTAATTGATAATATTCTCAAGAGAATCTCGTCTGAGTGTAGTATCGCGTATCAACTACTTCGGAAATACTTCCTTATAGTCATCGCACTACGTCCTAATAAGGCCAAAGTGGGGTAGAATGTATTCTAAAAGTCTACAGTGTCATAGGCTCCTTCGTTGAAAGTAGCATTGTTTTCACGAATACTCGATCAACAATACTAAAACTTTCAAAAGGGCCTACACTGAGCGGTGGTTTCTCAAGTTAGCTTGGTCGGGAATCAACTCCCTATAAGCCTTCTTGAATATACCACCATCCTATCATAATTGCACTCAAGTCCGGGTATAGGACCGTCTCACCACTCAAAGCACCCAATATCCAACAATCAAAACAAATATATTGACAAATATACATGTTAAACAAATATTTACAAATATAGCATGCAATTAAACAAAATAGGCTAAACCCTCAAGTTTAAACAATATATATCCCCAGTGAAGTCGCCATTTCTGTTGCGGTGAAAATCGGATATCAAGCTATTGAATTAACTTGAACCTTAATTCTTTTACAACCGGACTTTAATTTATCCAAAGGAAAGGTCTAAAGAAAGAAAGAACCTTTTGTGCAATGTTACAACAACGCTAAGAGATTCGGGGATCGGGGGTTGGTTATGCATAGGGTAGGTATTTCACATCCTAAACATCTGTAGTACTCTACAGGAACCTTTTGTTTGTTTGCATGCTAAGTTGGTAAATGTTTGCTAAGGATTGGGATTGGGTAAAAGGTGAAGGTTATGATAGATGAAGACCTGAGATTGTTTCTAAGTTTGCTCGCAAAGACATCGCGTCCTCTGCCTACGTATCCTAACTAGGATAGAATCAGAGCAATCGTAGTTCACCTCACTAGGGTTGAAGAACACTTGATTATGATCAAGGTTCAAAGGGGAACAAACATATCCATGCTTGTGTAGAGTTTTCCAAAAACTCTCTATGTCTATGTTGAACTCTCAAAGGGGAATAAGTAATCATCACTATGATTCTTATATAGAGTTAAACAAACTCTAACCTAGGGTTCTAGTTGAGGAGCACTCCTAGTAAAGGTGGGTCTTTTAGACTTAAGCAAAGTCAAATGGCTTATGGGTTTTGATCTTAACTAAGGTTCAAGATGACTTTACAAAGTCAAGGGAGGAGGTAATGAGCTATCCATGACACAAAGGTCAATGGAGAAACTTTTCCTTTGGAAGGAGAGAGGAAAGGCAACTTGGATGCGAACTAAAGAGTTCCACCCCTTGGGGAATAAATACTTAACAAAGCATATTCAAGTATGAGGAATATAGAAGACAAAGATTACAATCAAAGATGGGCAAGCACATTATAATGAGCAAGTAATTCAAGTGAGATGAATGGTTTCAACCAAGAAATACAAGCAGTGCTACAAATGGCATATCTTAACAAAGATGAAGGCATGTTTTAGCAAAGATTGAAAGTATGATGAAGGTAACAACCATATAAACAAATGACAATTTGAAAGTAACAACTATGCCTAGATAACAATCTCACACAGTTAAATTAGTTTAGCCTCGTAATTTAGGAGGTGGGCGTATTCATGGTAATAACCAACAAAAGAATGAAATCTCAATATGCTAACAAACATAAACAAATACCAATAAATCTTACAAGATAAACATGGCATAAAAGGGTAAATTAAATCGAGACGCAAGGTGACGATCTAAGAGTGAATCTATTAAAAAACATACAAAAGTATTGTTGAAATAATTAATCATGAGATTTCAAATTACTAAACAAAACTAGACATTATAAGGAAGAGTTTGCAAAAAGAATGAGTTAAAACTGATGAAAAATGAATAAACTATGGTCATTTGAAGTTTTATTAATTTCATGATAAATACACAAATAAACAAAATAAAAGAGAGAAGGGGCATGGGTGGGGTTTGAACCCACGCCCTTGTACTCACAAGCAAGCATAACTGACCACTAAGCCACCACACGCGCGTGTGATAGGGAAGTGAAAGGAGTGAAGAAAATAGTTCATCAATGAGAATTGGAAAATAAAAAAAACAAAAGGGTTCGACCTCCACCCGGATCGAACCCTTGTCATGCAGGTAGAAGAGCATAAGGCGCGCAATGGTCTGCCACTGGGGTGGCTGTTACATCCATTAATTGGACGGAAACAAAAAACATACATAGCTTGCTGGGGTAATTTCTGGGCAAAACAAACATCAAACAAAGCAAGGCCAAATGCGGATTGGATTCAAACTTCATCAAATCAAAACCAAATCCAGCAAAAATGAAGTCTAAATTGCCTGGAATTTAAAGAGGAATAAAATGGTGCAGTTCAAATTTTGAAATCATGCACACAAAATGAATTTCGAAGACAAATGCAAAAATGAAGTGGAAATGCACTGTGAAGACTAGAGATCAAAACAGGTGTGCTTAAGCTCAAATAAGTGTCTGCACATGCTTCAAATATACCTTTGAATGACTATGGATAGAAACCAAGTCCAAACTCCAAGTAAATCAACAGGTCCAATGTGAGTAGCAACTAGGTTGCTTTGTTTTGAAAACAGCAGTGCAACATATCTTTGAATATGGCATGGATCAAATTTCATTAATAGGTTGTGAAAGAGATCAATGCATAGGTGTGGCAACATATCATACCTTCCACACACACATTACAAAGAAAGTAGTTGACAAGATTAGTAACCCCAAACACCATGGAAACAAAAAAACTAAACAGTCACCCACTTCAACAAGCCAAACTGTCAATCAATGATGCAGTACCAGTTCTTTGCATTGAATTAAAGCATGAAGGGGCATCCAACATCCAAGGCACCTAAACTCAATAGATCTTACAATACCAAGAGTGAATTTGATGGAAATAAAAAGAACTGGATTTCACCATAGTGGTAGATCACTCATAAACAAAATGTCCATAAAAGAAAGGAAATGCAAGTTACCAGGCCTAGAATAGCAGCTTTATGCACACAAGCAAAGTACCTTCAAATGCTTCTAATAAGAACCTAAATTGTTCATGACTTGCCTCTGAAGTACTATAAATCCAAGACTTGATGATAACAACCAACTACCCCATCCCCATGACAGTACCAGCTTCTGCTCCTCAAAATCACATATTAATTCCAATAACTAAAAAAGAAGGCTTTCAATCCTAGCTGACTAACTACATTTCAACTGCTCCCAACAGAAATATGGTGACCACCAAAATACAATTCCAAACTGTCCTTCACCCAGGCAGAAATAAACCAACAACCCCTTCTTGATTAGCACATATCAGCAGAAAATCCAACTGAGGCCTACACACTCTATCTTTACCTATCCTGCTAAAAATCTCAAAACAGACCTATCCAAAACTTAGATAAAATCAACAGCTCAACAGACCAAGCCAAACTGTTCCAAAATGGAATGCTGTGAAGTCAGGCCAACAAGATTTGAAATGTTAAATAGAAACCACAATAGGCCTAGGACAGTTCACAAGATCTAGCAGTAATGACAATATGGTCTTCAAAGTCTAACTGCATTCTTCTTGGTACAACCACTTAGTCACTCTAAAAAGGCAACCTCCCCCCTTTTCTATGCAGAAAAAAAACTGATGATAGCCACTAAATCAACTCATTGATTATGAGTAAAAGTACAAGACTGAATATCCTTCAATCCATGACAGCAATCCTGGCCACTCCCTTATTTCAAACAAATGCTAACCATACCCTAAACCAACTTCCTAACATGATGAACTACCTCTGCAATGACTGAA
Organism: Lathyrus sativus; assembly: GCA_963859935.3. Taxonomy (NCBI): domain Eukaryota; kingdom Viridiplantae; phylum Streptophyta; class Magnoliopsida; order Fabales; family Fabaceae; genus Lathyrus; species Lathyrus sativus. Next base: position 454,063,031 of record OZ012736.1, on the reverse strand, counting down.
TAGAAAGTTGGCAATCCTAGTCTAGAACAAACATGGATGCAGATCTCACTCCTATAGCAGGCCTAGGCCTCTAATCCTGGCAGAGGTGCCTTAAGCCATCAAACTCAAAAATCAATCAGTATAGTAACACAAGAATCTAAATCCAAATTATCAAACTAAATAACAATCCTAAAATTACAAGTTAGGGACAATGATCTACAATAAAATGGTAGCCAAAGGACTGCTATTAAAAGGCCAAGGGTAACTGTCCTACAAGGTTGGCAATAACAGACACATGAGGCAATTGGCAACATCAACCTCTCTGGACTCAATTGATCATCAACCAAAGACTCTCCTGTCACAACAAGAATCCACCAGTATTCTAATGTAACCTCAAACAAAACTGTGGTGACAAAACCCTCTTCACACTCCCCTCTTAAGCCTACACCAGCCCTCAACAACACTTAGAACAAGCAAAAGCCACAACTGATCTTAAAACTAGACCTAGCCAACTGTTAGCCATGTGGCAATAGACACACAAACTAGCTAAGGCCCTTCTATAGGTCACAGACTACCAATCCTAACAATGCTAAACTGAGCAGAAACCAAGAAAAGGTTCAGGCTTATGAACATCAAATTCAAACCATGTCATATTTCTCATGACAGTTAGTGTTTTCCTTAACAAAAACCTAGCATGTGAACCACAACTGATGCAAGGCAAGGTAGCTCAAAAAAAACTGCCAGTCTTTTTTAGAACAAACTAACTACATCCCTATTCTCTCTTTTCAACTCAAAGTAGAACTGACAGTAACAAAAGAACAACAAGGATGTTAAAACACATACAAATGTAAATGGTAAGAAAAACTGGTCTCATCATGATATTGAAAGTGAGCAAATTATGCAGCAACAAATGGACTGTATGATGATAAATCCAAACAAAATTCAACAGCCTTCAACATCACTTATTATCAAAACAAACTATTTAATTCCAATTGTTCTTCCCTATACATGATATTGCCAAGATCAAACACCAGCATACTCAAAGTAAGCTTCCCATATCATTGAGATTCAAAGATACCCAACATAACAATCATGACAAACCAAAACTTTCAAGTTCAAAAATCAGACATGTATGGATGACATTCATGTAAGGAAAGGGTTTATTTAGTACTAACCTCTTGTAGATTCCTCTCAACAGCACCAAGCAAGAATTCCTCTTTCAAGCCTATTGATAGTCTTCCTCCTTTTTAAAGCAAAATGTGATTTTGTAGACAGTTGAGGAAATGTGCTTCACCAATAATCTCCAATGCTTTGGACAGTTATATCATGACATATTTGAGGTGTGTGTATGGTTTAAACAGATGGGAAAGACCCAGGTAGTGATTTGGCCCTTATAATGCTTAAAAGTCAAAATATGAGGTGTGAGAGTTGACTTTTAGATTGGTGGCTTTTCTGAAAAATGTAACAAAGGGAACACCTTCAAATGGCCATTTTAAAGTTGTATGGATGGTCTTTGAAGTGTTTTTGGTTTTAGACAAAGGATTGGCATGAAAAGTGAAAAGTGACTAAATTGGTGTTTTTTGTGATTTTTCTTCTCTTACAAGCAAGAAGGGAAAGAAGGAGAACTATATGCTTAGGATGCTTGGGATAGTTCTGGTGTGTGAGTAAATGAGGGTGAGGCCTCTATTTATAGGATAAGGAAGGGTGAGGGCAGCTTGGTAACTTCCATTGTTGGAGGGAGTTTCATGAAGTTTTCTTCCAAATCTTGCCAAGATCTTCTTCCATCAGCTCCATGGCTCAAGGAAGATCAGAAAACTCAAGTGAATATTGACATGAAATGACTGAGATAAGCCTAGAGCACAGAACAAGTCAGCTACCACAGTTGGAAGTGAAAAAGTTTCTCTCTCATCCTTCCATACTTGAATATTTTAATCCAAAACTTGCAACTTGCATCTCTCTCTCTTAAACCCCTCTTTTTCTGTCATTTCCTTCCTATACACATATGAATATCATAATGTATCATGATCCAAGGGTGGAGAGTGGTTGGAGATGAGAAATTCTGATTTTGAGAAGTTGGACCAAGTGGATTTCAAGTGTGACAGACCCAAATTCAAGGCATCATAACTTCCTGCTCACAAATCCTTTTGAGGAGTTCTTGCACTTTTTAGAAAGCCCTTGTGTATCTCTACAACTTTCATGTTTTGGGAATTTCCAAATTCTTGATGGAACTAGGTTGAAAAACCCCTTAAAGTTAGCAAAAAACAAGTTTTGATGCAGCCAGATTTTGAAAAATCCACCAAGTGTTTTGTACTAAAAAATGATTTTGATGATAACTCCAATTCCATGCATTTTCTGAGAGTGGACTAGTATAGGACTTTTGTAGGACTTGTTAAGAGCTTTCCGAAGGGCTTTGAACCACCTCATTCGGGTGCGCGGTTAGGGAGTTAGGGTTTAGCCCCTTTCGAAACCCTAATTTCCCGATTTTCCGATTACTCTCACGTCTTTGATCCGATGATCATGAAAATTGATATGTAGGTCCCTCATGACATAAGGAACAACTTTGATTCACCACTTGAAGTCCAATTCCTAAAACTTGAGGGGGTTGACTTTTCGGTCAACCGTACGATCGATCGGCGATTACCGAACTGTCTATTCATGTTTCGGAGCTTCCAAGACTTTGAAACTCTTTGAGGGGACTTCACTAAGCCATATGAACTTTTTAAACCATACTTTTATCCTTGAGTTATTTCCCGAATCTAAAGTCAAACTACAGTTGACTTTTTCAAACCGAAAAAACCCTAATTGGGTGCCTTGAACTGCACTGCACCCCATCTGTGGGTGATTACTTCAAATTGAACTCACACATGGCCCAATATGGTACCCTTGATCTTATTTCATAAATTATTCGACCCAAAACATTGGTTGCCCAGTCCTCGAACCTTCGATTTTATCAGTGCGGAGCCCCGTTTCATCTGTGTCTTGACAAAATACACTTCGAAACTTGTTAAGGTTAGATAAATAAATGCATATGATATGAAGAGGATATAAGGGGTCAAAATTTGGGGTGCAACACCTATGTTGATAGAAGTTCCTCGTGTTGACGAGATATGAGTCCTGACGTGGACAATTTATTCCTGTATTGACGGGATTTCTTCGTGTTGGCGAAGTATGCGTCCTAACGTGGACAAATTTATTTCCTCGTGTTGACGAGATGTGCTAGTCCTAACGTGGGCAGATTTGATTTCTCCGTGGTGACGGAGTGTGAATCCTGACGTGGACGAATTGATTACTCTTCGTGTTGACGAAATGGTGTCCTGACGTGGACCATTTATCCCCAGCAGATACCAGTTCTACAAAATCCCAGACAGATTCCTCTTAAATATGGTTTCCCTAGAAGAGTTGATACATGGTCAGATAATACATCGGAGGTATATCCATCTCTTTTATCCCTAGTCAGGATATTCAGGAATCTATTCTTCCAATAAAAAGTACAACAAACAGAAATCGAAAAGGGTCCTAAATACTACATGCTGAAACAAGATGGGAACGATGTCTTCATATTCTTCAACAACGAATCGAGATTTATTTTCCTCAGCTGGCAGGGGTCACATGAAGCTATTGACAGGCTTCAACTACATAATTCATACATACATAATTTCATATCATACGCATACAACATTCTCATTTATGATAAGAATATCGTCTTGCAAAGCGTATATACATCATGACATTGCATAGAACTAACCTTGTTTTTCAGGTTAATTTCCCAGCAGACGAACGTCATCAACAACTTATTCTCGGGCTGCTTTAAACCCCCGGGGCAATATCTTGGACTGCTTTATCCTCCAGGAACATATATAACAATATCTTGGATTGCTTTATCCTCCAGGAGTACATATAAAAATATCTTGAGCTGCTACAACCCTCAAGATTACATCCATCAATGTCTTGGGCTGCTACATCCCCTGAGATTACATTTGTATCCATCTTGGGCTGCTATATTCCCCCAAGGGCTACCTCAAACAATATCTTGGGCTTCTATAAACCCCTAGGATAATATCTTGGACTGCTCTATCCTCCAGGACCACATCAAATAACATCTTGGGCTGCTACATCCCCCGAGATTACATCAATCTATGTTTTGGACTGCTTTATCCTCCAAAAGATATATCTGAAGAACATTTTACCCCGAATGGCATCTTTAAGCCCATTCAAGCAATACAACCAACCAACAGCACTACTTCACGCACCGACGAGTGAAAATTTTTGGGCTTCAGTGTTCAATCCTTTTCAACCTTCAAGTCACGAAAGGCGGACATGCCAATCTAACTCCGCAGGTTTCAGAAAATTGAACAGGGGCAGCTGTTGTACCCCAAAATTTACCCTCCCATATTCAAGAAAATGTGTCCCAAGAGGTTACTTAATAGTCACAAGATTCGCAATTGGTCAAAGGGATTGAAGGTTTCATCAAAGCCTCCTCTTGAACAATGGATCTTAGAACTAGGGTTTTGAGTCTCCCCGAGAAAAATGGACTTCTAAAACTTAAGATGGAATTCATAACATCCCACATACTTCAAAGAATCCCCATGTCAAGTTTCATTCAGATGCTCAGATACCTGAAAATCAGTTAACTTGGTCAAAAGGTCAACTGAGGACAATTGTGGTCAACTCAAAGTCAAACTTCAAGATTTTTGGTCAAAATCAATATTACGAGGTGAAATTCATCATTTGATCAAGGTTCGATCATGATTCATCAGGGAAACCTCAGATCATCAAGAATCGGAAGTTGCTAAATTAGGGTTTTGTGTAGGAAAAGTCAACTGAACTTTGACCAGCCATAACTTTCACATGTTTCATCAAAAATTTCCTATTCAAAGCTCATTTTGAAGGAAGTTTAATTCTTTACAACTTTGGGTCTCACAAGCCAAGCCTAAAAATGCTTCAATTGAAAGATATGAGCCAAAACATTATAGGTCCTTTTGAAAGTCAACAAAAAGTCAACTTTTTTCAAAGTTCATAATTTGAAAATGGTATAAAAAAATGGACATAGGACCAAAAGGGTTGATTAGAGGATACCCAAATATTTCTAAAAAGTCCTAGAACACCTCCATAGCATTAAAGTTGAGGAAGTTATGCATTGTCAAAGTTGGTAATTTTTCAAGGGGTGTATGAAGTAAAAAGGGTCATAACTCCAATTCTTTCCAAATGGGCCCATAAAATTGCAACCCAAACTTGAAGATAAAGTCATTCATGACCCAATGACCATATTTTCTGATTTTTATAATTTATTTTATATTATTTTTTATTTTTATCATTTAAAATCATTTTTAATTAAAATAAATTATTAAAAATCAAAGATTTGATTTAAGATTTATTTAGGGATCAAATATATGGTATTCAAACTGATTGAAATCATCCAAATTCGTTCAAGACCAATATGATATGATTTAATTTGCTTTTTTTTTTGACAATTATGATAATTGGTTCCTTCATCTTCAAGCAACCCATAAAACTCCAACCAAGTCCCAATTGTTTACCCTAATTTACACTACTTTATATACACAACAAAGTCAAAATGAAAAAAAGGGGAGAGAAAAAAATTTGGAAGCCATAAGAACCTTAGAAAAATCTTAAAACAGCTTTGCAAGAAGATTCAATCAGCTCTACAAGTCCATTCACATTCCTCAAGATCCTAGGAACCTATCCCACAAAGACTTGAAGGTTGAGACCTCACGAAGTACATCCCATAAACATGCCGCCTCTCATTCTTTTTTTTTGCTTTCTAATCTTTGATTTCATTGCGCTTTATCATATTTTCTGTTTATAATGATCTTCATAATCATGTTTAGGTTTGTTTTGATCATTTGTTTGCAAGATATGATGCAGGTTTCAAGAAGTGTCATGGTTAAGGCATAAGCTTTTCAAGAGTCGAAACTCTTCGTACGGACATTTTCAGGCCTTCCCCCATTTATTTTTAGTGAATGTCTTCCTTTTTTTTTATGTTTTATAGTTATTATTATTAAAACATTATTATTAATTTAATTAACCATTAATCTTTACTAACTGCTCACTAATTATTTTTCTTAAAATAAATTTTATAATATAATTTTATATTTTTTCTCTCACATAACTTTTTTTAAAATTTATTAATTAAAATTGTAAATGAATATAACTAGGTTTAGATTAATTTAAAAACCCTAATTTTTCACTAACCCTAATTAGACCCTCATTTTCTAAACTTGATCTTTTTTTTAAAATAATTAATTTCCTAATTTAATTTATTTCCATTGCTTTATTTATATTATTTAGAGGATTGTATAGGATTTTCCTTATGTAATTTATTTTTTCGCATCAATTATTCTGTAATTGCCCCGAAGCCGTGTAATAGTTTAGGACTTTATTTCTTGTTTTTTTTATTATTTCTGTAAATATTTAATTGTTTGGTTAGTAATCTAGGGTGTGAAAAGATCTAATTGAATAAATTGGACTTAGAGAATCAATAATAAAAGAAATATCTGAAAATAATCACTCACACACGTAAGCCGATCGTCCTACGATCGCCATCTACACCTCCTAGGGTTACCCCTCTTGGTTGCCTTAATATGGTCAAGTCCCTCGAACGTAGGGGTGTCTTAAGCGATGTCCCTGCAAACAGATAAATCATCGAGTCCCTTTAAAGTTAAAAGGATCATAGTCCCTTCGAAGTTGCCCACGGAATAAATGATCTTGTCCCTCGATGACCCTACAAAAATGATGATAGTCCCGTCGAATTACTAAGACACCCCTACATGTTGCCTTCTTTGACCATACGATGACCCTACGCCCGTCCCTTAACATCCAAGGTAAAGACTACTTACTCACTAATAGTAAGGACAGTCTTACCCTAAAAGGAAATAAATAACAAGAAAAACCTTACAAATTTAGGGTAGGTAGCACTTAAATACTTGCTCACTTTTTTCAAAAAAACATTCTTTACACCCCACTTTCAAAATATTTCTAAACTCAAGGCTTTATATACATCCATACGAGGATCATTATTAAAACAAACAAGTGAGCTAAGTAACTAAGAGCCCATGGATAACCATGGATATAAAGGGTGCTAACACCTTCCCTTTATATAGCCTACCCCCCGAACTCAAAATCTTTTCAAAAAGGTCTTTCCTGTTCTTTTATAGCCTTACCTATTGGATAAAATAAAAGTCGGTGGCGACTCTTGCTATCCGCACATGTTTTTGTCAAACAAAAACACCAAGTCAGTTCTCCCACCGTGTATAACTTTAAAAAGGGTTATTTAGTCATTAACAAAATACTCAATTTAATCACTTCCTCCTCCTCTTTGGTGTCCACGTGTCTGTTGCACCCCAAAATTTGCTCAACCTTTTCTTACCTGGTTTATGTTTCATTGCATTTCACTTGCATAGTTACATCATGTACATAGTTCAATCATTTGCATACCATATCATAGCATGCATCCAACAGGGGATCAAGTGTGATTCTTATCAAAAGAGCCTAGCAAGAGGTCTTATCCAAGTATGAGAAGTCATCCAGGCCATCAAGAAGTGATTTGAAGTCTTGAGAAGTTTGAGTGCCTACATGTGGGTTTTGCTCCTATCTTGAGGAATATTGAGAATCATCAGTGGGATGTGAAACATGGAATGTGAATTTGAGGTGTGTATGGATCTCATGGAATGCCTAGAGGGCCCTATTGAAGTTGAGACAAGTCATTGATTCAAGTACAAGAGCCACAGTTGAGGTGCAGTCAACTAGGGTTTCATCTGGGTCAATCCTAGGTCAACTGTGCAAATTGGAGAGCATCAAAGCCTACTTTGAGGTCATGGGGTTCATGGATTGGTATGTTGATACATGTTTGGTGTTGTGCCAAGGTTAAGCAAAGAAGAATCAAGAATGTGGGAAGTTGCTAAATTAGGGTTTCAGTGTAAAATCACCCTGTTTAGTGCCTAACTTCAAAGTCACATAAGTCAAAATACAAGTTTCAAATGGATCTTTGGCCAACATGAAACTTGTATAGAATCTCAATACCTTTAATTAGAGTACTAGAAGTCCTTGATAGGATTTGTATAACTCAAGTTATGATCTTTGCAAGCCAGGGGTATTTTGGGTATTGGTGATTATAGGTCATTTGTGATCATAGGTCCATAACTCCAACTTGCAAGCTTCAAATGGAAAATTTTTCAACATGGAACTTGTTCAAAATGATGTTTTGAGTGTAACCAAGTGTTCATGAGAGTTTTTTTGTCTTGGAACACAAGGTTGCTTGAAATGGCTTAAAAAGGAAGAAATTAAAGTCATTAAAAGGCCAAAAATGTGATTTCTTGATTTATGGCCAAACAAGTTCATGTTATATGTCATTTTGATCAGAAAATGCATTTTGAGAAGGTTGGCAATGTTACATTTTGGATTTGAGGTCATTTTCAAGCATTTCCCTTTTGTAACTTAAGGTGGAAGTAAACATCAATTCATTGTCTTTGGATCAGAAACAAGGGAGATACCATAGCCATTCATTTCAAAATGTCATGAGGTGAGAAATTCAAGCAAAATCAAGGCCAAGAACAGGGCAATTCGCAACTGTGCAAAAGAGATTTTCAAGGAGCAAGAGAAATTCAATTTCTCATTATGGCAGTTACAGAACTTTCTAGAGTGTTCTAACACTCTCTATATAACCAATGCAATGTGTTCAGGCCATTTTTTGGGCAAGAGTTGAAGAGGATCAAGAGGGAGCAACTGAAATTTTCACATTGCATATCAGAATCGGGTTTTGGAATTGAAGAGGATTCATTGCAAATTGTTGATTGGAGAAGCTTGGGAAGTTGTTCTTGAGTGATTCTGGAAAAGATTGGAGGCTGAATCGAAGGAAATCACTATCTGTTCATCTCTCAAAACCAGGTATGCACTTTTCAATTTTCAGCATAATTTGTAGTGAATTGCTTAGGTTTTGATATGAAGATAGATCAATGATGATGCTTAGAAGGATTTAGGCACAAGAATTGAGTGATTAGAGACACTTTAGGTGTGATGCAAATTTCTGTTGGAGCTTAGTTCTTTTGATTCTTGAGGTTTCAATGGCATCTGGATAGTTATTTTTGACCAGTGATATGTGTAGTTCATGCTAGGGTCATTAGTTTTAAGTTTTGTGAGAATCAAGATTGGGGTGAATTTCTGAACATTTGATCGGTTTTGGATTTAGAGGATGAATCAATAAATTTGGATGATGGATTTGAGTTCAGGATGAAATTCTGAGTGAGATAGGATGTTTAAGTGTCAAGTTTGGTACGTTTTGGAAAACCTCTCGCCGGAGACGACGGTGGCGCTGCAGCTCAGGCCACCGTCCAACTTTCCCTCTCAGATTTAAATAATTTGGAGAAGATGATGTATCTGTCGTTGGATAATGTGTTTGACCTTGACTCAATCCAAAATACACGGCCATGATTGCAAGTTGAATTCTGAAGAGAGTTTGAGTTTCACATGAAACTCTGCGTTTCATTAAAGGATTTGGGTGGGCTTAAGTGAGTTTCTTGCTCTTCACACCCCAGGATAGGCCCATGATCTGATTTGTACTGAAAACCATTGCTATTTGCCACAAACATTTCTCCTTTTTTCCTTCCATTTCCTGATTTCTGGTGATTTCGCTTGGGCTTAATGTACATTTGATACGCGCACCCCCATTTTGGGCCCAGCCTGGATTATAACATGATTCAATTGCTATTTGCAACGCAGGTTTATTTATTTTCTTTATATTTTCTTTTATTTTGTTATTTTCATATAGTTAGAAATAAAATCATAACAAATAGGAGAATTAACATTTTTAGGCTAGATTTTTTCCCCCTGACTCCTTAAAGAGTATAAAATTTAATAGGATTAAAAAATTCATAATTCATGCATTTTATTTTTTTAGTTGCATTTTTATAGTTTAATTGGTTTTATTTTGAATTTGTTTGGTATGTGATCTTGTTGATTTTATTATGGGAGACTGGTGTAGAATTTTTAGGTGATTCTTTTTGGGTTATGTAGCTTAGATATGCATGTACCTCTAGTATTTTTCTCATATTTTTGTGAGATAATTTTAGGTTGTTTTGAACATTGAACATTAAGTGGTGTAGATTTAGGGTTTTAAGATAGTACCCTTAGGTTTAGGGTATAGTTTTAGGTCTTAATGATTGGTTAACCCCCTGGTTTTTATATGGAGATATTCTTAAGAGGTTTAGGAACCCTTAGAATTTTTTTATAGGATTTTACAATCATTTTTGGTATTTTAATTAGATTTAGTTTTCAGACTAACATTTAGGAGTTTCTAACACACTAACTTGACTAGTTTAATTCAATAGTTCCCCTTAGATTAGGGTGGTGGTACTCTTGTGCTTGGATGAAGATGAAAACATGTTGATGTTGATATGGAGTGCTTGAAGAAGCTTGGAGTTGAAGCCTTGTCTTCTTGTGGATGCTTGTCAGGAGCTTAGGGAAACTAGGGTTTTAGGAAGAGCATTAGATTAGTTTTGTTCCTTTCTTCAAACATGGAGCATATTGTTCATCTCCATTCAATCCAATGACATAAAGTCCTTTTAAAGAAGTCACATCTCTCCTTTGGAGGGATGAATGGCATGCTTTAAGAGTAGAACTTTGAGGATGCCATTCTCTTATAATGTTAAGTTCCTAGTGGCTTCCTTTGGTTGTCATTAAGTTACTGAACATTTCAACTTGATCTTATTACTTGATTCTCCCCTGGAGGTGCTTGTGGAAGCTTGGTAAAGACGAGGTTGCTTGTTAAAGCTTGTGGAGAATGAAGTTTGTGCTTGTTGAAGCTGGTTGCTTGTTGAAGCTAGGGTTTTGCTGCTTGTTGAAGATGAAGTTGGGAGCTTGTTGAAGCTGTTTACTGGTTGAAGTTTGAAGCTTGTTGAAGCTTGGTTCTTGTTGAAGATTGAAGGTTTAGTGGAGCTTGAAGGTATGAGTTATTCATGGAGAAGGAGTTGTTGCTGTCAACTTTTGCTGTTTAATCAACTTGTTGCTGTCAGAGCTGCTACTTGTGTTGTTTGCTGTGGGAGTTTGGTGCTGCTGCTTGGGCTGCCTCTGTTGGGATAAATAATGCACGGTGGCGACTCTTCTGTCATAGCCGGCGTCGATTTTTGCAGTAGCGACAGTGTCACCAAATGGTTTGCCTAATGGATACTAGATTTTTACCCTAAAATCCATATGCATTGGATGTCACACCTCTTACAAAATCAGTTTGAAGCTTTCTTACCTCTTTTTCATTCTCTCTCTCTCTCTCTCATTCCTTTAATATTTCCATACTTCTCTCTCCAAGTTTACTATCTTCTCTCTCTTTCCCGTCAAATCCTAGCACCGTCGTCGCCATCCATTTTTTTTCATATTTATTGTTAATTGATAAAATTTGCAATGGTTTTGTGTGTTTTGTGTAGATCTATTTTCTGAGAACCAACACAATGTATTTTGTTGTTAAAATTTTTAGATTAGTGTCTTTGATATCTTTCCGTTTTCCATACCATTTTGTGAGTTTGAATGGTTTATGCTGAAGTTGTTTCCATTACAAGTTGTTTCTTTCTGATTTTACAACATTTTTCTCAGTTATTTGTTCAACAATATATTGTTTACTATTTGTTTTTAGCATTTTCGCAAGTTTTAGTCTTTTCCTCTGTTTATATTTTTTCCTTAGTAGCATAGTTTCACAATATGTTGGTGGTTTATGTGTTGTGTATTTTCCACTGTTTAGGTAAGAGCCAGTTGTTACAGGCAGCAGCAGCTGTTTCTCCACGTGGTATCTATGTCTGTGGTAACGCAACAACCTGGTCTCACAGTAGCTGTAGCAAATGATCCTATGACAAGTGACTATGCTTTTGAGGCAGGTACATCCTTTTAAATTCTTTTTATGTTGCACTCATTGAAATTATGAAATCACGATTCAAACTACACTACAATATTTCTAGAATTAGTGAATTACCAGTCATTGGTCATTATTGATACTACTGAAGGTGAGAAAATTACTTAGAAGGGGGGGGGGGGTTGAATAAGTAAGACTAAAAATCAAAGATTAGAACACAGATATTTTTATCCTGGTTCATTGAAAACAACTACTCCAGTCCACCCTCTCAAGAGTGATTTGCCTTTCTCTATCAAGGACTTAATCCACTATTTTAATCAAACAGATTACAAATAGCAACACCTAAGAACAACCGTTCTTAGTCTTCTCAAGAGCAACTGATCCCAACTGGATCCTCTTAAGGAAAACCTTTTACAAACAAAGTAAAACTTTTACAAGAGTAAGAATGCTTCTAATAAGCTGTTATCACAACAGTGATATTTCTCTTAAGTTAAGAATAAAGATAAAGCAAAGTAATATGATTAAGAGCTTTGAAAGGTTTACTTTGAGTAGAGATTTTGCTAGAGATTCGATGCTGAAGAAGATGGAGTGGACTTCTTTATATAGGCACTATGATCCAAGAAGTCTTGTTACGTTGAAGGCTGTGCAGAAAAGCCTAGAGCCTTTTGTCTTCACATTGGAGGCTGTGCTGAAACATGCCTGATGCTTTTTGTCTTCACTTGCAGAATACTTTCCTCAGAATGGAATGCACAGATAAAACCTTTTTGTCTGTGTCCTTGTGTCTAGCACAAAATAGGAAAGAGCTGTTGAGAATAACCAACGAACATATTTAAATCTTCTTCAAAGTAAGTTCAGCTTTCAACAATAGAATCTGAGTCTTCAGAGTCTTCAGACCAAGGATCATCTGGATCTTCAGAGTCTTGAATGTTCTTCAGATTGAGCTGAGTCAGAGTATGTGCAGCTTGTGTGCTTGAGCGTGTAAATCTCTTAGAGCAGAGTCTTCTATGCTTTAGAGACTCCTTCTTCAGAATCTTCAAGAGACAGTAGTCAGATTCTTCTGGGAGCAGTGTTCAGATCTTCACTTAAGATGCTCTTGAACTTATGAAGTCTTTCATACGAACAAAGTTCAGATGCAATTTTGCTTTCTTAAGATAATTTTCTTTAGTGCCTGTAGCAAACAATCTAGAACACGTTTAGAGTATATAATTCTTGAATACAAAATTTATAAGTGTTATCATCAAAACATAGAGATATAACTAAGACACAATCTGTGCTCTTACAATCTCCCCCTTTTTGATGATGACAAAACATGAGAAAATTTTGTTCAATAAAGAGTAAGAATTAGAAACTCCCCCTGAGATAAACAATCTCCCCCTGAAATAAATACTACAATAGAATAGAATACTTCCCTTTCTGATTGAGTATATTTCAGATTCAGAGCCTGATGAATGAGTTCAGAGTCAAATCTTGATGCCAGTTGATTGAATAAATGTATCAGAATAAGATATCAGAGTTGATTGAATACTCAGATTCTCTTTAGAGAATCAGGTTCTGGTTGACACAGTCTCAGGGTAACTTCAATGAATTATGTCAGATATAACAGTGTAATCTGAAAGACTTAAATTCAAATAAGTTAATAAAATGTCTGAATTTTAGTTTTGGTAAATGCTTATAGGTTGAACACTCAGTTTCTCTTTTTCTCCCCCTTTTTGTCATAATCAAAAAGATTTTCAACGACAGAAAGAAATAAAAGAAAAGAAGCAAATAGGAGCAAACCATGTTATCATGCAATTAAAAACAGAACAAACCAAAGTTCACAGACAAACAGGCAGAGGCCAAAAACACATAACACAATAAAAGTAACCAAACATCAAAAACTCAGTTCATGTGCAAAACAACAAATAAAACTAGGTCTGGCGAGAGGCAATGAGGGTCAGAAACTCTGTCATCTTGGCAGCTGACTCTTCTTGCTTAGACATCCAGGTTTTGATTTCATCAGTTGTTTTCTCTTGCTTGATCATCCAGTCCTTTATATCCTTCACATCATTCACAAGTTCTGAAACCACAGATGAAGACGGAGCAGATGCAGTAGCAGCAGGGTTCCCTTCAGATTGGTTTTCAACAGAAGCTTGTTCAACCATTTCAAAATCAGGAACAACTGGAGGAGCAGCTTCCAATAGTAACACAGGAGGAGGAGGAGGCATGTTCATCAGTGTCACCTTTATTAACTCAGCAAATTTTGTCTTAGCAAGCTTAGAGCATTTTGCTCTAACTTTTAGGGCAGCTTTGTTAAACATCCAGATGAAACGCTTCCAAGCATTATTCGAAACATTTGGATCCAAACTAGACATGCAGACAGCCTTAACACGATCATATTCAGAATCTAACTCCTTTTTGAAAATATCAAACATAGCGTTAACACAAGATCTTAAATCTAACTGTTCATTCTGACCAGAGGAAAAAGGATTAGGGGTGTTAGCAGGAGTAGGTTCAGATGGTTGAGGTTGAGGTGTGGGTGGTTGAGATGTGTGGATGACAGATTGAGGAAGTTCAACTGAATGAGGAAAAGTTTGATTCTCAGATGGGTTAGTTTCAGGTGGTTGAGGAATGTTTTGGTTTTCAGCTGTTTGAGTGCCAGAGGGTTGAGCTTCAGATGGTTGTTGAGATGGAGAGTTTGGTGGGGTATGAAACAAAGCAATGTTAAGATGTTTCTTCATAACACTCTCAGAGCGAGCTTGTTTGAGTGATTCTGAATCACAGTCAGATGAATCAGATGAATCAGAGGATTCATCTGAGTGAACAGATGTAGAAGAAATTTCAATTGTTTGGTTTAGGGGTGGAATATCAAGAATATTGTCAGAAAGATTTGGATCTTCTGAGGGAATTGTTTGTTCAGAGTGTTCAGTTTGAACAGTCTCTGGCTGATTTTGTTCTGAAATAATTGTTTCTGGTTGGAGAGTCTCTAAGTGTGGATTCTCTAGTTGCGACAAAGTTGGTTGTGGAGTTGCTGTTGGAGAATTTTCTGGTTGAGTTGGTTCTGGTGGAGTTATTGTTGGAGAGTTTTCAGATAAAATTGGTTCTGGTGGTGGAATTTCTGTTTGAATAGTTTGAGGTTGTGGGTCAGATGGAATTGGTGCTGGATATGATTGTAAATTTACTGGTTCAGAGGATAGTGGTACGGATGAGATATTGACAGACTTTTTAGATTTTGAAGTTCTTGGTATGAGGCTTGGAGAAAGTTGTGGTGAAGATAATGGTGAATGAACAGTAGGAGTAGGATCAGAGGCTAATACCTGTTGAATGGTGTCTCTGATTTCTTCCAGAGTAGCTTCTCTTGGACTGCTTCTGGCCTTCTTTCCTTCTTTCTTCTTCTTTCTTGACACTTCAGGTGCTTTTCTCTTCTTCTGAACGGATTCTTCGTCAGCCTTCCTCTTACTGCGCCTTTCCTTCATCTGATTAGGCAATTCTTCTCCAGGCTTCTGAACGAGATTGGCTGGTAAAGGAATTCCTTCCTTTAGACATTCAGTAACGTACAGCCAGACAAATTCCTTAGGTTCATCTGCACTAAATAGTGGAAAATCTTCCACAGGAATTCTTCTACCTTGAATCTCGTCAGAGTTGATCTTCCTGAGTTGTCCTTTCAATTCTGAGATGATTTTCATCCTCTTCAGATTGAGTCCATTAATTTCAGAGCCAATGATGTGAGTCAGATCTTCTGTAATCTTCGCATCAGTCAGATGCTGAACCAGCTTGTTCTCAATAAGTATATCAGAAATCAACCTTCCCAGGGGTATCCACGTCCTCACTTTACCAGCTTTCGCCCTTACTTCCTCTCTGGTTTCTTTGACATGAGTTAGTAAATGACTGAAGATGAGATACGGTAGATCCACTTTGACATTTTTGCTAATGCAGTACATAAAATACAAGTGTTCCGAACTCACATAATCTGGTGAGTTGGAAGGTTTTCTGTGAAAAAACGTACTCATAAAGATTTTCGCCCAGATCCTATAAATGGGTTTTAAATCTTTAACCTTACTTGACGGCAAACCAGCAATAGTAACTTCTTCATAAACCCTAGCCATATCGATACGAGAAGAAGCAAGATTTGAAACACCATCAGACTCAGTATAGCTAAACAGTTGTCTGATCAGGTTTTCAGTGATGACTATCTCCACTCCAAGAACCGAAGAATGTATAAACTTGGGACCAGCGCTTGCATGTATCCAAAATTCCTTAACCAGTGTTGGAAAAACAGGACCCATTAGCCTTTCAAAATATTTTTCCCACCCTTGAGCTTTGATGGCAGAAATGAGATCAAACCCATTTTCCTTTAAAGAGTCGAGGTCAATGAAGCTTTCACAGAGCACCTCTAGATCAGCCACTGGAGTGAATAAGGTTCATTCAGGTTCTTTGTACATTATAGTCTTGTTAGGTTTTGCAGCAGTGTTTGAAGTTGACGCCATTGAAGAAGAAGAATACCTTGGTTTTGGTTTAGGGTTTTGGAAGAGATTGAAAAGAAAGCAGAAACGCATGAATGAAGTGAATGTGGAAAGTGTGATAGAAGTGTGATAGGTGATATATATAGAAAACCAAAAATCAAGCATAGGGCACACAAAAGACACTTACGCACGTTTGGACAGCATTTAATGAAAAGTAATCATTTCACATTAAATTATGACAGCTGGGGGGAAAAACAAGAAAAGTGAGATTTTCAAAGCATTACCTCAAACGTCAAATCAGTTAAGCACTCAATCTTTTCAGAAATTGAATGACACGTGTTTGCTTTGTTGGCTCATCTGATTTCTCTCAAGAAATGAAACGTTTCCAACTTTCAGATCTTCTGAGCTTGTTAGTTCAGAGTTTTACCCAAAACGAAATAATTGAATAAATATAAATGAACAAATAGACAGATGAAATACTTCAGATTATTAAACATTTTGCATCTGAGAGGTTGCCTCTGAGAAATATTACTCTGGACATAAATCCATACAAATATTTTTCAGAATAAACTTAAATCTATCTTCAGCAAGGGGTTTTGTGAAAATGTCAGCCCATTGATGATCTGTATCAACAAAAGCTAGATTAATTACACCCTTCTGAACATAGTCTCTGATGAAGTGATGTTTAATTTCTATATGTTTTGCCTTAGAATGCAAGATTGGATTTTTTGACAAACATATAGCAGAAGTATTATCACAGAAGATAGAAAGGTTACTCTCATAGATTTGATAATCTTCTAATTGACTCTTCATCCAGAGCATCTGAGTACAACATCCAGCAGCAGCAATGTATTCTGCCTCTGTAGTTGATAGTGCAATGGTAGGTTGCTTCTTGCTGTACCATGAGATCAGATGACTTCCAAGAAACTGACAGCTTCCAGAAGTGCTTTTACGTTCAACTCTGTCTCCAGCATAGTCAGCATCACAGAATCCAACTAATGAAAATTCATCAGATCTTCTGTAACACAAACCCATGTTAGCAGTACCTTTCATATACCTCAGAATCCTCTTAACAGCTGTTAAGTGTGATTCTCTAGGATCTGATTGGAATCTAGCACATAAGCAGACACTAAACAGAATATCTGGTCTAGAAGCAGTCAAGTATAGAAGAGATCCTATCATACCTCTGTAGAGTTTTTGATCTACCTTCTTACTTACCTCTTCCTTACCTAGAGTGCTTGTAGGATGCATTGGAGTCTTTGCCATTTTGCTATCAACCATGTTGAACTTCTTCAGAAGCTCTTTAACATATTTGGTTTGATGTATGTAGGTGCATTCTGGAGTCTGATTGACTTGGATTCCCAAGAAGAATCTCAATTCTCCCATCATGCTCATTTCAAATTCTTCCTGCATACATTTAGCAAACTCCTTTCCAAGCGTAATATTTGTTGATCCGAAAATAATGTCATCTACATAAATCTGACAAATCAACAGATCTTTCTTAACAGATTTACAGAATAAAGTTGTATCCACTTTTCCTCTGATAAATTTTTTCTTCAGAAGGAAGTTGCTCAACCTCTCATACCAAGCTCTGGGAGCTTGTTTTAATCCATAAAGGGATTTCTTTAATTTGAAAACATGATCTGGAAAGTTTTCACTTTCAAAACCAGGAGGTTGGTGGACATATACTTCTTCTTCTATAATACCATTAAGAAAAGCACTTTTAACATCCATCTGATACAGAGTGATGTTATTCTGTGCAGCAAATGAAATAAGAAGACGAATAGATTCTAACCTTGCCACTGGAGCATATGTCTCAGTGTAATCAATACCTTTTTGTTGACTATATCCTTGAGCAACCAGCCTTGCTTTATTCCTTTCTACTTCTCCCTTTTCATTCAGCTTATTCCTGAAGACCCATTTTGTTCCAATGACATTGAATCCTTTAGGTCTAGGAACCAGATCCCAAACTTCATTTCTGGCGAATTGATTCAGCTCTTCTTGCATAGCTATAATCCATTCATTATCTTCCAGAGCCTCATCTACAGAGGTTGGTTCTATCATTGACACTAAGCCAAATAAGGAAGATTCAGAAGTTCTGAGAAATGATCTTGTCCTTATAGGATCATCTTTCTTTCCAATTATCACATCTTCTGGATGAGAAGCTTTGATTTTGGAAGAAGATCCTCTGACAGTTGGTCTTTCAGAAATATGCAAGTTGTTTAGTTGGGAGGTCAAAGGTGTAGCATCTGGGGTTGCGTCAGATTCTTTGTTCTTTGCCTTTTCTGCCTCTGAGCCTTCAGAGTCTGTGAGAATCACTTCTCTATCTGCAGAACTTTCAAACTGCTTTGGCTTTTCAGAGCCAAGCTTATCGTCAAATCTGACATGAATAGATTCTTCCACAATCTGTGTTTCAGTGTTGAATACTCTGTAGCCTTTAGAGCGTTCAGAATAACCAAGCATGAAACACTTCTGTGCTTTGGAATCAAACTTGTTCAGATTATCTTTAGTATTAAGCATATAACAAATACATCCAAAAGGATGAAAATAAGCAATGTTAGGCTTTCTGTTTCTCCACAATTCATAGGGAGTCTTTTTCAGAAGAGGTCTTACAGACACTCTGTTCTGAATATAACAAGCTGTGTTAATTGCTTCTGCCTAGAAATATTTTGCCAGATTTGTCTCGTTGATCATGGTTCTGGCCATTTCTTGCAATGTTCTATTTTTCCTCTCTACAACTCCATTTTGTTGTGGAGTTCTAGGGCAGGAGAAATCATGTGCAATGCCTTTTTCAGAAAAGTATTTTTCAAAATGTTTATTTTCAAATTCTCCA
Source organism: Lathyrus sativus (assembly GCA_963859935.3). Lineage (NCBI taxonomy): Eukaryota > Viridiplantae > Streptophyta > Magnoliopsida > Fabales > Fabaceae > Lathyrus > Lathyrus sativus. The sequence continues at coordinate 454,043,929 of OZ012736.1, read as the reverse complement.
CCATGATCACTTCTGACTTTAATAATTTTACAATCTTTTTCAGTCTGGACTTGATTGCAGAAGTCAAAGAACACAGAATGAGACTCGTCCTTGTGTTTTAGAAACTTTACCCATGTCCATCTGTTGTAGTCATCTACAATGACTAACCCATACTTCTTGCCTCTGATGGATGCAGTTTTCACTGGTCCAAACAGATCAATGTGAAGTAATTCCAATGGTCTGGAGGTAGAAACAACATTTTTTGATTTAAAATGAGATTTTGAAAATTTGCCTCTTTGACATGCTTCACATAGAGCATCTGAGTTGAACTTCAACTTAGGAAGTCCTCTGACCAGATTGAGTTTATTAATTTGAGATATACGTCTCATATTAATATGTCCCAATCTTCTATGCCAGACCCATTGCTCATCATTCACAGATAAGAGGCATTTTACATTTTGAACTTTAAGTTCTGAAAGGTTAATTTTATAAATGTTGTGTTTCCTCTTTCCATTGAATAGGATAGAACCATCCTTTTGACATACAGCTTTGCAACATTTTTGATTAAAGATTATATCATAACCATTGTCACTTAATTGACTTATGGACAATAGATTATGTTTCAATCCTTCAACTAACAGAACATTAGAAATAGAGGGTAGGTTGCCATTACCTATAGTTCCAGAGCCAATGATCTTGCCCTTCTGGTTCCCTCCAAATTTCACGTCCCCTCCAGATCTAAGTTCCAGACTTTGGAACATAGACCTTTCTCCCGTCATGTGTCGTGAGCATCCAGAGTCCAGGTACCATGATTGGTGTCCTGACTTTGCTGCTAAGGACATCTCTTCAGCATCAGAGTCGGAGTCTGACTCAGATTCAGATGATAATTCTTCATTCTGATCTTCTATTCCAGCCATTAATGCCATGTTAGCACACTCTTCTTCTGCTTCAGATTCAGATTCAGATTCATCTGAATCATCCCAAGTTGCCATAAGAACCTTTTTCTTTTTATCAAACTTTCTCTTGGGTTTCTCCTTGAGAAGTTTGGGGCAGTCATTTTTGTAGTGCCCAGGTTCTTTGCATTCATAGCATGTGACCTCTTTCTTTCCAGATCTTCTGTGTCCAGAAGATTCCTTCCTGTGGTCAGCTTTCCTGAAGTTGTTAAACTTCCTTCCCTTGTGCTTCCAGAGCTTGTTGATTCTTCTGGAAAGCATGGACAGTTCATCTTCTTCTTCAGAAGACGATTCTTCAGAACTTTCTTCTTTTACCTGCAAAGCTTTAACAGGTTTGTTAGATTTTAAAGCTATGGATTTACCTTTATCTTTCTTCTGGGGCTCATCTTCCTCCAGCTCTATTTCATGACTTCTCAAAGAACTGATAAGTTCTTCTAAGGAGATCTTATTCAGATCTTTTGCCATATTCAATGCAGTCACCATTGGTCTCCATCTGGTGGGAAGACTTCTGATGATCTTCTTGACATGATCTGACGTTGAGTAGCCCTTATCCAGAACTTTCAGACCAGCAGTAAGAATCTGAAATCTAGAAAACATAGTTTCAACATTTTCAGACTCTTCCATTTTGAATGCCTCATACTTCTGTATGAGCGCCAGCGCCTTGGTCTCTTTAACCTGAGAATTTCCCTCATGAGTCATTTTGAGTGACTCAAACATGTCATGAGCAGTATCTCTGTTTGTAATCTTCTCATACTCAGTATGAGAGATTGCATTAAGCAATATAGTTCTGGCTTTGTGGTGATTCTTGAAATCTCTTTTTTGTACTTCAGTCATTGACTTTCTATCAATCTTTTTGCCATCCTCATCAGTAGGATGTTTATATCCATCAATGACCATATCCCAAAGATCAGCATCATACCCGAGGAAAAAACTTTCTATTCTATCTTTCCAATAGTCAAATTTTTCCCCATCAAACATGGGTGGCTTGGTACTGATCCTATCTCCTTCATATTTGTTGTTGCAAGTTGATGTAGATGTATCCATAATGGCAACAACACAAATATCAAAGTATCTTTCTCACTGGATCTTTAACTGTCACGGTTAAGTGGAGCACACGCAGAACCAGAGCTCTGATGCCAACTGAAGGTGAGAAAATTACTTAGAAGGGGGGGGGGGTTGATAAGTAAGACTAAAAATCAAAGATTAGAACACAGATATTTTTATCCTGGTTCGTTGAAAACAACTACTCCAGTCCACCCTCTCAAGAGTGATTTGCCTTTCTTTATCAAGGACTTAATCCACTATTTTAATCAAACAGATTACAAATAGCAACACCTAAGAACAACCGTTCTTAGTCTTCTCAAGAGCAACTGATCCCAACTGGATCCTCTTAAGGAAAACCTTTTACAAACAAAGTAAAACTTTTACAAGAGTAAGAATGCTTCTAATAAGCTGTTATCACAATAGTGATATTTCTCTTAAGTTAAGAATAAAGATAAAGCAAAGTAATATGATTAAGAGCTTTGAAAGGTTTGCTTTGAGTAGAGATTTTGCTAGAGATTCGATGCTGAAGAAGATGGAGTGGACTTCTTTATATAGGCACTATGATCCAAGAAGTCTTGTTACGTTGAAGGTTGTGCAGAAAAGCCTAGAGCCTTTTGTCTTCACATTGGAGGCTGTGCTGAAACATGCCTGATGCTTTTTGTCTTCACTTGCAGAATACTTTCCTCAGAATGGAATGCACAGATAAAACCTTTTTGTCTGTGTCCTTGTGTCTAGCACAAAATAGGAAAGAGCTGTTGAGAATAACCAACGAACATATTTAAATCTTCTTCAAAGTAAGTTCAGCTTTCAACAATAGAATCTGAGTCTTCAGAGTCTTCAGACCAAGGATCATCTGGATCTTCAGAGTCTTGAATGTTCTTCAGATTGAGCTGAGTCAGAGTATGTGCAGCTTGTGTGCTTGAGCGTGTAAATCTCTTAGAGCAGAGTCTTTTATGCTTTAGAGACTCCTTCTTCAGAATCTTCAAGAGACAGTAGTCAGATTCTTCTGGGAGCAGTGTTCAGATCTTCACTTAAGATGCTCTTGAACTTATGAAGTCTTTCATACGAACAAAGTTCAGATGCAATTTTGCTTTCTTAGGATAATTTTCTTTAGTGCCTGTAGCAAACAATCTAGAACACGTTTAGAGTATATAATTCTTGAATACAAAATTTATAAGTGTTATCATCAAAACATAGAGATATAACTAAGACACAATCTGTGCTCTTACAACTACTTTTTTTGGAATATGTCTTTGAATTGTGTTTTTGTGTTACCTTTTGTTGTTTATTTATTCAAGTTGTTCTTCTGAGTTCCATATGTTGAAATCTTTGTTTCTGTGATAATGTGGAATTTAGTGTGTAAATTTAATAAGTCATGAAGCTAAGTTATCTGTAGTTCTTTTCTATCTAAGTTGTATGGATTGCTTCCTTTGCGGTGGGCTGAATGATGACATAGTTTTCTGGTGCTTGTCTCTATTTGCTTAAGCTCTGCAGATTTTTCTTGATTTATCTTAGATAGTGTCTGACATAATGACTTTTGGATAAAGTGGAGAAGAGGGGGAAACTGTTATTTTTTTTATATGCTATCTATAAGGTATGATTGGGTCTTACTGTAACACCCCAAATCTAAACTTGCGGATAACAGGAAAAACAACAATTCATATAGCAAACAAAGCGCAGCAGCGCAAACATTGACTGCATGACGGTCGTCATGAACTTGCCACGACCGTCACGACCGTGACGCTCGTCATGGACTTGCCACGACCGTCATAGTAACGACCGTCATAGTAACGAAATTCAGTTCTCTTTTAAAAATGCTTGCTTGAGTAATGGATGCTTATACTACTCTACCTCAATAAATCATGATTTTCTTTGGAAGCATGTACATGTCCTGTCACTTCTCTTTTCCATGTAATGGTGCTTTCTATACATTGTAAGTTAACATAGTTACCCTTTTTGAGGGTATAGAAGATGCATGACCATATAGAGTAATTTTTGTCTTCCTATCTACATAGGACCCTGCCATACCGTCATTCATCATTAACACTTTTGTATCTCAATGACTTATGTATACCACTTAGTTCCATCTCAAATATCCTTTTGTTAGTTCAACTCATTTGTAACTTTTTAATCCAAATCTTTAATGTATAACATATTTCATTAATCAACACATATTATTATTATTCATTTAATTACTATAGACCACTTAAAATGTATTATGGCTTGTGGCTTATGTGAAATATGGTTGGTTTGTTGTATCTTGAATAATGGATAAATTTTCAACCTTTTTTTTCTTTGCTTTTTTCCTTTCATATATTTGAATTTTCTTTTTCTTTCTTTCTAACCTATAGATTTAAATATTAAATTCATATATTTAATTGTTAAGTTTAAATATTAAATTAATAAATTTAAATATTAATTTAAAATAATTATATTATGTAGGTTTTGTGCAGTATTACATATGATTTTTTGTTTCAAAAATTTTCAGTACTTAATATTGTATCCATGACAACTTTCTTGAATCCCACCAATGTAATAGTTTAGAAATTTTATTTTCAACTACATCTAAATAAATTTTATTTTCAATAACTATTTTACAATTGGACCTTCAAAAAGAAAAAAATGGAGGAAATTGTAGGTGATTCAAATGTTGCACCTGCATTTGGTTCAAATAGTTTCCTCGAAACACAGTAGCAACTGTAGCTGATTCAAATGTTTGATTGGTCGGACATTCCCTAGGATCATCAATGGTGATACTTGCCGGGAAAACCATTGCTAAGGATGGAAACTTTATCGAATATTTTTCTTTTCAGCCCTCCATTTGTATCTGCCCCACTAGAGGAGATTACAGATGAGATAGTAAAACATGGGATTCGATTCGCTGGCAGCATGATGACAGGTGGACTCACCTTGGTTATGTAAGCCAAGCAACTAAGGATTTCTCTTTCGACCTATTTACCGCTTTGTCTGCGTGGATTCCATGTTTATTTGTGAATCCATCGGATCATTTGTGTTCAAATACATGACATTGGCGCAGGCGTCATTGAAAGGCTAGCAACTCAAAACTCGCTCGGGGGACTATTAATGGGCGCGTTCGGGAAGGAATATTTTGAACTGCAACACCTCATTCTTTGACAGTTAATGTTGCACTTACATTTAATTTCAAAAAAGCTCACGGGATTCATCAGTGGTGGAAACCTGACTTGAACCTTGACTACAAGCTCTATAATTACAAATAGTTGATGTAATTATTGTAATACATCCTCTTCGTGTATATAGAGTAGAGGTTGCTTATACATATATTTTCGATAATATTTAGTTAATGTAATGTAACTGTTTTATGATTATAGCCAACAAACGAGATATTATCATATAGTTTGTGTACTTTCTCAACCATTACTTAATATATTCTAATGATCACCTTATGTAACTTATCTAATAGTTGTAAATTGTCAGAGTATATTTAACTTGCATCTAATTAATTTTAACCAAATTACCATAAGAAATTAATCATTCCATTTAATATACTATTCATTTGATATAATTAATTTTTATTATACAATTAAATTTATCAATTCATATTTACAAATATATATAAATAAATTATATATGAATTAAAATTAATAAAGCCGTGCGGACGCAGGAGTCTTTTACTAGTTATTTTTATTATAAAAAAAATCAATAAAGTAAATAAAAAAACAATTGTGATCAAACGGATAAAGCTCACAGAACGAAATGCTCAGTATATTTTCTTCTTCATCATCGTGTCTCTCAAAATGGAAGGAGGGCAAAGGCGGTATCATCATAAATCATGAAGCCACGATGACCATTAAAAGGAAAGACGAAAGCTCAAACAAAACAAAAGAACCCGACTACCATACATTTAGTTTCCTCGAAACTCTCTTCTCGTCTCTACGTAAGTCTTTCTCCTTCTTCCCTTTTCTATTTTGGTTTTTCTTCGTGGTTGGTGGCTATTGATTTGGGATGGGTTTCTGATTTGTTCTTCTTTTACATTTCTGTTTCAGTTTATGAATCATGATCATGTTTCAGCTTTGTTGGGTTTTGAATCGCGGTTAGAAAGTAGGGTATTTGGTTGAAGAAAAGGATGAAGGTTTTGGGTTGGAAACGGTCAGACCAGGGGCTCTTTCAGAAGAACTAATGAGTTCAGTTTTATAAGGAAGTTGAGGGTAAATCTAGAAGGAATAAAAAATGTTGTTGCTGTGCATTTTAACCATCCTCTGCATTTTGTGGTTATGCTGTGAAAGCAATTTTTGTGCCTTTTCTCAATTCCGTAAAAGTTGGGTTTGTCGCATTTTGAAGTGAGGAGTGAGATGTTACCTACAGTGGTGTGTGTCATTCCGTACACGCTTGAAGTGGGGCCGTGGAAAAAAGTTGCATATGGTTTGCTGAAGTTTTTTCTTTGCGTGACCTTCTTCCCTCATTGCAGGTGTGGGGTGTTGTATGAATCATGTAGGCTTGCTGTTATTATATGTGGTGGCTCAATTTGAGAAATGATTGTGATGCTTGAAGTGGTGATGGATTAACGTTGCTGCAGGTCAGTTGTTGGGGCTTGATGTGGTTTTGGTTTAATTCTCACTACAACATTTGTCTTATTCACAACGTGATGAAAGGGTGCGTATGGTTTGAAAATTTCCAATAATTCGTATGGCTGCTGGCTATGGAAAGATTGTGTGTTATGAAGGGCCTAGCTTTTGTATCAACGTGAAGATGATTTTTGTCTTCTTTTTTTGTAACTTGAAAAAGGGCTATAAATGTAATGGGCCTCTTATGTGTTTCTCTTTATGGCTCTTCTTTGCAATTGGCTTGTAAATAGATTATTATTATTTTTTATTTATGACCACGGGCTCCAAATATATATTGTTTGCATTTTTTGGTTACAAATGGACCTGTAAAAAACAATGGCCCGGGAAAAAAATGGGCTTTTCTATATATTATTTTTGTGTGAATTTTCTTGTAATGTTTTGGTAGCAATGTGGGCCTTGAAATGATTTTTGGACCTCAAAACTTGGAATTACCATAAGATCATGATATCTTGACATTTCTTGATGTGAAATAATAACAATTAAACTTGAAATTCCATTAGAACCAAATCCCAAAATTCTTAACTCCTTGCTTGAAATGAACGTAACTCGAATTATCCTTAAGAAAGAGAATCGACCATGAACCAATCTCTTAATTTCACCACTCTTCATTATAGACCCTCTTGGATAAAACATAGACCTGATGAACCATGCCTTGAGAATAAGAATTTGAAATATGAACTCCATTGTCAAGAACTCTAATTTGAAAAATTAGCCTTTGATGAAACCCATCCCTGGATGCAATTTGATATCTTGATCTCTATACAGACAACTGGAATTGTCACAGGACCCTAACTGGAAGATGAACAAGATTCTGCTGATTCGTCAACCATGAAGCACTGATCTCCTAGTCTATAGATAACTATCTTGAATATAACTTAAAACCCTGAATGACTTCAGACACATGTCACTTGAATCACGCCCCTGACCTATATCTTCAAACAAAAATTGTTTGACCAAAATTAGGTCAGACCTAATTGATCTTTAATCATTAATGGATATACAACTGATCGGAAATCCTCAACTGAAACTTGGACTTAGATGAAGGTAACAACAATTTTTTTGGATTTTCTGAATGATGGTTAGCAGATGGATGTACAAATGAGGGTAATTTATAAGTAGGACAAGTTTAGGGTATGACAAATGCCCCTATCTAATTGGATTAAACCTAGTAAGATGAACTATTTCGGTGTTCGTTCTTTCGAGGTAGAAGGTAATTAAATATGAAAAAACCCTGAATTTGTCCAAGAAGAAAAGAAATGTTCAGGAAGTGAAATAACAAATTAATGTCAACCCTCGAGTGGACACTGAATAACTTGCAAAGGTCGTTATCACCAAAGGAATGATAACAAAGACAACCTGACACCAAAAAGATAACAGGTCTATCACCAAAAGGATGATAGAGCGACACACACACACACACAACCCTGACACCAAAAGGATGCAGGGAACACTCGTACAATCTGGCACTAAAAGGATGACAAACCCATCACCAAAAGGATGATAAAGCAAACTCACACACACAACCCTGACACCAAAAGGATGTAGGGGTCCATTACCAAAAGGATAATGAAGAACACTCACACAATCTGGCACCAAAAGGATGACAAGCCTATCACCAAAAGAATGATAGAGCAAACTTACACCCACAGGTTGCTACCACCAAAAGGATGATAGAATGTCATTCGCACAATCTGGCACCAAAAGGGTGACAAGCCCATCACTAAAAGGATGATGGAGCGAACTCACACACACAAGTCGCTACCACCAAAAGGATGATAGAATGACATTCACACAATCTGGCACCAAAAGGGTGACAGACCCATCACCAAAAGGATGATGGAGGGACACACACACACACACAAACAAGTCACTACTACCAAAAGGATGATAGAAACTTCCTAAATTTGAAGGCCCCCAACACCAAAAGGATACAGGCTAGGCTGGACCGACGAAATTTGGCTATCACCAAAAGGATGATAGTGAGGCATTTGACAAAGGTCAAGTTTACTGAGATATGGTGAGTGAGGCTTATTTGATACATCAACAAAAGGTTGAAGCAAAGAAGTCATTGAGGAACACCATCCTTGTCAACAAAAGGTTGAAAGGAAATAACTCACTGGAGATATGGTCGAGGTATTTTATTGTTGGGTCATAGACTTTGTTGGCCCATTTCCATCCTCTGTTTCCTGGGAGTACATTTTGGTCGCAGTGGACTATGTCTCCAAGTGGGTAGAAGCGATAGCATGTGCGAAAGCGGATGGAAAAATTATGATAAAATTTCTAAAGAAAAATATTTTTTTCTCGATTTGATACTCCGAGAGTGTTGATAAGTGACAGAAGATCCCACTTTGCAACTTTCATCTAGAAAAAGCGTTGAAGCAGTATGGTGTAAAAGCATAAAATTGAAACACTATACCATCCACAAGAAAATGGTCAAGTAGAGGTATTAAATCGTGAGATCAAGAGGATTCTCGAGAAAACGGTGTCGTCTTCTAGAAAAGATTAGTCAAATAAGCTCGATGATGCATTGTGGGCTTACCAGACAACTTTTAAAGCTCTGATTGGTCTCACACCTTTCAAAATGATCTATGGTAAAAAGTGTCACTTACCAGTGGAGTTGGAGCTTAAGGCTTTTTAGGCCTTAAAATTTTTGAATTTTGATCCAACTCTAACGGGTGAAAAGAGAAAAGTACAACTGCATGAAATGGATGAATTACGCCTTCAAGCGTATGACTCCAACAAACTGTACAAGGATAAAGTGAAAGGTCACCATGACAAGAAGATAGTGAATAAAGACTTTAAATAAGGGGAAATGGTCTTACTGTTTAATTCGAGATTTAAATTTTTTTCGGGTAAGTTGAAATCCAAATGGTCCAGTCCATTCCGGATTAAGGAGACCAAGCATTATAGAGCAATTGTTCTTGAAGACACCTTGACAAATGAGAGTTGGACTGTTAATGCTTAGAGGTTGAAATTTTATCTTGCTGGCGATTTCGAGCGGAATGTAGCCATTGTGCCTTTTTGCAATCTGTGAGGTCGCATTGGACCGTCGAGTTCAAACGACGTCAAACAAAGTACTTGTTGGGAGGCACTCTAATATTGTAAGTATTTACTGTTTTTTATTAGTTTGAGTTTAATCGGGTGACTAAAAGTCGATAGAATGCTATCTAAGACCACACTTGAGTGGCCTTGTTTCACTGACCGCGCTTAGCTTGGTGCTGAGGCCGCTTAGTGCGGTCACGTAAACTTGGCAAAATCAAGTGTGAGTCTGAGTGGGTAAATGGTAAATGGGCCTTGTTTTGGAAAAGGGCCAAATTTATTTTGAAATGTTAAAAGCTCAAACTCTGCATTTTCCAACTTCTCATCTCAGTCTCACCCTTGCACTTCTAAGCTAGCTTCTCACAAGCTCCCTCTTTCCCCATTTTTCTGAAGTTCAAGTTCTCTTTCTTTTTTTCATCTCCTTGCTCTACTTCCAGGCTTGTTAATGCTCTTTATTTTACTGATTTAGACAACAAATGTTGTTAGGGTTTGACTTGATCGAGTAATAACTACATTTTAAGGTTTGTTTTGTGTAGAACTAATTTTGTGAAATCTTAAGGTGAAATGTTAAGATTGTGTTAATTTTTTTAGTTTGCATGCTGTTGAAATCTATGATTCAATATTGGGTTGTGAATGTATGTTGTTGGATTATTGTTTAGGTGTTGATTGGAAGGATTTATAGTGGTTGTAGAGGCATTTTTGCCTGTGTTTGCAACCACGCTTAGTGCGCTCCTCTATGCCCTGTTTCAGACTTTTTGGTCTTTTGTTGTTTAGATGATTAATGTTAGGATATTGGTTGTTTAGGAGCAGGTTGGCTGCAGAAGCATTTTTGCCTGCATGCTCAACCGCGCTTAGCGCGCTCTGGCCGCGCTTAGCACGCCCCCTGAGATCATATTTCATGATTTTAAATTATCCCTCACCTGATTGCTTGTTTTGTGATGACATACAGTTACATATGAATTATTCTGAATTTATGGGCTGGTTGTTTGATGTGTTTGGTCTATTTATTTTGCATATGGCTCTAAAGATCGCTTCAAAGTGTGCTCGTTTCAGTGTCGCCCAATCATCTCATTAAAGGCAAGAGCCAACAAAGTTTGTCACACATAAGTTCCTGGGGGATGAACAGGAAACACGTTACCTTGAGCTTACTCGGAAAAGTATTTGGCCGAAGAGGATTTTTAGGATAAACGCTCAAGGTGATTTCAGAGGCTACCTGGACATAATTGAGAACCATGGCTGGGAGACCCTACCTACTCCACCTACCCAGCTGAACTATGAGATAATTCGTGAGTTTTTCGTGAAATTTATTCCGGTGGAGGGTCGAATTTATTCTTTCATGACATATGTGTGGGGTAAGCATGTGTATTTTTCACGAAATGCCATCAACGAATATTTGGCAACCCATTGGTGTTGGCTGAGGGTGAGAAATGTTCTTATTATAAGAGGGTAGCAAGGAAGAACTAGAACTTTTATAATGTGAGTGATGCCTTGGTGCATCCTGGTAGGGGTTTCAAGCTGAATGCAGCGGGTAGGCCAAAGCATCTGAAGAAAGGTGATATGAACACTACATAAATCTTGATGACACTAGTCTTTCACAACATAATGCCTATGAGTCACACCTCATTTATTCCTCTTGACAGTTTATGCATGCTTTATTATATCTTAGATAAGAGACGGGTAGATGTAACGAGGATCATCTCTGATGAGATCCGAGCTACTGCCGCTAGTGGACAGCGGTGAGGTTCTAAGGTCCCTAATATCATAGTCTTTCCAGGATTGATTATGGGCCTTTGCACTCGAGCAGGTGTCTCGATACCTGGTGCGGTTCACAAGACCATTAAAGGTTTCGTGAATGATACACGAATTCAGAGCCACTGCATGCCTAGAGTTGATACACAATAACAACCACCACCACCACCACTAAAGCAGCCAGTACCACCACCACAACAGCAGTCAGGAGTTCCCCCAACTGGTCAGGATTATGATGAGCGTGTGACATGTATGTATACTTGGGACATGCATATAGCTCATCAAAGAGATTTCAGTTTTTTACTCTCATCTATGTGTATGTTGCATTTGCGGGTTCATAAGCCGCATGTGGATCATCCTTTCCCTTCATCTGAGGAGTTTAATGCTTTTGTGGATATGCCTGAGGACAAGCCTTTTCATTTTTCGAGGTAGCGAGTTCCTCCGCAACCTATGTAGCATACACAGGTACCTCATGAAGACGTGGCTCAGGACGATACGGATTTTGATGATGATGCAGTTGATGATGATGACAGTGGAGAGACAGAGTGGGAGTTGGATTCTTCGAGTAGTACTGAGTAGTCTGATTTTGGGTTTTATCTGATATTTTGTTTCTATTATTATGTTTTATGTTTGAATTGTTAAGACTTTATTTTTTATGATTTTTTTATCCTTTTGGATAGATTTTGTACCATCCTTTTTAGGATGAGGGTTATGAACTTATGTTGTTGCACCATGTTTTGGGTGTTGCAATTTTTATGATAAGTATGTTTTATTATGTTGAGTAGTATGCAATTGTTAGTTTAGTAGATTTTATTTTGTGTTGTTCCTAAGTTCAAAAACTTGAAGGAACCTTATGACTAATGTCAAGATTGATGAATCGACATGAAATTGAGTGGTAATTATATGCTTGAGTAAAGGTACAGTTGCAAGGTACATATTTATCATTTTTTAAAACTTAGCATGGATATGAAACTTGTGATTTGTGCAAAACATGTTGTCACGAATTCTTTTGAAATACTTTTTCAATTTTGAATCACTTAGAACATAGCCTTTATGAGGAAACTTTCATTGTATAATATACGCGGGATACTGACATCCTTGTTTAATGTGTTCCTGTTATGTTTAAACCATGCATGTGTGTTGATTTGTATGAAAGGAAGAAAAGGATCAAGGCAATTTTTTTTTGTATTTTGAGAAAAACCACTTGAACAAATAGAATGATCAATCTACCTTATGATTGAGCAAGCATTTGCTAGCCCCGTTGAGCCTTTCTATCAAGATCCATTTTGATGATTGAATTGTGTAAATATTGTACATGAAAAATAATTGAGTTTTGGACTGGATCTTGATTTTTTGTTTATGAAACCTTTAAATCTCATACTATAAGTGTTCTGGTCTGGGCCCAACCTCGTGGTCCGGTCCAATAACGCACAAGGCCCGTTAAGTGGACTAGCCTGACCTGGCACACACCCCCATAGGACGGGTAGGGCACGCTCCCCACCGAGCGGGGCGGCACGTCCCGTAGCGTCCTCAACGCCCCCTTTTTCGGCCGAACAGAGCATCCCCGATCCATCGAGCAAGACCACGTGGCTCTCCCGCATCCTTGCGTGCTCCCCTCCGCGGGGAGAACAACGTGCCTCCGGGGAACCTCCCGAGCTCCTCTCCACGGGGAGAACAACATGCCCGGTGCACGTTCTCTACGTGCTCCCCTCCACTGGGACACGTCAGCAGCCAACTGCCCACCTCCGAAAGAGCAGGTCAAACCCACTTTCCGGAGATCAAGGAGCAGTTGGACTAGGGCGAAGACCACGTCCTGGTCTTCACTACGCCACGTAAGCCCTAGCAGTCACCTGGGTTGGGCCTGGCAAACCAGCCCAATGCAAGTGACCGTTGGCCCAGCGCTGGGGTCTCTCTATAAATACCCTCTTCCTCAAGAGGGTCAGGTAATTCACTTCTTGCCCATTATCTGTACTTTGCTCTCATTCTGCCCAACTCCTTACTTTGGCATCAAAGTGTTTTGCAGGTGCACCCCCCTTCTCCTCCTCATCACCGGTGAACAGGTAGCAGTCCAACAGCGTGTGGCCAGCCCGTGATCCCCTTCTGATCCGGTCAGATCAGTAAGTATGGTTGATTTTGTTTTTTCTTACCTTAGATATGTGAGAGCATTCTTAACACCATATTTTGGTTGTATTCAAAGTTGGGGAGAAAGAGGTAGATTGAGGTATTATGAAAAATAAAGTGGTTGTAATATTGAAAGAGCTTGAAAGAGAAAATTGAAAAAGAAAGAAAATTTGGCATGAATTGCCAACAAATGAGCTCAAAGTTGTAATGATGCCTAAGAGAAAAGAAAAACAAAAGGGTTAAGGTCTTGAATTGTGTATGAATGTGAGAATTGAATACTTTCATAGGAATAGTCATTTTTGTTTCAATGAATTTGATAAATGATCCTTCCTTGTAGCCCAAATCAAATTACAACCTCTGAAGTCCTTGTGATTCTTTCTTTTAGACTCATTAATGTATGTTATTTGTTGAATGCATAATTTGTTTCGGATGTTTGCAGGATTGTTTGGTGAGTGATAAAACCTTATAGTGTTTTCACTCCTTAATGAATATGTATTTAGGTGTGATTCATGTTGGAATTGTATTGCTTTAGAAGTTTTGATTTGTGTTTTTCACTTAGCAATATTTTCATCTCCATGATTCATTTTGAGTGTGCTAAGTTTATCATGTCTGTACTTTTACTTTTTGAATCATGAAATTGTCATTGTTCTAACTTGTTGATTCTGATTTCTTGTATGTTGTTTTGGGTTTGTTTTGTTGGTAAACTTTTTTTCAAGGAAAAAAAATAAGTTGGGGAGAATTGTTAAGGGTCAAACTGTGCATATTTTTATCGTATTTTATGGCCCTTTCTAATTGTTTCTTTGGTGTTTTTGTAGTAAATTCATATGTTTTAGTGTAAATATGCAACTTTCCGATTATGCGTGTAAATATTATGAATTGTGATCATTTTGATGCTTTTTGATAGGTTTTCTTGCTTGATATAATGCTTAGAATCTATGGATGACGGAAAATATAAATTTCACGACATTTTGACGGCAACTTGCATTTAGCGCAGCTTCAACGCGCTTTTGATGAAGAGGCAGTAGTTTAGGGTCCTTGACCACGCATAGCGCGCTCCAACCGCACTTAGCACACTTCCTAGGAATTTTCCTCCTTCGATTTGATCGCGCTAAGTGTGGTGCCATTTGCAGGCACATTGTGGAACTTGTATAAATAGCCACTTGAGTAGATATTTTGGATACACTTTGATATTTTCTACACTTTTCACATTGTAAAGGGATTTTTTAGGGCTTTAAGCTTAGAAACTCCAAGAGAAGTAAAAAATCAAAATTTTGGAGCATCAATCTTCGATCTTTCGACTTTAGTGCTAGTAAAACTTTCCTTTTTACTTGTTGATCAAGCTACCATGGTGATGTCTAGCTAAATACTTTTTGTGTCAAGATTAGAGGTAGTTAACCTTACTAGTATGTATTTCTTTTGATCTTTTGTATGTGAGCAAAGTTGATGATCAATATATGATAAAGATCTTTGCTTTTAATGATATATGTATGGTTTGAATCACTCTAGACATAGATTTTTCAAGTCTTAATCTAAGTTCTTCATCTATTAACAAAAAAACTCTAGACATAGATTTGAGAGTTAATATTTACTTTGTATCGATCTTTATATTTATTGTTTTGATTGTTGTTTCGAGAAATCATCTAGCGATTGAAACAATAACACCCACGAAGCCGCTTTAGAAATAAATGAAATCGAGAGGATACACGATTGCATTGATCTAAACTAAGTTCACATGCTTGATTATTCGGATATGTATGAAACGGGTTAAAAAAACCTAATCTTGACATGCTTTTCTTGAAATAAACATCTTTCTATAATTTACTCTTTGCTACCAAAATAAGTGAAAACATATGTTACCAAACCAAAACTCTTTGAGAACCCTTTTCTTTGTAGATACGATAAAACAACCCACATAAAATATTTTTCAACACTAGTGTAAAATAGATTCAGACTATAATATTTACAAGTATTAGAACCTGCACACATGTAACACACATCACATATACCATTGTTCTTTCAATACTTTGTTATCATCAAAACCCAAAGAAAATATGTCATGAACAAATCTTATTCTAACATAACATGTCCAAAAACTTCTCGTAAAAACGGATATGTTGAAAGGAAGCACAAAGGTGTTATGGAGATGTGCCTCACTTTCCTTTCTCATGCATTTATTTCACTCCCTTACCGAGATCATCTAAGTGATTTTTAAAATATAATTTAGAAGTTTAATTTTTTTTGTTAATTTGTGCTCCCTCCATTCTCTTTTATAAGCAAATTTTTACTACCTAGGTTCATTCAATAACTGATGTATTTGGACTATATATAGGTTAGATGCATTAATTACTTAATGAATCTAAAATGTTAAAATTTGCTTATAAATAGGAATGGAAGGAGTATTAATTATTGTGAGTAAGTAATGCGCCTAAGAGGAGGGGGGTGAATTAGGTTCTTTGAAATTTTCTGGTTTTAAGAGGGCTATGTTACTTTCTTTTTAATGAAGTGATGATTTGAAAGCTTGTAAAGGTAGAAAGTAAAAGAGACACAGAGAGTTATAGTGGTTCCCCTCACACCCTGAGGGTACTCCACTCCCCTTTTAACATAAAGAGATTTCACTATAGTTAGGATCAATGTACAATTTGTTCTAACCTATAGGAGATCAAAGGTTCTTAAAACACCTTTAAGATCTAAACACTAAGTGCAATGAGAACAATCCTCTCTAATGCACACACTTTCTTTCAACAATCCTGAACAACAAGGGGAAACTAAAATACAATTCTGAGTTTGTAAGATTTTTAACAATGTATAATTGATAATCAATCCTGAGATTGAATCTTCTCTTTCAATGGAATTTCCACAAGTATCTAAGACTTATTGCTCAAGAATTTTCTTTTCAAAAGATATGAAATTGATGCAGAAAATTCTTTGTGAAAATTGTTTAAAGAAAAAGTTCAAGGGTTTTTTATTGAAAGAGATTTTAAAGAATTGATGTAAAAGTTAGAGTTGTTTTTTGAATTTGAAAAGCTAGGTATTTATATTACATAATTATCTCTTGATGAAATCATGCAAATCTTCAGAAAAATTGATGAACAGTTGTTATGTTTCAAAGGAAACATTTAACAGACATTTGAATAAAGAGATGCAATTTTTCAGAAGGATTTTTCAAAAACGTTCAGTGAGCAACTGATTGCACCAAGGCAGCAATCGATTGCACTTCAAAACAGAAGTGAAAACTGAGAATTTTTTAAGCATGCAATCGATTGCACTAAGGCAGCAATCGATTGCTCTTCAAAACAGAAACAAGAATAGTTAAAAATTTGATCATGCAATCGATTGCTCTAAGAGTGCAATCGATTGTACTTTGAAAAACTTAGAAAAAATTTTGTTTTCAAAAGCTTGTGAGAGTGTAACAAGTCATGAGAAATGTTTTAAAAGATTTGAGCAATTAGGACTTAAATGCTTAATGGATATTCTCATTATACCTTTAGATGAGAACATCTTCAAAGTTGTATCTTTGTCTTGATGCTTGATGGTTGATCATCTTTGCCTTCTTGAGTGATTTGTCTTCATCAAAACAAATGTTGATCTCTGAGAATCTTAATTTCACATTCTCCCCCTTTTTGATGATGACAAAGCATTCTTCTTTTGTTGTGATGTTTTTTTTCTGGTACGTTTTTCTCCCCCTCAATGTATGACGTGTTGAGAGTTTCTGAACTTGTATTGAGGTTCAAAATAGTCTTGAATTTTGAAAAATTGTACCTTAAGGAAAGATAATAAACATGAAAAGAGTAACATCCTTATCCCCCTTTTGACATTATCAAAAAGAAGGGAAAGATGGATTAAGGCAATAATATATGAAAATAAAGGACAAGCTTGATCATAAGTCAAATTGAAAAAGTACAATAAAGCTGGAAAGTACAGACTTCAAAAAAATAACAGAAATAAATAAAAACAATAAAAACATATAGTAAAAACAGTCATTTCTAAGACAGATCCATGTTTGGGTCAAAGTTTGGTTGTTTGGAAAAGTTGTCTGGAGAGGTGATGGACGAGTAGGAGGAACAGTCGGGTTTGAAGGATCGTAAGGCGGGATGTATAGGTGAGAGTACAGGTAGGAGAATTGTTGGTTCACGTTCTCTTGAAAGTTGTTGATCCAAGTGTTGGTTGACTCTTGAATAGCATTGTATTGAGCATTGATGGAATTGTTTAGATTCCCAAACTGTTGAGTCATGTAGTCCATTAACTGTTGATTACTCGAACCATTTCCAAACAGAATAGGAACATCATCATCATCTTCATCCTCTTGTTCATCATTATCAGCCACACCTTCGCCAAGGTAAATGATTTTCTTGGTATCCGGGTTGTATTTGACACCCATCCTAGAGTCCACATTTTTGATTGAGATCTTGTTGATATTTGAATCCATGAGATACTTACCAAATCCTTCAAATTCTACTTGATAATGTTCCAAGATCTTTGTAATGAACCATGCATATGGCAGAAACTTGGATTTTTCATTGATTCCGCGCATGTGAGTTAAAATCATATTTGCCCAATTTATCTGAATATTATTCTTAATAGTATATAGCATCTGCATTTCTAGATCAGTCACGAGGCAATGATTTCCACCCCTTGGAAATATTATGTAAGCCATGAAATAATGAAATAATCGATCATCAATGTTGAATATACCTGCCGACCATGAGTTACGAGATGGTTCCAAGCCGCCTAAGGATCGGACCCGTTTTGCATGGAATTCGGCTTCAGACATTCTGCTTAGGCTCCAATAGAACTTCTTTTTGTCGTATGCGTTCTAGACTTATTCGTGTTCTTCCGGAGTACTTGCAGTAGGCATTGGAATGTTGAGAATCCTACCAAGTGTCTTTGAGAAGAGCGGGATCCTTTTTCCTTAAACATATGTTACTAGCTTGCCTTCTTCTTTTTGTAGGTTGCAAAAGAACAATCTTACCAAATCCGGATAATATGGCCCGGATGAGGAAATCACTGGTTCCAACCCACATGCAATCAAGGTTTCTTGAAAAGAGAAACATTCTTTAGGGAAGGATGAAAGGATACCGTACTTGGGGTCTGCACAACCTTCTTTTGGAAATACTTGGTGAATTTTCCCCGTTGGTCATTATCCAAGTGTTGAAGAACAAGTGGAGTTTCTGAAGATGAGGAGGCTGGACCTTTTCCTTTGTCTTGTGCTGAAATCTTCCTCTTTGACCGTGAAGCCATTGAAAAAGATGAAAGAATGAGAGCTAGGGTTTATGAGAGAGTTTTGTGGGGGAGTTTTGGTAATTGAGAGAGATGGTAGAAATAGGTTATGAGAAATGATTTTTATAATGGTTGATAGAAGACATAGAATTAAATGTGGGATATGAGTGGTTGAAGGTATTTAGGATTTTGGGAATATGAGAATTTATGGTCAAATTCTTGAGACTAGGACTGAGTAATAATGGCTAGTCATAGGTAGGTCAAAAAGTCTAATAAGAGTAGTTTGAAGGTTTAAGGATTCATGGATCTATTAAATAGAAACCGAAAAAACAGTTTTTCAGTAGGTGCAATCGATTGACATAGAGGTGCAATCGATTGCTCCAACAAACAGAAACGAATTTTGGCAAAAACTACGGAGTGCAATCGATTGCTGTAGGGGTGCAATTTATTGCTTGCTTTAAAATTAATAAAAATTGTAAAACTTACAGTGAGCAATCGATTGTTGCAGGGGTGCAATCGATTGCTTGCAGTGAAATTTTGAGAAAACATGGCAGATGAAGTTCTTTTATGTTTCTACGTCAGTTTCATCTAATATTCCAAGTTCCTTTCGTATTTTGTAGAAATACTCCTTTACCAAAGGTTTTGTGAAGATATCGGCAAGCTGATTATGAGTATCTACAAAAGTTATCTGGACATCTCCTTGAAGTACATGATCTCGTAGAAAGTGATGTCGTATGTTAATGTGCTTGGTCTTTGAGTGCATGACTGGATTTTTTGTTATGTTGATTGCACTGGTGTTGTCACAGCGAAAAGGAATGCTGCCCAGGTCGATTCCGTAGTCACGAAGTTGTTGCTTGAGCCAAAGTATCTGCGTGCAGCAACTTCCTGCTGCTATGTACTCAGCTTCAGCCTTACTAAGTGCTACACATGCTTTCTTCTTGCATGCCCATGAGACTAGTGCATTTCCCAAGATGTGACATGTTCCACTTGTGTTCTTTCTATCAGTTTTACAGCCTGCATAATCCGCGTCAGAATATCCAATTAAATTGCATATACTACCTTTAGGATACCATAAGATGACATTTGTTGTTCCTTTGAGATACTTCATGATCCGCTTGACTTTCATCAGGTGAGACTCCTTTGGATTTGCTTGAAAGCGAGCGCAAAGACAGATGCTAAACATAATGTCAGGGCGGCTTGCTGTCAAGTATAGTAAGGAACCAATCATACCTCTATATTTTGTGATATCAACCGACACACCGGATTCATCTTGATCTACATATGTACCGGATCCCATAGGTGTAGATAAAGTCTTGAAATTGTCCATATCAAACTTCTTTAATAATTCTTTGCAGTATTTTGATTGATTGATAAAGATACCATTCTCGAGTTAATTGATCTGAAGTCCAAGAAAGTAGTTCATTTTTCCCATCATAGACATTTCGAATTCTCCTTGCATCATGGATGAGAATTCTTCGCATAGCTTGGTGTTGGTTGAACCGAAGATTATGTCGTCAACGTACACTTGTACCAAGAGAGTATCTTCTTTTATTTTCTTGATGAACAAAGTTTTGTCTACCTTTCCCTTTACAAAGCCTTTGTCACATAAGAAATTGCTGAGTCGATCGTACCATGCTCTTGGTGCTTGTTTCAATCCATAGAGGGCTTTCTTTAGTTTGAAGACATGAGATGGATATTTGTAATCTTCAAAACTAGGGGGTTGCTTGACATACACTTCTTCATTTATGAATCCATTCAAGAATGCGCTTTTGACGTCCATTTGAAAAAGCTGAAAATTCATGGAACATGCATAAGCTAATAACAGTCTAATTGCTTCCAACCTTGCAACTGGAGTGAATGTTTCGTCAAAATCAATTCCTTCTTCTTCGTTGTATCCTTTGGCGACCAATCTTGCTTTGTTCTGAACTATAATACCATTTTCATCGAGTTTGTTCTTGAAGACCCATCTTGTTCCAATGATATGTTTGTTGTTTGGCCTAGGAACAAGATTCCAAACTTGATTTCTTTCAAACTGGTTCAGTTCTTCTTGCATAGCTATTATCCATTGATCATCGCCTAAGGCTTCATCGATTTTGGCCAGTTCAATTTGTGAAACAAATGCCATGTTAAGACAAGCATCCTTGAGATTTAGTCTTGTTGTAACACCTTGACTGATATCACCAATGACTTTATCGATCAGGTGATCTCTATGAGTTCTCCATTCTTTAGGTAGATCATTGTATACTTCATTTTGATGTGAATCCTCTTGCCGCTGTTTTGGTTGATCACTTGCAGTATCTTTGAGAGTGTTTTCTTGAGAGGTTTCTACTACATCATCATCATCATTAACAATAATATCATCCTTCTTGGAGGGGTTATATTCATCAAAAGAGACATGCATAGATTCTTCAATGGTTAAAGTTTTTTTGTTAAACATTCTGAAAGCCTTACTTGAGAGAGAATAGCCAAGAAAAATACCTTCATAGGATTTCTCGTCGAACTTACCGAGATTGTCTTTGTCATTGTTTAAGACAAAGCATTTACACCCGAATATGTGGAAGAAGGATATGTTTGGTTTTCTTCCTTTGAACAGTTCATAAGGGATTTTCTTGAGAATTGGTCTGATGTTCACACGATTACTTACAAAACATGTTGTGCTTACTGCATCTGCCCAAAAATATTTAGGAAGGTTTGAATCACTAAGCATTGTTCTTGCAAGTTCTACCAACGACCGATTCTTTCTTTCTACGACTCCATTTTGCTGTGGAGTTCTTGGTGCAGAGAAATTGTGTGAGATTCCATTTTTCTCGCAGAATTCTTCAAATAGAGCGTTCTGGAATTCTCCACCATGGTCACTTCTAATGGAGACAATTAAAAGTGACTTCTCATTCTGAATCTATTTTGTGTACTTCTTGAATGCCTTGAAAGCTTCACTTTTCTGCACTAAGAAGAATGTTCGTGTATATCTAGAGAAGTCATCAACAATTACTAATGCATAAACATTACCTCCAAAACTTTTTGTTCTTGATGGTCCGAAGAGATCCATGTGTAACAACTGCAGTGGCCTAGTTGTGGACACCATATTCTTGGATGTGAAAGTTGATTTGGTCTGTTTTCCCTTTTGGCATGCGCCACACAATCTATCTTTGATGAATTTGATCTTTAGAAGACCAACAACTAAGTCATGTTTGATCAATTTGTTCAAATGCTCCATATGAATGTGAGCAAATCTTTTGTGTCATAACCAAGATTCGTTGTTGTTTGCCATAAGACATTTAACTTTCAAAGATAAGTTATCAAGGAAAATCATAAAAATGTTGTTAACTCTATTACCTTTTAACATTACCTCAGAAGTGACTTTGTTTTCTATCAAGCATTCATCTTTAGTGAAGTTGATTCTGAAACCTTTGTCACAAAGCTAACTAATGCTAAGTAGGTTATGCTTTAGGCCTTCTACATAAAGGACATCTTCTATGGTTGTAAAAGGTGGTGCACCAATGCTTCCAATACCAAGGATCTTCCCTTTGTTGTTATCACCATAGGTTACGAATCCTTTGGCCTTAAGCGTTAGATGTGAAAATTTGGTAATGTCACCTGTCATATGCCTTGAACACCCACTATCAAGATACCACTGATACGAGGAGGTCTTCAAACATACCTACAAAACAATATTAAGTTCCATTAGGTACCCAACTTGCCTTGGGTCCTTCATAGTTACTGCCTTTCTTGACCCACACATAATGCCCCTTTGCAACACTAAAGTTTCTCACATAACAGGCATTAGGTGTATGACCTTTGATACCACAATAAAAGCAAGTGGGCTCAAAATTACTCTTATATCTAGAAGGATAAGGTTTTTTCTTATTAACAAACTTCTTCTTGGGATATTGATGAACCACTTTAGGTTTTACCACTTTCTCTTTTGGAGGTTGTTCACTAGCTTTAACAAAGATGGTTTTGTTGGGACTTGGTTTTGAGAATTTTGAATAACCAAGTCCACTTTTATCATTTGAAAATCTTTGTTGGCTAAGAACAACCTCTAATCCAATTTGTCCTTTTTCATATCTTTCAAGAACTCTTTTCAATTGGACAATTTGAAAAGAAAGTGACTCACACTTTGTGCATGCAAAATTATGTTTTTCATTTTTGAAATTCTTTTCCATTGTTTCAATTTTTTCTTCTAGAATTGAAATTTTATTTTTCTGTGAGGAAATAGTTTTGTACAGAATTTTACATTCACTCAAGAGTTCATCAATGGCCCCTTGAGCGTCATCATCATAAATTAGAAAGTTATTACTAACCTTGTCATCTTCATCATCAGAATGGTGTAAGGCCATTAGTTCCAGATTTGCCCTTTGATCACTATCTGATTCTGATGAGGAGCTTATCTCGTTGTCTTCCCATGCCACATATGCTTTATTTTTCTTGAATCCCTTTTTGCTCTTAGAAACATCGTTCTTGGAGAGTTTAGGACAGTTTGGTTTGATGTGTCCTAATTTTCCATATTCATAGCATTTGACATCTTGTGTGGATGTTGACGCCTCTTTCTCTTTGCTTTTTGAAAACTTCTTCCTTTTCATGTAGTCAGAATTTCCAATATTATTTTTAGAGCCAAAGTATTTTCCTAACCTTTTTACAAGAAGCATGAAGTTTTCATCTTCAACCAGATCGTCTGCTTTCTCTTCTTCTTTAGAATCAGCCTCTAACATGATGTTTTTAGATTTCTTCTCTTGATTCTCATGTTTCTCCAATCGCCCTAGTTTTGTTTCATATTCTTGAAGTTTGCCAAACAATGTGGCGGATGTCATCGTGGCTAGGCTCTTCTTTTTAGAAATTGCTGTCACCTTGGGCTGCCATTCTCTGGACAAGGATCTAAGCACTTTAAGATTTAATTCATCGTTAGTTAGTGTCTTACCGAGTGGTATAAGATGATTTGTCAAGTGCACGAATCTCTTCTGCAAGTCAAAAATTGATTCTCCTGGCTGCATTTTGAACATCTCGTATTCCTGACTCAACGTGTTCAACCTTGATCTTTTAACTTCGATGGTTCCTTCATGTGTTTCCACTAAAGTATCCCAGATTTCCTTTAATGTTGTACATGTTGAGATGCGAAAGAATTTGTCCATGCTTAATGCACTTTGTAGAAGATTGATTGCCTTCTTGTCATAGAGAACCTTTTTCTTATCATCGTCATCCCATGAGACTTTGGGTTTTGCTGATCCTACACCGTTAACGATCGTTGTAGGATGAAAGTACCATTTTGAACAGCATCCCAGATTTCGTCTCCTTGTGCTTCTAAGTGATCCTTCATACGAATTTTCCAGAAATCAAAGTATTCACCACAAAACAGTGGAGGCTTGTTGTTGTTACCACCGTCTTTGAAAACACCTTTGTTATTTGCGGAAGCCATACTGGATCAAATAGGAACAGGTTACCCAAACCTGCTCTGATGCCAATTGTGAGTAAGTAATGCGCCTAAGAGGGGGTGAATTAGGTTCTTTGAAATTTTCTGGTTTTAATAGGGCTATGTTACTTTAGTTTTAATGAAGTGATGATTTGAAAGCTTGTAAAGGCAGAAAGTAAAAAAGACACAGAGAGTTATAGTGGTTCCCCTCACACCCCGAGGTTACTCCACTCCCCTTTCAACACGAAAGAGATTTCACTATATTTAGGATCAATGTACAATTTGTTCTAACCTATAGGAGATCAAAGGTTCTTAAAACACCTTTAAGATCTAAACACTAAGTGCAATGAGAACAATCTTCTCTAATGCACACACTTGCTTTCAACAATCTTGAACAGCAAGGGGAAACTAAAATACAATTCTGAGTTTGTAAGATTTGTAACAATGTATAATTGATAATCAATGCTGAGATTGAATATTCTCTTTCAATGGAATTTCCATAAGTATCTAAGACTTATTGCTCAAGAATTTTCTTTTCAAAAGATATGAAATTGATGCAGAAAATTCTTTGTGGAAATTGTTTAAAGAAAAAGTTCAAGGGTTTTTGATTGAAAAATATTTTAAAGAATTGATGTAAAAGTTAGAGTTGTTTTTTGAATTTTAAAAGCTAGGTATTTATATTACATAATTATCTCTTGATGAAATCATGCAAATCTTCAGAAAAATTGATGAACAGTTGTTATGTTTCAAAAGAAACATTTAACAGACATTTGAATGAAGAGATGCAAAAACAGAAACAAAAATAGTTAAACTTTTGATCATGCAATCGATTGCTCTAAGAGTGCAATCGATTGCACTTTGAAAAACTTAGAAAAAATTTTGTTTTCAAAAGCTTGTGAGAGTGTAACAAGTCATGAGAAATGTTTTAAAAGTTTTGAGCAATTAGGACTTAAATGTTTAATGGATATTCTCATTATACCTTCAGATGAGAACATCTTCAAAGTTGTATCTTTGTCTTGATGCTTGATGGTTGATCATCTTTGTCTTCTTGAGTGATTTGTCTTCATCAAAAAAAATGTTGATCTCTGAGAATCTTGATTTCACAATTATAAGCATACCTAATGAATTTATTTTAATGTTCTAGTGGTAAGGTGTGTTAGCATCACACAAAGGTGCTTAGTTTGACTCCTATTGTTCCTAGTAATAAAAATTTGATTCAAAATTGTAAAAATGAACCTTTACCATCTAAGCCAACACAACACTTATGAAAATATCTGAACGTTAAAGGGTTATATTGGTTCATTATCAGGTGCAGAATTTAATCTAAAGATGTCTCTCTTCACCAAGTGACATGAACTTCTCTATAAATATAGACACTTGGGAATCATAAAAAATATATGAAATCATAATTTTCTAATCCATTTTCCTTATTGTTACACATATTCTAAATCGTCTTTTATATTACTAATACATGAGTGTGTTGCACCCCAAAATTTGCCCTCCATTTTCTAGCCTTAATTGGCTTTTGCTTTGCGTTCATCTGCATCATCATTAGGTTGTAATTCATGATCATACTCTGTATGGGATCAGGAGTTTCTGTGAATCAAATCATCAGGGTATATTGAGCATGCGGGTTCGCAAGGTTTCTTCAAGGAGAAGTTACTTGAAAAATATTAAAGTATTCAAAGTCGATGTTCCTAATGAACATGAAATGCAAGGCCAATTTCAAAACTTCTTCATCCAATTTTGTTTCAAATTCTTGATCAAGTAGAGTTCAAATTTGCAAGGCATGAGTCAAGATCACAAGTTCATAATTCAAGACTTCATCCGTTTCAAATTCGATGGCATAAGGGAGATCCATCATTCCAAATTCAAGATTCATGAATTCAAGATTATATTCAAGAATGTTACAAAGGGAAATTTCATGACATTGCAAGAATGTCACATTTATTACAAAGTTTCTAACTCTAAGTAATGCTTAGAAAATTAAGCTACTTCTAATCTTAATTCAAGTTTCTAATCAATTTCATGCTATGGTACCCTTCATGCCCCATCAAGTCCACATGTTCCTCGTTATGCTTACAAACCTCCAAGGAGAATATTTAAGAGGTAACTTACCATTAGAACATTTCAAGATCAAGACAATGCATGCTTAGTCATGGGAAATTTTAATGTAATCCAAAACAGTCCCATGCAAGAAGTGACAATATGCCTCATAACCAAACATTTCATGTCACAAGACCAAAGGAATAAACTCATGGTGATGCATCTACACAACAAATATAAGAATTTCAAAATTTTGTCCAAGATAGTAACATTGACCACAAGGGTAGTCCAAGAACAAGCCAACAAATGAGTACAAGATTTGAGAGCAATGCAAAGTGCAGCAGAAAAAAGACAGCCTAGGCAAAGTGCAGCAGCAAAATACAGCATAGCAGCACACATGAAAATGGAAAGAAAGAGAGTGACATCAAGAAAGTGGAATTGAACATTTCCAACTAAAAATATGAAGTTTTGAAAGGAGGGAAAACCCTAATGTTTTAGGGATAAGAAGGACAATAACAATAGAGAGAGGGGACATTTTAACACATGAACACATAGAGAGATAGAGAGCAAGAGGCATTGAAAAAAAACAGAAAAAGGCATTGATAAAAAAACAGAAAAAAGGAGAGAAACATTGAGAGCATTCACTAACCATTAAGAGAACAAGAGAGGGATAGAAAACCATAAGAAGGAGGTAGATCATAGAGCACATCCAACAAAGGCCATTAGTGAAAGAAGATAGTAGCTCTTAGGTATCCTTCCTCTCAAACTCTTATCTCTTTACATTTTGCATGTTTTATTTTTAAGTGATGTTTGTATTGTATGTTGTAATATGGTCTCAAGAGTGACCAAGAAATGTTGTAAAAAAGAAAAAAAGAAAAAGAAAGAACATAGTGTAGTCCTCATAGTGAAATAAGTTGAAAAAATACTCATTTTCCTATCATGTTCGCACTGCGAACATCTCCTTCGCCTAGCGAACATCAGTTCGTGGAACTCAAAATGCCAGTTTTCCTTTGTTTTTAGCCATCCAGTTGTTCGCTGGCACCTTCGCACTGTGAACTTTGACTCTTTTTGCCTCTGCTTACGTTTTCTAGGAAGTTCGCACAGCGAACTTCTTGCTGTTTTTTCTGGGCAACTTCGCTGCAAGGTTCACACAGCGAACTTCATTGCCTTTCGCTTCTGTTTGTGAATAGTGCATGTTCGCTGGGAAGTTCACACATCGAACTTCTTGTGGTTTTCTGTGCCTTTCATGTTTTGCGTTTTTTTCAAGTCGATTAACCTGATGTGGTTGTACGACCATTGTTTGTGGGTATTATTTCAGTCATTTTTAACTTTTGGTTCCAAAAACTATTTTCAAAAATAAACTCTCGATTTTATCGAGCCATTTTCACCCTTGTTAGTCGATTGCCTTGTGCATCACCATCGACCTTGTTCGCGTCACTTCAAATATTTTTTACAAACAATAAAACCCTTGATCCAACATCAAGTGGTACTTTTCTCATAAAAATCCAAAATACAATAAAGATACAATTAGGGTTACACACCATGAGCTTTAATGTGGTGGAGAAGGAATGAGAATGGAACCCTCTTACACTCGTTCCAAATGTTTTGAATACAAGGTGCTCAACTTGGTTATTCGAAACATTTATCTCTATCCAAAGTTTCTAGTGCGATCCTAATCAAAAACATTTTCTTCTCAAAAGAAAACCTAAAAATAACATCAACTCATCAAGCTTCTTTTCGCCTTAGGGCATCAATCTGAAAACCCTTTTTCAAAGTACAAAATCAACCAACAAACAACTATTTCACAAGCCTCCGAACTACGGAGCTCTGATTCTTCACTTCTTTTAAGTGAGGATACGTAGGCACAAGGGCCACAATCCTTGGCGAGCACTCTAATGAAAAAACCAACCCTTCTTTTATTTTAAGCAAGTGAACTTTTATATTAAAACACCCAATCAAGCTAAACAGCTTAGAAGGTTCCCATCGAATACGATGGATGTGAGGGGTGCTAATACCTTCCCCTCGCATAACTGACTCTCGAACCCTAAAACTTGGTTGCAATGACCATGATTTTTTTCTAAAGGTTTTATCATTATTTCCCTTTCCCTCCTTGGGATAAATAAAATTCGGTGGCGACTCTGTGTCATTTTTTCGCGTAGCGACAGAGTGAAGTGTAGGAAATATTTTTCTGTAATCGATTATCAAAATATAAGCTTAATGTGTTTGTGCAATTCATATTAAAGTATTCAAAGTATCCTGAATGGATTTTTCCATTGATCCCTATTGCATATGATATATAATAATTGGTAGGGACGAATTGAACCTAAAGGTTAGTGTGAATTTACACACTTTGAATTTTCAAGTGTTATCTTCATCAACACCTTCTTTGTTATAGTACTGCTATATTTTCCCAACAACCAAAATATCCAACAATGTTTAGGTTCAATTATTATTTAATAAATGGCAGTGTCACTCAAAGAAATGACATCTAATTTTTCGAAATTGAATAAATTTAATGGATGCAACTTTTTCCGTTGGCAGAAAAAGATGAAATTTTTGCTTACAACTTTGATAGTGGTATATGTATCTTTCGCGAAAATAAGGTGCCGGCAAAACAGAAGAGTCGCCACCTTTCGTTATTTATCCCTCGGAGAGGGAAAGGAAACGATCGTAAAAACCTGACGAAAAGGTATAAGACAAGGTGTTGCGGTGGAAATAGGATATCAAACTATTAATTAGTTTGAATCGCAATTCAATTCACAACCGCTCTTTGATTTATCCGAAGGAAAAGGTCAAAAGAGGGAAAACCTATTTTGCATCATAAACACAATGCGGGGAAAGATCTAGGGTTCGGGGGTTGGTTAAATTTAGGGAAGGTATTAGCACCCTAAACTTCTGTAGTACTCTACAGGAACCTTTTGTTCAAATGTTTACTATTTGCTTTATTATTCTTAAGGTATATGTACAAAAGGATTAAAAGTGAGAAAATAAACCTAAGGGGTTAATTCTAAGTTTACTCGGCAAGACATCGCATCTTGTGCCTACGTATCCTTACGGGAGTGGAATCAGAGTAATCGTAGTTCCCCTCAAAAGGGAGGTTAGAAACGTCTTGACTGTGGCCAAGGTTTCAATGGGGAATAAACGTATCTTAGGGACACGCTT
The DNA here is from genome assembly GCA_963859935.3 of Lathyrus sativus. Taxonomy (NCBI): domain Eukaryota; kingdom Viridiplantae; phylum Streptophyta; class Magnoliopsida; order Fabales; family Fabaceae; genus Lathyrus; species Lathyrus sativus. Next base: position 454,014,611 of record OZ012736.1, on the reverse strand, counting down.
ACGCGGAGTGTAGAAACTCCAAATCTCTACGTTGTAATTGTTAAGTTGTAATTAGGGTTAAATTAGGTTAGGTTAGGGATTCCGCGGCGGGAAACCCTAAAATGAGCGCGGCGGCTCTTTGACCTAATGCTAGGGGTAAAATGGTAACTTTGTCTGCGGCGAGACATTTATGAAAAATTAGGGTTTGTAAGGTGAAAGGGTTTGAAGTTGTTTTGAGGACTATTGGCGCGGCGACCAAAAGCTAGACCTAACCTTCGGATGTGTGTAGTGTGACGGAAATAATGATAAACAGTGCAGAATTTTAAATCATACAAGCAGGAATTTAAATACGGAAAGTAAACGCGATTGTTAAGATTCGCGAGGTTACAATGAGGAACAGTTACAATGATATGAAATTCCGAATGAAATACAGCTAAATAAAAACAACATGACAAGCTGCAAAATGAGTAAAATAGAGTCCGTAGACCGAAATATGTAAACCAACAGACGAGTTAGGAGGCGAAATTTTGCATATTTTGTGATTTTATTTTGCAAGGAAAACTTCAATTTAAATAAGAATTTTAATATTAATTAATTTAACCTTAACTCTCAACAATTATTTTAGACCTAATTATTTAGAAAGAGCTTTTAATTCAACGAGCTAATTTTTTTCCTTTTTTGTAATATTTGGACTATTATGAGAAAAGTTTAAACTAAAAAATTTTTATTTACAAAAGAAAATGTAGGGTTTTAGTATATTATTTTAAGAGACAAGTCCTAAAAACTAGAGTAATAATTATTTTAAAAAAAAGTAAGTATTATTAGCAAAATGTTAATTGAGTTTTAGTTATTAAAATTTTTTTATCATTTTTAAATTAGAAAAAGGATAGTAAAGACAAAAGTTGAGGACACAGTTGGGCCGGTAGGGGATATCCGACCCAAAACATGCGCAGGCCACAACGACTCTAGGGTTTCCAAAACCCTTTCTCATCTCGCGGCGCATGAACTCTTTCTCTCATCTTCGTTAGCTCTTTCTTCTCCGATCCTCATGTTTGATCTTTCTTTGTCATGGTGACCCTGAAAATGTAACACGACCCACACAGTTAGTAGCGAAATCTTACGTTTTCGAGAATAATTATTGATGATGATAGTTGGAGATCGTTGTGAATATGGCGACGATGCTAGTCTGATCGGTGATGATGATGGCTGAACCCTGAGAGGAATTGCTCGCCGTCTTCAGATGGTGCTGGTGAACCTCTCTAAAGATCCTTGATCACCCGAGGGATTTCAATGATTCTCCGCCGTTTTTCACCTCTTAGTTTGCTTCTTCCTCCCTTCGTACGCGGCCACCAACTAGTTCTCTTTCGTTCTCTCGGGTCCTCCTTTACGAGGTGATGTCGTTCCTTATATATTTTCTCTGATGTTTGAAATGGGCTTTGGATTTTACGTTATTTTGCTGAGATTGCCTTCTGAGTGGGATTTATTTGATATGATTCGATCTTCTTTCCTTTTTCGGATTCACTTTTGCTCGATTGTTTTTCCTGATAAACTGATTGGATTTTTCTGATACTGATTGGATTTTGTTTCATCTTTTAGGATTGGATTGGGATTTTTTTGATACGATTCTGGGCCCGTGATTTGTCTCTGATACGATTTGCTGCTGATATTATTGGAATTGTGGCTTTGTAGATTCATATTTGGTCTTCTTTCCTTTCTGATACAGATTTCGTTTTGGATATCCATCCGGTTTGATCTTCACGACTTTTCTTCTTCTTTTTTCAGAATCAGTACTACGCTTTGGTTGAGTTAAACGCCGCCGAGGATGGTATACGGCGATGATGATGATATTCTGAGCCTGATGACACTGCTGTTGCCTTTTGATAGTCACGGTTTCTGGGCTTATGAACTGATATGGTTTGGACACAGGTTTTGTCTTGTGGTTTATCTGATGTGCTATAACGGATTGGATTTCGATTTGATTCTAAAGATGACTTCCGTTTTAGTCTTCACGGCTTTTGGATTTTTCACTTCGAATTAACTCTTCCTCTTCTTTTTTTCAGGGGACTGATGCTGATACTTCGATTAAGTCGAGGTGGCCGAGTGAAGGTTAAAGGTTATGATGACGCTTCGTCTGAACCTACGTTGGATACCATTGCCATTTGGTTTTGGTCGCATGGCCTTAGCAATGATGACCCACGGGTCTGAGCTGTCATTTTGAATTGAGTTGATAGTTTGTGCGAAATTACCGATGCTTGCAGTTCGACGTTCGGTAGGGAATTGGTAACGGCTTCGGCCGTGGCTTTCCCAGCCGCTCGAATTCTCCTGCCCAATGATGGTTGAACTGAGGGCTTAATCCCTGTTCCATCCATTTTGATTTTGATTCATGGTCGGAACTTATTATAATAGTTGACTGGTTTCTCTATTATCTGCTTCTGATTTGATTTTTCTTTGCAGATGTTGGGCATTGATTTTCGATGTTGGCTGGACCTGTTTACGGACTGGTTTACAGTTTGGATCATCTCTGATTTTTCTGATAAGCTGATGTTCGGATTTTTGACACCAACTGGGTTTGCGAACGGGCTACTTTCTAATGCAGTTTGGCTGTGATTAGCTTCGATATTCAGTTTGGGATTATTGCTGATATTCTCGGCTAGAGTTTATTTGCTCGGTTCAGAACTGCTTATTCTGATGCAGTTCAGATGTGGTTCTTTCCTGCTGTAACTCTGGTTCAGTTTATATGGCTTTTTTCCTGATAAATCTTGGACCACTGTTGTTTTTTATATGACATGCATTGTCTGATGGTTTTGGTGTTTTTGCAGATGTTAAAACCAAACTTTATTCTGGTGTTCATTCAGATTCGTTTCAAACCGGTTTCAACATAATTGGCCTGCCTCTGTCTTGATGCTGATACATACTTCCTTACTAATGTGCTGGTTTTTCTATTATGAATTCACTTGTCTGGTTCAGAGCTGAAGTAGCTTTGGAATTCGGTTTGGTTACGAGTCCGTTTGGGGATCTGGTTTACTTGATAGTGCTCGCCATATTTACTTGATAGTGTTCATTTGAATCCACCGTCGCGCAAACCATTTCGGCTCGAAAAACGCTTCTTTTACCTCTCTTTCTCGGCTGTCCCAAAATGGAACAGATACTGCTGGTCGGTAGCCGAGGTTGAGGTTCGGAAGTGGGAGTAGGACGCGGCTTCGGTCGTGCCCTCCCGGCACCCAATGATGAAGATTTTCTGAGGGTGTCCGCTTATTTCTTCTAACACTTTTCTTTATGCTTTGATTTGTTTTCATTGTGCAGGTAATCAGAAGAAATATGCGTGAAGACCATGGTTGAAGATGTCCTGGGAATGACTTAAATTTTTAGGATTTTTTAGGATAGGAAAAAAAATGTAACTTAAAGTCCTTTTGTAACTTGTAACCAAAGAGTCATTGAAATAAAATCCAATATTTTCTTCATTCAAATTATATTCCAGCTTTTACTTTGAATTTTGTTGTAATCCAAAAATTCCAACTGAAATCCAACTTGAGTAATGATTAACACAAACCGATTAATTCTGAATTTAAGCAAACAACCTCAAACGAATCCAAACAATTAGACTTTAGGCAATTTACTTAAACAAACGGAATTAATTTCCACCGCATTAATTCAGTATGAATGAATCAAAAGTCAAAATGGATTAAATCTCATTGTATCAACCGTATTGCTTTAAGTAAGGTATTTCGATTCCTTAACTCCAGATGAACTTATACCTCTGACTGAATTCGGCCCACAACATAAATCCCTGCCTGAAATGCCATCTGATTAATATTGTCTCTTCTCTTAAAAGACAGCAGAAAGCGGTGGAACAGTAGACTGCTCGCAAAATAAATTCAAATCGGACTGTGCCCTGCTCTACTGACGGCATACCAACTTCGAAAACTACTCAACCCCTGAGCCTCGGTCAGGTGTAGTTTGAAACCATGATTAAAAATAAAAAATTATTACCATTTCTTTTTCTTTGAAATTTAAACTACCCGAAAACAGTGGAACAGAAAACGCCCGCTTTGCGAAATGAACCCCAACAAGGTTACTCGCACTGATTCAAACCATCTCTCATTAACATCTCGTCTTGATAAATTTGGGGGATTTTGACAGAAATTTTGGAGATCACTGATGGCCCATTTCTCCCTTCAAATAAATTACTGTACCGCTGCCACATTTTACCCTGTCTTTCTGTTTATCTCTAAAATAAATATTTCGGGGAAAAAGGTTTCAACTATCCCGAAGGACCCCGGCGCCAGCCTATCGTCACAAACTGTTGGTAACATTGTCCAAATTACCATTTTGCCCTTTTTATAATTAAAACGCCCTTGGTGCAATTCCTGCAAAACAAGACACCCTTTTGCAACCAGTTAACGGTTAGTGGATGCAACAATGAGATGTTATGCGATATGACTGACTAAATATAAGGGTAAAATTTGGGGTATTACAGTTGCCCCTATTTAAATAGCTACACCGGATGATTTGAGTGACGAAGACTCGAGGAATCATGGTGGAGGGATTTAAATATAGATAACCGAAAATTTTGCCCTTATATGCGGCGATATGCAATGCTATGGACAAAACTGGAGCGACTTAACGCAGATGATGCCATGACTATGATATGATGCGTATGCTGGAATAATGAATGCGAAAATGCTGACGAAACATGACGACACCGAGACAGACGCCACGAGAAGAAACACACTGGGGAAAATGACGCGCTGAGACACAGTACATCACTGGGGAATTCTAAAAATGATAGTCAACTGGTGCGAATGACCAATTGTCACTTTCAGAAAAGGAACGAGATCCTCGAATGGAGATGGTACCTATGAGACGGCCTCCACTGGGGAATCTAAAAATAAAACTGGATCACATACGATTGTAAGATCGATTACAGAATGCTGGAGCATTGAGCAAGGAATAACATCCAAGCTTCTGTAAACTACCCCTCGTGACAGGATCAAACGGACTTTTCGGAACTCCGTAGCAAATATACGGGGTAAAGACCGACTGTATGCCAAAATAAATGGACTTTGATGGGAATTGCCCTGATAAGCTTCTCGAGGGAGAACTGTCACTTATCGTTGGAAGGGACTTATGTGCAAAGAATGGATAAGCACTCAAATAAAGAGGCTGCTGCTTATCTGATAAATAAATCTTCTCGCATTTAAGGTCGGCGCCTGGAATACGATTCTGATTCTTCTCTTAATGAAGGATAAATAAACTTCTTCATGCTTCAAGATTATGTTCTCCTGAACATGAAAAGGGTAAACTGAACTTCCTCATACTTCAGAATCGTGCTCTCCTGAATATGATACTGGATGACTGAATTTCTTCATATTTCAGAATCGTGCTCTCCTGAATATGAAACTGAATGACTGAAGATACTCATATTTCAGAATCGTGCTCTCCTGAATATGAAACTGGATGACTGAAGATACTCATATTTCAGAATCGTGCTCTCCTGAATATGAAACTGGATGACTGAATTTCTTCATATTTCAGAATCGTGCTCTCCTGAATATGATACTGGATGACTGAATTTCTTCATATTTCAGAATCGTGCTCTCCTGAATATGATTTGGTTGTAAATGAATTTTTCCATACTTCAGAATCGTGCTCTTCTGAATATGATTTCGCTCAAACCTTCTCGTAACTCAAGATCGTGTTCTCCTGAATACGAATTGGTTCGTACCTCAAGACGGCAGGTAAATGGAAGCCCAACTGCTCCATGGAGATGGCCATTTGCTGCGAGTCATAACGAGGATATGATCGACTTCTTAGGTGAGAAATGTCGTGTGTTGATGCTGTAAGATGTAAAGTGTAAAGGGTTGTAACATGTAGGATTGTAAAGTGTTGTACTGATATATTTTCCAGGCGCGAACTGGCGTGTATCTGTAAAGGATTGTAGTTGATTTTCTTGAAAGATAGTGCAAAATAAATGCACGTCCGGGTACAGTGATAAACTTCTCAAGCGAGATAGTCGCGTATCTGTCATGGTATGGTGAAAACCTTTAGATGGTGCAAAATAAATGTACGTCCGGTTGGGATTTGACGACCGACAAGACTGAGATTCAATCTAGGATCGAGCTAGAAAGAAGACTGGTAATCAAGACTCCATCGAGGGAATGATCTCGGAGGGTAAATATCTTATCCTGGTGAGGAAAGATAGCTGAAGTAACCGTCATCCACGAGGATCGAGCTCTGTGGGGAAACTGGAAACAAGTAAGTATTTTATGCTTAGGGCTGACAATCTATTTGGAGAGGATGGACGAACCCCAATTACTCGGCGGTAACGACCAAGGATAGAGACGCAATGAACCTGTGAATGCTAGCGCATATGTGAATGTATGTTAATGTGAATGTATGTTAATGTCTATGTATGCAAGATGTTACGAAATGAGTATGTAATGAGTATGTAATGAATATGTAATGAATATGAAATGAAATAGGCATGTGATGCTTATGCCCTTGCGTATACTGACGAAACAGACTAGAGACGGGACGAGAGATGAAATAAACATCTCGACGGAAATACCCTGCGTTCTCTGCAACCAGTACGTCAATCATGGGTAAGAAAGATCAATGGTAGAACCGGATCTGGTTTTAAAGTTCTGAATTCTCTGGGGAGAAGGTAATCTGCTTGGGTGCATAGTACCATGTCTTCACCTGGGGAGAAGAAATCCTGAGGGACACTTTTAAGTTACCCCAAGAAAAGGTTGTCAGCTTATAGTCTCTCTGGGGACTATCACTGGGCAATGGTTTGAAAGTGTTTCTGCAATAATGATGTTTCCGGGGCATGAAGAGATCCTGTCGGAATTTCCACTAGTCAAAGTAATTTATTACATTTCAAATTTGTTTGTTTTTTGAAAAACAGTTTTGAAAAATCTACAATGCACCTTTCATTTTCAAATTTTAAGAATAAACGCATTTTGCATAACAATAGAAAATAAAGAGCAATGCACCAAGGAATGTAAGTAACGAGATGGTATCTTTTATTAAAGGGTGGCTGCTTGCTGAAGGCAGAGCTCCACAGATGATTACATTTTGAAATTGGCAACATGGGAAAAAGGTTACATTGAATCCAATAACCCCTACTGACACTAATAACTAAGACTAAACCAGAATCCTGCTTTGGGCAAGGATGAAAGAAACTGAAACATGGCTCTTATGCGGAAAGTGTGTTCGAGATAATCAGTGTCTTCTGATGCAATGAAATGCCTTTGTCCCTAACTTTTGCCTGGACCGCCCTTTCGGGTTTTCAATCCACCGGGACGCTCTTTTTTGCCTAAGCCGCCCTTTCGGGTTTTCAACTTAGCGAGCTTTTTATTATTATCATTATTTTTTTCAACCCTTACTTTTGCCTAAGTCGCCTTTTGCAGGTTTTCGACTTAGCGGGTTTTTAGGCATAATATTTTCGGACTGCATCAGAATTCACGGGGTGTGCTAGTTCTTCACCATCCATTGTCGTAAGTATCAGAGACCCTCCGGAGAAGACAGTCTTTACAACGAATGGGCCCTCATAATTGGGCCTCCACTTTCCACGCATATCTTTATGTACTGGTAAGATCTTTTTGAGTACGAGCTCTCCTTGACGGAACTCACGGATACGAATCTTCTTATCAAACGCTCTTTTCATCCGTTTCTGATATAATTGCCCATGGCACATGGCTGTCAAACGCTTCTCGTCAATGAGATTCAACTGATCCAATCTGTCTTGAACCCACTCAGCTTCCTCAAGTTCAGCCTCCATTAACACTCTTAGCGAGGGTATCTCTACTTCGACGGGGAGCACGGCGTCCATTCCATACACCAATGAGAAGGGTGTTGCCCCTGTCGAAGTTCTCACCGAGGTTCTGTATCCATGTAAAGCAAACGGTAACATCTCATGCCAATCTTTATAAGTCACAACCATCTTTTGCAGGATCTTTTTGATATTCTTGTTCGCAGCTTCAACGGCTCCATTCATCTTAGGACGGTACGGAGAAGAATTGTGGTGAGTGATCTTGAAATTGTCACACAACTCTTTCATAGTCTTATTATTCAGATTGGTGCCATTGTCAGTTATTATCCGGCTTGGGACCCCATAGCGGCAGATGATTTCTTTCCTGATGAAGCGGGCGACCACTTGCTTGGTCACGTTGGTGTAGGAGGCAGCCTCTACCCATTTGGTGAAATAATCAATGGCAACAAGGATAAAACGATGTCCATTAGAAGCTTTCGGCTCGATTGCCCCAATCATGTCAATGCCCCACATGGAGAACGGCCATGGTGAAGACAAAACATTCAACGGTGACGGAGGTACGTGTATTTTATCAGCATAAATTTGGCACTTATGGCATTTTCTAGCGTATTGGATGCAGTCAGCTTCCATGGTTAACCAATAATACCCAGCCCTTAATATCTTCTTGGACATAGCATAACCATTGGCATGGGTTCCAAAGGTCCCCTCATGAATTTCCTGCAGTAACATGTCCGCTTCCCGTTTATCGACACATCTGAGCAGGACCATGTCGTGATTTCTCTTGTACAACACACCGTTACTGATAAAGAATTTGGACGCCAGTCTTCTCAATGTCTTTTTGTCCAGACCAGTAGCACCATCGGGATATTCCTGCTTGACGAGATAGTTCTTGATATCGTGAAACCAAGGCTTTTCATCCACCTCAACTTCTTCGACCAACTGACAATAAGCGGGCTCAACCTTGCGCTCAATATGGATAAGAGGTGCTTCATTAACGAATTTAACTTTCCACATAGATGCTAACATGGCTAATGCATCAGCTACGTGATTCTCGGATCTAGGAACATGCTCGAACTCTATCTCGTCGAAATACTTGATCAACTCAATAATATAGTCTTTATAAGGGATCAGCTTCTCATTCTTCGTTTCCCATTTGCCTTGTACCTGGTAGATAACCAAGGCTGAGTCACCACTTACTTTAAGAAGTTTGATTCGGAGGTGAATTGCCGCTTCGAGGCCGAGGATACATGCTTCATATTCTGCGACATTATTAGTACATTCAAAGTCCAACCTTGCTGTAAATGGAGTAAATCCACCCTTTGGATTCATCAAAACGGCGCCTATACCATGCCCATTGAAATTCGAGGAACCATCGAACATCATCTTCCACCAAAGACCTGGTTCTGGACCTTCACTCGGATCGGGCTCTTCACAATCTCTTTTAATCAATAATATATCCTCATCAGGAAAATCGAGCTTAAGAGGTTCATAATCTTCTACTGGCTGGTCTGCAAGATAATCAGATAAAATACTACCCTTAATCGCCTTCTGGGGTACATACTGGATGTCATATTCGGATAACAACATGTGCCAGCGGGCTAGCCTCCCGGTTTGAGCAGGTTTTTCAAAAATGTACTTGATCGGATCCATTTTAGAAATCAATAACGTGGTATGACAGACCATATACTGCCGAAGGCGCTTTGCGGCCCATGCCAATGCACAACAAGTTTTCTCTAATGGTGAATATCTGTTCTCGCAATCGGTAAACTTCTTGCTCAGGTAATAAATCGCATGTTCCTTTTTCCCGGTCTCATCATGTTGTCCAAGCACACAACCCATAGACTTCTCGAGAACAGTAAGGTACATAAACAACGGTCTTCCAGGTACGGGCGGGATCAGAATAGGGGGATCTTGCAAATAACCTTTAATCTTCTCAAACGCTTTCTGACAATCTGGGTTCCACTCAACTGCCTGCCCCTTGCAAAGCAACTTGAATATCGGCTCACAAGTAGCGGTCATATTAAAGATAAACCTGGAAATGTAATTCAGACGTCCCAGAAAACCCCTAACTTGCGTCTCGGTTCGCGGAGCCGGCATATCTTGAATGGCTCGGACTTTGTCAGGATCCACCTCAATCCCTCGCTGGCTAACAATGAAACCAAGCAGTTTTCCAGATCTGACACCGAAGGTACATTTTGCAGGATTCAATTTCAACTGATATTTCCTGAGTCGTTCAAACAGCTTCACCAAATGGTCTAAATGCTCCTCTTCACTCTGAGATTTGGCTATCATATCGTCCACATACACCTCAATTTCTTTGTGCATCATATCATGAAAAAGAGTGGTCATGGCACGTTGGTAAGTTGCCCCTGCATTCTTTAAACCGAAGGGCATGACTTTGTAGCAGAAGGTTCCCCAAGGAGTAATGAAAGTAGTCTTCTCTCGATCATCGGGATCCATCTTGATCTGATTATAGCCGGAGAAACCATCCATAAATGAAAACAACGCAAAACTGGCTGTATTGTCTACCAGTGTGTCAATATGTGGCAGTGGGAAGTCGTCCTTTGGACTTGCTTTGTTCAGATCCCTGTAATCCACACACATCCTAACCTTACCGTCCTTCTTAGGTACTGGCACAATGTTGGCAACCCAATCTGGATATTTTGCGACTGCCAAGAAACCTGCATCCAACTGCTTTTTAACCTCATCTCGAATCTTCAAAGCCATGTCGGGTCTCGTTCTTCGAAGCTTTTGTTTGATAGGCGGACAATCTGGCCTAAGCGGCAACTTGTGAACAACAATATCCGTGTCTAGGCCCGGCATATCTTGATACGACCATGCAAACACATCAATATACTCTTTTAACAACTTAATCAACCTCGGCCTAATCTCCGTCCCAAGCATTGCACCTATCTTGACCTCTTTCTTGCTCTCATCTGTACCGAGATTAATTAGGTCCACTTGCTCTTTATGCGGTTGAAGCTCTGTGTACTCGTACTCAATCAATCTTGTCAGTTCAGCGGGTACTTCAAAGTCTTCTTCACCCTCGTCCTCAGCTTGATTGATGGGTGCATCCCAGTCAGGAGTGTCAGTAAAGTCATTGGATCCAACAAGGTTTACGATATCTCTGCATGATGGAAGGCTTACTTAATTAAAATGCTCGAAGATATGTAAGAATGAAATGCTGTTTTTTTTATTATTATTTTTTGGAAGAAAGGTTGCCAATTTCATTTTTAAAAGTGAAAACGAAAAACGCAAATGAACCAAAGTGGAATTGAACAAAATGCTTTTATTAATATCTTTTTAGAACTGAAAGGTGGCCCGACAAAACAAACCTATAGCCTTGGGCAGAGCTACAGATTCTTATTTGAAAATGTAAATGAAACTTAAAAAAAAACAATTACTTTGACAAGGGAAAAATAACAGGGATCTCTACGGCCTCCCAGTTGTTCAAAACTGCATCACCCTTAAACACCAGGTTGCTCAGCTCTTCATTTTCTTCACAGTTGCTGATGGCATTGATTTGGAAGCCTCCGCTGACAAATACTTCTTGGATAACCTTCGGACGCCCTTCGACAGTGGTGGCAGCTCCATTCTGAGTTGGTTTGTAACCCAACCCAGAGCGATCAGTCTTGGTCTTGACATCAATTACCTCTCCCCAACCTTCAGGAATGCCCCTGTCAATTGTTGCTTTGGTACTCTTCAGAGATGCAAAAGATGGATTACCCTGACCCACTGTTTCTTCGACTTCCAGCAGAACAGCATTGGCGATCTCAAGTGCTTGAAAGGAGATGTCTAGAGCATTCTCATCGGCCTCGATGTAACGGAAAGAAGATAGGTTACTGACCATCAGATCCTCCTCACCGTGTATAATAACCAACTTTCCATGTAAAATTCTGGACGGACCGTGTCGACAAACCAATCAGCTAACTCTTTCTCGGTCAAAGGAGGTTCTACCTGCGAAGCAGTCTCTCTCCACCTTTGAGCATACTCTTTGAATGACTCAGAATTCTTTTGCGACATACTCAACAACTGTCTTCTGTCAGGAGCCAGATCCATATTGTACTTGTAGTGTTTGATGAAAGCGTCAGATAAATCCTGGAAACTCTTAATGCGAGACTGGTCTAAAGTTAAATACCACTTGGAGGAAGCACCCTTCAAACTATCTTGGAAGCACCCTTTAATGATTCTTAGGACAGGTGGCACCTTCATAACGATCGAAGTTCGGAGTTTTGAACTTCGGGGGAATAACCAAACCTGAGACCAAACAAACATCCCTTGCAGCAGTCCCAAAAATTTGATCACCCTCTACCTTTTTCAATCTCTGGACGATAGTGTTTACTTCCTCACGAAGCTTATCATGTTTCTCATAACCCTCAACATTCTCATCAAGATTATCAAAAGCTGTCTCATTGAAGTACGGTTGCGCACGAGTGTGTACAACAGGTGGTGCAAAGATAGGAGCCCCCTTAGAAACTTCAGAAAACAAGGGCACGGCTTGCTGAACAGGTTGATTAATCGGAACAGTGGCTTGGGGAGGCACAAAACCCGGAGCGAGACCATAAGGTGGGTCCCTTGCTACGGTCACACTTGGTGGAGGGTCCACAGTAACGCCGGTAATCTCAGAAACAACAGTGGGCTGGGTATCCATCTTAGCATTCATGACATGTAACAATTCCATCATTCGCCCCATACCCCCTCGAAGGTCTTCAAGTTCATTGCTAAGGCGATCAATCTCTTTTGCCTGATCCTCCATTCTTTTCCGAGTTTGAGCTCTGGTGTTGTATTGGTGCCGAGAACTCAGGGTGACAAAACTGGAAGGTGAGAGAACCGAGTGTGAGAAATCGGGAGACACATGTAATGCAAAAGTATGATGCTAAAATGTGAATGTAAATGAAGATTTCATGGAATTCAAAACATTTACTAATGCCGTGGGGTACCAAGGAAATCTTTTCCTTGTTTTTTTCATTTTATATTTTTTTTTATTTATGGTATCCCGCGATATCCATAAATGATGTTTGAACTTCATGAAATACAATGCGATGAGATGCTTTATGGATGCAATGCATGAAAACACACAAAGTCTTAGGTTAAAGGCTTGCATGAGGTTCAAAGGCAAGTACCCTCCCCTGAAGTTAGATGGTTCATCCTGTCCTACAAAAGTAACCAGGTTCTAAAGGATCTCAATATCATTGATCTTTCACAAGGATGGTTGTTCAGAAGGCAACTTACTTGCCAACCAAAACCCTCCAAGTTTAAGATCTCAATGAGCGTAGTATCGAGTGTCAACCAACTTTAGTCTGCACCAAAGCCGGTTACCTCACTACTTTCTAAAGGCCAAGATGAGTTAACTAGGGTTCTAAAAGTCAGTTAGTGCGTTGACAACATATGGCAGCCTCAATATTATCCTCAACTTGACTTAAGGAATATAAGCACCAACCAAGAAGTCGCACTAACCATGGCCACCAGATCAACCGTATCGATATACGTCGTACAGTTTCCTTGGTCTATTGCCATTTACCTAAGGTACACTAGATCCGGGTGTAGGACCTATCTCACAGCACAAGGAACAGTCCCACAATCAAAGCACAAATATATACATGCAAATGAATAATGTCACAGATAGTAATAAATATGAACAAGTTAGGGATAACCCTCAAAAGTTAAAGGAGTCCCCAGTGAAGTCGCCATTTTCTGTTGCGGTGGAAATAGGATATCAAACTATTAATTAGTTTGAATCGCAATTCAATTCACAACCGCTCTTTGATTTATCCGAAGGAAAAGGTCAAAAGAGGGAAAACCTATTTTGCATCATAAACACAATGCGGGGAAAGATCTAGGGTTCGGGGGTTGGTTAAATTTAGGGAAGGTATTAGCACCCTAAACTTCTGTAGTACTCTACAGGAACCTTTTGTTCAAATGTTTACTATTTGCTTTATTATTCTTAAGGTATATGTACAAAAGGATTAAAAGTGAGAAAATAAACCTAAGGGGTTAATTCTAAGTTTACTCGGCAAGACATCGCATCTTGTGCCTACGTATCCTTACGGGAGTGGAATCAGAGTAATCGTAGTTCCCCTCAAAAGGGAGGTTAGAAACGTCTTGACTGTGGCCAAGGTTTCAATGGGGAATAAACGTATCTTAGGGACACGCTTACGCGGAGTGTAGAAACTCCAAATCTCTACGTTGTAATTGTTAAGTTGTAATTAGGGTTAAATTAGGTTAGGTTAGGGATTCCGCGGCGGGAAACCCTAAAATGAGCGCGGCGGCTCTTTGACCTAATGCTAGGGGTAAAATGGTAACTTTGTCTGCGGCGAGACATTTATGAAAAATTAGGGTTTGTAAGGTGAAAGGGTTTGAAGTTGTTTTGAGGACTATTGGCGCGGCGACCAAAAGCTAGACCTAACCTTCGGATGTGTGTAGTGTGACGGAAATAATGATAAACAGTGCAGAATTTTAAATCATACAAGCAGGAATTTAAATACGGAAAGTAAACGCGATTGTTAAGATTCGCGAGGTTACAATGAGGAACAGTTACAATGATATGAAATTCCGAATGAAATACAGCTAAATAAAAACAACATGACAAGCTGCAAAATGAGTAAAATAGAGTCCGTAGACCGAAATATGTAAACCAACAGACGAGTTAGGAGGCGAAATTTTGCATATTTTGTGATTTTATTTTGCAAGGAAAACTTCAATTTAAATAAGAATTTTAATATTAATTAATTTAACCTTAACTCTCAACAATTATTTTAGACCTAATTATTTAGAAAGAGCTTTTAATTCAACGAGCTAATTTTTTTCCTTTTTTGTAATATTTGGACTATTATGAGAAAAGTTTAAACTAAAAAATTTTTATTTACAAAAGAAAATGTAGGGTTTTAGTATATTATTTTAAGAGACAAGTCCTAAAAACTAGAGTAATAATTATTTTAAAAAAAAGTAAGTATTATTAGCAAAATGTTAATTGAGTTTTAGTTATTAAAATTTTTTTATCATTTTTAAATTAGAAAAAGGATAGTAAAGACAAAAGTTGAGGACACAGTTGGGCCGGTAGGGGATATCCGACCCAAAACATGCGCAGGCCACAACGACTCTAGGGTTTCCAAAACCCTTTCTCATCTCGCGGCGCATGAACTCTTTCTCTCATCTTCGTTAGCTCTTTCTTCTCCGATCCTCATGTTTGATCTTTCTTTGTCATGGTGACCCTGAAAATGTAACACGACCCACACAGTTAGTAGCGAAATCTTACGTTTTCGAGAATAATTATTGATGATGATAGTTGGAGATCGTTGTGAATATGGCGACGATGCTAGTCTGATCGGTGATGATGATGGCTGAACCCTGAGAGGAATTGCTCGCCGTCTTCAGATGGTGCTGGTGAACCTCTCTAAAGATCCTTGATCACCCGAGGGATTTCAATGATTCTCCGCCGTTTTTCACCTCTTAGTTTGCTTCTTCCTCCCTTCGTACGCGGCCACCAACTAGTTCTCTTTCGTTCTCTCGGGTCCTCCTTTACGAGGTGATGTCGTTCCTTATATATTTTCTCTGATGTTTGAAATGGGCTTTGGATTTTACGTTATTTTGCTGAGATTGCCTTCTGAGTGGGATTTATTTGATATGATTCGATCTTCTTTCCTTTTTCGGATTCACTTTTGCTCGATTGTTTTTCCTGATAAACTGATTGGATTTTTCTGATACTGATTGGATTTTGTTTCATCTTTTAGGATTGGATTGGGATTTTTTTGATACGATTCTGGGCCCGTGATTTGTCTCTGATACGATTTGCTGCTGATATTATTGGAATTGTGGCTTTGTAGATTCATATTTGGTCTTCTTTCCTTTCTGATACAGATTTCGTTTTGGATATCCATCCGGTTTGATCTTCACGACTTTTCTTCTTCTTTTTTCAGAATCAGTACTACGCTTTGGTTGAGTTAAACGCCGCCGAGGATGGTATACGGCGATGATGATGATATTCTGAGCCTGATGACACTGCTGTTGCCTTTTGATAGTCACGGTTTCTGGGCTTATGAACTGATATGGTTTGGACACAGGTTTTGTCTTGTGGTTTATCTGATGTGCTATAACGGATTGGATTTCGATTTGATTCTAAAGATGACTTCCGTTTTAGTCTTCACGGCTTTTGGATTTTTCACTTCGAATTAACTCTTCCTCTTCTTTTTTTCAGGGGACTGATGCTGATACTTCGATTAAGTCGAGGTGGCCGAGTGAAGGTTAAAGGTTATGATGACGCTTCGTCTGAACCTACGTTGGATACCATTGCCATTTGGTTTTGGTCGCATGGCCTTAGCAATGATGACCCACGGGTCTGAGCTGTCATTTTGAATTGAGTTGATAGTTTGTGCGAAATTACCGATGCTTGCAGTTCGACGTTCGGTAGGGAATTGGTAACGGCTTCGGCCGTGGCTTTCCCAGCCGCTCGAATTCTCCTGCCCAATGATGGTTGAACTGAGGGCTTAATCCCTGTTCCATCCATTTTGATTTTGATTCATGGTCGGAACTTATTATAATAGTTGACTGGTTTCTCTATTATCTGCTTCTGATTTGATTTTTCTTTGCAGATGTTGGGCATTGATTTTCGATGTTGGCTGGACCTGTTTACGGACTGGTTTACAGTTTGGATCATCTCTGATTTTTCTGATAAGCTGATGTTCGGATTTTTGACACCAACTGGGTTTGCGAACGGGCTACTTTCTAATGCAGTTTGGCTGTGATTAGCTTCGATATTCAGTTTGGGATTATTGCTGATATTCTCGGCTAGAGTTTATTTGCTCGGTTCAGAACTGCTTATTCTGATGCAGTTCAGATGTGGTTCTTTCCTGCTGTAACTCTGGTTCAGTTTATATGGCTTTTTTCCTGATAAATCTTGGACCACTGTTGTTTTTTATATGACATGCATTGTCTGATGGTTTTGGTGTTTTTGCAGATGTTAAAACCAAACTTTATTCTGGTGTTCATTCAGATTCGTTTCAAACCGGTTTCAACATAATTGGCCTGCCTCTGTCTTGATGCTGATACATACTTCCTTACTAATGTGCTGGTTTTTCTATTATGAATTCACTTGTCTGGTTCAGAGCTGAAGTAGCTTTGGAATTCGGTTTGGTTACGAGTCCGTTTGGGGATCTGGTTTACTTGATAGTGCTCGCCATATTTACTTGATAGTGTTCATTTGAATCCACCGTCGCGCAAACCATTTCGGCTCGAAAAACGCTTCTTTTACCTCTCTTTCTCGGCTGTCCCAAAATGGAACAGATACTGCTGGTCGGTAGCCGAGGTTGAGGTTCGGAAGTGGGAGTAGGACGCGGCTTCGGTCGTGCCCTCCCGGCACCCAATGATGAAGATTTTCTGAGGGTGTCCGCTTATTTCTTCTAACACTTTTCTTTATGCTTTGATTTGTTTTCATTGTGCAGGTAATCAGAAGAAATATGCGTGAAGACCATGGTTGAAGATGTCCTGGGAATGACTTAAATTTTTAGGATTTTTTAGGATAGGAAAAAAAATGTAACTTAAAGTCCTTTTGTAACTTGTAACCAAAGAGTCATTGAAATAAAATCCAATATTTTCTTCATTCAAATTATATTCCAGCTTTTACTTTGAATTTTGTTGTAATCCAAAAATTCCAACTGAAATCCAACTTGAGTAATGATTAACACAAACCGATTAATTCTGAATTTAAGCAAACAACCTCAAACGAATCCAAACAATTAGACTTTAGGCAATTTACTTAAACAAACGGAATTAATTTCCACCGCATTAATTCAGTATGAATGAATCAAAAGTCAAAATGGATTAAATCTCATTGTATCAACCGTATTGCTTTAAGTAAGGTATTTCGATTCCTTAACTCCAGATGAACTTATACCTCTGACTGAATTCGGCCCACAACATAAATCCCTGCCTGAAATGCCATCTGATTAATATTGTCTCTTCTCTTAAAAGACAGCAGAAAGCGGTGGAACAGTAGACTGCTCGCAAAATAAATTCAAATCGGACTGTGCCCTGCTCTACTGACGGCATACCAACTTCGAAAACTACTCAACCCCTGAGCCTCGGTCAGGTGTAGTTTGAAACCATGATTAAAAATAAAAAATTATTACCATTTCTTTTTCTTTGAAATTTAAACTACCCGAAAACAGTGGAACAGAAAACGCCCGCTTTGCGAAATGAACCCCAACAAGGTTACTCGCACTGATTCAAACCATCTCTCATTAACATCTCGTCTTGATAAATTTGGGGGATTTTGACAGAAATTTTGGAGATCACTGATGGCCCATTTCTCCCTTCAAATAAATTACTGTACCGCTGCCACATTTTACCCTGTCTTTCTGTTTATCTCTAAAATAAATATTTCGGGGAAAAAGGTTTCAACTATCCCGAAGGACCCCGGCGCCAGCCTATCGTCACAAACTGTTGGTAACATTGTCCAAATTACCATTTTGCCCTTTTTATAATTAAAACGCCCTTGGTGCAATTCCTGCAAAACAAGACACCCTTTTGCAACCAGTTAACGGTTAGTGGATGCAACAATGAGATGTTATGCGATATGACTGACTAAATATAAGGGTAAAATTTGGGGTATTACACAAGGTCATCGCAACCGTTGTCTGGGTTCGGGAGTCGGTTACGCAAGGGGAAGGTATTAGCACCCCTCACGTCCGTCGTACTCGACGGGATCCACGCTTGTTGTGTTTACTGGACGAGTTGGTTTTATCTATCTACCTATCAAGGCTGGCTTAAAAGAAAATAAAATGACTCGGCAAAGCGTCGCGCTTTATGCCTACGTATTCTCATCAGAGAATGAGAAATCAGAGTCAACGTAGTTCGACTAACTACGGGTTACGGGGAAGGTGGCTCGCCAATACGTCAGTATTGTGCCTACGTACTCTCAATAGGTATGAGAGATCAGAGCTTACGTAGTTCGGGATAATACGGATTACGGAGATTCATATTCGTCTGTTTTATCGAGTAGGGTTAACAAATAGTTCCAGCAGTTAGGGACAAAGCCTGTTTGCGGTAGAACTAGGAGTTAACGACACTCTTTTCTTCAGAAAAGCTTCCTTTGAATTATAGGCCCACAGGGCAAAAAGGTTTGCAGTTTGTTTTCTGTCTTTTACGAAAGAAGTGTTTTTTATTGTGTTTGCAATTTCAATCGCACTAAAGACTATGACCTGAGAGTGAATGCGTCGTATGTCACCCAAGGGGTGCCCTACTAAACATCCAGACTGTTGGAAAGAAACTCTCCAACAATCCTTTCTCAGATAGCTTAAGGCTCGTAACGTACGAAAGAAATCATTCATGATTACTGTATCTTAAGCTGTTTTGAGATGAGAAGAGAGAGGGCTCAACTAAGGGAAGACTATCAAGTCCTACTGTTGTCATGCCAAGGATTCATCCTATGGTTGAGGTTTGAAACAGGGAACTCCTAGATGTTATCACGCATAGGTTTCAACCTAAAGTTCTATCATCACTTCCTTATCAAAGGAAGTGAGAGTCCTAAGGGATCATGTCAATGATAAACAGAAACAGATAAAGCATCAGCTTAAGCAGTAAACAGTAAACGACTGTAAAATGCATGCAATGCAAGTGAGAGAGGAAATGTGTGTGGGGCACCAGCCTCCACAAGCTCATCTCAACCTCAAGCCAGATATGAATAACTGCAATCATAAAGAGGAAATAACATGCTATCAAGCAAGATAGAAGTAACTGCAATCATACAGAAGAAATGAAATAAAATGCTATCAAGCAAACAAACCACCTGGGCAAGGGAGCAGGGCTCTACCGAATACCCGCAAGCAAAGCCATACAGTAAAAATACAAGCAGAGGGAGCAACTCAACCTCTAGTGCAATCATGCTCCTAGATTACATTCAGTCTAGATCATGGACTTATTCTAATGCAT
Organism: Lathyrus sativus; assembly: GCA_963859935.3. Taxonomy (NCBI): domain Eukaryota; kingdom Viridiplantae; phylum Streptophyta; class Magnoliopsida; order Fabales; family Fabaceae; genus Lathyrus; species Lathyrus sativus. Next base: position 453,994,933 of record OZ012736.1, on the reverse strand, counting down.
CAAGCAAGTCAAACAAGGCACATCAATACAGCAAAGAAAACAGACAAGAAAGAAAGCAGATCAACCCCTCTTTCAACTCCAAGCTTCAGCTCTTCTAACAGCAACCCAGTCTTCAGACTTCAATCACCCTTCAAGGCTATCATCCTCCATGACAAGTGTTAACTTGCTTCTCCAGGTTTCAACCCCTCAAACATAAGTATCCACTTATTCTCTGTTCTTCAAGCCTCAGCTCTTCAGTCAATTCCACTTTCAGGCTTCACTCCTAACTGCAAGTATTAACTTGATTCCTTCAGGCTCTCCAAGCATCAGTGTAAGTGTCAACTTATCTTTTATTCCTCAAGCCTCAGCTCTACACTCAATCTCCATTGGATTTTCTTCATAAGTATCAACTTAGTCTTCAAGCTTCAGCTCTCTTTGCTTTACCACTATCAACTTGGTCCTCTTCTCCTGCAAGCTTCAGCTTCCCAGAGTAGTCTTCAATCACATGGGAGTATCAACTTCATCCTTCAATTCTTTTTCAAGCCTTAGCTCTTCATTCAATCTCCACTGGGTCTTCAAGTATCAACTTGTTCTTCTTGCTCTTCAGCTGCAATGGCAATGCTCAAGGAATCCTCTTCCACACTCTTCAATGAAGTCCTCATCTTCAAACTCAAGTCCAACATCTTTCAAGATACTCAAACCAGAAGACAATTGATTTAACAAAATGAGTGGAAATGATAAACTGCTTATTGACAACCAAAGGAAGCCTGTAAGGATTCATCATTATGAGAGACTGGTTCCCTCAAAGTTCTACTTCCCAGATAAAGCCACTCATCCCTCCAAAGGAGGGATGTGAATATCTTAGAAGGACTTTTAGTCATTGGGAGGAATGGAAGCACAAGATGCTTTCCATATTTGTGAAAGAAATCATTCTAGTTCTAAGGCTCTCCCTAGGTCTCCTATCTCCTAAAACTTCATCAGACACAGACAACTCCAAAGCTCCAAGCAACCTCAAGCAACTTCAAGCATCCCCACCTTGTCTTCAATCTCAACCAAAGGCAAACAAAACAAAAACCCTAGTCTAAGGGAACTAAAGGAGTTAGTCTAGTTGAGTTAGTGCCCTAGAATCATCTAAAACTAGCACCTAAACTAAAATCAATCAAAAATAGGAAACTATCCTATAAACTTCTACAAAAATTCCTAAGGGATCCTAATTCAATCAAGAATGCCTCATACAAAAACCAGGGACTAAATCATCTATTAAGTCCTAAAATTAAGTCCTAAATTCTAAGGTATCAACCTTAAACCCTAAAAAGGAAGCACCTAAATATCAATCTAGAAAGCACACCTATTTTCACCACAAAAATGTGAGGAAAATGCTATGGGAGCATGCATGTCTAAACTAATCACACACAAAAAATTAGGATCAAAGTCATCACCACATGATCACACAAAATTCATCAAAATTAAGCATCAAACTTAACCATTTTAATATCAATTAAAATGTAAAATTCCCATAAAATCAGAAAATACATAAAATGAAAATATTTTTTATCTAAAAAATACTAGACTCAATCATGAGTAAAATGCAAAAAGAATGGGATTAATTGGATTAATTTTCAATTTTATATGATTTTTCCAAGAACCATGAATAAGAATGAAAAATAAAGAAAATCAAAATAAAATAAACACACGCGTGGTGCAAATAGCAATGACAATCAGTTCAAACTATGGATTGGGCCTTCAGGGGGGTGGGGATAACAATCTTTCCACTAAGCCCAGAACCACTGATTAAATGAAACGGTGCGTTTCATAATCAGAATTCCTTCACAAGCTGAAATTAAAACGTGGCCATTGGATCACTCACTCAGTCAAAGTCCAACCCCCATCCAATGGCTCTAGAGTCATCTTCTCCAATTCAAACCTCTGAACCTTCGCGCGCAGCTCCGGCCACCACCGGTGGTGCTCCGATCATCACCCTCAACCCTAACTCTCTCCACAGGCCTCCATTCCAAGAGGTCTCTACATGAAACTTGTCCCAAATCTCCTCACGAGTTCGTTCATACCCTTAGTTCTCTCTGAAACCTCAAGATTCGCCATATCCAATTCTCAACCGAAAATGGTAATACCCTAAATTGGTCACTAATTCTCAAATTAATGGTCTGAAATCCATCCTACACCGTTCTACAATTCATCTAACACCTTAATTCATCTTGATTCTACCTAATTCATGCTAGAGGAAGAAAGTTACTAACCTGAAAATTCTTGATGAACAGATGCACTAAACCTTCAATTCAAGCTCTCCAATCTTCCAGACACGATCAATGGAACCTTTCCTTGCTTCTGTATGCAAAAGAACCGGTTGAAAGCTCCTAAATCTTGAAACCCGATGGTGAGTTGCAGGTGGAAAAATTCACTTGCTCATACACTATTTAGCCACGAATTCGCTTGGATTATGATCTGGATTCAATCCCTAGCATCCATGGAAGAAGTTTCAATCAAGAAAATGGATGGAAAGTGAAGAATTTGGTGAAACCGAATCCAATTGCAAGCCAAGAAATCTCAATCTCAATCTATGCTCTCTCCTTCAATCATCACCAACCCTTGTACTGGATCATCTCTACTCAATATATAGATGATGTATGAGTGATCTAGAACCCTCTAGATCCTTCTAATGAGAGTTTCAATCTCTCATGTCATGAGATTTTCAATCACATATCATGATATGCACCATTATGTTTGCAGCTTGGTATCAATCCCATTCTCTTCCAATTTCTCCCCTAGTAACATTTTGAAAGAGTTTAGCTTGCAAAGGCCCTTGGTTATGCCTTGATTCTATGTTTTGCACATGTTACTTAATATGCAAGCAAGTACTTTCCAAAGCAAGTCCACAAATTAGGCCTCAACCCAAAAATATGCCTAAACCAATGTTCTTAAAATGTTTTCTAGAGTCAAAATGATATATTACATGCCATGGTTTGGATGTGTAGGTTGAAAATATCAATTTCCAACTTTGATTCATTTAACTTATACCCTTATTTTAGGTCATTTTTTGCAACTTTGAGCTACAAGCATTTCCAACATCTCATTACCTCCTTTCTAGACTTAAAACATCATTTTGAACAAGTTTGATGTTGAACATTTTTCCATTTGAAGCTTGGAAATAGGAGTTATGGCCTTATGCTTAAAATGACTTGTAATCTCCAAATGACCAAAATGCCCTTGACTTGTCAAAGCCATAACTTGAGCTCTACAAATCCTATCAAGGACTTCTAGTACTCTCTAGAAAGCTAAGAGGATAAGGAACAATATTCATGTTGACCAAAAGTTCATAGGAATCATCCTTCTTGGGCAAAAGCTTGATGCCAGTTGGGTAACTTTCAAGCCCCCAGATTCACATACCTCAGATGACCTGTAACTTGTCAAAGTCACAACTTGAGTTCTACAAATCCTATCAAGGACTTCTAGTACTAAAATTAAAGCTAAGAACAAGCTCTACAACATTCATGTTGGGGGTAATATGAGATGACAATCACATCTTGGGCTAAACTGCCTTGAAGATAGGGGTCAAACTAGGGGATTTTACACTGTCAAGCCTTAGAAACCCTAGTTTGAACCTTCTCAAACTCTTCAATCATGATGAGTTGACCTTGGAATAATCCTTATAACATCTCAATGTATCAATCCATGATCACATGGCTCTTGGATTAGGTCTCAACCTTCCTCAAATCATCAGTTGACCTAGGGTTGACCCAGTTAAACCCTAACTGCACCACTCATGGCTGAGTCTTCTTAACCTTACACAATGACCTATCTAGGCTCCATGATGGCTTTCAAGATATCTCATAAGCTCTCTAAAGGCTTCAAGTCCACATTCTTGGCTTTAGAATCATCTGAGGAGCTCCCACAACTCTCAAGTTAGGAGGCACACCACCTTGGTTTCAACCACTCTCTCTGGGGATCTTTTGACTTCTCTGACAAGGATATCAACCCTTGGACACTTGAATAGGCTTCTTAGCTAGCTTCAAACTCTTGTATAGATCTTGATTGGTACTCATACCTCTTGATCTCCTGCATACATGTCAATGAAATGCAAATGATAATGCTAATGTGAATGAAATGAAACATAAGCTAGGTAAAGAAGAGTTGGGCAAATTTTGGGGTGCAACAGTATATGTTTCGAATGTAACAAGACTATTAGAAATAGAATGAGAAATAATAACTAAAATAAGAGAGATGAAAAAATGGGACAATGATGATTACATTTGTGTGGTTCATATTCTCAACAGTATGTATGACTCCTTGTTCGATATCTATCAAAGCAGTCAATCTGCAAAAGATTTGTGGGATAAAGTAGAGTCAAGATACATACAAGAAGATGCTACAAGTAAGAAAGTTATTGTTTCTCATTTCAATAATTATAAAATGGTAGATAATAGACATGTTATAGAACAATTACATGCAATTGAACATATTCACAATAATTACAAACAACACAAAATGCACATGGACGAAACCATCATTGTATCTTCCATAATAGACAAACTCTCACCTTCATAGAATGATATAAAAACAACCCTAAAATATTAAAAGGAATATATATCTCTTGAGCAATTGGGCAATCACCTTCGATTAGAAGAAGAGTATCATAAAAAAAATACTAAAAACCAATTTACTCATGAGAAAATACATGTTATGGAAGATAGAAAATATAACAAGTCTAACGATAATATGGAAATCGATGATGAAAAGGTTCATGGCAACAATGGAAATGAAAAAAAAAATGAAAAAAAAAAGAGAGGAAGTTGTTTTCATTGTGGCAAATAGTGTTAAACGTGAATGTAGGTTCTTAAAAAAGATGAACAAAGTGAAGAACTCAAGTGCACAAAATGGTCATCTTATTACATAGAAGTAACTTCTAGAAATTACTCACATTTAAGAATGTATATTCGATGTTGAAAATCTATAATTAAAGTTTGTGGTGTATGTAATTAAGTGTTATTTTATTTGGTTTGTATAATTTCTTGTATGGTATATTTATATGAAAGTGAGATTTGTATTTATTTACAAAGAAATTGAATATGAAATTTGGTTGTTAATATTTTCATAAATATTGATCATAAAGTATTGAATTTTTATTTAATAAATTTTGTTACATAAATAAATATACATATAAATATATAATGAGGTTAATATGTTTTGGACTAATGTTTTTGATTTATCTTTAAAATGAAAAATATTATTTTCTTTATTTTATTAAATTCATTTAAGTGTTATGACTTAAAAATTCAATCTCATGTCATTTGAATTTAAAGTATAAGTTTTGTATGTCATGTAAATGATAAAATTTTATTTAAGAGAATTAAATTAATCTAACTATTTAGACTTAATCTTGATATGTGTTTATGCTAACATGACTTAACTATCTCTATAAGAAAAATACTCAATATGATAATCTAGGTATAGAAACTTGGTAATCATGTTTGTTGTTGTATAACATGCTTCTTGTATTATGTTGTTTCATTTTCAGGTCTGAACGTTATATGAAATAAAAATGATACTTTAAATTGTATTGCTTGTTAAATGAAAGAAAGTATGTTATTAAATGATTATATTGGTTCATTTTCAGGTGCAAAATTTAATCTAAAAGATGTCTCTCTTCTCCAAGTGACATGAGCTTCTCTATAAATAGAGACACTTTGGAATCATAAAAGTCATACAAAATCAGAATTTTCTAATCCATTTCCCTCTTGTTACATATATTCTAAATCATCTTTCATTTTACTAATACATGAGTGAAGTGTAGGAAATATTTTTTTGTAACCTATTATCAAAAGATAAGTTTAGTGTGTTTGTGCAATTCACGTTAAGGTATTCAAAGTATCTTGAATGGAATTCGCAGTTAATCCTTATTGCCTATGATATATAATAATTGGTGGGGGCGAATTGAACTTAAAGGTTAGTATGAATTCACACGCTTTGAATTTTCAAGTGCGATCTTCATCAACACCTTCTTTGTTCTAGTGATAAGTACCTCCCTATTTTTGACACAAACAACTGGCTTTACTAGTAACAAATGCATATTCCCATCAACTAAAGTATCCAACAGATCATAGTTTCACCATGACACTCTATCTTATCATCAGGCTCCCGACTTCATAACTAAATAGTCTTTCATACCCCTTAATATGCCTTGCATAAGGAACGGCCTAATTATAGGTCACCAAAGTGCTTGGTTGCATGTTCTTTCCATTCTTCAGACCTTACAATCATCACAAGCTTTAATTCTGAAGTGAGGAATATATGTTTCTAGGTGTTTCTCGTTAACATAAGGGTTTTAAATGTCTCAACAAGGATGATAGAATCTTTATCGCTATTGATGAGTCATTCAATGAGTTCAAGTATCCCTACCCCTCCTTATTTCCTTCTAGTATAAATGTTTTTCTCTCTATATATAGCTAAATACCTCCCTATTTTTGACACAAACAACTGACTTTACTTCTCTCTCTCTCTCTCTCTCTCTCTCTCTCTCTCTCTCTCTCTCTCTCTCTCTCTCTCTCTCTCTCTCTCTCTCTCTCTCTCTCTCTCTCTCTCTCTCTCTCTCTCTCTCTCTCTCTCTCTCTCTCTCTCTCTCTCTATCTATCTATCTATCTATCTATCTATCTATCTATCTCTCTATCTCTATCTCTCTCTCTCTCTCTCACACACACACACACACACACACACATACATACACACAGAGTTTAGTTCGTATATTGTATACAAGTCAATCCTGATTGATGATCGTTATATTTTCACTGTCAATTTGGATATTATGATTTTACTAAACTCGTGTAATTTTTTCACAAATATTATTGGAAGACACAAAATTCCAGTGGCCAACCATAGGAGAGTGGATTAAGCTTAGCGAGAACGACAATTAAACCACTATAAATCTTGGTGTACACCCCCTCTCTCATATCTCTATTATAAACATTCCTTATATGGACCAACATCTGACTAACACGAGTTTTAATCCATCATTCCCAATAACACAAATTCTACCTCTAAGAACCCTAATGACGTGTCGCTTTCACCTAAGACTTTGTATGATGTATCCCTATCACTTGCCAACTCTTATCAACCAACATTAGTTGTTGGTCCTGACATGTCTCGTAGACCTAGTATTTTGATGCATGAGGTGTTTCCCACTATGTTTTTACCAGAGGTATATGTTCATACTAAGCCACTATCAGGTCCCTCACACTTACCTGAATTACAGAGCTAGTATTTTGACAACCCGCAATTGTTTTCAAGGGAGAAGTGTTAATTAAGATGAATATGTTGGGTATGATCAAGTTTATCTCGTGGGAGTGGTTTTTAGCCTCTAATCGGTGCAGGTTATCTTTCTCTTGAGATGATTGGCGTGTCAATTCGACGTCTTTTTTCTTGTAATTTAGTTTTCTGGCTCTCCTGTATTTTTGATTGCTCTGCTGCTGTTTTGGATTTTGTTTTCGCTTTTGGTTGGCTGGTGTCTTTGTAAGGGTTGGACACCCCTTGTGCTCCTTTTTAATTCTATTTTGCTTATAAAAAAAAAAAAGTTACTCCTTAAATTAACATTCATCGCATGATGACTCGAGCCAATATAGTTCATTCTAAACCTAAAGCCTATGTAGCTTTAATTGAGCCTATTCCAATCAAACAAGCATTGTGTATCCCTCAATGTCTTAAATATATGGAACAAGAGTATAATGCTTAGTTGAAGAACAATACATGAACAATTACTATTCTACCTACTAAGGCGTAGGCTGCAGATGGGTCTTTAAAGTTAAAGAGAATCTTGATGGAATTGTAATGAGTACAAGGCGTGTTTGGTGGCTAAAGGCTTCCATAAATAACCTGTTTATGACTATAATAAGACCTTTTGTCATGTGGTCAATCCTACAACAATAATAGTAATCCTTACATTTGTTATCACAAACAAGGAGGAACTACAACAGGTTAACATTAACAATGTCTTTCTTAATGGTACTCTGCAAGAGAAGGATACATGAAGCAACTTCATGGATTCACCGTTTCTTATAAGAATTTTGTCTACAAATGACATAAACCACTATATGGCCTTATACAAGCATCAAGGAAGTCGTATGAAAAGCATTACCAAACCTAGTTACACTTTGAATTTTTGTCAAGCAAATGTGATAATTCCTTATTTATTTATTCTCATCAAGAAATTATCATGTATGCTTTGTTTATGTTAACAACACGTTAATCATTTGCTCCATCTCCGAACTAGTTTGTGGCCTTATCAATAAACTCCACCTCAAATTTTCCTTAATGAAGCTTGGTAGACTTGAATATTTCATTAGAATTGAAGTAAACTATCATGCTTATGGGTTTGTCTTATTTTCCCAGTCAAATTATATCAAGGACTTCCTAGCAAGAGCTAACATGACAGTCGCCAATGGAGCTCCCAGACCCAATGATTAGCGGTCTTAAACTCAACAAACATGAAACTGATGTCTTCTTAGATTTTCGTCGATGTAGGTCAATTTTGATTTGTAATAGTTACCCTAACTAGACCTAGTATTGCTTTCAGTGTTAACAATGTTTTCTAGTTCATGTCCTCTCCCTTAACAACACATTGGACAAGTGTTAGAACAATTCTAAGGTATCTAAGTGGAACATTCAACTATGTCTTCATCTTGCTTCCCTTCAATGCTCACCACAAAGTCTCTCTCATAGCACATAATGATAGTGAATGAGCTAGTGACATTGATCCATTTATCTTCTTTGGTCCAAATCTAGTCTCATTGAGCTCTAAGAAGCAATATCTTGTTGTTAGATCTAGTGTACAGGTCGGGTATAGAGCACTAGCACACACAACATCTGAACAGTCATGGATGGTATCTCTCCTAATTAAGTTGTGCATTTCCTTCCCCTTTCTTTGTAACAATCTCAATGTTGCGGATCTCTCACATAATCCAATTCTCCATGCTTGCACAAAACACATTGAACTATATATTCTTTTTGTAAGAGAAAGAGTGTCATCTTAGAAACCAGTGGTCCAACACGTCTCCGCTTCACTACAAATTGCAACACCCTTATCCAACCTCTAGGTTCTCCAACATTTCGAGATCTTCAAGCTCAAAGTTGGCTTAGAACCATCTTAAGTTTGATGAAGAGTATTACAAGAATCTTTTGAAGCATTAATTAGAGTTAATTGATTGATTCTATTTGACCATCAGAAGGTAGATGTAAGTGGTTTAGTTAAATAAGATATTCATGATAACATAGCTTTAACACAACATAGAAGAGAAATTAAGTAAAACCTAAGCAATCATAATCACTCATCTCTAAAATTATATAACAATTACTCTCATCTAGTGATCTTTTATGGTACACGCTTTTAGAACATTTGTACTATAAAAGAATAAAAGTCTTCGTATACGATTATAGTAAAATTAATATATTCATATCAATATTCTATAAACATTAACTGTAAAAGTCATTTTTACAGTCTAATATATTGTTTTTTAAAAAGTAAATCGTATAGAATCATCTTTAAGGCCCATTTCACATGCAATAAGATTCATCTTGACGAAATAACTTATTCTGTTAGAAACTAATTCAGCATAAATGACATAGTTTTTGTGATATAAAAAGTGTGGTTTCGAAATAAAAGTTAAATGGATATATATATATATATATATATATATATATATATATATATATATATATATATATATATATATATATATATATATATATATATATATATATATATATATATATATATATATATATATATATATATATATATATATATATATATATATATATATATATATATATATATATATATATATATATATAGGTGTGGTTGTCATCTTAGTCCAGCTTCAAGTGGAGAATCCCTATAATTGTTTCAATACCCAAAAAAATTATCTGATTTTGGAGGGATAAAAGTGATTTTCACATGGTAGTTGCTCTATTCTTAAAGTTAAAGTTAGAATTAATAATTTCTAATAGTGAATTTTTATCAACTCACCTCAAAAAGTTAAATAGAGTTACTCATTGAATAAATTAAATTGGAAATTTACAAAATTTAAATTTTAAATATAATAAAATGATATGATATTAATTGATTGGTTAAAGATATACTATACAATTTTTTGTGATAGATAGAGAAGTTGTCCCACTTTAAATATAAAAAGTTTTTTTACATTAAAATTTATCATTCAAAAATTTTTTTAGTATATTTATGGTCCTCCTAATATCTTCTATTTTATTTTTAGTCATTTAAAAACTATTTTTTTTAAATGATTGTTTTAAAATTTTTCATCTACACTTTTGGTACTTTTTGCAATTTAGCGATGATTTTTAAAATATAATGACAAAATTAACGATGGTTTTTAGAAATTAGCGAAGATTTACTACATAGCGGTTGAATTAACAACGACTTTAGCAGGAGAGACTAAAAGTGTGGATAAAAATTTTTAGAATGACCACTCTTTAAAGAATTTTTTTGAAAGACTAAAATAAAATACGAGATATTTAGTAGAAGCACAAACATATTTAATCTTTATTTTGTATTTAGTTCAATCAAGATTTAAATGTAGGATTAAATAAGTTTTGGGTCCTTCTAAATATTGTCAATTTCGATTTTAGTCCCTCTAAAAATTTCCTTCAAAGAATGATTCTTCTAATAATTTTCATTCACACTTTTTGTCCATTTTGCTAACGGTCGTTAACAGAACCTGATGTGGCATGCCACATGGAAGTTTTTTTTGTGACTGAACATATACATGGCAGTGTCAGCGTGGTAAGATGCTGATGTGGCAACCACATGACTAAAGTCAATATATTGTTCATGAATACAGAAAAAATCGTAGCTAATCGATAGCTAAAATTGTAGCTAATCTGTAGCAACTTTGATTTAATCTTAGAATGACTTCTTTAGGCTGCAGATACTAAAAAAAATTTAGATATGACTACAAACTCGACTGCTGTTGATTATAGTATTGAAAATCTTGAACAACTTATCCTATATGGCTATATGTTAAAGATGTCGTTGAAAGATCAAATTTTTTTGCCTTTGCGGTGTATGGATGAATTTGACTCTCTTCATGACACTTCGAGCAGTAGCTGGCTCTGTCAGGTAAATTGACAAATTAATGTTGCATCCATGCACGTGAGCATCAGGAATAAATGTTTCATGTTGTTTCTTTCCTATATAAATGCGCAATCTATTCATTTATGGTGGCTACTTTAACGTTCAACCATTTGTCAATCTTATACTGGAACAATCATTTTATGCAAGTTGGGCGCATGACAACTCAACTCTGTTAATTGTATTTAAATGATAAAAGTATGAATGATATGCATAATATACTAGTTTCGTTTGAAATTGTACTAGCACCTTGATTTTAATCCTATTTTGTTAGATGGTCTGTTTGAAATTATTAGTCCATAATTAATTCACGTTAAACTGATTGTAAAATCTTGAATCAAGATTGTAAAGAATTTATGTGGAGAAAGTATGCAGTAAAGTGATAAACTTTGGAACCTGTATACTTAGAACACACATTATATAACATCATTAATCTTTCAATATTTTGTTATCATCAAAACGTAAAAGATATATGTCATGAACAAATCTTATTCTAACAAAACTTTCTGAATATACTCTACCTGCTTTTTTGGTCTAAAATCTTCTGACCTCTAAATACTAACCTTAACAAGAATATTTATATTTATTAATTACAATCACAAAAGAAAGAAGAATTGAGGAAATAAACAGTGATATTCATAAAGTTACAGACCAATGACACTTGAACGTTGCACCATTCAAAGTAAATTGTGTTTTATCTTAATAGCTTATATACTCATAGCTTGATTTTTCTGCAATGATGTTTTGTCAGAAAAGAAAGAGAAATCAAGCAATGTTTAGTTGTTGCAACCTAAGGAAGTCATTCGAAGAATAAATCGAAGTTGCTACAGATTAGCTATGATTTTAACTACCGATTAACTACGAAATTTTCTGAATTTATAAATAATGTTGACTTTAACCATGTAGTATGTCATGTCAGCATCTTGTCACGCTGTCACTGCCATGTGTATGCTCAGCCACACAAAAAATTCAACGTGACATATCACATCAGTTCCTAATACATTTAAATTTTTTATGTGAATTTATGTAATATTATTAAGATAATTTATTATAACTTTTTTGGGGATATTATATACATAAGTGTATAAAAAATTATGCACAATCCAATAACTTGAAATATATATCTTAATTATTGAGATAATTTGAGAGTACACATGTTAAAATATTATATATGAGATGATATTATACAAATAATGTAATTCTTAAATTTCATAATTATAGTTATTAATATAAGTTTATGGTGTGAAACTAAATTAAGAATGTGACGAAATAATTATAAATTTTATAATTATAATGAAGTGATGAAGAGCAATTGTATGAATTTGTTATTAGATTCAATTCTAAGAATGACACATAAAATTTTAATTGATGTGACAAAAATAGAATTATATTATATATAACATGTCATGATATAATCTGTAGCTTCAAATTAAATATATTATATAATAGGGATAAGTCTATCTAATTAGATGTAACTCATTTTAATTATATTGTAATTTTTTGAATTTTAATTATCTGGTTAGTTAATGTGTTTTTAAATCTAAAATACATTTGTTATTTATAAGTTTTAGGGATAATGCAAATAAATAAAGTGTAACTATAATGATTTATGTTTGATCATAGAGATAATTTCTTATAATTTGAATAATCTAATCTTTTTTTTTCTTAATTTTTTTTAATTAATTAGTAATGTTTATAGTTTGTAATTTAAAACATTTATTATTATTGTTATTAAATTTTATAAGAGTTTAATTATTTTTAATATTAATTTATTGTTAGTCATTAATTATTTATTTTATTTTATTTTTAATCATCAATTTATTTTTGTGCTAGGTGTTTTTTTATCTATCAAAATAGTATTATTTTGTTAAGATATTACACTCTATACAAAAGAATAAAGGATATGCAATAGGGAAGGTGAGAAGCTTAGTAAAATAATTAAGAGAGAAAAAAGAATTATAAAAATTAAATTAAGAATTTAAGATTGGTGATAATTGTGTTTAATTATGAGTAACTTTTGTGGGGGAGATAATAAGGATGTTGTAATATATGAGTTTTGGATATAATGTGAAGTGAAATTATACAAGTTTACGGTTAGATTCAATCTTAAATGTGACACATAGGATTTTAATTGATGTGACAAATATATAACTACATGACATATGATGTAGCACAATATAATCTATTGTTTTAGATTTAATATATTATAATAGATTGTAATAACTTGTGTTCTTCAATAATATTTTTTCGGCTAAGTCTTCAAAATAGGTGTATGCATTATTTTAAAACCATGTTCGTTTTGGTCTTTATGTTGTCAAAATTGATTCAAAATAGTAAAAAATGTAATTCGAATCAGGGGAGTTAAAGACACAGAAATTTAGTTTGGTTAGAGCTTTTGGGTGAAGACATGTTCTATCATTCGCCAAAAACTTGGTTTGAACTCAAATGTTGTGTCTTTAGAAAAAAAACTTATTTGGATGTGGTGTCTGGACTACCGTCTCCTCCTACACCAAAATTGGTGATTGATACTCATATTTTTTTCTTCCTAAAAAGCACTTAGATTCTTAAAATCATCTTTTGGTCGACCATTTATTAAAGGGCTCAAACATTTGGAAGTTGCAAGAAGAATTCCTCTAAGGTGGTTTCTATAGGATCTTAGTAGTATTAATAGGCATCAAGTTAGTTCTTCTCTAAGCTCCCATGTATGAGATAATACTAGAGTTGCTAGTTTATCATATAATTAATGGACAATGGACTTTAATTGTTCACTTCTTTAGAATCTTGGAGTGCTTCAATGTTACTTTCATAATAGTCGTGAGTTTAAAATTTTGGGTGTACTTAGATCTATTCAACTTTGTTATAGTTAGAACCTGCTTTGAAGAAGCCATTATATAAGATTATGTAGGATGTGATGACATTGAAAATGAAACAATTTGATATTAAAATTTGAAATCACCTTCCCACAACTTAGGACTATCTTTGATAGGCTCCAAAATTGGTTTGTGGTACATACCCTAATGTAAAAACTCTTTGAACTTCTAGAGATCGAGGGTTGTGTGGCTCAAAGAAGATGTTTTTAATTCAAGTTATTTTTCATGTTTGTGTGGGGAAAAAATGGAGTAGAAATGCACTAGTGACTCTCATAATAGGAGATATGTGAGTTGGAAAGATATCAAAGGTGAGGGAGAAAATGGTTAACAATTTCACAAACCAATTTCTAGAGCCTCTCAAAGATAGTCCTAAGTTGGATGGAATTAAGTTCCCCTTGATCTCTCTTTAAGATAAGCAACCCTCTCAACCCTACTTTTCTTTTTAAGACAGGTTTTAGTTATGGCTTGGTTTTACCAAAGAATTCAAGTTTTCTTGTTTGAAGATTTTAGGACGTTAGTGACTAGACTCAAGGTTAGAAATGATTTGTCATTTGTTTGATATTTGGTTTTCTGAAACATTTGAAAATTTCGTAAAGATACTCAATCCTCCCTTTGCAATATAGTAAGGCGATATAAAAAAATATTTTCGTAAAAAACACATTCTCCTCTAACATATATGCAGATTCTCCTATTTTTAACATTCATTAAAATTAGTCAGTACGACATGACTTCTTTTTTTTTCTTCTTAATTTTTTTTTTAAAATTGACTTGGTTGTTTCCATGCGTTTTTTAATTTCATTTTAAATTTATATACCTATTAAAATCAAATAAGTTCTTATAAATTTTATTTATAAAATAAAACTATTTTCATTTTAATTATTTTCAATTTAAACAACACATCTAAATATTTAAATATATTTTTTTTTAATATTTAAAATATATTTGAATGTTACTTTTTTAGAAATAAATATTATTTTATATGAATTTTTGCTTCATGTGATAAGGAGTTAATTGATATTAATCCATCAAAATTATTGTTTTAAATGGATATTAAAGCCAATAAAATTAAGAATTAGATATTTTTTAGTCCGTATAAAATGACAAACTTTTAAATTTAAATCTTACTAAATTTTAATTGAAATCGTATTCCTCCTAGTATTACAATTTATAAGAATAAGAAAAATATTTATAGTTATCCAAATAGTTTATATAAAATGATAACAAAAATTAAAACCGAATAAAATATACCGAATTCATGTCGTGTCAAATTCCTACTTTCTACGCAAACACAAAATCCATTTCCGTCAATAACCGTTAACTCCCCAAAACTATGATGTTTCTTTGTGGTTCTCACTTTCTTAACTTCGTCAACATGTTCCTTTCCTTATGCCATTACACGCGCTTTTCTTTCCCAAATTAGTCTTTCCCTCTTCTCTTTTCATTCCCATAAATCCATATGTTCCCTTTTTTCTTTCCAAAAAAAAAGGGTTGCTGTTACATTCGTTTTTCATGCTAAAAATTACATAAAGTTTTGATTTTTATTTCTGGGTTTTCAAGATGTGGAGTAGATGGAGAATTGGGTTATTGAGACAAAGGATGTGTTCTGTTATGAATGGAAATCACGGTTATGTTAAAAAGATTCATCCTTTTGATCCTTTTTTATTCAATTCGAAGGATTTTAAAATGGGTTATTATGGTGAAAAGGGAAAAGGGGTTACATGTTTTTCAGTTGTTATGATGAACCAAATGAAAAGAGGTATATCTTCTGGTTCATCAGAGAATAATAATAATGGTGAGAAGAATAAAGAGACTATATCTTTTAACGAAGCTAAGAAGCTTATGAGATTGGTGAATGTGGAATCTCTTAAGATGAAACTTGGCGTGGGAGGGAAAGAAGTTATTTCTTTTAGTGAACTTGTGGAAGCTTGTGAGAGTATGGGGGTTGCTAGAAATTACGAAGAGGCTTCAGCTTTTGCTAGGATTCTTGATGAAGCTGGTGTTATTCTTCTTTTTCGAGATAAGGTCTATCTTCATCCTGATAAGGTTTGTTTTTAACTTTTTTTGTGAATTGAGTTTGAAGTTAAGTATATTTAGATGTGAGATGAGGTAAAATCAACTTAGATTGGATCGTTTTGTGTTGCTTGCTCAACACGTTACATGTTTTCAGGTGGTTGATCTAGTTAGAAAAGCCGTCCCGCTAGCACTAACCGAAGAGGGTGATCCAATTAGGGAGGAGTTGCAGAAGCTTCTGCAAAAGAAAGAGGAAATCGACATGTTGGCGCATAAGCAGATGCGTCGCGTCCTATGGTGTGGACTTGGTTTCGGTGTAGTCACGGTGAGTCTCTTCTTCAGGCTAACATTTTGGGAATTCTCATGGGATGTAATGGAGCCTATCACATTCTTCACAACAACGACTGGCTTAGTCATTGGTTATGCCTACTTTTTATTCACATCAAGAGACCCTACTTACCAAGATTTCATGAAGAGACTCTTCATTTCAAGGCAGAGGAAGCTTTATAAGAGGTATGACTTTAATGTTGAGAGATGCAAGGAGCTTCAATACTTGTGTAAAATACCTTTAGATGCTAAATCCATTTTGAAAAAACGAATAGGAGTCGATCTCGATCTCGACGATGCTTTACACAAGGATTAACATTTTTTTCTAATTGAGTTGATTTTGTTCACCCCTCTATTTTCACATTGTGAGGGAGAGAAGCTTATTCTAACTTATGTTATGGCTTGTGAGTTTTGAGCCATCATTTTTTTTTCTTCTTCAATTGTTGTATGTACTTTTAAATACAGAAGATGATTAAATGTTGTCAAATGAGCAAGAATGAATCAAACCTTGTAAGATTTGTTTCATGATTTGTCTGAAAGTTATATGAAGTTCTTCGCTTTAATCCTTAGTACTCTTTTCAATTTATAATAGTAATTTGATGGATTTTATGTTATTTAAATATTAACTTAATAGAGTTTATATAGTTTAAGGAGTATTTTACATACTTTAGGAAGCCGGCCAAAACCAACCTATCTTACTCAGGACTAATGCATTCAATCGCACAAATAAAATATTTAAGGTGTATTAATGGTCATGGTCTCAAACAAAAGAGCAAGATTTGATTTTCATTAATTAGTCTTATTCAGGCAAGAAAATACAATAGTCATGCTAAAGAGTGTCTTAGACATATTCTTTTAAGAATTTCAAATAAAAAAATACTGCATTGAATACAAGTCATTTAAATATATATATATATATATATATATATATATATATATATATATATATATATATATATATATATATATATATATATATATATATATATATATATATTTTATTCTTCAAAAAGTTAATTGCTTTAATTTTCATTGCCTTGAAAACAAATATTTTCAAACAAAACATATATTTTAAAACTCTTTACGAGTGTCTCGTAGTATTCGTTAGCATTTTTTTTTAGAAAAAAAATCATAATAAATATTATTTAACAGATACTTCATTTATTATTTAACCTACACTTCCGTTAATTATTAGTATGACAAATAACATTTTTATAGAGTCATGTTAACCAATGTCATAAGACGGGGCACTAATTAAAAGTTTTAAATATAAAAAATATTATACATTCAGTGAATTAAATAGACATAATATTTCTTTTAAAAGTTTATTATTTATTTTTTTCGATATATTGAATACACATGTTTTCATTTTCGTTAGCATTTTTTTTATTTTGTATTATTTAGATTTCTATTTATTTGAGATTTAATATGCCCTTTATTATTTATAGAACATTCTCAAAACAATCAACAAAATTTTTGAAGTGTTGGCAAAGAGCTTAGGAATTTCTTACACGTGTGAACAAGGATGGTTGTTAGTCTTCCACTACCGATGTTCATATCGGTCTAATAATCGTGTAGGAATTCGTGAATTTTAAACCACCAACAAGTATTTATAAATATCCATAAATACAAATATTTTTAAAATATATATATATATATAATTAATTAAGTTTTTTATCCAAAACAAAAAAAAAATCAAATTTAACACGTAAAAGTAATAGAAAAAAATAAATGACATTCATTTGATTTTATCTTTTATCAAATAATTATACGAGATTCAAAAAAATAATGATAGTTTGATATTCAACATAATAATAATAATAATAATAATAATAATAATAATAATAATAATAATAATAATAATAATAATAATAATAATAATAATAATAATAATAATAATAATAATAATAATAATAATATAAAAATATATATATATATATAATATAATACATAATACACGTGACAAGTCATACTACTTTTTTTTAATAAAAAAACATGATTTTTTTTAAATACAGTAAATTTATTAAGAATAAAGTTTAAAATATTTTAGATCCAAAATTAAAAGATATATATTCTTGTTGCATCCTATATATTTTTAGCACACCGTGTGAATTTTCAATTATGCCTTTCGATTTTGAAAATACATCTCTAGACGCACTCCATTTCTGAATAAACATTGACATATTTCGAAAATACATCTTCGGAACCATTTTAAACATACGTAACATGTCACCCATAAATCAGTTGCATTTGAATAGTTTCGAAGATGCTTCTACGGAAATATTCCGGAGATACATCTCCGAAGTGTAGTAACAAAATAGACGTTTTCAAATTATGTATGAAGCTCAAATAAAAAATAGACGTACAAAATAACAAGAGACTAATAATATAGCAATATAATAAGAAAATGTCGTACGACACGAGATGCAAAATATAGTAACAATGTCAGAAATAAAGTACAAACTATAGTACTACAACAAAATAATAATAGACAACTACTGGGTGTGCTTGACAACCTTCCTCTACCTCCTATGTCTGCTCTGCCTCCTCAGCCATCAATCCTCCTGTCCTTCGACAATGTCTCCGATACAATAGTACCCCTTATGCCTCTACCCCATGACATCCAGGACTCGCCTGACTGCAGACCCCTCAAGGAAGATACCCTCGTCAATGTCTTCCCGCGCAATCTCTACTATGCGATGACACCTAGGCAATACATCATCAGTATGATCTAGCTGAGCATGCTCCTCCTCTAAAATCTCCTGATGAGCTGGTCTGGCGGATCTTCTAGAGCATTCTGCACCATGTACAATTGTGAGACCCTGAAGAACCTTCTAATGTACCCATTGACGTAGCTCCAGTCATTCGGCGGTATGGTAGCCTGAGCCTCCTCCAGTACCTAGTGACTCTCATAATCAAAAAACATCTCTGCTACCTGTCTACGAGACAAGGCAGTAGAAGTAGAGACAACAGGGTGTCTATGGATGGTTTAGGTGTACCAGAACTGTCGCATGACGCGCTCGGGCACATGAAGAGTATGAATATGTGATTTGCAGGTCAACCATCCAGAGTATAGCGATATGTCGTCAAATGGCCACGTCTGATGGTAATCCACGTAGTTGTTGAAGTGGATGTCCACAACAACCAAACAGTCAAGATAGACTCTGAAAGGCTCGAACGCCTGGTTCCCTCTCAGCGGGATAAAAGCACAGGTATGCAGCATGTCCTCAGTGTACTTGTCCACACGCGCCCAGCCAACGATGTGCAGGAAGTGCTAGAGGATCCAAACCTGAAATGAAAATTAACAAAAAAAAAGCATTTTGGCGTCAAGAATTATCGGCAATGGTTTCTCAAATATGAAATGAAAAGGAAAAAAAACGTTCAAGGATCAAGAATTATTACCACCATTAGTGTCGCACTGCCTATGACTTACTTCGTCTTCCACATAAATTTCTCCCTCAACTTCGATTATCGATAGGCCAGGTAAGCCGCCCCCCAGTTGTACTCATGGATTTGTTGTATATCCAAGAAGTATCGGAGGTAGACAACGTCAGTGTAGGTGACACTCATGTCCACAAAATATATGTCCCAACCAAAAATAGAAAGTATGCTCTCAAAGCATATGTCATGTGTATTGCCTGCTACTCAACATCACTATGTGTCTGTTGTGCCTTATTGATCTCCTTCACATACAACTTCCTCAGGAACTCAAATCTAACATGAGCACCTTTAGTCTTATCAACCTCATTCATCACCTTCTCTGGAACTGCCCTAGATGATCTACCATCATCTCAATTGCCTCATCTCTGGTAATCGTCCCATGATCAAGGAACTTCCCCCTAATTGGAAGATGTAACAAACATGAGACATTGTCCAGTATGATAAATATTTCACCATGAGAAAGATGAAACGAAAAGGTCTTAGAGTGTCATCTCTCCACGAATGCATTAAGTATCTCGTGGTTGACCAGAGTGTAACCAGTCATGCACATGCTCTTCAGGCTAGATAACCCAAGAACATCTTGAAACCAATCCTTCTCCTGCTGAGGCAATGTAGCAATCTTTCTCCCATTGTTAAGAAACTTCTGAGGATCACGCGCCTAAAATTTGCAAGAAATAAACAATGTCAGTAATACTCAATGTCAGAAATAATCAATGTCAATAATTAAAATTTAAATTAACGCATAAAAAAACAAAGAATCCAACTAATGTTACCTCTCCGTCCCAGATATGTCTGGAAGTGTGATCTGGATACAGATGAAGTAAGGACAGATCATATGCACCTCCTCCAAAACCCTCTGGCTCGGCATCTGCAGCATCCTAACCCTCTGTAGGTGGCACAAGATCAGCAGGATCATTAGTGGTAGGTGGCGTCAAATGGTGACTCCCGTCTCTTAGGGGAAGAAGAAGAAAGTGGAGTGGCCTGAGAGGAATGTGGATTGTCCTGAGAGGAAGGTGGAGTGTCTGATATGAAGTGGCGGCATGCGGTGAAGGATGAGCCCAGAGTAGACTACGCCCAAAAATCGACGCCTCTGCCTGACCAGATGTACTTGCTGCCTCTGGAACCTGCTGGTTACGTTCCTGCCGAACGGATGCATGCTGGGAAACCCGACCATGTCTCGGTATGTCGACTATATCATCCATTATGCATATAAGGTAAATTAAGGCATATCACTAGTGCACGATTATGAAATACACAAACAAGAAAAGAAAAAAAACAGGCTACAGGATATTCCGGAGATATATCTTCGGAAACACTATAAAACAATAACGTTGAACAATTCCGGAGATGTATCTTCAAAAACACCCTAAATAATAACTTTGAATAATTCTAGAGATGCATCTCCAGAATATTCTAGAGGATATGAAATGCTGAACAATTTCGGAGATGTATCTCCAGAATATTCTGCAACTCAGAGTTCGCGACAATGGCGTAATTTACCTCTTACAATGTCAAAAAAAATGATTTGATTACCATTTTGAGCCAACAAATAGGTCATACACTAAGTCTAAATTATGTTACTTGTGATTTCTACATATTTCTATCCTTAATCATTAATTTATACACATTTACACTAAAACTCGAATATTTACCGAATACTTGAAAAACTTACGTGAAATATTGATGATTCAGATGTTGTTTTCGATATTAGAGATGATGTTTGATGTTTCCTGAGTTCCTTTGAGTCTTGCTTGATGAAATTTGATGCTTTATGTAGGAAAGTGTTTTGAGAGAGTTTGATGTTTTGTGTTGTGTTTTGAATAAACTATGAAATGAGGGAGGAAAAGGGTCTGACGCGAATTAAGCTACAAATTATTTTGAAGATATATCTCCGGTATATTTCAATATTCACTGAACTTAGGATGCATCTGGAGATGTATCTCCGAAATCATGGGACATATATGGAAATTCACATGGTGCACTAGAAATATATAGAGTTTATTAAGAAATTCTAAAAACAAACATTACTATAACATGCGTCATTTGCTCCTTCAAGAAAAAACATCATTTGTTTTTTCTAAAGGCAAAAGTAACTATTTAAAACCAAACTACTAGTAACTAAGGAGTAAGTACTAAGTAGTTAAGTGTACGGGTGTGTTCAGGTGTTTAAATCGGATGGTTTAAAAGTGAATTTAAAACAGGCGTGTTGTGAGATCTCATGAAGAAAAAAAACAAGTAAATAAATTTTTATGCGATGAGCGTGGATTAAACATGCGGCCTTCACAATTGAGTTGTCCCCACAACTTATTATTTAATTTTGCGTAATAGTATAAGATGTGTGCAAAGATAAGAACTTGTCATATATCCTAGTTAGGTCACATCACTTACTTAGATATGTTGAATTCAATCGATCAACTAAAGCTCTATTATATTTGATGAAACAAACATTACTATAACATTCTTAGTTTACTTGGGTCATTCAACTTTGTATTTTCTTTATTAAAAAAAATATGATAAGGTGTGTTGATTTCATAAAAAGACATCAATAATTTAGAAGAGCTATGGGAATTTGTTGTTAGGATATAAAATTTACGGTCCATTATTCAATCCATAGAGGGTGAACATATTGAATTTTTTATATTGGATAAACATGTAACAACTTGTTTAAATTCATCTTCCTTTTGGTCCAGCGTGAAAAAAAATCATCTTTTTTTTTGGTATCTTTAATTTGTCTTCATATTAGGTTTCTTAAATTAATTATTTTATTTTATAGAGGATAAGATATAGGTTGTCCTACCATCTGAACTGTACGATTTTTAGAAACTCATCATGCATGAAGAATCATCCTATCTAATGTAGAATTTTCGGGTCCACGACGTAGCTTGCCTAATTTTTTCCCCTCCATATCCCAACCTGAATCATAACCTACTCTTGGTCATTTCCTTTCTCAGTGTAGCTCTCGAGGTTCTCAATACTTAAATCAGTTACACTGCACAATCTTCCTCACCCGAAATATTTGTATAAATTGCTTACTTTTTAAGAGGTATTCACTATAACAAATTTTCCATATACCAACGAAGGTTTCTAGTGATAATCACTAAAACCGCAAATATAGTTTCTTATTCCTAAGGATGAATACAACGAATCGTAGGTATAGTTTTGTACAACTCACGAGGTAAAATTGATGAGTATAAACTTTAATTAATTAATTATTATTATATTATTATTAATTCATATTTAATTTAATATTAATTATAATCGTTCCTACTCTAAAAATTTCATTCTCGCGGGCTATCTCTTTTCACAATTTCTAAAAACCTAAAATCACATCCAACCTGTTTCGAGAATCACCATTTTAATCCCTATTACCTGAAATTTCTCAAATTCTCTCATCTATGAACAAATTTCATCTTCATCCACAATAAACTTTCAACACTAACTCTTCTCTGAATGTTGCCTATTCCACCCGTGCCTTTAGAACTTATCTTCGATTTAGAGGTCGTTTCTTTTCCTTTTTACTTCATTCATTCGAATTCGTGAAATTGCAAAGGTAAGACTTAAATAAAAATTATATTCATAATCGAACGAGACTATGTTTGTTCTCATATTTTTTTTATTGTCCAGATTCACGCTTCTCCTCTCATAACAAACAAATCATTATTAAATTGGGGTGAGTCATTCCTTTAATTTCTTCTAAATATGAAAATACCAAAAACAATTTCAAAATCCTAATATCCAATTTTACCCCAATTGTTTTCTAAGTTTTGATACTTTATGTTCTGGTTTGTGTTTATAATTTATATAATATTTGTTTAGTTCATTTTTTATGTGGTTTTATGGATATGTTATCTTGTCAATGCTTTTATTGGACTTTGAAAGATGTTTCTATACATGGATATTATGATATGAAGTTCTAATATCTTTTTGAAATTATTTATTATTTATTTATGTTTTTTTCTAATTCATGAGATTGTTGTTCATACGAGGCAACTCGGTCATGGAGATAACATTCAACATGATTGGCTAATAGTGGTGTCAGAGCTTTCAAAATGAGTTTGTATGTTTCTGTTTTAGTAGAAAATAATTCAATTCTCATTTAGCTCATACATAATTGCTGATTGTGTTGCTTATGGGGTGGTTCAAATTTTAGTTTCCTAACTCATTAAGTGTTTACTCTGTTGTTAAACTTACTTGACCTGTTTTCGATGGTTATCTTAGGTTTGGTTTAGATATGTTATATGGTTAGTGGACTTAATGGTATATAATGCAATTGATTAAAGCTATTACTTGAGTGTATAGTAAAGTTACCATACCAACAATCATGTTATTATTATTTCTATTTGCCCAAGACATGAGTGTTTTATCATGCTAGCTGATCATATGGCGAGTCCTATGGGGCTAGGGTCCATTGAGTTTCCATTGAGCTTATAACGATTTTCAAGGTTGAACTCATTCATCAATTGAGATTGATAGACCATTCATCAATTGAGATTGATGAGTCATGACTAGACTCTCGTCTATCTCATCACACGATGGTTTGTTTAACTTCTTTACCGATATAAACGGTTAGTTATCACCATTGTTTCTAGAATATCTATTTTCATTCATTCTTTTTTGCTTTCTATTTTAATGCGCGGGTTGCAATGTAGTTGGTTTTTTTGTGTTTATTATCATGGAAATTTTGTTTATTTGGAATACCTGGAGGTTCTAATTCAGGTGCTACTAAAGATGACAAAGTTATTTTGGATGCAAAAGTAATTTGGAGTTATTTCTTTGGCAATGTACACTTATTTTAATTTTCTTTCGTTTGAGGTATGGTGTTTTGCTTCATTCCTTTTCTGACTTGAATATTTACATTATTATATTATAGAAATTAGTGAAATGTGGGAGAAGGTGCAACACTACGCTTAGTTAGTGCAACTTAGTCCACTTTAGTTTGAGTATTGTTTTACTTTATTTGTTCATATAGTTATGTTATTTTGCTCTCTTTTTTATCTATCTACTACACTTTTTATTTGAGCATTTTGTCAATTTTACTATGTTCTCATGCTTTAGTTATTTTGCTCCTCTTTTCTCAATTAGTTAACTTTGGTTTGAGCATTTCACCTTTGCTACACTTTTGTTTAATTTATTATATTCTATTTTCTGGCTATATTTTATTTGTAAATCCCCCATGCTTCTTATTGTTTGAAACACCACATGCTATATATTGTTCTGCCCTGGGCCCCGGCTTGAACGGGCAGGCCCAACCCAATGATATTATGCCAAACTCAATCCAGCTTGAGCCACAGCCGTCGAGCACAGAGTCTCCGCCGGACAGACAATGCTCCCTACGCGGGCAGGACATTCTCCCTTGTCGAGCAGAACAACGAGTCCTTCACACGTTCTCCACGTGCCCCCTCCGCGGGGACACGTCATCCACCAACTGCCCACCTCCGAAAGAGCAGGTCAACCCACTTTCCGGAGTTCACAGAGCAGTTGAACTAGTGCGAAGACCACGTTTTGGTCTTCACTATACCACATAAGCCCTAGCAGTCACTTGGGTTGGGTCTGGCCATTCCGCCAAACTCAAGTGACCGTTGGCCCTGCGCTGGGGTCTCTCTATAAATACCCCCTTCTCCAAGAGGGTCAGGTATTCTCTTCTTACCCCTTTTCTGTATTTGTTGTCGCTCTGTCCAAACTCTTACTTTGTCATCGGAGTGTCTTGTAGGTACACCTTCCATATCTTTTTCAACACCGGTGAACAGGCAACCGATTAACAGCGTGTGGCAAGTCCTTGGTCCCCTTTGGATCAGGTCAGATCAGTGGTGTCGTCTGTGGGAACATAAAACTTCCCCGTTCCTCTGAACAGAGAACCAAAGTTCCATCAACATTTCACGACCATGGCTAGCCCACACCACGACGATGCCGTTCACGGCCTCATCCTCGCTCCCTCCACGAACGGCGGCAAGCAAACAAAAATATCCCAACCTCCGGAGACCGACGAGAGGGACGGCCAGACTGCCTCTCCCTTGTCCGCGAAAGCTGCACACCATACTGTTCTTCGACCAAGGAGCCCGACAGCATTCCAGCCCATCCCTGTCCCGACCGGAGCAGACCCGACAGTGGCCGCCCTCTTCGCGGCCATCAACCAAACGAATCAGCCGTTGTTCCAACAGAACACACGGATCGGCACACTGGAGCATGAAGTCCCGTTGAGGTCCCCTCCACGGGAAGACCAGAACGGAAATTCGAGGAGTCCATCCCCTCTTCCCAGGAATCGTCGACCCCAGATAGAGAGGCCCCAACCTGAAGTAGGGCGGAAGAGGACCAGGTCGCCAAGGAGACAAGTCCGGGAGCAACTGCCAGTCAGGGGGGATCCCCCGACCAGACCTCTGCAGGTCAAACCTCCGGTCAGGAGGCCGAGGACACAAAATCAAATGCCTCTGCCACTAGGGCCAACACCCCCTCAGTCGCCAACTCTCAGTGACGAGGATGACTACAGGACCCCCTTGTCTCGAGAGATCATGGCGGCTCCCATCCCCCACGGGATGGAGAAGCCCCTAACACTCTCGACGTATGACGGCACCTTCGACCCAGACGACCATCTAGAGGATATCGAGGCCATGCTCGACTACCAAAATGTCCGACGAGCTATCAAATGCAGACTCTTCCCGACAATGCTAAGGAAGGGTGCCATGACGTGGTACAAAAGTCTGGAGCCGGAATTAGTCACGTCGTGGAGGATCCTGAAGGATCTCTTTTCAAGAAACTTCACTGAATCCTGGCGCAACCCGAAGACAGAGGCCGCGCTGGACGCCATAATCCAGGTCCCCGATGAACCCCTCCGGAAGTACATTGAAAGGTTAACACGAGAGGCAGTGCAGGTATTGACGTCAAACGAGATGAAACGTTACCTGATGGAGCAAGGCCTGCATCGAGACTCCAAATTCTACGAAGCTATGGCCATACACTGACCAGCCTCTCTGCAAGACTTCCTCGACAGGGCCATGCATTACATCCGGTTCGAGGAGACTCAAGCGGCCAACTCCGCTCGCGACACTCGAGATCGAGAGATCCCCTGCGGGTCCCAAGAGGATGGAGCCTCGAGCCACCGGCGCGGAGGAGAACTACGACGGGAGGATCGCCCCCAGCGAGCCCCGCGAGCAATGCGGTCCTGCCGGCCGATTCATAGAGTATACAGCTTTAATCGCTTCCCGCGAGCGCATATTGGCCGAGTGCGCCAAAACGGAGTTTTTCCAAGCAGGTGTCCGCTTCCCTAGACCGACACCCCCCAAGCTCAACGTGGACAAATCGAAGTTCTGTCGCTTCCACAAAAGCCACGGGCACGTTACAGAAGACCGCATCCACCTCAAGGACGCCATCGAAATCTTGATCAAGGACGGGCACCTGAAAAGGTACACCCGGGGAGGAAAAGCCCTGCGGCAAGATGCTCCCGAGACCAAGAGAGTCGAGGACCTCCCTTCTCCTGACGGTGACAACCGTCTACAGGTTGCCCTCAGCGTCAGCCGACCTGAAGATTGGTTCGGGCTCAGAAAATTCGGCCTCCCCGCCGAGCCTGATCTGTCCGACGAGCCTGTACGCCCCACCAGCCAATGGGAATATTTCCCGAAGGCCATGGTCATCTCCGGCGGATCCCCGAGGAACCTATCTATGGGACCGGTAAAAAGGAAATACGAGAAACTCATCACCAGCAACTCCGGCAAAATGAGCACCCTCGACAAGTTTCGTGGTCAGTCCAACCCGATCACTTTCTACCTCGAGGAGCTTCCTGGAGGCTCCCTTAACTCAAACATCCCCCTCCTGATACGGGCACATATGGAAAACTTCGACGTCAGACGTATCCTGGTCGGCGGAGGGAGTTCGGTAGACATCATGTATACCCACCTTTTCACAACCCTCCGACTCGACGAGTCCAACCTGTCCCCCTACGCGGGTTCGGACCTCCAGGGTTTCAACGGAATGACAACGAGGCCGTGGGGGTACGTGGAGTTAAAGGTTACCTTTGGGGGAAAAGAAACGGACAGGGAGGTCAATGTCTGCTTTCTGGTCATTGAATGCCTATCCATGTACAATTGTATCCTGGGCAGGACAACGATGGCCGAGCTCACCGCGGTGCCCTCCACCGTCCACCTAAAAATGAAGTACTACACTAGGCGAGGGTTCGTCGTCACCCTAAACGGCAACATTGAGGCTGCCCGAAGATGCTTCGAGGCCACGCTGAAAGGCCTAAGCACGACCGCCCTAGCGACCAAAAAAGTAGCGCCCACCGCTACTCCGAAGAGCGAACCCAAGGACCTTATCGGCTCGGTAGACCTCGACAGCCGCTTCATCGAAGAGTCCTACCGTGAAGACGAAGCCAGCGACACTCCTCCATCTAATGGGCAGCGCGCCCTATCCCCGACGGTGATTTCGAGATCGTGGAACTCGGAGACGACAAGAATAGGACCGTGAAGATCGGGGCAGGACTGCCCGACCTGGCGAGGAAACAATTGAAGGCCTGCCTTCGCGAGAACGCGGACCTTTTTTCCTGGAGTGCCACGGAGATGCCCGGACTCGACCCTGAGGTCGCTTGCCATCAGCTCTCCATCAACCCGATCACCAAGGTCGTAGTACAACGTAGGCGTAGGCAGTCCCCCAAAAAGTCGACGGCTGCTGAAAAAGCTGTAAAAGACCTCCTAGAGGCAAATTTTATTTCGGAAGCCCGGTATTCAACCTGGCTGTCCAATGTTGTACTTGTTAAAAAGAGTAATGGAAAATGGCGCATGCGTGTTGATTACACCGATCTCAACTGGGCATGTTCTAAGGACGCCTACCCCTTCCCTAACATCGACAAGCTCGTCGACAACTCGGCGGGCTTCAAATTCTTGTCCTTTACGGATGCGTACTCGGGATACAACCAGATCCCCATAGACGAATGCGAAAAATAGAGCACGACCTTCATGACAGAGTCGGGCAACTATTACTACAACGTAATGCCCTTCGGCCTAAAGAACATCGGCGCCACATACCAACGAATGATGAAAAAAGTCTTTCGGGGAGAGATTGGTGACATGCTCGAGGTGTATATGGACGACATGATTGTCAAGTCCTGCACGGAAGTCGATCACACGGCTCACCTCAGAAAGGTTTTCGACACAGCGAGGAAATGCAGAATGCGCTTTAACCCGGAGAAACGTACCTTTGGGGTCCGAGCAGGGAAATTCCTCGGCTTCTATCTGATCGAGCGTGGGATCGAGGCAAATCCAGACAAGTGTCGAGCTTTTTCGAAAATCACCACACCGACCTCAAAGAAATCCATACAATCCCTCAACGGCGTGTTGTACCTCGAAAAATATGATCCTCGCGATGGACGCGGAAAATACTGTTCGAAACAGAGTCGCCACCGAACTTTATTCATTCCAAGGATGGAATAGGAAAATATCGATAAAACCTTAAAAGGGATAAGAACATGGTCATCGCAACCAATATTCTAGGTTCGGGAGTCAATTACATAGAGGGAAGGTATTAGCACCCTCTATGTTTGTTGTACTCAACAGGAACCTCTTGATTCGATTCACGAGAGAAAGTTAACTATGTTTGTGTATCTTCTAAAGGGATTGCTTGCTAATAGGGAAAGGGGTGATTATTAAGATAGGGTGCTCGCCAAGGATTAGGGCCCTTGTGCCTATGTATCTTCACTTGTAAGAAGTGGAAAATCAGAGCGTTCGTAGTTCATGGGACTACGGGTAAAGAGGGGATTGTGCTCACTAGGATTATCGCAATCCTATGCCTACGTACTCTCAACAGATATGAGAGATCAGAGCAGCCGTAGTTCGGCCTACGGTTTGCTAAAAGGTTTGTGTTTGGAATGAACGAGAGTTTAGGTCGCATTCTAACTGCTAAACGTTGGCTTGTCTGCTCGCTATGGGAGGCTGAAGCACGAGTTCATATGCGCGGAAGAAGGGACTAAACAACATTCTTGGTAAGAGGTGTGTTTGAGTTGTGGATCGCACGGGGGCGAGGAATAGAGTTTTATTGGTTAAGTATTTTGGTTTATACAAGAAGATAGGTTTGAACGGATGACGATTATTTGAAGCCTAAGAAAGACTTCTCGGACCCAAGTAATTGGGAAAGCGAACCAAAGACTTGGAGCACTCTCTTTTTCATCGCTAAAGGAATTGTTTGAATGGCATTTGAAAGATGAGATTGGTCAGATGACAACTACTTGAAGCTTAAGAAAGACTTCTCGGATCCAAGTAGTCGGGAGAGCGAACCAAAGACTTGGGACACTCTCTTTTTCATCGTAAAAGAAGTTGTTTAAAAGATGAGTGAAAGGATGAGATTGGTCGGATGACAACTACTTGAAGCTTAAGAAAGACTTCTCGGATCCAAGTAGTAGGGAGAGCGAACCAAAGACTTGGGACACTCTCTTTTTCATCGCAAAAGAAGTTGTTTGAAAGATGAGTGAAAGGATGAGTAATTGAAAGGTGGTTGAATGTTGTCGAGTTTGTTAATATTATTTAAAGGCATCAATTGCTCACACACGAATAAGATAACTCGCATCCAAACAATCGAAATCAAGCTCAAAGACTTGAACCCACTCTTTACACCTTGCAAAAGAATTGAATAGTTGTTAGTTGATTGATAGTTTGTTTTGAAAATCCTCTTGACGTTAGATCAAGGGTTTGACACATTATCGCGTGTAAAGCGTGTTGAAAGTGAAATTGTTTTAAAAAAAAGAGACCGACTTGACTTACGCATCAAGGGTCGAGTTGTAATAGGTAGATGGCGAATGTGTATGAGCACTCGACTTACGAGGTTTGAAAATGGCTCGATGATGAATCGAGAATTAGTTTGAAAATAATTTGAATCCGCTCTAGTCCCTATGGGTGCTCCTAGGAGATAAACTAATAATCAAAGAAATACGAAACATACATCGGAATGTGGAAGGGATACATGTAAGTTACACGGGATTGCACGAAATAAAGGGGTCTCATTGTCAGGTAGCCCAAGAGAAAGCCGTGTGTGTGCATTTGTGTCCTAAACTACGCCTTGAGCAGAGTCGGGCACGACTCAAAGTTAGGATACCTGCAAATGACCAAAGATCCAACAGTCCACCAATTTGACTTTTAGGAGTTTCAATAATTTATTAGGTATTTTCGAATATGGGTGAACGAATGAATAATGATAATATGAATAATAATATGACAATAATATTCACAATAATATTTAACGACAATTAAATTTAATGGTTAGTGAATCGAATCGGGACATGAAAGAATGGATCTCGTCTTAACCACAAACAAAATGTCGATTAATCAAAGGTAGCCTATCGCGATCCCAAAGTAAGAAAGATGACCCAAATGGTCATCCCCCATAGATTTGAAATCGGGAAGGTTATCGACTTCGAAAATATGACGCTTGCGGATAAAAAGACTTCATCGATCCACAAGTCAAAAATAAAACCGAATCGGAATAAGAAAAAAAAGGAGAGAAAAGAAGTGGTCTCGGATCCTTTGTTTCACGTCAATAATTTGACGGTTAAACGATGGAAATGTCGTCATCGACCAAAACGGGTGAAATGGGACAAAATGCCCAATAACAAGTATGAAAATAAAATCAACTTCTAAAAAAATGCATTAAGGATATTCTAATATAAAATATAAATCGAAAATAAGATAATAAAACTTCTAAGTATAATATAAAACTCTAAAAAGAAATAATATAATAAAGACTTTAAATAGAAAAATAGAAATGAAATTTTATAAAATAAAATAGAACTATAAATAATATGTATAATAATAATAACAACAGTAACTAAATAAAAGAATATCTACATAATAAGTATAATATATACAAAATAAAGTTTAAAAATAATATATAATAAATAAAAGTATATTTACATACTAATAGACTAAATTAATATATACATAACAAAAAGTTGTTTTAGAAAATTAATATAGAAATTATATACAATCAAGATAATAAAAAAACTGAAATAAAAAAAAAAGCAATTATAATTTTTTAATAAATTAAAAGAATAACAGAGGGATGTATTTGTGTGAATAAGGTGGGTGTATGCCGGATTGGATCTAGGCTTTGGTCCAAATAAAAACAAGAAAAGAAAAAAAAAAAAAAAAAAGAAAAAAAGAAAAAAAAATCAAAACGACATTAACTCTTATTTTCTATCTGCTCAAAAAAATTGTTCATCTCAACCTCTCTCTCTGCGTTCTCACTGTATCTCTCTCATTCTCACGTTCAAAATCAACTCAAAAAAAAAATCTCTCAAATCTCTCCGATATGGATTCGTGGCTCTCGTTTCTTTCGATCTACTTCATCTCCTTTCTGATTTTATTTTTCGGTTTGGTTAATGAACAGCTTTCTGGGTAAGTTTGAAGGTTTGAGGGAGAAGATTATGGGTATGTTGTTGTTGTGGGTTTAGAATGGTTGGTTGTGAGCGGAGGGTGGTTTGGAAGGAGAGAAGGCGTTTTCGGTGGGTCTCGAAGGAGGACGATTGTGGGTGGGTTTACGGCGGGATTTTCTGCTGAGTTTGGTTGTTAAAGATGGCGGTCGGAGGGTTTGAATGAAGGGGATTTGTGGTTTAATGGAGTTTATCTGAAACTGGTTTGAGGTTTCGTTGCTTGATTTAGGGTAATGTTTTTCGAAAGGTCAAAGAGGAAGGTGGTTGTAGGTTTGTTCGGTTATAGGTTAATGGAAGGTGAAGGTTTCAGTCGAAGCTGGAGATTCGAGGTGATTTACGGTTTTACGAATCTGGAATTTGGATTTCGTTGTTGTTTGAGACAGATCGGAGGTGTGAGTTCATGATTGGTGAAGTTTGGATCTGTAGATATGTGTTTGGATTGGAGTTTGAAGATGTTTGAGTGTAGATGAATATGTGTGAAGTTGTTGTGTTTAGATCTGGAATTTGCGATGAAGATTGGTTGAAGTTTTCTGGGATTTTGCATGAGCCCGATGAATGATGAATTTCTGGGGAATTGGGATGATTTTTGGGTTTACAGTGATGAAGGTTTGAATGAAAGCGGTATGAACATGATGAAGTTGGTATGATTTCTGGAAAAAACGAAGAACTCAGATGAAGGTGGTGTGTATTTTCTGGAAAAAGTTTGAAGGTCACATGAATATTCCGGTGACAGATGAAGTTTTCGGTGTCATTTCCAGCATGCTCTTGGCCTGTTGATTTGTCCGGCGAGTGTGCCCGGTGGTTCGTATGGCCGGCGGCGGGTGTTGAGACCCTTGGGGTTAGGGTTTCAGTGGCTCAAGGAAAGGGCGGCTGACCTAGGGTTAGGGTTTCAGTCCCCAGGAAGGGGGGCAATGAATAGTGTATGTATTTATAGACATATGACACGTGGCAATGGATTAATTGATAAACTAATAATTAATTAGACTGATGATGAAACAAACCGAAATTAAATGTAACTTAACGAGAATACTGATTAATAAAACCCTAATAAAACAAATTAATGACAATTAACCCTAACTAACTAACTCCTAAAAAAAAAAATAATCCTAATTAAATTAAAATAAACTCCTAATATAATAATCTAACTAAACTAATCTAAAGCCAAATGAAAAATAACAACTAATAAAACTTATAATCTTAATTAATAAATAATCTAAATAAATAATTAAAAAAGAAAATAAAAAAATCTAATTAATAAATACTCTAAATAAATAATTAAAAAAGAAAATAAAAAATCTAATTAATAAATAATTTAAATAAATAATCTATTCTAATTAAACTAAATATTCTAATAAAATAATAAATAAATAAATAAGCTAATAACTTTAAATTACTTTAATTAATTCTAAAAATCTTTAAAAAATTCACACAGAATAAAATTCTATATTAAAATAAAATGAAACTCTAATTAATTCCTAAAAATAAAAATACACTAAACATTGTTCTATCCACTTATTTTTTAATCAATATTAAAAAGAAACTTATTTAAACTAATCCTAAACTATTTAAAAATAATAATAATAATAATAATACAACTAAATACTAATAAAATTTCTAAACTTAATTAAAATAAAAAAGTCAAAATAAAAATATATACGGGAAATAAATATTTGAAAAGAAGAATGAGTAAATAAACATGGATATAAAATTTACAAGAATGCCCTTAGGCCACGTGTCGCACTCCTATTGGGTAAAAAAGTCGAGATTTGAAGAATGCCCAATCGGGACAGACACGTGTCTAAGCGGTATGAAATCAAATGAAAAATGCAAAATAAAAATGCGAAAATATTTACAAATGGGTAGGACAAATTTAGGGTATGACACGGCGTACTCGCCTCGCTTTCCCAATTCATCGCCAGATCCGCACAACACGCCCTCCCTTTCTTCAAGTTACTCAGAAAGGAAGCCATGTTCGAATGGACAGAGGAATGCGAGCAAGCCCTCCATCACCTCAAACGCGTCCTGTCAGAATCGCCCATGCTGATGAGGCCCAAAGATGGAGAAACCCTGTACCTGTACATGTCTGTGGCAAACGAGGTCGTCAGCGTCGTGCTGATCAGGGAAACCCCTAAGGGACAAAAGTCAATCTACTTCACGAGCAAAGCCTTCCACGGTCCCGAGGTAAGGTACCAACAGATCGAAAAGGTCGCTTTGGCCCTCATCACCTCCGCACGAAGCCTCTGACATTACTTCTTGGCCCACACCATTGTGCTCAGGACCGAGCAACCCATCAAGCAGCTTCTCGGTCGACCGGACATGGCTGGACGGATGCTAAAGTGGTCGTTAGAACTATCTGAGTTCGACATCTTCTACGAAGGAAGGAAAGCCCTCAAAGCTCAGGTCCTGGCCGACTTTGTCGCCGAGATGACCCCCTCACCGGAGCCTACCCCAGGTAATCACAAGTGGACTATCTTCATCGATGGCTCCTCAAACTCCTCGGGCAGCGGCGCGGGCATCATTCTCGAAAACGAGGAAGGCACCCTTATAGAGGTTTAAGAATCTTCACGGACTCCCAGCTGGTTGCCTCGCAGGTACGGGGGAAGTATCAGGAGAAAAACGATAACATAGCAAAATACCTGGTCCTCATTACAGAAAAATGCAAAGTTTTGACTCCACGGAAGTTCAACATGTTCCACTCGAACAGATATTATCTCAAAACTAGCAAGCACCAAAAAGAGGGGCGGGCACAAGTCGATCATCCAAGAGATCCTATCGCAGCCGAGCACGGAAAAAGCCAAAGCACTACTCGACGTCAACTCCATAGGGGACATCAACTGTTAGATGACGCCTTTGCACGCCTACTTTAGCGCAGGTCGCCTCCCCGCCGACCCCAAAGAGGCCAGTACGATCAAACGAAGATCCTGCTCGTACGTCCTTCTCGAGGACAAATTGTATCGCAGAGGCTTCGCGGTTCCCCTCCTCAAATGCATCAAAAACTCTCAGGCCACTGCCGTTCTGGAAGAGATCCACGAGGGCATCAACGCGCAGCACCTCGGGGGACGGTCCCTGGCGAGAAAGGCCCTGCGAGCAGGATACTACTGACCATCGATGCAAGAGGACGTGAGAGAGCACGTAAAGAAATGCGACAGATGTCAACGACACGGGGACATGCACCTCGCCTCACCGGGAAAGCTCAAATCCCTCTCTTCCTCTTGGTCACTTGCCTGGTGGGGGATGGATGTCCTCGGTCCCTTCACCTTAGGTTCGTATCAGAATAAATACCTGATCATGGGCGTCGACTACTTCACCAAATGGATCGAGGCCGAAGCCCTCGCCAAAATCACGGCTCATAACATACTCCGATTCTACAAAAGGAATATCCTCGCAAGATTCGGTGTCTCACTCACCATCGTCACCGACAATGGCACACAGTTCACCAACAAAAATTTTCGGGACTTCGTCACCAAACTCGGGACCAAGCATCACATCACCTCGGTCGAATACCTCGACCGAGGCTCTGCTCGATGGAGAATACCTCGACCGAGGCTCCCTGTCGCTGTGCCGAAATCGGCAGGACACCCAGCTCGCGATGGGACGTTCACGCCCCGGGGATAAACTACCTCCGGATGGACCGGGAAATCAAACCGGTTGACCGGCCAGTTCTCCTCACTACCGGAAACAAATATCGTCGAGCTACCTACCCCGAACAGGCCCAAATGCATGAAAAACATACAAACATACAATTCGAGCATACAAAGTGCAGAAGTAAAATATGCATAACACCATGCAAAAATAAAACAAAGCGCACACTTAAACAAATTTCAGAAATTCTACCATATAAAGATGGGCATCAGCCTAGTAGTTCAGGTTACAACACCAAAAAGGGCACGCAGGCCCGACAAAGAAAACACTTGGAAAAAACAAAATATTAGACACGCAGGCCCAGAATCCATGGGCATGCAAGCCCGGAACTAATCTACGCCTCCTCCTCCTCCTCCACTTCAGGCTCGGTAGAGCGGGCGTCGTGGCCAGCGTCCTCAAGACTGGGGTCGACCACCCGACCATCGACTATCTCGTGGAAAGGCCCGATGCCATCCTTGACCAAGGCGACACCAGGGTTAACCACCTTAAGCTGTGTGACAACGCCATTAAAACCAACTGCGAAGACCTCCAAGCAATCGCTCTCCAACACCCGGATCCTGGCGAGCAAGTCAGCCCGAGTGACCATCTGCCTGTCCTCTTCGGTCTCGTCATCGGCAGGACAAAGGGCACTCTCCAGCTTCCCTAGACGAGCCTTCAGTGCTCGCACCTCCTCTTCAGCAGCCTTCAACTTCTCCTCAGCACTATCCCTCCTCTTGCGCTGGTTGACAGCCTCCCCCTTGCTCTCCTCCAGCTCCTCGGCAAGCTTGTACAAGCGCGACTGCGCGAAGGTGAGGTCCCTTTGCAGCTTGGACAGCTCGGCAGCCGAGCAGCTCTCATCACTCAGG
This sequence comes from Lathyrus sativus, assembly GCA_963859935.3. Classification (NCBI taxonomy): domain Eukaryota; kingdom Viridiplantae; phylum Streptophyta; class Magnoliopsida; order Fabales; family Fabaceae; genus Lathyrus; species Lathyrus sativus. Next base: position 453,958,264 of record OZ012736.1, on the reverse strand, counting down.
ACCATGGCAGTGGTGAAAGTCCGCATCAAAGCGGCCAAGTCCTCCGTCAAGACCTGTCGACGAGAAGCCCGGTCCGTGCCAAGCACCGCCTTCACTTCCCCAGCCGGGATGTTAGGCGACCTCGCCCCGTGGAAGTAACCAGGGTGCTGATGGCAGGGCGGGATTGAGAAACCCTCCTCAGTGGAACCAACCGTCAGGTCGACCATGCTCTCCGTCTGCTGAACCCTGGGCCTCTTCGGGGCCCCTTGAGATGCGGGGGACTCGCTGCCCTGAGGAGACAAGGAAGAACCCTTGCCCCCCTGGTCGCCAGCAGCCACCTGACTCACACGTGTCCTCGCAGCAGCAGTGGGCCTCGACGCATGCAACTTCTTCACCCTCTCCTCGACAGAAGACATGCTCCCTGCGAACAAAAGAAATAAGTCAGTAATAGTAAAAAAAAATGAGAAGTAAAGGAAAGAACGAGTCGGACACCACCTAAATAGCTAAGGGCCTCCTCCTCTAAGGAACACTCGAGCAGGGCCTTCGTATTGATCAACCTCTCCTTCTGACGGATATTTCCCTGATTGTCGAGGATGTACCGACCATCAGGTGTCACTAGGTTCGACGTGGGTAGGCTGCGCACGAACGCAACTATCTTCAAATAGCCCGCCATGTCCTCATCGTTGAGGGACCCCGCGCACACGATATACCGGTCGGTCCCCTTGGTGAAGTGCTCGTCGGTCCACTCCACGGCACTTTCGGCAACATGACGGCTTCCCTCCGGCCATTCACCACCCGCTCCCCCTCCTCGTACAATGAGTCAACCCCTGCAACGGTGATCGGGCTAACTACGAAGAAGCGCCCCTTGAAATCCCGTACATAGTCCATGTACGTCTTGAAAAGCCTCTTCGGTTGTTTGAATGAAACCCAATCATGTCGTCCATTCACCATCTGTTGTTGCAGATGGAAGAGGCGGAAGAACATCAGCAACATGGCCCTGACCTCCAGGAAGCGGCAAACGACCTCGAACGCCTGCACAAAGGCCACGATGTTTGGATGCAACTGTGAGGGGGCCAACCGCAGCCAGTCGAAGATCCCTAGATGAAAATCTGAGAACGGCAATCTGAGCCTGGCCTCCCAAAAGTAGAACTCGTACATGGGGAACCGCATCCTCCTATACTTCGAGCAGATATAATGGTGTTCTCGAGGCCGGTAGACCTGCCAGTTCTGGGGATCATCCTCGCCCCTATCCTCCACGGTGGCGTAAGCCCCAACCGGGTCACTAGCGAAATACGAGGGCATGGATAGAGACTCGTCAGCCACCCACTCCTCGATAGAACGGACGCCCTCGTCGGTGAGAGAAATGCTCGGCTCTTCATCCGCGACCATAGTCTCCGGAATCCACGAAGAAATGAACACTTGAAAAGTAGAAGGTAACGACGAATTTGATGACAAAGATCAAATTCACCCTTCCACCGCGAGTCAAGTGAAAGGGCGATGATGACAGTCCCGCGAGCAACGGTCGAAAAGCACCCGGGCATCCTCCTCGGAGGGCACATTCCTAATCCTCTCTTCTCCCCGAGATACCTATCCATCTAAGCTACTCGTTTCCCCCCCGGGATGTTCAACCAGCCTAGCGTCTCTCCCCGGGGCATTCATCGGAATAAGAATTTGTCCTCGGGAGCTTCAACCGTTCCTTCGCGTGTCCTCGGCGCCTTCATCTTAAAACCCTAGAAAACACCGCATATAGCGGCGGAGGCGCACCTCTCTCCCCGGGGAATTCAACACACCCCGACCCCAGTTTCGAAATAGGCAAGAAAAACAAGAGAAAGGAGAAGAAAAACTTACTAAGTGCGATTAATGACGGAGTACGCGGCGGCAGTCATGGCGGAGATGTCCAACGGAAGCGGAGCAGCAGATCCTCGTGTTTGAAAGCAAGTAAGACGAAAGTGAGAAAAGGACGGGGACTCACCTACTTATACCCCAGCACAGGACTCGAAGCGTCACTAGGCACTCGAGTACCCTAGGGTAGCCGCCCTCATAGCCATCTAACGCATGACACGTGGCAAAGGCTGACAGCCGCGTCCCCTCACGTCTCCCCGCCAACACGTGTCCTCAACCCCCGGACACTCGATGACGAGGAAGGACTCACGTGCTCGCGTCCCCGCAGAATACGAGCCGGAGGGTTTTCACCTCAGGCTAACATTTCCTCCCTGGCACAATGTCATCAAGTCCTTGCTGCCTCCCTCAGAGCTACGACTTGGGGGGCTCCTGTTCTGGCCTGGGTGTAACACCCCTCTTCCCAAAACAAATAAAATATAAACATTATAAATAAACATCATATTTTTCACCTCCCAAGTGGGATATCACATCACAAAATCTAACATGCTCTTCATTCAAAGGTTTTCACAACAAAACAGCGAAAAAAATGTTCATTAATAAAATACATCAAAGTCATGATACGTCACAGGATAATAAGACAAGTTCAACATAAAACAACTAAACGCCCAAGTCCCGTGCTACGTATTAGAGCATCCTAAGACTCGACTTGCACACCATAATCCAAGCTAACTAAGTACCTGGATTATCTATACTTCCGAGGAAGCACATACCACAACAACAACAAAGGGGTGAGAAAATATGATCGAAATATATCGGTAAATACATACATGAAATAAAGGTAGTAAATACACCCATCACATAGTTTATCACCCAACATTCAACAAGCACGATATGTAGTCCACCATCCACACAATACACCATAATGCAATTATGTAACACGACACCATGCATGCGGTACCGACTCATTAGTTCATTCTATGGTACCCGGATAGATCACATACACCCGCCCTTGGCCATGACCCGTCCTCACCATTCCCCACTCAAAGGAATACGAATGAATCACATACACGCCCATGAGCAATGACTCATTCCACCATTTCACCATGATATGCATAACACCAAATGCATACAAATTAACACAAGCATACATTGTGCATACAATTCTCATATCACACCACCATACATCACATATACATAGATATGTCATACACCAATCAATCAGACACTTAAATAAAGTATTAAGGAATTCGTTTCCTAACACCAAATACACATTCTTTATCATTCAATCACCATCCCTACACTTATTATGATCAAAGGGATCCTACAAGGCTAATGCACAAGGCACAATAGTACCAAAAACCACATTCTGTTGTCACGTTCGCTGGTTCATTCGCCAGGCGAACCTGCTCGCGAAGCCCCTTCTCAACTAACGTGCATTCGCCAGGTGAATGGATCATTCGCCAGGCGAACCTTTGCTGGCCACACTCGCCAGGCAAACTTTATATCCTTTAGGCCTGGGAGTTTATTTGGAATTACTCGTCACTGCTCGCAAACATTCGCCAGGCGAACCTTCGCCAACACTCGCCAGGCGAAACCCAGTGAATACTGCGATACCCCTAAAATCTCCACTGTTCTACAATGTTATCTGAGCCAATTCCAAGCATAACATGCTACCTCCAACTTCTATCCTGTTAATAGTACAAATATTACATACTACCCTCATCGATTTCTCCCTAATTTCCACTACAGAACCAACCTTCAGGTATACCTCCAATACCCCTGAAGTCACCCAGAACTTCACTAAAACCGTAACCTCAGTCTATACCTCCAAATTCAACAAATCAACAATAATTCATCAACATCAAGCATCAATTTATCATTATCAACAACAATTACAAGCATGCCAATATACAACTTCATACATCGACAAATCCCTACGGGGTTAAGGAATCCCCTCTACCCAATTCATGTATATAACATCCCAATCAGTTTCTCCCTCCTTACCTCGATAGTTGTTCCAATTGGTGAAGAATTCCTCCAAAGTTGGACAGCTCTGACCTTCCCTCTTCCTCTCTATTCTTCGCTCTTCTCCTTTCTCCCAATTCTCTTCTCACGGTTCTATCGTGACTTTTTACTTTCCTCTCTCTCTAACTCCCTATTATCTCCCCAACTCTCATTATTAATAATATTAATAATAATAATAATAATAATAATAATAATAATAATAATAATAATAATAATAATAATAATAATAATAATAATAATAATAATAATATTACCACCAATACTAATAATAATAATAATAATAATAGTAATAATAATAACAATACCACCAATATTACTATTTATTATTAAATCATTATATTATTATATCAACTTCACGTTTATCAAATAACCCTTATAAATCAAGAATACCCACCAACATACTCTATCACACCCCCACCTAAGGGCACACCAAAATACAATAATTAAAATAACACTAAAATGACTAAATAATTAAAAATGGGTATTACAACTCTCCCCCACTTTAATTATTTTCGTCCTAGAAAATTACCTGATGGAAACAATTTTGGATACGCTTCCCGCATCCTGCTTTCCAACTCCCAGGTCACACTGCCTCCTGCAGCACCTCCCCATGCTACCTTCACCAAAGATATCTCCTTCCCTCTGAGCTGTTTCATCTTACAATCCTCGATCCTCAACGGCATCGTTTCAACAGTAAGATTCTCTCGAACCTGAACCTCATCTCTCTGAATCACATGAGATGGATCAGAGACATACTTTCGCAGTTGCGACACATGAAACACATCATGTAAATTCGACAGTTCAGGCGGCAACTCCACCCTATAAGCCACAACACCAATTCTCTGCAAAATCTGATACAGTCCAATAAACTTATGATCCAGCTTCTTGGATTTCAACGCACGACCCACACCGGTTACCGGGTTAACTCTTAGAAATACGTGATCACCTTCACTGAATTCCAGCTCTTTTCTCCGGTTATCATGATAACTTTTCTGCCTACTCTGAGACACTTTCATTTTCTCACAAATCATCTGAATTGTCTCAGTAGTTTGCTTTACAATCTCTGGCCCAAGTACTACATTCTCACCAGTTTCATACCAACACAGAGGAGTCTTACACCTCCTCCTATACAAAGCCTCAAACGGTGCCATTCCGATACTAGAATGGTAACTGTTATTGTACGTGAACTCAATCAATGGTAAATGAGTATCCCACGCACCACCCTTTTCCAACACACAAGCTCTCAACAAATCCTCAAGCGACTGAATAGTCCTCTCTGACTGGCCATCAGTTTGCGGATGATAAGTTGAGCTCAATTTCAACTTAGTACCCAAAGCTTCATGTAAGCCCTTCCAAAATTCCGACGTAAACCTCAGATCTCTATCCGACACAATACTGGACGGGACACCATGTAACTTCACAATTACCCGAATATAAATCTCTGCCAGCTTCGTCAACGGGAAACTAATATTAATTGGCACAAAATGTGCAGACTTCGTAAGTCTATCCATAATCACCCATATAACATCAAACCCTCTCGCCGTATTCGGCAAACCCGTAACAAAATCCATAGTTATACAATCTCATTTCCAAACCGGAACTTTCAACGGTTGCATAAATCCAGACGGTCTCTGGTGCTCCACCTTCGATTTCTGACACGTCAAACAAGCATAAACAAATTGAGAAATATCTCTTTTCATACCGGACCACCAAAATAACTTCTTTAAATCATGATACATCTTCATAGCTCCCGGATGGATACTCAGACTACTACGATGTCCTTCACTTAAAATTGACTTTTTCAGATCGTCATTATCCGGCACACAAATCCTGCCTATAAATCTCAACACACCTGTACTATCCAATTTAAAATCACTATCGGAGTCACTTCCGACTCCAGGCATCAAATCCACTAACTTCACATCTAGCCGTTGGTTCTCTCTAATCATATCCAAGAAATCATTATTCACCTGCAACATACCCAACATCACACTATCCGACGTAGTTTCACATACCATACTCAAATCTCTGAACTGCTTAATTAGTTCCATCTCTTTCACCAACAAAGCCGACATATGAATCGCTTTTCTACTCAACGCATCCGCCACTACATTGGCCTTACCTGGATGATAACTTAAACTAAAGTCATAATCCTTCAGGAATTCCAACCATCTTCATTGTCTCATATTCAGCTCTTTCTGATCAAACAGATATCTCAGACTCTTATGATCACTAAACACTTCAAACCTCGAACCATACAAGTAGTGCCTCCAGATCTTTAACACAAAAACAACTGCATCCAATTCAAGATCATGAGTAGGATAATTTCGCTTATGCACTCTCAATTTCCTTGAAGCATACGCTACCACCTTACCATTCTGCATAAGAACTCCGCCTAATCCCATCTTAGACGCATCACAGTACACCACAAAAGTTTCACTCGGAGTCGGCAACACTAACACCGGTGTCGTAGTCAATTTCTTTTTCAGCTCTTCAAAGCTTTCTTCACAAGCAGCATCCCATACAAACACTTGGTTCTTTCTCGTCAACTGAGTCAATGGCTACACCAAATTAGAGAACCCTTCAATAAACCTTCGGTAATAACCTGCCAACCCAAAAAGCTTCTAATTTCCGTTGTTGTCTTTGGCGGTTCCCACTGCAATACTGCACTTACTTTTGATGGGTCCACCGCTATACCATCACCAGATATTACATGCCCCAAAAAACTCACCGTCTTCATCCAAAAGTAACGCTTTGACAGTTTAGCAAATAGCTTATTATCCTTCAGCACCTGCAAGGCAATTCTCAAATGTCCTGCATGCTCTTCATCAGACTTAGAATAAATCAGTATATCGTCAATAAATACAATAATGAACTGATCCAAATAAGAATGGAAAATCCGGTTCATGTACTCCATAAATACTCCCGGCGCATTAGTCACTCCAAAAGGCATTACTGCATATTCATAATGTCCATATTGAGTTCTAAAAGTCGTCTTCTGAATATCACCTTCTTTTACTCTGATCTGATGATAACCCGACCTCAAGTCGATCTTACTGAACACACGAGCTCCCACCAGTTGATCCATCAAATCATCAATTCTTGGAAGAGGATACTTATTCTTAATGGTCACCTTATTCAATTGACGGTAATCGATGCACAAACGCATACTACCATCCTTCTTCTTTACCAACACCGCTGGAGCTCCCCATGGTGATATACTCGGCCTGATAAACTTCCTATCCAACAATTCTCTAATCTGAGATTTCAACTCGGCCAACTCCACTGCCGACATCCTGTACGACGCCATAGACATGGGTCTCGTACCAGGAACAAGATCAATACTAAATTCAACTTCTCTCGTCGGAGGTAATTCTGTAATGTCATCAGGGAACACTTCAGGAAATTCATTCACCATTGCCAATTCTTCCATCGACGCTTTGTTGTCACCCGACAATGTCGCAAATAAAGTAAACACTTTCGCTTCATCTTCCAACAAGGTCCTCAATTCTTTATTGCATAAAGAACTCGCCAACGCTTCCTCTTCCAGAGTAAGGAACAACAACACTTTCCGAAAACAATCGATGTAAACTCGGTTAAACTCCAACCAGTTCATACCCAGAATAACATCCAAATTACCAAGTGGTAGACAAATCAGATCCACTCCAAAGTCTCTAGCGAAAATGGTCAGTGGACACTTCAAACATGCCAAAGAAGTAGTCATTGAACTAATAGAGGGTGTCTCAATAGTCATTCGTCCCTCCAGAGTAGACGACACCAGTCCTATTCTCTCCACACAATCAACAGAAATGAACGAGTGGGTTGCACCCGTATCAATAATAGCAGTCAAAGGAATATTATTGATAATACAAGTACCTTTGATAGCATGCTCCTCACTGACAGCTTGAGTCCCTGCCAAAGCAAACACCTTACCACCAGCCGGAGACGCCTGAGACTTCTTCGGCTTCTCACAATGCGTAATGATATGACTTTTCTCACCATAGTTATAACAGGTCGGCATAGTGGCTCTGCAATCAGCTATCACATGGCCTGGCTTACCACACTTGAAAAACTTCTTTACTCCCTCCTTAGGACAATCCTTAACACGATGACCTGCGCCACCGCACCGGAAACATTTCACATCAGCAGACGGGCTCCCTTCTCTGGGCTTCTTATCAATAGCAGCCTTATGTTTTCCTTTATCAGCAGAAACACTGTAAGGAGTACCACTGAACCTCTTTTTACCCTTATGGTCATTCGCAACCTTATAATGCGTAATCCTAGCCCTGTTATCATTGTCATAGATTCTGCTCCTGCTTACCAGCTCAGGATAGTTCCTGATCTTCTGACAAGAAATTCCCAGCTTAACTTTCGGACGCAATCCATTCTCAAATTTTAAACACTTAGAGGTCATCGCATCTTCCGTATTGTAATGAGGACAATATTGCACTAGCTCTTCAAATTTCGCAGCATATTCTGCTACGGTCAGATTACCCTGCTTCAGTTCCAAGAACTCTATCTCCTTAGCACTCCGAATATCTTCCGGAAAGTACTTCTCTAGAAAACCCTTACGAACTATATCCCAAGTGATTGCAGTTCCTGCAGTTATCCATCTTTGGCGACTGTTATCCCACCAAGCCTTAACTTCACCTTCCAACATGTGAGTACCAAACCTCACCTTTTGCTCATCACTGCAATTCATAGTCCTGAAAATCTTTTCAATTGCCTTCAGCCACTTCTGTGCAGCTTCAGGGTCCAAAATTCCTCCTTCAAACGTCAGCGGCTTGTTGCTCCGAAACTGCACCAAATCTCTAAATTGCATATCCGCAGCTTGGTTCTGGTTAGCAACTACCTACGTCATCGCTTGCATAGCAGCAGCCAAAGCAGCATCATTCCTTCCTGCCATACTGCTCAACAATAACAACACCAGGTTAAACGATACACAAACTCTATCCTCAGGACAGACTCAACTGAACTACACTTGCCGGACGGAACGACCTGCTCTGATACCAATTATAACACCCTTCTCCCCAAAACAAATAAAATATAAACATTATAAATAAACATCAGAGTTTTCACCTCCCAAGTGGGATATCACATCACAAAATCCAACATGCTCTTCATTCAAAGGTTTTCATAACAAAATAGCGAAAAAATGTTCATTAATAAAATACATCAAAGTCATGATACGTCACAGAAAAATAAGACAAGTTCAACATAAAACAACTAAACGCCCAAGTCCCGTGCTACGTATCAGAGCATCCTAAGACTCGACTTGCACACCACAATACAAGCTAGCTAAGTACCTGGATTATCTGTACTTCCGAGGAAGCACATACCACAACAACAACAAAGGGGTGAGAAAATATGATCGAAATATATCGGCAAATACATACATGAAATAAAGGTAGTAAATACACCCATCACATAGTTTATCACCCAACATTCAACAAACACGACATGTAGTCCACCATCCACACAATACACCATAATTCAATTATGCAACGCGACATCATGTATGCGGTACCGACTCATTGGTTCATTCTATGGTGCCCGGATAGATCACATACACCCGCCCTTGGCCATGATCCGTCCTCATCATTCCCCACTCAAAGGAATACGAATGAATCACATACACTCCCCTGAGTAATGACTCATTCCACCACTTCACCATGATATGCATAACACCAAATGCATACAAATTAACACAAGCATACATTGTGCATACGATTCTCAGATCACACCACCATACATCACATATACATAGATATGTCATACACCAATCAATCAGACACTTATATAAAGTATTAAGGAATTCGTTTCCTAACACCAAATACACACTCTTCATCATTCAATCACCATCCCTACACTTATCATGAACAAAGGGATCCTACAAGGCTAATGCACAAGGCACAATAGTACCAAAAACCACATTCTGCTGTCACGTTCGCTGGTTCATTCGCCAGGCGAATGGATCATTCACCAGGCGAACCTTCGCTGGCCACACTCGCCAGGCGAACTTTATATCCTTTAGGTCTGGGAGTTTATTTGGAATTACTCGCCACTGCTCGCTAACATTCGCCAGGCGAACCTTCGCCAACACTCGCCAGGCGAAACCCAGCGAATACTGCGATACCCCTAAAATCCCCACTGTTCTAAAATGTTATCTGAGCCAATTCCAAGCCTAACATGCTACCTCCAACTTCTATCCTGTTAACAGTACAAATATTACATACTACCCTCATCGATTGCTCCCTAATTTCCACTACAGAACCAACCTTCAGGTATACCTCCAATACCCCTGAAGTCATCCAGAACTTCAATAAAACCGTAACCTCAGTCTATACCTCCAAATTCAACAAATCAACAACAATTCATCAACATCAAGCATCAATTTATCATTATCAATAACAATTACAAGCATGCCAATATACAACTTCATACATCGACAAATCCCTACGGGGTTAAGGAATCCCCTCTACCCAATTCATGTATATACCATCCCAATCAGTTTCTCCCCCTTACCTCGATAGTTGTTCCAATTGGTGAAGAATTCCTCCAAAGTTGGACAGCTCTGACCTTTCCTCTTCCTCTCTGTTCTTCGCTCTTCTCCTTTCTCCCAATTCTCTTCTCACGGTTCTATCGTGACTTTTTACTTTCCTCTCTCTCTAACTCCCTATTATCTCCCCAACTCCCATTATTAATAACATTGTTACTAATAATAATAATAATAATAATAATGCTAATATTACCACCAATACTAATACTAATAATAATAATAATAATAATAATAATAATAATAATAATAATAATAATAATAATAATAATAATAATAATAATAACAATACCACCAATATTACTATTTATTATTAAATCATTATATTATTATATCAACTCCACGTTTATCAAATAATCCTTATAAATCAAGGATACCCACCAACATAATCTATGACACCCCCACCTAAGGGCACACCAAAATACAATAATTAAAATAATACTAAAATGACTAAATAATTAAAAATGGGTGTTACACTGGGCCCCCGCTTAAACGGACAGGCCCAACCCAATGATATTCTGTCAAGTCCAATCCAGCTTGGGCCACAACCGTTGAGCACAGAGTCTCCGCCGGGAAGACAATGCTCCCTACGCGGGCAGGACCTTCTCCCTTGTCGAGCAGAACAACGTGTCCTTCACACGTTCTCCACGTGCCCCCCTCCGCGGGGACACGTCATCCACGAACTGCCCACCTCTGAAAGAGCAGGTCAACCCACTTTCCGGAGTTCACGGAGCAGTTGAACTAGGGCGAAGACCACGTTCTGGTCTTCACTACGCCACGTAAGCCCTAGCAGTCACTTGGGTTGGGTCTGGCCATCCAGCCAAACTCAAGTGACTGTTGGCCCTGCGCTGGGGTCTCTCTATAAATACACTCTTCTCCAAGAGGGTCAGGTATTCTCTTCTTACCCCTTTTCTGTATTTGTTGTCGCTCTGTCCAAACTCTTACTTTGGCATCGGAGTGTCTTGCAGGTATACCCCCCATCTCCTTTTCAACACCGGTGAACAGATAACAGATTAACGGCGTGTGGCAAGTCCTTGGTCTCCTTGTGATCAGGTCAGATCATATATATATATATATATATATATATATATATATATATATATATATATATATATATATATATATATATATATATATATATATATATATATATATATATATATATATATATATATATATATATATATATATATATATATATATATATATATATATATATATATATATATATATATATATATATATATATATATATATATATATATATATATATATATATATATATATATATATATATATATATATATATATATATATATATATATATATATATATATATATATATATATATATATATATATATATATATATATATATATATATATATATATATATATATATATATATATATATATATATATATATATATATATATATATATATATATATATATATATATATATATCACTTTCTCTCTATCATATGCCTAGTTTAAATTTTACACATTTCACTTTAATTCTTATTCTCCCGTTAACCATTTATTTGAACGTCCATGGTGCATGCCATCTCTTAACAAATATAGAGTTCTAGTTTTATTTAATTTGTCATACCCCAAATTTGTCCTACCTGTATATCATATTCATTTATACTTCCATTCACTAAATGTTATTCAGAAAATCCAAAAAAAAATGTTGTTTTCGCTTGTTGTTCAAGTTTGTGCAAGGTTGAGTTCAAGGTGTCAGGTCAAGGTTGTGTGCGGTGTGGTTTAAAATTCAGTGGAGTTTGACATAATCTTGGTTAAACAAGTTGGTTTGCTTTATTATCAAGTTATCAGGCTATGACAAAGACATTTGTGTAAGAGTTGAAGAATCATCAAGCCAGTTGAATTTTAATTAGGGTTTTGGTAAAGTGGCAGTGCAGTTAATATCTCAAGTCATTTGTATCATGGGCTATTTTGAGGACAAGTGTGGATTGAATTCATGTACTTGTGTTTGATGATCCATATCAGGATTCTGTGCAAAGTGCAAGTTTATCTGATGAAGCCAAGCTCTACGAGCCACCAAAATTCAAGGCATTCAGTCAGTACTGATCGGTCGATACTGACGGATAAATCTACAAGCATACAGTTGATCGTGTAGTCTTAAAAAGGTTGTCAAACCCACAGAGAAAGATAATCAAACTAATGTTATCTAAGGTTGTTGTGCAAAGCTAAGGCTTGAGTTAAATAAGAGGTAACACTAATTACGGGGCTGAAATCTATGATCTGAAAATAATACTAAAATGAGCCCGAAATATAATTTCCCTGCACCTAAGAAACCTTGTAGATAAAGGGTACTAATTATGTCTACACGCCTTTTCCATAGGATATACCGACTTAAAGGTTCCGCCTCATGCTCTTGCGGTCTTAACTAAGCCGTAAGATTTTGCTCTCACTCGCCCAGTAAGTAAGAATTACTCTTTGAAAGCCAATAATATCTTAATCAACATCTAAAGCGCTATCGCTGTATTTAGATATTGATGCCTGAATTTCACTATCCGGTTCACTCCTCACGCTCTTGCGGATCTCGGCTTAAACCTTTATTTGCTTCTCACTCTCGTGACGATACAATGTTAAGTAACCTCTCACTCTCATGACAAAGCTACTTAAATTAGACTTAGAAATTACAACCAAAATGGCATGCATTCATAATTTCGTACCTATTATAACTACGGAGTCCCGCTGGTTACAACGGTCCTCATAAGATGTTCTCTATTTAATTTAGCCAGACATGATGAATTCTAATCCTAACATGTTAACAATTCTAAAAATTACAACATGCATATTGAATTGATTTTAAGAAAATATTAGTTTTTGATTTTTATGAAAATAAGTTAAGTTGCAGAAACAAAATGCAGCAAAAACAAAAAAATAAGAACCTGTAAATTGCAATGGACTAAACGAAAAAACAAACTTTAATTAATCTTCGATCCAAGTATACAACAGCGCAACGGAAAAATAAAGTACAATACTACAACAATTCCTCGGTGTGAGCAATTGTTGCGTTGGAAAGTAAATATGTGGTTAAAGGTCTAAAGAAAATTCGGCAGCACTTCCGCACAGATTAGATCCCTCGAACTACCCTCCAAGAGGTCTATTTATAGAGGATAATGCAGTTGTCTAACTCCCATTTCGAATTCTGGACTTGGAGGAAAAAGAAACTGCTCAAAAACCGAATTCTGCAGTTAAAACTGCTCCTACTATGGCGATCGCCATGGTCTCTATGGATGAGTAGTGGCCTTCAGGAGGCAGATGGCGAACGCCATTTGGAGGTGGCAAGCACCATATTAGAAAAGCTGGCAGATCTTGCTGATTTTTGTTGTTCTAGCTGGATTTTTCTTCTCGTTCACTTTTTCTCTCTGATTTCTTCTAGAATCTCGACGGGAACACCTGACAACATAAAAACAGAGTAAGAACACAATAAAATGCAAAATACTTGATAAAAACTCAGACCTAAAATGCGCAAAGTGAGCCAAAAAATACAATACAAAATCATGTTATCAAACTCCCTCACACTAAGACTTTTGCTTATCCTCAAGCAAACTCCCAACAGAAATAAAACAGTAAATGCAACGCTTAACTCGTAGGCATGACAAAACAATCAAAGCACAAGGTTGCTAGGCTAATGCTAAACGGATAGGTACTAAATAATGAAAACAAGGATACCGTACCAACACAAATCCACCTAAGCGGACAAAGACTTCCTTCCTATGCAATACCAATTCAAATCATGACATTATAACTTGACCTACAAACTTTGTTCTTATTCACCTATCTTTCATTCTCGCGCAATCACATTAAGCCTGTTACCCTTTGTACTTACATGGTAAGCGAACCTGTTAGTGTTATATAATCTCTTATTCAAAAATTTCTTTCTTTTTAGCACATTATGTTTTCTTTTGTTTACGAATTTCAAGAGTCCGAACCTTTAGGCTAAATGGTCGGGTGATGGCCACTTAACTTAGCGGGAACGTTTCTTTCAATCACTTTTTCTATAAAAATCACACAATTCAATTTTTGAGATCAACACATATTTGCATCAGTTCATTACTTAGTTCGTACATAAAGATGGTGTTGACCGCTATTATAAACTAATCAAGAGGCTACTTCTAAAGAACTAGGAATAAGGTCTCGACATAATGTTTATTAAATCAATATCACATATTTAGGGAATCTAGAGTGTAAGAATGGTACCGATATTAACAAAACTTTCCCAAGTCTGACTAACATAGCTTAAAACAAAGGTAAACAACATATACTCACAGTGTCATGCCATTGAGTCAAAACAAAAAAATAAAATAAAATAGGGGTCAAAATGAGGGGATTTTCAAACATATCGAAAATATAAAGTATAAATGGACTCACGGCGCATATGACTCGATAAACAAACAACTAAACAAATAAAGAAACAAACTAACTGGAAAGCATAAAAACATAAACATAAAGACATAGAGCGATAAAGCTCCTCCCCCACACTTGAGCTAAACATTATCCTCAATGTTTTGGAACAAGGTGAAAAAAGGAGTGGATAAACCTGGTGTGAGATCAATGATGGCGGCCTCGGCCACGGTGTCATCCACCATCTCTGTTGAAGGGGTTTGGAACACGATGCACATAAGCACTCAAGTCTTGAGCTTCTAATCGCAAACCACCAATCTCCTCGATCAGGTCACCAAGATCGTGTTGAGTCCTCTCAAGGTAGTCATGTTGTTGGCTAATGCGGTCAACAACGACTCTTAGCTCCTTCTGCTATATCTGCAAAGTCTGAAGCATCATGTCACAATCAGCCTCTATATCATTCTTGTACCTCATCTCTAACAAAATATCATCAAAGCTACTCCTCATAGCAATGTAATCATACTTCTGGGGTGACTGATATGTACCTGCAAAATGGTAAGCAATAAAAGGTGTAGTGTGTACACGGGTACTAAGCCCGAGTGCATCAGAAGCATGGGGACGAATCCCAATCTGTGGAGCAGTGTGTCCCATGACAGTGTGATAATGCCTAGTAGCTCTCTCATGCTCTAAATAAGGTGCGTCAAGATCAAATATTCAGTTAATACTAACACGCACATTAATGTGCTCAGAGCAGGGCAATGTGACACCTCTAACCTCTCTGGTGCAAACCATCAGATGAAACTTGCCATTGGGCAAGAACTTTACAGTCCGCATAGAACGACAATAGTCTAAATCATCATAAAGGCATGGCATACTCTCAACAGTCTCTAACTCAGTGTGTAAGTTTAATGAGCAAGCTATGGCAGTTATAATTCCGCTGACACAAATAGGGCCACTAATTCTACTTCCGGCATAAAGCATGTGTGCTAAGAGAAACGATGTCAGATTCACTTTAGTTTGGGAGAGGGCAAAATAGATAAAGAATAAATCTTTGGAATTCATGTTTTCGGTGTTCTCTCGGCCAAAGATTGTGGAAGATAGAAAATGGTGAAGGTATTTAATGGCTGGGTTATGGATGGTGGTAGCCTTCAGGCCTTCCCAAGTGGCAGCGTGGGTGTTAGTGATTTGATACCAGAAGTTAAAAGCACCGGCCTCCCACTCACTTTCTAGGGGTGCTTGAGTGGAGAATGCTTCACCACTAGGAAATCCAAAAATATCACCTACTCGCTTTTGGGTGAGGGAATAATCTACGTTAATAAGACACACAATAACACACACACAAAATACGAACATACCAAATAATAAGACACAATGCGTTGAGGCGACCAAAAAACCCATTTTTCAAACATTACAAGCCAAGGCGCACAGGCTAGGCAATATCAAAACCCATGACACACATGCTGGGCATAGTCAGGTTATAAATTACGGCACACAGGCCGGGAAAAATAATAATCAAAATGAGGCACACAAGCCAAACAGCTAAAAAGGATCAAACAACAACTTCTTCCTCGGGTCGGGGCTCTCCGTTGCTCTGGTCAGCTCCATTGTCGAACACTTCAGGGGCAACTAGTTGGTCGTCGACCACTCGGTGGAAAGCACTAATCCCGTCGGTGACAAGCTGGAGCCTGGGGTTGACAATCTGAAGTTGCTACACTGCGATGTTAAAGCCCAGCTCAAGGGTCTCTAAACAATCTTGCTCAAGCAACCAAATTCGGGAAACTAGGTTGCCCTGGGTTGCCAAGAGCTTTTCTTTGGCACTTTCTTCCTCGGCAGGGCGAGCAACGGCCTCCAAACCATGAACTTTTACCCGTAGTTGGTCCCTCTCCTCCTCAGTCTTCCTCAGTTGTTGCTGCAACGTGTTCATATCTTTAAGGAGGAGCATTTGGGCCTCAAACTTTGGGCGATAGTTAAGAAGGTCGGTTTCTGCCTTGTCCTTCTCCGCTTCCAAAAGCGCATTCTCCTCTCGCAGCTTCTTCAGATCGGAGAGGCAGGAGGCTAATTTCATTGTTAAGAACCAGAGTCGTCTTAGAAGTCCTCGTCATGGCCGTCATGTCCTCCTGCTCATACCCCAAAGTTTAACCCCTACATTACATCATCATTTTAGGAGCATCAAAATTGTTTATCTAACCTTAACCTGTTTCAAGTTTGTCTTTGTCAAGATGCAGATGAATTAGGGTTCCATACAGTCAGGAATCAGGGTTCCTATGGTTTGATCAGTCAAGGTTTTATATTGATTCTCCATGAATAAACTCCCTATGTCATCAAGAATACTACATTGGATCAAGTATGAATCCAATTTGAGGTTGTCACCCAAAGAAGAAGAACAGTGCAGTCTAGGACTCTCGATTAGGGTTTCTGATCAGGAAAAGTCAACTATGGCTTGACTTTTGATCTAAAAAGCATCACAATGATAGAATCATGGTCCATGAAGCTTATATGACTTATTGAAGTCCACTCAAGAAGTTTCAAGACCTCAAGGGACTTAAAACACCAACAGTCAATTCAGAGTTCTTCGATCGTTCAGTTCGTCTGACTGAAAAGTCCACTCATTGATCAACAGGGGTTTGACCCAAAATTAAAGACAATCATGTTCCTAATGTTATATCATATCTAATAATGAATATTGGTGACCATTGGATCAAGAATTGAGGAGTAATCGAAAAGTCGAGAAATTAGGGTTTTGAAAGGGGCAAGAGCATAACTTCCTAAACGCACATCCAAATGGAGTGGTTCAAAGCTTGTTGGAAAGATCTTGAGGAGTTCTGCAAAAGTGCAACAGTGATCCATGTTCAAAAAATGAATAAATTTTTATTTATGATTAAAAATAAGTTAAGAGGAGAAAAACACTTTTAAGTCATGTTTTCAGCCAACTTCAAGAGGATTTTTGACCTAGTTCCACTTGGAATTTTAAAAAACTTAAAACATGAAAGTTTTAGATTATGATGAGGGATTTCCAAAAAGTACAATAATTACTCCATAGAATTTGTGAGCTAGGAGTTTCGAAAGAGGGAAGTTGGTGTCCAAGAACTTGAAACACATAACCTCAACTTGACATGAACCAACATACCAACCATCCAATTGATTCTCAGCCATTTTTTAGCCATTGGTATGATATCTAGGAGTGTGATAAATGGAAATGCAGAATAATCCAAGAGCAAAGCTAAGATTTTGGCTAAAGCTCATTATTAAAATCCAAACAAGTACAAAAGGTACAAGAGGAAAGAGAAACTTTTGGAGTGAAATGTGTTGCAGCATAGCTTCTACTCTTTTGAAACTCCTTTAGTAACTTCTCATGGCTTTTTCACAGTCTTTTTATGCAGCACAATGCATTGGAAACACTCAAAACCATCTGCATCAAGATCCATGGGAAAATTTGCTCCATTCTCCCTCCAAAAGACAAAAGGCAAGCCATATTTTCAAATCTGTCCAATCCTTCACTTCCTCTATAAATAGAGACACCCTCTATGTACCAAACATACAGAAGAAGCTTTAAAAACCAGAAGAAACCAACTATTAAATCTTGCTTTGCCTTTTTCTTGTAGTTGAAGCAAAATCCCTAAAAACCCTCAAAATCTGTCTTGGACAGATTGCATGCTAGATCCATTTCCAACCTTTTGAAATAATCACCAACACTCCACACAACCTACAAATGACATTTGGAAGGTGTTCCAACCATTAAACCAGTCCAAGACCTCATATCTCCAAAAGTCAACCTTCAACCTTAGTGAACTTTGACTTTTTGCATAAAACAAGATAACCCTTTGCTCAAGCTTGTTTCAACAATTTTGACACCTTAAACATCATTGGTTTAAAGTATACCAACTTACCAACACATCAAAAAAATATCTGCATCACCAGTTGTTGGATCTGTCACAAAGATCCCTTTGTTTGCTTCAAGTGTAAGAAATTTATTGGTTCACCAAGACTTGCTTGAGACCAGTTGGAGCAACTTTTCAAGGTATTCTCAACTAAGTAGCTTGCTTGGAAGTCTACAAGAGGTTAGTGATCACTACCTTATTTATAAACTATCATGAATATGACTAATATGTACTAGTTAAAATATGTTTGAATATAAGTGTAGTTCATGTATGAATCTGCCATAATTGTTATTTTGCTCATCAATATGTTTAGCACCCTCTTGGTCATTATACAATTGTGATGCTATGTGATTTCTCTTTGAGACTCCTTTAAATGTTGCTCTTGGTCATGTGTGAACCTAAGAAAGAGTGCCTGCAACTGTCATGTAGAGTGATGCTGGGTTTGTATATTGGTTCTTCCATTGATGAATTATTTGTTGCTTCTGTTTAGGATAAGTTTGATGCCTTTATTTAGAATCAGTTATAGGTCACTCTGCACTTGAGAAACCTTTAATAGAATGTGCTTGACACTGATTGTATGCTATTTATATATGAGTAGTTTGTTTGGTTTCTATTTAGACAAACATTTGTTTTGATTTGAAATTGTATGTGTATGCCTATGTCTTGTTGTAATATGATGTGAATGGTGAGTTGATCTTTGTCATAAAACTGTTATTGAGTTGTTATCACAAGTATTGGACCTTAGTTTCTAGATTCACAAGGTTATTTTGTATTTGCTATCTATTTTGATAAAGATCATAATGTTTGATTTCGTTTTGCTGCAAGCAGCCTTGAGGGATGTCATTGCAGCCTCATAAATCATAAGTCTTTTTGCTATCAGTTTGAATTAGAGGGCCCTTATATGTCTAACTCATGATTGTGTTTGGAATTGTTTGGATTGAATCTATGTTGGTTTGGTTCTGCTATTGTCTATTCTTGCATTTGCTACAACAACTCATGTGCAATGTTTCAACTCATATGTCATTTTCTGTTTTGCAACAATCTTGAGGATCACTTGTGTGTAAAATTTTCAAATAGCATATTTTGGGTATGTACAAGCTTTCTACCTTATCCAAATGTGTTTGGTTTGAGCTCCAACTTTGAAATTTCATTTTAAACCTCATTATGCAGTTACAATCAGGCTTTAATTTGTGTACATTATTTGAGAAAACCAAGAGCACCATCATCCTTGTTAAAATTCACATGAGTTGGACCTAAATTTTGTTTAAAATGATGTTGTTTTGATTGAGATTGAGGTGATCATGTTTTGGCATTTTTTTATTTATTTGGCTTGCTTGGATTTTGCCCAGATTCTACACTTTGAGGTTTATCTTTCAATAGGGTGGTTTTATACATTGAATATATCACCACCCCAGTGGTCATGGCCTACGCGCTCATGTCTTGCCTTGCCTAATTGTCCTGAGTTCGATCCGTGTGGAGATCAACTCTTTTGGCTTTTGTAATTTATTTCATGTTTTAAATATTTCTCTTTTCTTTCTCATGGAGTGTTCACATGCGCATCCTGGTTGAGTTGGTAGAGTTTTGTACTCATGAACCAAAGGTTGTGGCTTCAACACTTGAAATGTGCAATTCTAATTTTTTATCACTTGGTTTTTTTTAATGTTTTATTCACAAACTTAAAACCCTCATAACTTTTTCATTTTTCAACATTTTTGATCCATTCTTTTTACAAAATATTCTTTATCATGTATATTTTTGACATAGTGAGAAAATAATTCAAGGATGCCCATCCTATAAATACTTTAACCCACTTGGAAATCATGTTGCTTTTTAGGGTTTTTAACTTGTTTCTTTTGAAACTTTTCTCAATTATTTCTTGAGCTATCTTGTGAGATTGTTTGTATTTGATCCACATATGTTTGTTAACTTGCTTAAGTGGTTAAGTGTTGTTTGGCTCAAAGTCTTGTCATGATCTATCCTTGCTCTTGTGAATACATCTAATTGAATGATACTATGAACTATGTTTGTTAATCCTGCTTTGTCTCTTGATGTTGTAACTTCTTGAGAATGTTCTTTATGTCTTCTCTACTTGTTTAGGTGTATTGTTAGAACCCTAATATGTTATGACTTGCTTTGTTTTAATTGTTAACATGAACTCGTATATATTTCCAATGAAATTTTTGAACTTCTTACTTGAACTGTTGTAACACTTCTTGTTTGCTTATATACTTGATTGTCATTAATGCATGATTGTTGGTCTTATGTTGTTGCACTTAACATTCTTTGAAAACTATAACATGTTTCCTTCAAGTTGTTACTTGCTTGCATTAAAATTGTTTGAACTACATGTTGTTGTTTGTCTTGATGGTTGTTACCTCATTTTATCTTCATCTTTGTTAAGATGCTTCAAGTTGTTTTCACCTTATATGTTTGGTCTTGTAAGAACCTCTGTCGTGCCCCTCCTCTAGGTATTGTAATATCTTTGTGCATTATTAGTTGTAACTACTTGACTTGATTGTAACATTTGCTTGATGTTGTTACATTCTTGCATCTTTTCTTGGTTATCACCATACTCTTTTATATGTTCATCATGTTTGAATGAATGCTCATATGTATGTTTTAACTTTGTTAAGTTACTCCCCATGTGATGGAACTTGTTAGTTCTCATCCAGTTGCCTTATCTTTTCCCATTCCAAAAGAAAGTCTCTCTATTGACTTCACTGTCATAGATAGCTCTTTACCCTCCCCTTGACTTTGTTAAGTCATTTTGAATCCTAGCTTAGTTAGGTTAGAACCTATATCCATTAGAATTTTGCTTTAAGTCTAAAAGACCTACCCCTTGTTAGAAGTACCCTTCAACTAGAACTTTAAGATAAAGTTTATTAACTATATGTAGGAATCATTGTCATGATTACTTACTCCTCTTTTGGTTTTTGTAAAAGTCAATCCTCTTGAGTGTACAATTTAAATCTAGAGAGTTTTGTTAAACTCTATATAAGCATTGTTATGTTTGTTCCCCTTTGAACCTTGATCGTTAATCAAGAGTTCTTCATACCTAGTGAGGTGAACTACAGTTGCTCTGATTCTATCCTATTTAGGATACGTAGGAAGAGGATGCGATATCTTTGCGAGCAAATTTAGAAACTATACTTAGGTCTTTACCTAACCTTATACCCAATCCCAAACCATTAGCAAACATCTAGCAAGTATAAAATACAAACATACAAAAGGTTCCTGTAGAGTACTACAAATGTTTAGGATGTGAAATATCTACCCTAGGCATAACCAACCCCCAATCCCCGAATCTCTTAGCGTTGTTGTTACGTCGCGCAAAAGGTTTTTCTTTCTTTAACCTTTCCTTTGGATAAATCAAAGTCTAGTTATGAATATAATGAATTAAGATTCAAGTTAATCAATAGTTTGACATCACGATTCTCACCGCAACATATGCGAGCAAAGAAAACACCCACTACCTAAGAACCTTAAGGCCTTCTCGTCAGACCCGCACTCGAGGGGGGACTTGATGTTAAAAACTCATGTCCTTGTTGACACATTTAGCGGAAGTGAAACTGGTGACGAACTCGACTATCTTCTCATAAGATAGATGATCCTTAGCATTCAAAAGTCGGGCTTGACGATGTAATTGTCCTTGCTTTTGTCGAAGTGGCCCTCCTCCCACTCGAGAGGGAACTTTGCCTCTAAAGACTCCACCTGTTCCTCGTCCTCCTACTTGACCATAAGGTCGTACATGGAGTCAACAGCCGCATGCGACACAAGATTTACGACGAAGTACCTGTCCTTAAAGGTACAGACAGAATCCTGATACATTTGGAACAACTTCCTCTACTTCTTTAGGGATACCCAATTATGTCGAACTTGGAAGGATTGTCGTTGTAGATGAAAGGTGCAAAAGAACAAGGGAACATAGCTCCAATGCAAAGGTGTTGACACACGAGCTCGAACGCTTGCACAAACACAATCGCGTGAAGCTGTGAAGGTGCCAAATGTAGCCACTGGAACACCCCCTTCTGGAAATCACTAAAGGACAGACAAAGCCCTGCGTCCCGAAACGCAAACTCGTACATCGAGAACCGCATCCCTTTGAATGATGAGCATATATGATGCGTCTCTTTGGGCTTGTAAACTATCCAATTCGGGGAGACGTCACCGACAAGGTTCTCGACGGTAGCAAAGGCGTTTGAGTCATCGATGGAGAAGCGTGACACGATGCTAAGGGGTTCCTTCCCGGCTGAATCTAAAGGTGTATGGGTTTGCTTGACCCTGACTTGCTCAACGGAGGCGTCAGGCTCGACTTCCTCATCGATTATAATGACACCCTCGGCCTTTATGACCATTTTACCTGAAAAGCAAAGGAAAATGGTGAATTCAACATCTAATATCAAATCCACCCTTCAACCGCAAATCAAGTGAAAGGGAGAAGAAAAGGGCGATAAGTCGCTCGACAAGCTTCCCCAACCATAACACTCGCCAAGGAAAACCCCTCAACAAGAAGACTCTCCTTAATGCAAAACAGTGGGGGCCCCTCCTTGCTAGAGAGGCTCATCCACGAAGATACTCTCCTCGACGTAATACATCGAGCCTCCCTCCTCGACAGAAAGGCTACTTAGCACGTAAAATCTCTCCAATTGAACACGAGAAGCCTCCTCGACAAGTGACTTCCTCGCGATGTTCACGCGTTCACAAGGAGAAGGGCTTCCCGAGGCCTTCATTGTAGGACCCCGAGGCCTTCAGCGGAAACCCCTTGAAGTTCCCCAGAATCCTCATGAACTCCCTGACATCTTCATCGGAAAATTCATGAATCTGCCGAAAACTTCATGGTTCCACCGAAAACTTTATGAGTTCGTTGGGAACTTCATCAGTTTATTGGAAACCTCATAGACTCAACGGAAACATCATCGAAAAATTCATAGAATCTGGAAAAGGGCCAGGGACTTACTTGAAGGAAAGTGGATTCTGGACAACGGTTGCGACGGTGAACGTACTTTGGGGAGCAGAGAGAACTTTGAGAGATTTAGGGAAAAATCCTGAGTAGAATAAAGGGGATCGTGAAAATGAAGCGGATTTCCCCCTATTTATAACCCTAGAACGAGAAGCGGGGCATCACTAGGCACTCAAGGACCCCTTACTCGCAGCCGCCCTAAGAATTTATTACTCTTCACATGTGTCCCTAGAAGACACCATGCATGTCCATTCAAATCCTTCTTCTGCTCGAGACCATATGTGCCTGTTCCTTTCCCTTTTCGTCGTAATGTCTCCCCGGGAGAGGCGGGAGAAGAGCAAGGACTACATCTGACGGACATGTCTCCCTGCAAGCACCTGTCCTGTCGAGCGGCTCCTACTCCTGGCCACGTGCATTTTCCCGCGGGCTCAGTACTTCGGGAAGGCCCTCGACGCTAGAACTAACTCTTAAGTCATTAGTCTTATGCTTCTGAGCAACGACTTGTGGGGCTTCTATTCTGGACTGGGACAGAGGCTGCCCCACTGTCGGGCACAACCCAATCCGTCTCTTCGTCAGGGAGGGCCGAATAAGGGTCCAATTCATCACATCACACGGGGAGTACTTACGTGTATCCCCCATAGACTCCACGTGCCCCCACACGAGGACACGTCATCAGGCAACTATCCACATCTAAAATAATAAGTCACCCACCTCCCAAAGATCACAGGACAGTTGTCCCAGGATGAAGACCACGCGCTGGTCTTTCATGTGCCACGTAGAACCTAGCAGTTACTCGTATTAGACATAGTGATCCAATCCAATGCAAAGTAACCGTTGACCCAGCGCTGTGGACACATTATAAATACCCTTTTTCACTAGAGGGTCGGGTATTCTATTCTCACCATTTTTTGTACTTGCCTTATCCCTCTTACTGAAACTGACTTTAGCATTGGAGTGTCTTGCATGTACAACCCCTCCTTTTTTCGACCACCGACAAATTAGGAGCTCACGACGTGTTGCTGGCTGCTGATCCTTTTCTGATATGGTAAGATCAATTTCTAAAAGTCAACCGAACCAAATCGAGCCACACCACGAACACCCCTACTCAATAGTGACATAAATGATCATTCTAACATAAACATTTTAGGAAAAAATTAATTGTCAAATATAAGCAAGTGTATTATTAATTCCTAATAGGCATAATTTCATTTTTGGTCCCCCTAGATTGGACGTTTTAAACTATTGATCCCCATATTACAAAACCAGTCATTCTGGTCCTTTAATTTTGATGATCTTTGGATTTTTGTAATCCCCCTCCAATTTTGCATACGTGGCAGTGATGATTAGGATATAATTTTTATTTTTAATGACATGACATTGATGACTAGAATATTTATTTATTAATATTTTTTAGTTAAATTAATTATGTCTTTTAATTAATGATAATTTATTTATTAATATTTCGTTTAATTAATATGCTCTTTAAAAAAAATTTAATACAAGTTTTAAAAGATACTTATATGGGCTTAAGGCCCATACTTTTAACTTCTTTTCAATCCACAAGTAGTCAAGAGACATGGTTTGAATAAACTATATAAATACTAAATAGAAGTATAACATAAACAATGTGGGACAATACCATATCTCAATCTACACATAAACCATTTTTATCACTGCTCAAATCCTTAAGTCTTTCTTTAACTTCATCAACCCAGACCTATAGAAGCAAAAGGATTAACAACAAAAAGAAAAGAGTTTCATTCTCGGTGAAAATCGATGTGAGCTTCTAAGTGTTACCTGGACTGTGATTCCTGAACTTACAATTTTATGATGTTGTAGTTTTTGTGGTAATTAAAAGGTCTGCCGTGCATTTCTGGTGTGTATTCATCAAGACACACATATGACATGCCTTTCTCATTCTCCCTCTGATGCAAAACAAACAAGAAAATAAATAAATAATTAAAGAACGGGGTCAATTGATTAATTAATTAACCTCACTCTATGAATCTTTGAATTAATTAAACAAAAAAGAAACAAAACAAAAGAAACAACTTTAACCAACCAACCAACCTCGTATCCATATGTTATATGATTAGCTATGTTACTTCCTGCTCCCTGCGGCAACCACCTTGGAGTGCTTAGTGATCTTCACAATGAAATTTCAGCTCATCAGTTAAATGATAATGTTTTGAATTGTTGAGCTATTACCACAAAGTCCCTTTACACAGTCCCAATCCAAGAATATGAGCTATCACCACAAATAACTTTTCATTTTTTTTGTTGTGTTATCTGACACCATTGGAAAGTCACCAAATAATTCGAGCACGTTACTGGGTTCAACCCTTTCCACTAGTTCACTTGGGTTATTTGATACCATTGAAAACTCACCTTTTCAGCATGGAGTTGTTGTTGTTGTGAAGTAAAACAATTTTGTAGAAGCAGTTTTAATTTTGTGGAGTCTCACATCATTTTCTCTTAGTATTATGGAAGAGTTTATAAAACTTGGTCAAGAATAAAGTAATGCATAAGTGGATTGGGATGGAATTGGGCCTTTGAGAGCTAAACATTTTTTACACTTAGGCCCTTAATGATTTTTCAAAATTTTAATTAATTAAATAATAATTTAAATTATTAATTCTCTAAAAAAGTATTAAAAATATTGAATTAGTTAAAAAAATATTAAATTAGTTAAAAACATTATTTAACATCAAAATATCCTAGTCATCTTTGCCAAGTAATTAAAAATAATTTTTAAATCTTAATCATCACTGTCACCTATGCAAAAATGGAGAGAGACTGTAAAAATCCAATGCTTATCTAAATTAAAGAACCAAAATCGCTGGTTTTATAATAAGGAACAAATTGTTTAAAACGGCAAAAATAAAAGACCATCATTTATGTCTTCATAATATTAAGAGTTAAATATATTTTTAGTCCCTATAAATATCTCACGTTTTATTTTTAGTTTTTATAAAAAAAAGGACATATTTTGGTCCTACACAAATTTTATGTATGCAATTTTAATCCTTGCTATTTTTAAAATTTTTGAAAACTATTGAATTACTCCTAAACATTTAAATTTTTGAATAATTTTTTTGATACGTGTTCACATTACTACAAAATGTTTATTTACCAAATTATATAATTTTTAAAATTAAAAAAATTAAATATGAATTTTTTAAATTTTAAAAAATAATGATAAAAATAAGGCAAATCTCGACTTATAAATCAAATTTTGAGTTTTTTTTTTTCGAGGAACTTTTTATAACGGTCTAAACATATCTACAAAATAATCATTTAAAAATACACATTAACTTAATAATAAAAATTAAAACTACTTGCATAATTATTTCGTAGGGAATCAATCACGCTATTTTTTTTTTATAGGAATAAAAACTAAATATGATAATTTTATAGGAGAAAGAAATTTAACCCTAATATTAATAACATACTTACGAAAGCTAGGGTGTGAATAGTAGTAGCATCTCCCAAAACCAAGCCAAACACATATACACAAGAAACAGAAACCAAACATTTTTCTTTTTCTTTTTTTATTCTACCACACTTGACTGTTGACTCTATTTTCTAGCCTTAAAAAAATTTTAAAAAAAATTAAAAACCACTGTTGAAATTGAAAACTAAGATATCAATTTGTCAAAAATGAGTTGAAATTTAAGAGATCCTTGAGAAAAGGGGTTTCAGTAAACAAAGAAATCATCAATGGAAGAAGTAGCAGAAGGACTATGGGGTTTATCAGACTATCACGAAAATCGCGGCGAAATCGCAAAATCCATAAAATGTCTAGAAGCAATTTGCCAAAGCGAGGTTTCGTTTTCCCCAATTGTCGAAGTCAAAACCCGTCTTCGAATCGCTTCAATCCTTCTTCATCATTCTCACAACGCTAATCACGCTAAATCTCACCTCGAACGTGCCGTTAGTATCTTCTCAATCCTTCAATTTCGTTCGATTAACTTATTTTTAATTAATTTTTCGTTGTTGTTGATGCTGTTGTTGTAGCAATTGCTTTTGAAGTCTATACCTAGATGTTTTGAATTAAAGTGTAGAGCTTATAGTTTGTTGAGTCAGTGTTATCAACTTCTTGGAGCTATTCAACCTCAGAAACAAGTGTTGTTTAAAGGTCTTGAGCTTGCTGCTTCTGCGGGGCATGAGTATGCTTCTAAGTCTTTGCTTTTAATTTTTATTATTTTATGGATTTAGCAATTCGTGTTTTAAATTGTGGTTTTGTGGAGTGTAGAATTGTTGCCAAATATAGTGTGATTAATATGATTTAAATTGCGGTCAAATTGGGGGATGGTTTTTAAAACTATGAATGAAATGTGTTCTTTGGTCAATAATAGAGTTTTCAGTAAAGATTCGTAACCAAGATTTGGCTGCTATATGTAGTTGCAGTTAATATCAAGGAATGAGATGGGATCATGGTTTAAAACTTTTGTTGAAGATGCCTTTATAAATATATATAATTATGATTTGCTTGTTGCTTTGGATAATGTTCACTTAGAATAGGGATGCAAACTATCCTCCTCCAAGTCTAAAAAACTTATTACAAGTAGTTCCTTCCTATTGTTTTATAGGAGTGCCCTCTCTCTCTCTCTCTGGGCCTAACTCATTCTTACAAAACCTGATTTATAAGGTGAGGATTGCTCCCATTTATAAACACAACACATACCATATCTCTAAGCAACATGGGACTAAATCCACCCCTTCAAAGCTAACACAATGAAGTTGTTAGGGGCTGCAATGAGGCAACTAAATCCACCCCTTCAAAGCTAACACAATGAAGGTGTTAGGGGCTGCAATGAGGCAAGCCAAAGTGCTGCAATTAAGGCGAAAAGTCCAACACACCCCCTCACGCTTGGGCCTCAATGAGCCCGAAGCTTGGACGATGCGGGAAGCCCAACAATGGATCTAAGATAGGCTCTGATACCATCTGAGAATTTGGATGGGCCTAACTCATCCCTACAAACACCGTCTTATAAGGTGAGGATTACCTCATTTATAAACACAACACAGACCATATCTCTAAGCAATGTGGGACTAAATCCACCCCTTCAAAGCTAACACAATGAAAGTGTTAGAGGCTGCAATGAGGCAAGCCAAAGTGCCGCAATTAAGGTGACTAGGGGCGGACTGCAATTAAGGCGAGAAGTCCAACAATTTATATGTTTTAAGTTTTAACTTGAGAGAGATTGTAAAAACGTTAGCTGTAGTCTGTATATAGTAAATGCTAAATAGTAATGGAAAGTTCTGATTTGTATGAATGGAAATTCATAAGTTGTAACTTTTACACCAGAGTGTAAACTGTAGAGGAAACATTTGCTGTTTGTTCTTTCCATGCCCCCTATCATTTATGCTTTTCCCTCTTTTCACGCACCTGTACCATTTGTTTCATGATAAATAACTAAACTCAATAGTAATTGTATACCTATACGGCTATACCTACATTTTCAGCCCGAAAATCACCTTTTACTTTTTCACATGAGTATTCATGTCTGACAAAGGTGTTGAATATTTTATATTGATGAAGAGCTGGAAAGCTTCTTTTTTTAATTTCTAAATTACAGGCTTCAAATAGTTAATTATTTATCACATATTTTTATAATGTGTTATCAATATGACTGCGTTGCATGCAAATCTTACCAACTAATGCTGCTTCTGTTACATGTTTTTTGCTTATCATGTTGAAGAATTTCAACAAAATTGTGGTCTTGCAACTTCAATTCACAGCTTGCAAATGCTTTGTCAATTGAAGGAGACTACCAGGGTTCATTCTCTGCTTTAGAATGTGGATATGACTGTGCTACAGATGTACGCAACCCGGAGTTGCAGGTTAGTTGTTGTGAAAAATGAATAATATATTTCAAATATGAATAATGTACGAGCACGAATCTCTTTATATAGACTATTCTAATCTAATGGGCCTAATCAATGGACTTAAGGTCCGAATATAAATTACTACTAACAATAGTAAAAAAATAACGACAGTAACAGTTAAAATAAATTATTTAAATCAGTTGTCAAAATTTCATTTGCTTCCTTCTCTACCCTTTGCATCTGAGTCATAAATTAAACTGAAATGTTACCACTAATAGGTAGACCCTTCTGGAAATCTTTTCAAGTTTTAGATCAAACACCTTTACTTACCTTTTTAATAAATTTATAATAAAGCTATAACAAATATTCTTAAAACTAAATTGAAATTTTTAAATGAACAAATTCCCTCTTCTTTTTTCCTTCCCTTATTCTTAACTCTTCACTTTCATCCTTTTTAACTGGTTCTATTTTGATATTTGACTTCTTTTCACACATGTTGCATGCGTGTCAACACTTTAGTTTGCTAAAATAAGGGGTGTTCCAATTATGCCGAGTTTGCTATAATATTTGCCATCTGTCTGTCAGTAATTCCTTGTTTTATTGTTTGGACCAGATGTTCTTTGCCACTTCGATATTGCATGTCCACCTCATAAAATGGGATGATAGTAATTTGGTTGAGCAAGCTGTTAATAAATGCAATGAGATTTGGGAGTCAATTGAGCCAGATAAAGTGAGTGCAAATGTTCTTTAGCTTCTAACTTTTCATGTGTAGACAATGTTCACCCACAGACATGAGCATGTTTGCAACTGAACTCTACCTTGATTCCTTTTTGAATTTAATCTAACTCTTTACTCATTTGCTTCCGCACAATCCTCAGAGACAACAATGCCCTGGCTTGCTCTTTTATAATGAATTACTGCATATATTCTATCGAACGCGGCTATGTGATTACAAGAATGCCGCACCCCATGTAGACAATCTGGATGCTGCCGTGAAGGCTGAAAGGAAGCAAACACAACATATGCAAGAGCTAGTGAAGGAGCTCAGTGCTTTAGATCAAAGTCTTTCCAGGTCTGATCTTCACTACAGAGAAAGAGCAGCACTGTCTGAGAAGCAAACAATGATTCAAGAACAGCTGAGAAACACAAATGGGTTCAGTTCAACTGGGCGGGAATCCCTTGAACCAGTATATTTTGGGAATGGTAGAAGGACACTAGGAGATAAGCTTCAATTAGCACCACCTCCTATTGATGGGGAATGGCTTCCTAAAAGTGCTGTCTATGCACTTGTTGATCTAATAGTTGTTATATTTGGGCGCCCCAAAGGACTTTTTAAGGAGTGTGGAAAGCGCATACAGTCTGGCATGCGTATAATTCAAGGTTGTTTGGTAACAGTTTTTGGTCTCTGTCTGCATGCATTTTCCTTCCTTTGGCTTTGGATCAATTTATTGTTTTTGGCATGTAAAAGCAAAAGCATTAGACTGCAAATACAACTTACAAGTACTAATTTGGAATTCAAAATAGAAATTGCTGTTTTAAATTTGCACTTCCTCAGGCTATCATCGTTACTACTTGCCAGATATTCTATATGTCTACTCACAGCCATAAAATGTATTTTCTGGTTGTTTCTAGAATTTATTGTTACATACATTTTTGAAACATCATTGGATTAGAAGCATCACTCCTTTGGATTATTCTTTCAGAGAACATGATCAACGAGTTGATTTGTTTTTGTTATTCGTGCATATGGATTTCCATGTTACTAACTGCTGTTGAGACTGAGTCATCCTTGCCACTTTCAAGTCACTTTCCTTATGAAAATGATTTTTCTTCCTTGCAGGTGAATTAGTGAAGCTTGGAATTACTGATCGTGTCAGAGGTGAGATTCATTATTCTTATTCTATCCACAAGACTACTATGCTTTTATGCAAACAAAGATTCCATATGCAACTGGTTAAATTTTCTTGTTTAACAGAAGCGGACTTGCAACAATCTTCTATCTATATGGCTGGAGTATACTTAATGCTACTAATTCAGTTTCTTGAAAACAAAGTGGCCATAGAGCTCACACGGACAGAGTTCGCTGAAGCACAAGAGGTTTGTTATCTTTGTGTTGTGCTTATATATTTGGGTTTCTGTAGTATATTGTGGAGCACTAAGGACGAGCAATGCTATTGATGGCTTATCGTGGTTCATGGTGAAAGGAGAAAAAACTCACAGCATACTAAAACTGTTGTTGAAGACAGTTATAAAAACAAGGAGAAAAAGTAGAACACCGTTAAATAAAGAAGATAAAATCATATGATTGAAATCAAAACAAAAAATAAAAGTAGGACAAGAATAATATTCTTTTTACAGAGCAGAGACTAAGAAACTCACAATTTACAAAACGGAGAAACAGTGTGAATGAAATAGAGATAGACAGTAAAAGAGAGAAGTATGCAGAGCAGAATAAGAGGACAAGAAAGGAGTGGGGGAACTTAGAAAATATGGAATTAGATATTACAAAAGGAGGAAAACGACATGGCTTAGTGTTTAATACAGTTTGGGGATCTGCCCATCTTTATTTTCCATTTTATGTTCATTTTAAACAGAATATGGAAATAGAAAAAGATATTACAAAAGAGAAAGGAAGTCACTATTTTCTCAAAGATGTGCTGTTCACCAAAGATGAGAGCAACTGAGAGATGATAGACATGTGTGGGTGAGAGGTGACAGATAAGTGCAAGTGATATATGGCTGAAACGTTCTGTTAGTTGAGATTAAAATGGGTTTTAGTGTTTAATACAGTTTGGGTTTGTTTTGCCCATCTTTATTTTTCCTTTTTATGTTGATTTGGTGCTTTTTCTGCCACGCTGTTGTGGAAATAGTGACTTCCATGTAATAACTTGCATTACATTCTGTTAAATTTCAAATCTCATTTAATATCCACCTTATTAGCTGTCTTGGTTTTGGCGATATGTTTCTTGTACTAGTGTCGTGGATTTGAGAAGTTTGTAGTGAATTTGCATCATGTCATACTTAAAATATGAAATTAATGGCAATCTGTGCAAATTTTCATGCTTTGTTACAGATGAAAAATTGGTTTACGTGGTTTCCAACTAGTGTAGTGGATTTTGAAAAGTTGGCAGCGAATTTGCATTCTACTATACTTGAAATCATTAATGGCATTCTGTGCAAAATTTCAGGCATTGGTACAGATGAAAAAATGGTTCATGCGATTTCCGACTATATTACAGCCATGTGAATGCAACATTGAGATGCTTAGAGGCCAATATGCTCATTCTGTTGGCTGTTATAACGAAGCCACCTTTCATTATCTTGAAGCAGTAAAGGTATATATATAGTATATATTTTTGTAGTGATCAAGATTCACTCTTTTCAGCTTTTTTACTGGTGATACATTCATATGCTGGTTTAGCTTGCTTGAGATCACATGTAAGGTGTTTTGTTTAGTTAATGATATGAATTCTTGATGGGGATACTTTAATGGTCATCCTGATAGAACTTCATATTTTTTGTGTAGCTTACAGACAGCAAATCAATGAAAACCATGTGCCAGGTTTATGCAGCTGTTTCTTATATCTGCATTGGTGATGCTGAATCTACTTCACAGGTGTAGTGATACCTCTAGTTGAATTGGTGCTACTTACTTTTTTTTTGAAGCAGGTTGAACCTATGGGCATTATTTTGTTAACCAAAACATATTTTGCCTGCAGGCACTTGATTTGATTAGGCCAGTTTATGGTATAATGGATTCTTTTGTAGGAGTTAGAGAGAAAACGGGCATTCTTTTTGCTTATGGTCTTTTATTGATGAAACAGCGGGATCTTCAAGAAGCAAGGTAATTTTTCGTATAACTTTTATCCAAACTTGACCAGTGCTGTTTGTCTGGATGTGAATCTCCAACTTATAGTCTTGTTTGTATGGAAAATTTTCTACTTTCTATAAAAGTTATTTTTTTCGTGTAACTTTTATTCGAATTCCATTAGGGTTGTTTGTCTGGATGTGAGTCTCCATATTGTAGTCTTGATTGTATGGAAAATGTTTCTACTTTCTATATCTATTTGATTCAAAATGTTTTATATCAATGCAGAAGATTCCCCCAAGACTTCAGTTGAATTAATCTGCAACTACAAACAATAACATTGACATATTTCTGCTTTGTCTGCGTCACAGCTATCATTCTTCAATTTTTTCAAAATAACTTATTCTGGTTTAGATTATTGTGTTCAAAATATCTTATCATTTAGAGCTTTATAACTGAACTAGTTATTTTCATCTTCGGAAATAGAAGTGTCTTTGTTAGGTACTTGGTTTGGGTCTAAGCCCAACAAATGTGTCGAATAGAAAAATGAGTTATATTTGCTGATGTGGCTAGTTGGTTAGAGGGGAATGATAGTTATATAAAGGATAGTGATAGCAAGAGAGAAGGCATTGAGAATTATTCAATTAGGAACCGCAATGATTTGGACAGATAATTTTCTCTTCTCCGAGGAGGAGCTTTGCTCTGGAGTTGCAGGGGTTATTCTTCTGTAATAGTTACTGTTTTTCTATTAATAATACAATTTATTTTCTCTTGAATATTGGGTTCCTAACAGTTTTTTTCCCTGGATATAATAAGCAAAGATTAATAATTAGTTTATGTCTGCAAATGCAATTAAAGATCAGAAAACATAAGAAAATATTTACAACACATTCTCAGTATCTCATGATTACTTGAATTTGTATGTGTCTTAGTGAAGAAGTTTGGAAGCACAAAATTCATGAGCTTGAAGAGAACTACAAATCAGTTTAGAAAATCAGAACAAATCATGATAATAATAACTAATATTAAATCTGATATGAAGAGATACTCTAGGATATGCTAAGTTTATATAATGACACTAAATTAATATGGAGATATTATAAGATATCTTTTAATATTTTAACACATTACATGGATACAAACAATAAGAACAGTTTATGTGCCTTAGTTTGATGTTTTTATTTCTTCCTCTTTCCTCTTAAGTTTTAAATTTGTTGTAGAAATCGCTTGGCAAATGGATTGCAGCTGGCACATAATTTTTTGGGGAACCATCAGCTTCTTTCCCAATATTTGACAACCCTTGGCAGTTTGGCCCTTGTATTACATGACACTGTACAAGCCCGGGAGATATTGAGATCGTCTTTGACCTTGGCAAAGAAGCTTTCTGATGCTCCTGCTCAAGTCTGGGTGCTGACTGTTTTGACAGGTACCTCTCTTAATAGTTTTTTATTGTTAACATATCTTTTTTACTACTTTTAATTTAAATGTGCCCAAGTTATAGTTTGCAGAGCACACTGTTTTATTCTTGTCTCTGTATTTAGATAGCTTCCACTTTATCTTGCATTTCTTGCAGTGTGCTCTGTTCTGGTTTGTTGATAAATATTGTTTAAGATGGCCTGGTATGGAAAGTTGGGGTGTCTTTTCTCTCTGAACTGCATGGAACCTATACTTGTAAATATATTATTTTTTCCCAGTTCCTTTCTCTACAAGTGCTCAGTTCTAACCTTGCTAATCTTATCAAAGAAGCAGGTGCCCTTCAAAGTCAGAATTTCATGTGAACTGGACTAATTGAATTGCTATTAGCGATCCGATGTTGGTTTGTAGATTCTGTTGGAAATCATTTTCTGTTATATATGTTGGTGATTTAGAAGATCAAAGGCCAGTCATTTATTTTTACACTGTTCTCGTGGCAAAAGAATTTGAAGTTATAATTGCTTAACCAGAGTGAGAAATTCAAGAAAATTGGAGAAAGTGTAGCAGAGAGATTCCTGATGATAAGGAAAAATCATAAAGGAAGTGTTGTGTGAATTGCAAATGAATGTGTTGATTATATCTATGGTTGTTCAAACTCCCGACTTAACTCATAAAATCGTATAGACTTATGTCTCTAGGTATCAAAGTCGAGTCAGATTGCTTACAAAATTGTTAGTTAAACTTGGGTAGACTCATATAGATACACGTAGAATCACAATTTTGAGGGTGTTTGAACTAGCAATAAAATAATGGTTATTTTCGCCAATGCATGCCTAAAATGACAATGGTCAAGATTTTTTTTGGTTAGAAAACCCAAAATGCAACAGTTGAATGATAAGGCTGTGTGGTGCGAAAAACATTAATTTCATTGTTCACGGGTAGTTAAAACCGTGATTCACGGTAATCGAATAGACGCAGAAAAATCATGAGACAATTGAAAATGAGAATGAGTTATTATTTCATTGTGGAAGTTTACAGAAGGATCGATTTGACAAGCACAATTGCCACAGAGCTAGGCTCGTATGGAGGGCTAGATGCTCTCCATTCTAACTGAATACAAAGCAATTCTCTCGATACACTCTTAGATTCTCTCCTTCCACTATTTATTCACCTGCCCCAGCTTAACAGAATTAGTTATCCCTAATTCTCCCATCTACTGTCTTTGGATACTTTCTTACTCTTCCTTGAGTAAACTTGCCACACCTTGGGGCCCTGTGATAGAGTTCGAACTGTTATCAATTCATTAGGCCTAGCCCCCAAAACAGGGTCCCTAACATAATCCCGCACGATCTTACAATCTTCTATGAGTTGAGCCTACATAGAGTTAATGAGTTTTCATAGACTCATGTTTCAAAACTTTGATTCGGTCCATTGGACAAGTGTTTGTAGAAAACTAGTTCGGTAATTTGCTAACACATTAGCTGTCGGATAATGGCAACTTTTATATGCTAACAGATAGGTGGAGGGATGTGTTTTCTTCATTTCTTTTTTGAAAATATTTATTTAAAAAATTTTGTACTTGGTTCTTGCAGCTTTATATAAAGAATTAGGAGAAAAGGGAAGCCAAATGGAGAATGATGAGTATAAAACAAAAATATCAAAAGATTTGCAGAAGAAACTGGCTAATGCACAATCATCCATTTATCATATTGAATTAGTAAGCTCATCTCAACGAAGCAGCACTATCTCTCTGTTTAGGTTTTTAATTAATTATAGTCTGTTTCACCATTTTGATTAACAGATTGACAAAGCAAGATTTGAAGTTCAGCAGTCACATGAGTTCAACATCAAGCGTAAAATGGCTAGCCAAACTGCGGGAGTCAATCTTGATATTCCAGAATCTATTGGCCTGCCAGCACCCTCACCTTTTCAACCATCAAGGCTAATTGATATAGATAATAGTAGCAGTAGAAGACGTGGAAAACGAAGAAGTTAGCGCTTTCATTCCTTGAAGCGAACCCTGTATACTATTGTGAATTAATTACATGTAATTGTTCCAAGGTGCAAGCAGGTTGAAGAGTCTCTCAGATCAGGTTTCCATCTTACCTCTTGTCAACAAGGCTCTCCATCATGCATGCATCATCACTGTTAAAGATCCTGCACAGTTAATTTAGGCTGTACTCATAAGTTACACCGAGTAGGATAGATGGACGAACTCACTGGTTAACATGTTAAAATTGTAACATTATAACAGGGTTTTTGTATCTAAAAGAAAAAAAGTAGAATATGTTGTATTATTGTGTAGTTCAGCTATAATTTATTGTGTAACTCGGCTATTTATAGTATTTTTTATTTAGTTTGCAGATGTAAATTTGCTTACCACGTTTGGATGAAATGTTTTGCTTGACAAGGAATTTCATTTTATTTATATACTTTTTCTGCCCTTATTCTCTGAAATGCAATATGGAATTTCTGAAGCTTAGATGCGTGTATTTGATTGTTTTAAGATTGGAAAAAACAGGGACGATAAGTTGTAAAAGCATTTATCATGCTTCCGCGTGTCTTGGCTGCCATTGGTATTTGGTAAGTTGCTTCCAATCTGATTCTGTAATCAGTTGGTGGTGGGGAGTTTAACAGTGCTGGAGTAAAATGGTTCAAGTCTCTTCTAGTTTTAACAGGCAGTCTGGAATTTGAATCCAGATTGAGTCATTTACAGCAAAGAAAACCATGGGTAATACAACCTTGCTTTGGAAAATACCATGTGCTTTATCTTGAACTTAACATTGGCAAAGTAAATCCTTTGCAAGAGCTTTATTTAGTACTCTTAGGCATTGAGAGTTTGGAGGGGAAGGGAGGGAGGACTTTGAAAAATAAGAAAGATTGAATGAACAGAATTGAAAAATTTTGGTTGGGAAGGTTTTGCTTTTATTTATAATATCAAAATCCCTAAATTTGGGGGAATTAAAAATTTGTATTGGATGAGAGATTTTGAAGGTTTTGGAGAGTTGTTCAAATATAATTTTTGTTGTTATAGTAGTTCAACAATTAAAAATATATTAATGATAAGTATTATTTTATAATTTTAAACAACTTTTTTTTTCAAATAATGTTTAACGTTTTTTTATATTTTAAATTTTTTTTTTTTGTTGAAGTCATTCCTTTCCTTCTTCTCCAAACTCTCAAATAGATTCTTAGGGTCTGTTTGGT
Organism: Lathyrus sativus; assembly: GCA_963859935.3. Classification (NCBI taxonomy): domain Eukaryota; kingdom Viridiplantae; phylum Streptophyta; class Magnoliopsida; order Fabales; family Fabaceae; genus Lathyrus; species Lathyrus sativus. The sequence goes on along the minus strand of OZ012736.1, from coordinate 453,920,389 downwards.
TCAAATGAGGGGGAGGGGAAGAGAGGGATTTTAATGAAGGGGAGGGGAGGTGAAGGAATTTTTTAATCAAATAAGTGTTTGGTTCAAAAGAGTGGAGGGGAGGGGAGGGGAGGGATTTTAATTAAAAATGTGTTTGGTTCAGAAGGGGAGGGGAGGGGTTTTATTAATAATTTACATTTTTATCCTTATGATCTTATATAAGTCATATGATATTACAATGTGAAAAATCCGTGCGTATTTTTGTTAGTAATAAAATTTCTAATATTGAGTGATTAAAAAAATATTTATTTGTCACGTAAAGTTAAAAAATTGAGTACAATCGATTCGACTTATAACTTTCCAACATAAATTAAACTATATGCCAATAACATCGTTTAAATTGTGATGAATCATATAACAAAACAAATATATAAAATAACTTATTACAAAATATTAATGGTTCAAAATATTTAATAAAATGAATAAACAAAAATAAATAAAATGATATGGTTTACAATTTGATATAAAAGAAAATATGATAAAGTACATAACAAAATTAAAAGAAAAAAACGAATATAACGAAACATAATTTTTTTTATAAAAAAAAGACAATGATTATGATTTATATTAATTATAAAAATTATAAAATAATTTGAAGGTGGAGAACAATTATAATAAGTTGATGAAAACAATCGAGAAAAAACAGTAACACAAAAGATAACAAATAGTTTTGAAATAATAAAATTAAACTGAGGATATTTTAGTAAATATAATAATTTTTAAATATCAAAACTCATATTCCCTCCCCTCCAAATCCCCCCAATTCGGAGGGAATCAAAAAGTGTGTTTTGGAGGGATTTTGCTCCCCTCCCCTCCCCTCCTCTCCCCTCCTAAAATTTGAACCAAACATATTTAATTAAAAATTTCCCCTCCCCTCCCCTCCATCTACCCCGAACCAAACACACCCTTAGGGTCCATTTGAGAGTTGGTTTTTAGAGAGTTTTGAAGGGGAAAGTTTTGGAGAGTTGCATCTATATTTTAAAATGTGTTTGATGTTTTTAACTTTTTTTTAAAATATACTACATTAGCATATAAAATCACATATTTTTAAAAAATATCAAACACATTTCAAAATATAGATGCAAACTTCTAAAGTCTTATTCTCTAAAATTCTACAAAAACTCTCAAACTACAAACTAATAAGACAAATAGGAGTTTTGATCAAGATGATTTCAGAATCTCCATTATAAACTTATCTAGTTCACAATTTTAATATCTTTTTTCGTCTCGTATCTTATATTTAGGATTTATTTTAGTTTTTTAATTTTTGAAAATATTCCACATTAGTTTTTTTCATCTAATTTGTTAGTCATAGTCAATGACACTCTATGTGACGTTGGTGTGGAACTCAATTTCTATGTCAATTGGAACATTATCTTTTAGTGATTAATTTTAGTAGTCTCTAAATCGGTCACAAATTCAAATTTCTTTGTGAGATTTCATCAAACACCTTTCTTGCACTACATTTTTCTGGGTTTCAAATTATACCTTAAAACGAGTGAGGGTTGCTCATCCCACCCTAAGTGGTGAAGAGCCACTATTTGAAAATTCAAAAATGCACCTCTTCATTTTGAAAATATATCTTCTGACACACTCATTTCACACCAAAACATGTTCTAAGCAATACACCTATATTTTTCCAAAAATTAATCTAGAAGTGTTTTTCGAAACTCACTCTTACAATGATTTTGTTAGTTTCACAACTAAATGACAAATATGGAAGTGCACTTTCGAAATTATCAAACGAAAAATTTAATAAAACACCACCTTGCATGTTTGCTTCACTCATGATCATACTACCATTTGTTCTTTAAATCCTACTGAAACCTCTTTCCACACTTAATCAACCTTTCTATTTCAAAATAACGTTTTGTTGTTTTTTCACATCAAAAGAAGCAAAAGGCGAGTCTAACTCGCTTATCAGATGCTTAGGACTTTGTATATTTTTGAGTTTAAGGTTTAGATAATCTAAAAATCTATCAAGTCTGGTTTGGAAGAATCTTAGGAACATATTCACAAGATTATGATCATTTTCTCTTCAAAACATGTTTAGAATTTCGAAAAGGTTTATGATGATTTAGCAGAAGTAGAAATGAGATAAATTCTCAGGCTAAGTACAAGTAGCTAAACATTTCGACACTATGCTCTAAGGTTCGATAGAAGAAACCTTTGACATAAGCAGTTACGAGATTTAAAAGACAGTTTGAAACAACAAGAGTAGTTCAAAGCAATTCAAATGTCGAAGACACGCAGAAGCAGTGTAGAAGCTTGAAACTCACGTAAGTATTCTTTTTGAACTTAAGTATCCAAGTCATAGAAAGAAAAGAGTATATGAGAAGATGTATGAATATGCACCTTTTCTTTTAATTCTTTGCATTTAAAGCATTCATCTTTTATATTATTTATTTAATCCTTATTTTCAAAGCAATTTTGCATTGTTTTAGTTTGAGTTTACATTTTAATTCTTTACATTCAAACATCAATATTCAAAGCATAAATGTATTTTTCTCAGATCTTTTGCACAAATATGTCCTAGGATTGTTTCGAGTTTAATCTTGTAAGTGAATAAAAACTTGTGATTTGATTTACCAAAAATAACGATAAACACGATGTCGATTATTTTACCAAATGGATTGAGGCCTAAGTAATGACGAAGATAGCCGCGAATAAGGTACATCATTTTCATCGGAAAACATTACTTACAGGTTTGGGTTACCAAAGACTATAGCCTCTGGCAATGGTATACAGTTCACCATTTTTTTTTGGTTTATTTTTTAAATCTAGGAATCACACAAAGTGTATCTCGGTCAAGCAGCCCTAAGAGAGCAGTCAAGTGAAGTCGGCCAACAAGATCATACTCACTAATATGAGAGAAAAATTTAACGAAACCCAGGGACTTTGGACTAAGCAACTTCATGAGGTAACTTATATTCCAGAAAATAACTTTTAAATAATAAATAGAAATACTCTCTACTCTATAACATGAATACAATAGATATCACTAAGTATTACATGTACAATGGTCTTGTCACTTGACCACTCACTCATCGACCATGGAAACCCCCTTCCGAATCGCTTATGGTTTAAACTTAATAGTTCCAATTGAGATCGACACACCTACTTAGAGATGAGAGCACTTTAATGAAGAGGACAATCAAGTCGAACTCAGAAGTTTAGTCAAATTGATAGAAGAAGTCAGAGGAATGGCTCAGATTCATAAATTTGTGGTAAAACAAAGAGCGACAAAGAGGTATAACACCAAGGTGAAACCAAGAAAGGTAAAAGAGGGAGACCTGGTGCTAAAACAAGTAGTGACCCAATCAGAAAAGCAATTTATATACCAATTAGGGAGGATCCTACCAAGTACATCATAAATTATCCCGAGGAGCATACAAGCTTGAAAATTTGGAAAATTTGGAGGGCAAAGAGGTTTTGAGAACTTGGAACATTATAAATATTATACATTGATATAGTTGAAATAAAGCCTTAGGGTTGATTGATATGTAATCATGAAATACTACCAATAAAATATCATATTAAGGTAACACTCTTTTCCCATGCAAGGGCATGGGTTTTAACGAGGCACCCTTGATATTTTGAATAAGTTATGTGCCTTTAGTTAGGAACAAAGCTTGGCTATAACTTATGACTTCTAAGAGAGCATTAAGCAGGAGCCCACATGACTCTCCTTGCATTTATTTAAGAATTCTAAGGGAGTACCAAACATGAATCCATCTTACTCTCTTTGAATTTATTTAAGACTCATAAAGGAGCACTAAATAGAAGTCCACTAGGAACTCATTGCATTTGTTTAAAACTCCTAAGGGAACACCAAGAAGGAACCCACCAAAATCTCCTTGCATTTATTCAAGACTTCTAAGGGATCACCAAGTAGGAACCTATTGAACTCTCCTCACACTTATTTAAGACTCCTAAGGAAGCATCACATAGGAACCCAACATACTTTCCTCATACTTATTTGAAACTCCCAAGAAAGCGCTAAACATGAACCCACTAAGCTCTCCTTGCTCTTACCTATTTTTTTTTTATGATTCTAATACCATGTTTCCAACGCCTATTTTGCGATCTCGTAAATACAACAAATATATTTTCATACGATGAATACAAATTTAAATAAATCTCAATAGAAAAAATAAATTAGGGAGAATAAAACTTGATAATTGGATAAGATATAAATCACAATTACAATACTACTTTTTAATAAGGAAAATTGATTACATAAGCAAGAAAAGTAAAAATCATAAACCATAAAAGCTCAATTACTAAGTGTTTGGGGAGGTCTCGTAAAGATTTTACACCAGAGGATTCTTCTCCTCCACAGTGGCCCCTCAGTAGGCATCCCCTCATTTGGCGAAGACATTGTCTCAGACTTATCCTCCAGATTCTTATTGACCTCAAGACTAGTTTCTTTTACAAGGTGACCATCAACCACCATCTTAAACTAATCCAGCTCGCTAAAGTCGAGCTAGGCGCAGAGGCAAAGAGTTTGAGCTTTTTCCTTTTCAAACCATTGATCTTCAGAGATAAGACCGTCCATTATATCTTATAGGTCCTTCTTGAGATTGCTTGTAACACCCCAATTTTTTTTCTTCCGTTTAATTATTTAACTAAGTTAATTTGTGTATTTGAATGATTTAGCGTGGTTATATGATTTTACATATTGATTTAAATTGAATATTGCTTTATGAATGTGAGGTGTAGTGAGATGGTTGGGAAAAATAAAGTAGTACGGTGATAGTGTATAAGTGGTAGAATAATTAAAATAATAGTCTTTTAATTATTAAATAAAATAATATGAGTAGTGGATTTTTTTTTGTGAATTTAATTATTCTGTTATTAGAGATAAAATAATAAGAATAGAGTAATTAAATATAGGAAATAAAATAGGAAGGTATTATTCGATTTTTGTGAGTAAGTGAAGATAGAAAGGTAAATCCAAAATTTATGAGTGTTGTGATTATAAAAGAAAGTTAGCAAATTAGAGGATTTTTGACAGTAAGTGAATTGGAAAAGTGAAAAAGTTAGGTCAAACAGAAGAGCGAGAGGAGAGCTAGCATAGAAGGAGAGTAGAATCAAGAACAAAACTAAACTTTGGTGCTAGGAGAACAAGGTAAGGGGAGATAATAACTTTCAATAGGGCTCATACATGAGGGGTGAGGTAGAAGAGTCCTTAACCTCCAACAGGTCATTGGGTTGTTCATAAAATTTTAAGTTTTATGATATTATGATGTTACTTGGTTGAATTGATATGTATTTTTATGTAAAATATTGTATGTGATTAGTGCTTTGAATTTTTTAATATTTTCCACCATTGTCGAAGGTTTGAAGTTTCAGGGTAAATGTGAAAGTATGAAAATACATGATTTTTTTAATTTTAATTTGTGATAAACTATGAGTTGTGGTTTTAATCATTAGATCGTTGTTGTATGTCAAATTCTAAGATCGAGGTTTTTTATGGAATTAAAATTAGAGGTCCAGAAGAGCTTCTATATTGGAAAATACAGAAAAATAAATTATCGGTATTCATCTGCGGATTCTAGAACTTAGCTCCGAAATGCGGATTTTAGGACTTGCAGAGGGCACATGCCCAGTGGTAGATGATTCAGAAACAACTCATTTCTAAATATTCTGGACATCTTATCTTGTAGAGCTATAGGAGATTTTTGTTACTACGTATGTCTTATGACTCTTTTGTTGATGCTTCCATGACAATGTTGGATGTTGATGAAAATGAACTAGGTTCGGACAGCTTTTATAATGACTTATGAGCAACTCAAACGTCTGATTTATTCCTGCTTAATTTTTGGAATAGTAACGACCACTAAAAATTTAAGGCATGTATTATATAATCCTTAATGATCCCATGTTACTTGATCGTTTTTCAAATCTTTGGAAACTGGTTCTGTAATGATGACCTGTGATGCATTTATTGTTAGAACACAAATTGGTTCTTAATAATATCTTTATGTTTTGATGATAACTATTATGAAATTTTGTATTAAAGAATTATATACTCTAAAAATTGTTTAAGATTGTTTGCTGCAGATATTAAAAGTGAATATTCTTCTGGAAGAAAATTAGATCTGAACATGAAATTATGCAAGGCTCTGAAGCATCAGAAGCATTTCTTAGAAGATTCTGAGTGATGTCTACAGAAGATTCTGAACGCTATCTACAGAAGGATCTGAAGCAGAAGCAACAGAAGAATCTGAAGCAGAAGCCAGAAGCATCTGAAGCATTGAAGTATTCTGTATGAAGAGTTTCAAGCACAGTTAATTCAGAAGACTCTGATAGTACTAATGCTGCCAGTACTGAGGATCTGATTCCAAACTCTGCTCTGAACAATTACACGCTGAAAGCACACCTGCTGCAAAGACTCTGATTCAGCAAACTCTGATGAACATCAGAAGGCTCTGATCAATCTAGACTCTAATGATTCTTGCTGAAACTTGTTGAAGAAGAATTCAAAGTTATGTCCGTTGGAATGTCCAAACGACTCTTTCCTCATTTATGCTAGACACAAGAACACAGACAAAAAGGATTTCTCTATGCATTCTACTTCTAGGAAAGGTCATGTGATGTGAAGACAAAAAGGCTCAGACCTTTTTGGTACACAGCCTTCAACGTGAAAATCTCTTGGACCTCTGTGCCTATAAAAGCAAGACTTCATTCATTTTCTTCAGTTGACGAAATACTTGAAAGAATTCATTACAAGCTCTCATACAACTTATACTCACTTGCTGGATTTATTTCATTGTTCTTCATCTTAAATGAAAAATCACAGTTGTGATAAAGCTTTATTAGAAGCAAATCAAACACTTGTATTATTGTTATATTTGATTGTAAAAGAACCTTAAGAAGATCCAGTTAGGATCAGTAGTTCTTGAGAAGACTTTGAACAGTTGTTCTTAGTGCTTACTATTGTAATCAATTGATTTAATAGTGGATTAAGTCCTTGTTTGAGAAAGGCAAATCACTCTTGATAAGGGTGGAATGGAGTAGTTGAGTTCAACAAACCAGGATAAAAATCCTTGAGTTTTTATTTCTAAGTTTTTCTACATACTTATTCAACCCTCCCCCCTTCTAAATATTTTCTCACCTTCAGTTGGCATCAGAGCTCCAGTTCTGTGTGTGCTACCACTTCACAGTGACAGAAAAGATCCAGTGAGAAAAACTTTGATATATATATTTGGTTGTTATTATGGCTAAAACTTCAACATCTAACAGTAATAACAGATATGAAGAAAGGGACATAATCAACACTAAACCCCCTATGTTTGATGGGGAGAAATTTGATTATTGGAAGGACAGAATAGAAAGTTTCTTCCTTGGTTATGATACTGATTTATGGGACTTGGTCATAGATGGATATGTTCATCCCACTGATGGTAATGGCAAGAAAGTAGACAGAAAATCTATGACTGAAGCCCAAAAGAAGGAGTTTAGAAATCACCACAAGGCTAGAACAATCTTGTTAAATGCAATATCTCACACTGAGTATGAAGAGATCACAAATAGAGAAATTGCATTTGACATGTTTGAGTCCTTGAAGATGACTCATGAAGGAAACCTTCAAGTGAAAGAGACCAAGGCTCTGGCGTTAATATAGAAGTATGAAGCGTTCAAGATGGAAGAATCTGAGTCTATATAAACTATGTTCTCTAGATTCCAGATCCTTACAGCTGGTCTAAAAGTTCTGGACAAAGGCTACTCAACTGCTGATCATGTGAAGAAGATCATCAGAAGCTTTCCTATCAGATGGAGACCTATGGTCACTGCTCTGAAGCTTGCCAAGGATCTGAACAAGATCACTCTGGAAGAGCTAATCAGCTCTCTAAGGAGCCATGAAATTGAACTTGAGGAAGAAGAGCCTCAAAAGAAAGGTAAGTCTATTGCCTTAAAATCTAACAAATCTGTGAAAGCTTTGCAGGTGATAGAAGAAAGCTCTGAAGAATCTTCTTCTGAAGAAGAAGAAGATGAACTATCCTTGCTGTCCAGGAGAATCAACAGACTCTGGAAGCACAAGCAGAGGAAGATCAAGAACTTCAAAAAGCCAGATCAGCGCAAGGAGTCCTCTGGACCAAAAAGATCTGGAAAGAAGGAAGTTGTTTGTTTTGAATGCAAACAACCTGGTCATTACAAAAGTGAATGTCCAAAGCTTCAGAAAGAAAAGCCTAGAAGAAAGCCTGAGCACAAGAAGAAAGTTCTAATGGCTATATGGGATGACTCTGATGAATCTGGATCCTCATCAGAATCTGAAGATGAATGCGCCAATATGGCTCTGATGGCAGGCATTGAAGATCAGAATGAAGAATCATCTGGATCTGAGTCTGATTCTGAATCAGACTCAGAAGAGGTACTTTCTGACCTCACTAGGGAAGAGCTTATTAAAGTCTTATCAGAAGTCCTGAAAAATTATAATCAGATTAAGCTCAAATGCAAGAAGCTTAAGTGCAATCTTGGCTCTGAGAATAAATTTGTTAAGATCAGAAATTACTGAGCTAAACGAAAATAATTTGAAAATGAAAACCAATTTTGAAATAGCTCAACGAAACTCTGAATCTGAAAGTAAGTCTAAATGCAAAAACATTTTAGAAGAATATGACTTTAGCTTTCAGAAATTTCTTGCTAAAAGCATAGACAGAAGCAAGATGGCTTCTATGATCTATGGGGTTTACAGAAATAACAGGAAAGGAATTGGATATGAATCTTCCTCTGGAAAGGATTTAAATCCAATGCCTGTTGATAAACTTGTTATTAAGAAAACTCCCTTGTACTCTCATTTCAAGTTTGGTCATCTGAATAACATTAAACACACACGTTCTGATCAGAACGTTCCTGTGTTTAAGCCAAAAGTAAGTCAGAACAAAACTGTTGTAAAAAGACAGAAGTTCAGACCAACTTTCAAGGCAGCTAACCAAAAAGGACCCAAAAAGATCTGGGTACCTAAGGATAAGATTATCCTTGTTGCAGATGTTTTTAGCAGAAAAGTCAAGACGCCAGTCATGGTACCTGGACTCTGGCTGCTCACGTCACATGACGGGAGAAAGGTTTATGTTCCAAAGCCTGGAGCTTAAATCTGGAGGAGAAGTGAAGTTTGGAGGGAATTAGAAGGGCAAGATCATTGGATCTGGTACTATTGGTAATGGTAACCTTCCCTCTATATCTAATGTTCTTCTTGTAGATGGATTAAAGCATAATTTATTGTCCATTAGTCAATTAAGTGACAATGGTTATGATATAATCTTTAATCAACAATGCTGTAAAGCTGTTAGTCAGAAGGATGACTCAATCCTATTTAATGGAAAGAGGAAGAACAACATTTACAAAATCAATCTTTCAGAACTTAAAGTTCAAAATGTTAAATGCCTCTTGTATATTAATGATGAGCAATGGGTCTGGCACAGAAGATTGAGGCATATTAATATGAGACGTATATCTCTGATTAATAAACTCAATCTAGTCAGAGGACTTCCTAAGCTGAAGTTCAACTCATATGCTCTTTGTGAAACATGTCAAAAAGGAAAGTTTTCAAAATCTTCTTTTAAATCTAAAAATGTTGTTTCAACCTCAAGACCATTAGAATTACTTCACATTGATCTGTTTGGACCAGTGAAAACTGCATCCATCAGAGGCAAGAAGTATGGATTAGTCATTGTTGATGACTACAACAGATGGACATGGGTAAAGTTCTTAAAACACAAGGATGAGTCACATTCTGTGTTCTTTGACTTCTGCAAACAAGTCCAGAATGAAAAAGATTTCAAAATTATTAAAGTCAGAAGTGATCATGGTGGTGAATTTGAAAACAAATATTTTAAAAAATATTTTAATGAAAATGTCATTGCTCATGATTTTTCCTGTCCTAGAACTCCACAACAGAATGGAGTTGTAGAGAGGAAAAATAGAACTCTGCAAGAAATGGCCAGAACCATGATCAACGAGACTAATCTGGCAAAGCACTTTTGGGCAGAAGCAATAAACACAGCATGTTACATTCAGAACAAAGTGTCTGTAAGACCTCTTCTGGAAAAGACTCCCTATGAATTGTGGAGGAACAGAAAGTCCAACATTTCTTATTTCCATCCTTTTGGATGTATTTGCTATATGTTGAATACTAAAGAGAATCTTAACAAGTTTGATTCTAAAGCACATAAGTGTTTCATGCTTGGGTATTCTGAACGCTCTAAAGGCTACAGAGTATACAATACTGAAACACAGATTGTGGAGGAATCTATACATGTTAGATTTGATGATAAGCTTGGCATTGTAAAGCCAAAGTAGTTTAAAAGTTCTGCAGATAGAGAAGTAATTCTCACAGACTCTGAAGGCTCAGAGGCAGACAAAGCTCAAGTGAAGGAACCTGAAGCAACGCCAGATGCAATTCCTTTAGCTTCTTAGATGAACAACTTGAACATTTCTGAAGAATCAACTGTTAGAGGATCATCTTCCAGAATCAAAGCCTCTCACCCAGAAGATGTGATCATTGGAAAGAAGGATGACCCCATTAGAACAAGATCCTTCCTCAGATCTTCTGAAGCATCATTATTTGGGTTGGTGTCAGTTATTGAACCAACTTCTGTGGATGAAGCTCTGCAAGACAATGACTGGATTATTTCCATGCAAGAAGAGCTCAATCAATTCACAAGAAATGATGTGTGGGATTTAGTTCCAAGACCAAAAGGATTCAACATAATTGGAACTAAATGGGTCTTCAGAAACAAGCTTAATGAGAAAGGAGAAATTGAAAGAAATAAGGCAAGGCTTGTTGCTCAAGGTTATAGCCAGCAAGAAGGAATTGATTATACAGAGACTTATGCTCCTGTAGCAAGGTTAGAGTCTATTCATTTACTCATTTCTTTTGATGCACATAATAACATCACTCTATATCAGATGGATGTTAAAAGTGCCTTTATAAATGATATTATAGAAGAAGAAGTTTATGTTCACCAACCTCCTGGTTTTGAGAGTGAAAAATTTCCAGAACATGTTTTCAAACTAAAGAAATCTCTTTATGGTTTAAAACAAGCTCCCAGAGCTTGGTATGAGAGATTAAGCAATTTTCTTCTGGAGAAAAATTTCATCCGAGGCAAAGTGGACACAACACTCTTTTGTAAAACATTTAAGAAAGATCTTTTAATTTGCCAAATTTATGTGGATGATATTATATTTGGATCTACCAATGTTATGCTGGGAAAGGAGTTTGCTCAATGTATACAGGCAGAATTTGAGATGAGCATGATGGGAGAATTGAGATTCTTTCTGGGAATTCAAGTCAACCAAACTCTAGAGTGCACTTACATTCATCAGACCAAATATGTTAAAGAGCTTCTGAAGAAATTTAACATGACTGATAGTAAGATGGCAAAGACTCTCATGCATCCAACAAGTATACTTGGCAAGGAAGAGGTAAGTAAGAAAGTAGATCAGAAACTCTACAGAGGTATGATAGGATCTTTTCTCTACTTAACTGCTTCTAGACCTGACATTTTGTTTAGTGTATGCTTGTATGCAAGATTCCAATCAGATCCTAGAGAATCACACTTAACAGTTGTTAAGAGGATTCTAAGGTATCTAAAAGGTACTTCTAATGTGGATTTGTGTTACAGAAAATCTGATGATTTCAAATTAGTTGGATTTTGTGATGCTGATTACGCTGGAGACAGAGTGGAAAGAAAAAGTACTTCTGGAAGTTATCAATTTCTAGGAAGAAATCTAATCTCTTGGTACAGCAAGAAGCAACCCACAATTGCACTATCAACTACAGAGGCAGAATATATTGCTGCTGCTGGATGTAGCACACAGATGCTCTGGATGAAAAGTTAGCTAGAAGACTATCAGATTTTTGAAAGTAATATTTATAAATTCTGTGATAATACTTCTGCTATATGTTTGTCTAAAAACCCTATTTTACACTCTAAGGCAAAACATATAGAAATTAAACATCATTACATCAGAGACTATGTTCAGAAGGGTATTATAAACTTAGCCTTTGTTGATACAGATCATCAATGGACAAATATTTTCACAAAACCCCTTGCTGAAGATAGGCTCAAATTTATTCTGAAAAATATTGGTATGGATTTTTGTCCAGAACGATATTTATCAGAAGCAAATTTCTCAGATGCAAAATGTTTAAAACTCTGAAGTATTTCATCTGTTATTTATCTGATTTATTAAGTTATTATTATTTGTGTGTATCTGAACTAACCAATCTTAGAGGATCTGAACGTTGACTAACATTTCATTTCTCAAGAGAATTCAGAAGCACATGCAAGCAAACACGTGTCACTCTGAATCTGAAAAAGATAGCGTGTACACTACTGAAGAGACATTTGAGGTATGGTTTGAATAGTGAAAATCTTGATTTTCCCCCCATTTTGTCAGAATCAATTAATGTTTGAAATGATTTTTATTCTTTTCATTAATTGCCATTTATTGCTATGTGAAAACGTGTTTTATGTGTCTGTTTGATTGCCCTAATTGTTTCCTCTATATATATCACATTTCACACCAAATTCACAGTTTTCACTTCACAAACCATTTTATGCATTTCTGCCTTCTCTTTGCTTTCCACAAAAACCCTAAACCTTCGTCCAAATCATCTTCATCTTCTTCAATGGCAACCTCATCCTCTACAACAGCTCAATTTCAATCAACTATGGTTGCAGTTACATCAGCAAATATGGGAGTGACTCCATTCAAGGTACCTAAGAGGACATTGTTAACCCCTGTGGACAAACTTGAAGTTCTTTGTGAATCCATGGTGGAATTTGACTCGTTAGCTGAAAATGGGTTTGAGTTTCGTTCTATAATTGATGCACAAGGCTGGGTTAAGTACTTTAACAGGCTATTTGGACCAGTATACCCACATCTGGTGAAGGAATTTTGGATCCATGCTTCTGTCTATCCAAAATTTATACTTTATTCTGTTCTGGGAAAGGAGATCATCATCACTGAAGATCTCATCAGGAAACTCATAGGGTATGAAGAGACTGATGGAGTATGTCATCTTCTTGCTGGGCGTGTGGATATGGAAGAAGTCTATGAGGAAGTCATTACATCTGGACAGGCCTCTAACAAATTTAAGGATCTGAATCCTGACTATAAGATATGGGCAAAGATTTTTCTAGGATGCATCCATCACAGAAAATCCACAAATTCTCCAGATTACGTGAACAATGAACAACTCTACTTTATGTACTGTTTGAGTCAGAGTACAAAGGTAAATCTTCCACACATTCTCTTCATGCATCTGTGGAATCATATCAATGCATCAAGAGAATCTGTAAAGGATAAGGGACAGAAGATCAGGACATGGATTCCCTTTGGAAGGTTGATTTCAGACATTCTAACAGAGAATGGTCTAGTAACTGCTCTGTATGAAGCTGGAGTTAAAGATGAGCTTGAATCAATCATTGGAAAACCACTAAATGCAAAGAGTCTTCAGAGACTAAAGATAGTGGATGAACTCACAGCTGCACCCAAGAAGCTAAATATTTCTGAAGTCAGTCAGAAGAGAATTCCAGTTGAAGATTTTCCACTGTCTGGTGCTGAAGAACCAAGGGATATCATTGTTAGGTACATTAATGCATGCAAAGAAGATAAAATGCCTATTCCTGCAGATATTCTGATTCGTGCCAGAGAACCAATGCCAGATGTGTATAATGAGAACATGAGGAAGAGAAATCAATCAGAGGCAGAAGAAGCTGCTGCTCAGAAGAAGCCAAAAGTTGCTGACAAGCCACAGAAGCAGATCAAGAGAAAAGCTTCTGGAGAAGTTCCCTCTGTTCCCACCAAGCGTATAAAGACTAAAGGTACTAAATCATCTGTATCTTCTTTCTCTAAAATTGTTATAAATGAATCAACATTTAGTTCTATTCCTAAACCTCCTCCCACTCAAAAACAATTTATTTCTGCTCCATCTCAAAAATCTGAACCATCAAAAATTCCTTCCCCACCAAAATCATCTACTCCCATCTCCTCTACTCAACTTAAAACTTCTGATATTCCTCAATCTGAACCAACAACAACAACACCTGTAGACCAAATTCCAACACCTCAAACAAAACCAACAGAACAACCTACAACACAACAACCACCAGAAATACAACAACCAGCTGCATCTGAACCCATACAATCTGACCCAGTTGCATCTGAGCAAGTTGCATCTGAAAAAGTTGCACCTAAAACTGTTGCATCTGACCCAGTTGTGTCTGAACCTCCTCCATCCAAAACTTCTGAGATTCAACCAGAACCATCCAATCCTCCTGAATCAGATATTCATGACTCTGAGGTTCTGAATGTCCAACCTCTCAAGACTGTATTTGAAGTTTCATCTACATCTTGTACCCCAACAACCTCATCTGATTCATCTGAATATGATATCTATCCTGATTTCATCTCACCCCCTTCTCTCAGAACTTTTGAATCTAACCAACCAGATCTTTCCACTTCTTCTGAAACTACCAATCCTGAACCCATTCCTGAACCAAGAACATCTGAATTTGTTTCAGTTGTTTCTGCTAAACCTTTTCCATCTGATCCCCTTCATTCTAGACTTGAAATTGAAAACTTTTTTGTTCAACCACCTCAATCAGCTTTTGTTCCTTTTCTTGTTAAGGAAAAACAATCTGCGTTTGTTCCCTATTTTGACAATCCAAAAGCTGTGATACCTTCCATTCGCAGAATCAAACCATTCTTTCGTATCATGCCAGCTCAGAAGAAACCATCATATCCTAGCCCTCTAATTATTATTCCAGAATTCACCATTCCACCACCACCTCAACCTAAGCCTTTCACTTTAGAAACCCTTCTGAAACCAAAATCTAGGCTGAATGTTGATAATTTATTTACAAGTTTTCTGAAAGAGATAAAGATGCATTTAGGCTCTGTTCAGAAGAGATGTTTGTCAACAATGGATGCAAATGAATCTGATGCTATCTGGAATAGCTTTATCAACAGATTCAATATTGTAGCCTCAAATCTGAAGAATGTATGTTCTGATGATGCGAAGCTCAGATTTGCTGAGACTGCTAGAAGCATGCTCTGGACTGTAAAAAGATCTGAACCATTGCTTCTTGAAGATGTTCCTTCATATTATGAAGTATTTGATACAGAAGTAACTGCTGAATCTTCTTCTGAAGAAAATCCTCTGGCTATGACAATTGTGGAACATCCCTCTAGATATGTTGCTCATGACTCTGCATCTCATATGGAAATTGACTCTGTTCCTGCTTCATACTCTGCCCCACCTTCTTCATATGAGATCAAGAAAGAGAATCTAGATCTTGAAGATAAGATTGCAGTTCTGGAAGCTGGACAATCTGAGATTAAGTCATGGATGGCCAAGCAAGACCAGAAGACTGAAGACATGGCACAATGGATGTCCAAGCAAGACCAGAAGACTAAAGACATGGCACAATAGATGTCCAAGCAAGATCAGAAAAATGACAACATGGCTAAGTGGATGACAAAGCAAGAAGAGTCTTCATCTGAGATCACTAACCTGTTGAAGATGATTCTGTCCAAACAAACCTAGTTTATTTTTTTCTGTATCTGATGTTTGTGCACATGTACTTGAATTTTTATCTGATGATGTGTATCTTTTGCTCTGAATGAATGAATGACTCAGTGTTTTCTCTACATGATTTATCTTTTTTGTATTTCCTTTTATTTGTCTTTTAAAAGTTTTACTTTTTGATTATGACAAAAATGGGGAGAAAATGGGTCTGACTGTTCAAATAAACTCTACCTAAATGAAAATTCAGACATATAAATTTATATAATTTTTAACTAACGTGAACTCTTAGTATTTCAGAACATTTGAAAACTCTGACAAGTTCTTTAAGAGTAACTCCGAGATCCCCAGATTTAGTTTTAACCTATCAGGCTCTGATTCTGAAACATGCATCCCAAGTCAAGATCTAATTTTTGGAACAATCAGGCTCTGATTCTGAAAAGAATACTCATGCAAAAAGGGAAGTTTCTATTCCTTCTAAGTATTCAATTCAGGGGGAGATTCATCATCTCAGGGGGAGTTATAATTATATTGTTTATTGAACAAAATTTCTTATGTTTTTGTCATCATCAAAAAGGGGGAGATTGTTAGAACACAGATTGGTTCTTAATAATATCTCTATGTTTTGATGATAACTATTATGAAATTTTGTATTAAAGAATTATATACTCTAAAAATTGTTTAAGATTGTTTGCTGCAGATATTAAAAGTGAATATTCTTCTGGAAGCAAATTAGATCTGAACATGAAATAATGCAAGGCTCTGAAGCAGCTAGAAGCATCTCTTAGAAGATTATGAGTGCTGTCTGCAGAAGATTCTGAGCGCTGTCTACAGAAGGATCTGAAACAGAAGCAACAGAAGAATCTAAAGCAGAAGCCATAAGCATCTGAAGCATTGAAGTATTCTGTATGAAAAGTTTCAAGCACAGTTAATTCAGAAGACTCTGATAGTACTAATGCTGTCAGTACTGAGGATCTGATTCCAAACTCTGCTCTGAACAATTACACGCTGAAAGCACACCTGCTGCAAAGACTCTGATTCAGCAAACTCTGATGAACATCAGAAGGCTCTGATCAATCTAGACTCTGATGATTCTTGCTAAAACTTGTTGAAGAAGAATTCAAAGTTATGTCCGTTGGAATGTCCAAACGACTATTTCCTCATTTATGCTAGACACAAGAACATAGACAAAAAGGATTTCTCTGTGCATTCTACTTCTAGGAAAGGTCATGTGATGTGAAGACAAAAAGGCTTAGACCTTTTTGGTACACAACCTTCAACGTGAAAAGCTCTTGGACCTCTGTGCCTATAAAAGCAAGACTTCATTCATCTTCTTCAGTTGACGAAATACTTGAAAGAATTCATTACAAGCTCTCATACAACTTATACTCACTTGCTGGATTTATTTCATTGTTCTTCATCTTAAATGAAAAATCACAGTTGTGATAAAGCTTTATTAGAAGCAAATCAAACACTTGTATTATTGTTATATTTGATTGTAAAAGAACCTTAAGAAGATCCAGTTAGGATCAGTAGTTCTTGAGAAGACTTTGAACAGTTGTTCTTAGTGCTTACTATTGTAATCAGTTGATTTAATAGTGGATTAAGTCCTTGTTTGAGAAAGGCAAATCACTCTTGATAAGGGTGGACTGGAGTAGTTGAGTTCAACGAACCAGGATAAAAATCCTTGAGTTTTTATTTCTAAGTTTTTCTACATACTTATTCAACCCCCCCCCCCCCCCCCTTCTAAGTATTTTCTCACCTTCATTTATGACTATAATTCTTTTCTTCTTCTCTTTTTCTTTTCTTTTTGATGAGACAAAATAGGAAGAAATAATAATGATGAGTATTTAATTAGAAACTGAACCCATTGAGTACCTATTCAGTTGTACATATTAGTCATTTATAATTCTTTTTTTATAGTTATCTTGCTCGGGTGACACATTTTAACTTTCTTGTACATATAACTAAAGAGGAGCTTACAAATCTCAGCATTAGCCTATCAGACTCAGAAGAAACTTACAAACCTCGTATTCCGATGCTGCCAAAGAAAGTTAAAATATTATTTTTGGTTTTCTTAAATATGAAATTAAGGGGGAGCTTAAAAACCTCAACCTTAGAACTGTTTGACTCAGGGGGAGCTTACTGACCTCAGACTCTAATGTTACTAAGAAAACTGAATTACTTTTTCTTGAGAGTAGTACCTATTATGATGTCTACAAAACTCTGCTTTGCACTATTAAACTCAGGGGGAGCTTACAAATCTCATAATCTTATGTTGCAAAGAAAATTATAATTGTCCAACATTGTCCTTTAAATACTTATGTTTTTCAGCATAAAAAGGGGGAGATTGTCAGAACAAGGTTTGTTTATCACATATTTTCCTTGGGTTTTGAAGATAACAAAGTATTGAAAGAACAATAGTTTATTTGATGTGTGTTGCATGTGTGCAGGTTCTTATACTTGCAAATATTATTATCAGAATTTGTACTACATTAAGCACACTTTAAGAGTTGCTGCATTACAAGCTTCTGGTGGTAGAACCTGAAGAACACTTGCTAAGTGATGTCTGGCGAAGACTCTAAAGCTGAAGGTCTTAGTTTCTGGTACCATTCAGAGTTTGTGATAAAGCTGAAATTGTTTGTACTGCAGAACGCAAGCTGTGTTGTTAAATCAGTTTGTCAACTAGAGTCTACAGGTTGCAAGGCTCAAGAAAGGCTTAGATGCTTTATGATATCTTCTGTCAACGAATCTAATGACGTGATATACTTTTTTACTTAACGTGTAATGTCGGCGGTTGTGCTTCTAGCTGCTGAGTTGGGTTTTATGTGTTGTGTTATCATGTGATTCATGTTAACTATTGTTGGGCTTATTTTGGGTGACTTAAATTAATTAATTGCATAATTAAAAAGGGTTGTTGAGTGTTAATAATTGATTTATAAAAAGTATTTAATTGTTATAATTAAATTGATAATGTTATTTGGTGTTGTTATGATATTAACAAAAGATGATGTGTTATATGCATAAACTTAGTTGTATATGGTGTATGGGAATATTCATAATTATTGTTGTGGTGGTGGTAGTTTGAAGGGAGAACAACGTTGATGTATGTTATTTATGTTTTGATGTTGTTTATGGAACATTGTATGATTAATTGTTGTTATCATTATGTTTGTGCAATGAGTTGATTAAATTGATTTGTTGTTTGAAATATAATTCTGTTAAAATGAATTATTAGCATGTTTGTGTTGCATTATTGATTGATAATGTGTATTTTATGCTTTTGGTGTAAGGTAATCCAGAGAGGGGATTACTAAAGTTTTCAATGCATTACGTTATGATCACAAGAGGGGTATTAACACATTGATTTGATGATATGATCATGCGTGATAAAAGTTGTGTTAAGAGACATGTCTACTAGTTTAGAATAAGGGACTAGTGGCTTGTCCCAAGCTCAAAGAGGGGGCTTAGAGCTCAAAAGAAGGGGTCCATGGATTCAAAAGATGGGATCCGATTTTAGAGAGAAACAAATATTAAGTTGGCACCACATACATATGCATAGAGTTGCATAGTCGAGTTGCATTGCATAATGAGTTATATGCATAATTGTTATGTTGTTGATTAACGAGTTGCAGTATATGCCTTTTATTATTGTTTGTGGTTCCTCACCCCCTTTGTCGTTGTTGTGGTCTATGCTCCTCTTTGGATTACAGATAAACAAGTAACTGAGTAGATGCTTAGACTGGAAGGATGGCGAGAGGCTATTTCTTCTCCTTTTTCTTATTTCATTTAGTTTACATGCTCTGGTATGTAACACTAGAGGAAACATTTGTGAATTAAATTCTATTTTTTTGAATAGAGAGTTAAAATATACTCTCATGGTTGATGTTTTGATATTTTGAAGAGATTGCATTTATGATTTTGTTTCTGTTATATAGTCTTTGAAGTTTAGATGATTTAGTTAATACATGCTTTATTATGAGAAATTTCGCTGCGATGATACCCTAAGTGAAGCTGAGCATACGAAGACACCCTAAGAGAAGGTTTTGATTATTATTACTATCTGTTAAAGTGTTATATGTCATGTATGTTTTAAAAATAGAATGTGGGAAAACTTATTTGATTATGTGAATACTCTGATTTTATCGTACATTTATGCGCAGGGAAAACAACGTGTTACACTGTCCACCTTGGCCTCGACTACCACAAGCTTGTCACGGTGGTTCTGAAAAGATGCCTCCAAAGAATTCTTATCCCGTAAGGGAATCATTATATTGCCTCTCCTTCTAGAGAGTGGATTGGGCATCTTCCATATTCTTCTTGGGAGTAGTTATCCTATCATTAGCCGAGTTCAACATGACACGATGAACATCTTAACTTCCCTTAATATTTTTTAAGTTGAAATTTAGACTATTATCTTTTTGAAGAGACAAGTCAGAGTCCTCAAAAAATGCTCGACCCAACACGTGACTCCTCATCAAGTTGGTGCATGTAAGTTGGAGCATTTTCAGAGCTCATAATGACCTCACTTTCTCAATATCACCAGTGGTTTTGAGATGATCATAGCGCAATTATGTTAGAACAAAATTTGTTCATGACATATTTTCCTTGGATTTTAATGATAACAAAGTATTGAAGGAACAATGGTTTATTTGTTCTACATTAAGCACACTTTGAGAGTTGATGCATTACAAGCTTCTGGTGGCAGAACCTGAAGAACACTTGCTAAGTGATGTCTGGAGAAGACTCTGAAGCTGAAGGTTTTAGAATCAGAATAAGCAAGATTATTATCTCTTTACTTAGTGAATGCAAATTAGCTTTTGGTACCATTCAGAGTTGGTGATAAAGCTGAAGTTGTTTGTATTGCAGAAAGTAAGATGTATTATTAAATCAGTTTGTCAGCTAGAGTCTACAGATTGCAAGGCTCAAGAAGGTTGAGATGCTTTATGGATATCTACTCTCAACGGCTCTAATAGTAAAAAATATCTTGAAGACTCAAAGGTTAAACATGTTACACATTGGATTAAGATCGTTTGGTTTATCTATCTTTAACGACTCTTGTACTATGGAGTAATAACAAAAACTCTTTATCAAGTTACCTCCTCAATGACTAGTTTCTGAAAAAGCTATAAATATGGCTGAAGGTTCAAACTGAATCTTTAACAAGGATCAACTAGAAGAAGGAGTAACAAGATCAACAATTATCAACTCAAGGTATGTGCAGATTTTTCTGATGTAGGTTGTAATTGTAAAAGCCTTAAGATTTATTATACATTGAATATCTTAGAAATCTTAAGAGCTTTAGGTCTTTGTTATGGTGATTTCCCATACCTCTGATACTTGTATCATGTACACCTTGTTATTTATTTTGCTGAGCTTATTCAACAGTTTAGATAAGAGTCTTGTGTCATTATGATACAAGCAAGGAAGTCTCAAGCCAAGATGCTTGAGTCACATAAGTCTCTTGCAATGTGCTTGAGTCGTGAAAGTCTTAATCAAGTGGATTGATTGAGCAAAAGTCTTGTATCATTGGGATACAAGCAAGGAAGTCTTGATCCAAGATGCTTGATCCATGTAAGTCTCTTGCTATGTGCTTGAGCAATGAAAGTTTTAATCAAGTAGATTGATTGAGCAGGAAATTCTTCAGCCAATGTGGCTTGGGCAGAATAGCTCAATTCATGAAATTTGGAGTAGTATGTCTTGACCAAGAGGTGCAAGCGGAGGATCGTTTCATGGAACCATGAGAAAAATTCTTGGGCCTGAGAGGCTTGATCAGGAATGCTTTGTACATGAAATTGGAGCAATAAGTTTTGACTTGAGGGGTGCAAGAAAAAAGGCTCATTTCATGGGACTTGGTGTAGAAGTTTTGGGCTGAGAGTTTGAGCTAGGAAGTCTTAGGTTCGTGGAACCTGCGAAGGAAGTCTCGAGTGAGAAGCTTGAGCAGAAGTCTTAGACCTTGGGTCTGAGCATTTGTAAAGTCTTATGGAGAATGCATTCGCGATTGTAATCATGATTTGATTATAGTGAAAATATCTTATGAAGCAAGGGGAATGGACTACTCTCAGTTTGGGGAAGAACTAGTATAAATATTTGTGTCTTTTGTTATTATTTATTTGCTACTGTTAACATTTCGCTGCTAAGAATTAACCAGAATCTGAACACCAGTTTAGATTCTAAACTATGATCAGATTCAAACTAAGAAAACGAAAATCACAATTCAACCCCCTTATACAACTTGAATTTATTGTGGTCTATTGGTTTATCCTGCAAATCTTCGAAGAAAAGAAAATAAATTAGATGATGAAAAGCTATCTAACAGATCACCTTTCCTAAAGCTTGGTTCTTTGAAGTGTCTGATGATAAGAAAATTATATTTCTTGTCAGAAGTACTTCTTAACCACCTGAGTAGGTTGTAATATCTGTTGATAGAAGAGTAACTTCATAAGCTTCTTATATACTTGAATTTCAACTGATTTTCTAGATCAGAAAGCAAGGAGAAACACTACCAGAACCTAATGTTAGTTAATCTTCACTGCATATTCTTTTGAAGATGGCATAAGTGCAGGATTCAGATAAAAGAGTAATTTGGCTCTTCCAATCATTGCTTCTTCTGAAGAAGCATCTGAGTCCTGAAATAAAAGTCAAGTATTAAAGAGAAAGAGACTATGCCTAATCTATCTTGCTTTAATATTTGATAATAAGGAGTATGCTTTTTAAGGTGATATCTTAAGAGACTCTGTTACTTCTTGATCGAGGGTCATCATGGAATTTGTATTAAAGGACAAGTTTGTGAGAAACCTTCAATTTTTCTTTATGTTCTGCAGGCAATTAGATTATGGTTGTCATTCCCCCAATTTTATCCTTAGATTATTTGATCTTTTGCATATCATTCTAGGTCAATCATTCTTGCATAGCTAACCAAATTATCAGACTATACTTTGTTATGTTTTACTTGTGGGTTAGGGTTTGCTTTAAAAGGTTCAATGGATAGATCAATCAAGTTTTTGGATAGATCCTCAACCAAGCAAGTTCTCATACTCTCAATGGGCCCTTCTTTCTCAATAATCCAGTGCAATTTGGTATCATCACAAGTTCTTCGAGGCTCAGGTCTTACAAGACTGAATCAAGGATCAGACAAAGGTTATCAGGTCAAGGTTCTGTGCGGTGTGGTTTGAAATTATATGGAAGTTTGGACCTAATATTGGTCAAACAAGTGGTTTGTTTCAATATCAGGTTATTAGATTATGGAAAAGATTCTAAATCAGGGTTTTGGTTCTCATCAACCACGGAATTCTAACTTGTAAGACCACTACTCCACCCTCTTCTACACCATATAAACAGACCTCCAAAAAAACCAACTAACCATACCCTTACATAGTCTTGAGTCTCTATTTACTATCTTTATCCCAGAAATCAAAGACACCATCAAATCCAGTAGTTGCAAATGCGTGTGTACAAGACGGGAACTTAAGGAGTTGACTGAATATATGTCACTGCTTTCTCTATGGCGTTTAAAAGTAAAATTCTTGTTTTTTCTTGCACCATCAAGGTGATGTACTTCAACCATTCCTTCTATTGATCCAACATTGTTGATCTAGAAATT
The DNA here is from genome assembly GCA_963859935.3 of Lathyrus sativus. Lineage (NCBI taxonomy): Eukaryota > Viridiplantae > Streptophyta > Magnoliopsida > Fabales > Fabaceae > Lathyrus > Lathyrus sativus. Next base: position 453,897,206 of record OZ012736.1, on the reverse strand, counting down.
GAAACCTTGGAAATACTGTTGAGAGCATTTCCATTCTTTGAAATCTCCCAACATCAAGCCGACAATGGACAGTGGAAGCAAATCAAGAGGAAGCACTAAGAGATCAAGTGACGAACAAGTGAAAAGCAACCCAAAGCCCGAGTAGTGATTAGACCTTGCTTGACCAAAGAGGGGTACAACTCGGTGAAAGTCATTGGAATCGGCGGACAAGGCTTATACGTTCTTCTGTTCGGAACATTCTGGCGAGGAGCCGGACTCTTTGGCTGTTGAGGAGCAGGGGCGTTGGGCGCCTGTAGGTAGTTGATAGGAGGCGGATAAACAGGAGGTCGTTGCATAGGTTGATACATAGGAACCTTTTGATTGAAAGAAGGTGTAATAGCTGCCACATAGGGTTGTTGAGCATATTGAATTGGGTACCCTTGAGGTTGAGCATAACCTTGCGGATATTGATAAAATTGGTCTCTTGGTCTACCAGAGGATATAGCATTAGTCTCGCCCTCTTTCTTCTTCTGGGAGCTATACGGAGGTTTCTTTGGCTGATCCTTAGAAGCACCATGATTATTTGTCATTTTACCACTTTTCATACCCAATTCAATCTTGACACCCACAGCAACGATGTCAGAGAAATTTGAAGTCACACTACGCACCATTCTCTCGTAAAATTCTGGACGCACCGTGTCGACAAACCAATCAGCTAACTCTTTTTCGGTCAAAGGAGGTTCTACCTGCGAAGCAATCTCTCTCCACCTTTGAGCATACTCTTTGAATGACTCAGAATTCTTTTGTGACATACTCAACAACTGTCTTCTGTCAGGAGCCAGATCCATATTGTACTTGTAGTGTTTGATGAAAGCGTCAGATAAATCCTGGAAACTCTTAACGCGAGACTGGTCCAAAGTTAAATACCACTTGGAAGAGGCACCCTTCAAACTATCTTGGAAGCAATGAATCATCAGTTTATCATTCTCAACATGGGCAGCCATTTTGTGATAATACATGATCAGATGACTCTTAGGACAGGTGGCACCTTCGTAACGATCGAAGTTTGGAGTTTTGAACTTCGGGGGAATAACCAAACCTGAGACCAAACAAACATCCCTTGCAGCCGTCCCAAAAATTTGATCGCCCTCTACTTTTTTCAATCTCTAGAAGATGGTGTCTACTTCCTCACGAAGCTTATCACGTTTCTTATAACCTTCAACATTCTCATCAAGATTATCAAAAACTGTCTCATTGAAGTACGGTTGCGCACGGGTGTGTACAACAGGTGGTGCAAAGATAGGAGCCCCCCTAGGAACTTCAGAAAATAAAGGCACGGCTTGCTGAACAGGCTGATTAATCGGAACAGTGGCTTGAGGAGGCACAAAACCGGGAGCAAGACCATAAGGTGGGTCCCTTGCTACGGTCACACTTGGTGGAGGGTCCACATTAACGCCGGTAATCTCGGAAACAACAGTGGGCTGGGTATCCATCTTAGCGTTCATGACATGTAACAATTCCATCATACGCCCCATACCCCCTCGAAGGTCTTCAAGTTCATTGCTAAGGCGATCAATCTCTTTTGCCTGATCCTCCATTCTTTTCCGAGTTTGAGCTCTGGTGTTGTACTGGTGCCGAGAACTCAGGGTGACGAAACTGGAAGGCGAGAGAACCGAACATGAGAAAACGGAAGACACATGCAATGCAAGAAAGTAAATGATGCTATGATGCAAATGAAGATTTCATGGAATTCAAACATTTACGAATGTCGTGGGGTACCGAAAAATTTCCTTGTCTTTTCATTTTTATTTTATCCCGCGATATAAACGATGTTTGAATTCCATGAAATACAATGCAATGGGATGCTTTATGGATGCAATGCATGAAAACACACAAAGTCCTAGGTTAAAAGTCATGCGTGGAGTTAAGGTCTACCCATCCCCAAAAGGAGTGTACTATAGGTTAGTTGTACCTGCAGAACAAGGTTCTAAAAAGTGCCCAAAGTCATCAGCCCATCTTTCGGATATTATCAACCTTCCGATTGACTCGGGGATTAATAATATTCTCAAGAGAACCTCTTTTGAGTGTAGTATCGCGTAGCAACCATTGTAGGATTACTCCCACATAGCTCCCGCACTACGTCCTAAATAAGGCCAAGGTGGTGTAAAGGTACTACGGTTCCCAATATCACAGACTCCAATCGACCATGGAAAAAGTTTTCGCGATTACTCGTTCAACCGAACCATTTTCGAAAAGGTCTCAACTGAGCGGTGATTCTCGAATCAGCTTGGTCGGGATTCACTCCCTATAAGCCTCATCGAATATATCCCCATCCTATAATAATGTCACTAGTCCGGGCGTAAGACTTATCTCACAGCACAAGGAACAATCCCACCATGAAAGCATAAATATATACATGTAAATGAATAGTAACACAGATAGTAATAAATATGAACAAGTTAGGGATAACCCTCAAAAATTAAGACATTCCCCAGTGAAGTCGCCATTTTCTGTTGCGGTGGAAATAGGATATCAAATTATCAATTAATTTGAATCGCAATTCAATTCACAACCGCTCTTTGATTTATCCGAAGGAAAAGGTCAAAAGAGGGAAAACCTATTTTGCATCGTAAACACAATGCGGGGAAAGATCTAGGGTTCGGGGGTTGGTTAAATTTAGGGAAGGTATTAGCACCCTAAACTTCTGTAGTACTCTACAGGAACCTTTTGTTCAAATGTTTACTATTTGCTTTATTTATTTGCTTAAGGTATATGTACAAAGGATTACAAGAGAGAAAAGAGACCTAAGGGGTTAATTCTAAGTTTACTCGGCAAGACATCGCATCTTGTGCCTACGTATCCTTACGGGAATGGAATCAGAGTAACTGTAGTTCCCCTCAAAAGGGAGGTTAGAGACTTCTTGACTGTGGTCAAGGTCTCAAGGGGAATAAACGCATCTTAAGGACACGCTTACGTGGAGTGTAGGAACTCCAAATCTCTACGTTGAAATGTTAAGTTGTAATTAGGGTTAAATTAGGTTAGGGATTCCGCGGCGGAAAACCCTAAAATGAGTGCGGCGGCTCTTTGACCTAATGCTAGGGGTAAAATTGTAATCTTGCCTGCGGCGAGGCATTTGTGAAAATTAGGGTTTGTGAGGTTGTAAGGGTTTGAAGTTGAGGACTATTGGCATGGCGGTCAAACGGCTAGACCTAACCTTCGGATGTGTGTAGTGTGACTGGAGTATTGATAAATGCGTGAGGTGATTGAGTTATGCAAACAGGAAATAAGACAGAAGTTAAAGCCATGCAAACAGAAATTTAAAGGCAGAAACTTAAAGCGCGATTATTAGATTCGCGGGGTTACATATGAGGAGCAGTTACAATATAGTAGTGAACTCTGAATGAAAAATAAAGATGAAATAAGTAATGAGCTGCAAAATGAACAAACGGCGTTAGTGGGCAGGGTGAGGCGGCAATCGAATGAGTTACGAGACAATGAAAGAAAAAACGCAAATTTGAGATTTTATTATTGTTTTATTTAAAAAAATTTAATATTAGCTTGCAAAAAAAGAAAAGGTTTAATTTAAAGATGTTTTACTTTTTTTTTTAAAAAAGGTTTTATTTTTAATATTTTTAAGAAAAGTTTTTCTTATTTTATTTAAAAAAAAAAGTTTTTTATTTATCCTTAATATTTACATAAAAGATTTTTATTTTAAGAAAACAGATTTTTTTGAATTATAAAATTAAAATGTTAAAAGAACAATTAAAAAACATAAAAAATAATTTTTTAAAGAACAAAACAAAAAAATATAATAGAGGGGGGTTGGGTCGGTCATCACACCCGGACCCAACCCGGATAGTGGTTTAACTAAGAAACAATTAGGGTTCTGGGAACCCTAATGTTCCTTGCGGCGCCATTCATATCTTCTTCTTCTCTCATCTCTCTCGCGGCTCTCTCGATTCTCTTCATTCTCCTCAGTAACCTGAAATCAAACACGAATGTTGTGAGGGAGATATCTCATAGCTTACATTTATGGTGAACGGCCGATGATGAGGGTTTCCTCTGAGGCTTGGAGTTGATTGCCCGCCGTTTAAACGGCGAAGGCGATCTTCCCCTTTCGGTGATTCGCGGTTGTTGATGTTGGTTCGTCAGTGAACGGAGGCGATGGTGAGGGTATCGGTCCCTCTGAGTCTCAACCACGCCGTTAGGGTTTGCGACGCGATTGGTCCGTTAGGGTTTTTGATGGTGAGATTGTTCCCTTCTTATACTCTCTTTTTGGGCCTTTAATCCGTGATGGATTTGCGTTATTATTTCACTTTCATGCGATTTGATTTTACCTGGATTTGATTTTGTCTGATTTGTTTGTTCTTTCCTTTTCTGGATTTGCTCGAAACTGAGATTGGATTTGATTGATCCCAATATATTCTTCTTTCTTCTTTCGGTTGTAACCTTCATTATTATTGATTTGATTTCCTTGTTTTCCTGATAGGGTTGGATCGGTTGATCTCTTTGGATTTTCGGTTATTGCCTGATGGGGATCTTTATCCATTTGGACTCGGTTATCCAAATTTGATGCAAACCGACCCTGTCATGGATTTTCACTCCATTTGGATTCTGATGACCTGGTTTATTTCGATTGATATCTGATGACGCTTCATTGATTTTTGCAGATGTTCGAACCACTTTCATTTTGACATCCAGCCCCCTGATTCGGATTTCATTCTGATTTGGACTTGGTTCTATCTGATGCAATTTGTATTGATATCTGGTTTTCTATTTCGAACATACATTCACCTTTCTTCTTCTTCTTTCAGAGGGAACTCTAAGAGTCGGATATTGCTGGATTGATGCCGCCGAGGGAGGTTCGACACGGTGATGATGACGACTTGTCTGAACCGTCGAGAAGATGACACTGCTACCATTTGCCTTTGATTATGTTTTAGTGACAATGAACTTCGGGTCTGAGCGAAAAATTACCGTATGTTGTGTACTTTCGATGTTCGGTAGGGAGTTGGCGACAGGCTTTGGCCGTTTCCCTTCCAGCCGCTCGAATGTTACGCCCGATGATGAACAACCTGAGGGTTGTATTGATTATATGTGACACTTTTCTTCTGAAGCTGGATATGATGTTCGTGAACTCATTTGCAGATGTAATCGAGGATTTGTTTGATGCTTCTGATATCGTTTGTATCTCTTGTAGCTTTTCGAGTCATTTCCGCTTTTGACGTGTAGCCCATGATTTGGACTTGTTTCTGATCCAGTTTTTTTTTGGTTCGACTCGTCTTTGGCTTTCCTTACTTGTTTGATCTCAGAGCTGTTGCTAGCATTGTAGCTTATCTGCTTTGATCTTGAACCAATTTTGATGGCCTGATATTCAGACTGTTGTTGCTCTGATGAGCCAACCTCTTTGGTGCTGTTTGCATTGATGTTCTGTTGGATTGTCCCCGCCTGTTTCTGCTTTTTCGAACATGAAGCTTGATTTTCCTGTGATGTTTATGAATTCTTTTGAGGCAGTTTTGATTAGTTTCGATATTCAGTTTGGTGTTGTTGGTGTGTGGTTCTTTTCAGAACACAAACTCGGTTTCTTTGAACTGATATCCCTTTCTTTTCGTTGTTTCAGGGCTGGGGCGTTTGGATTCATAAACTGATTATGCTGCTGGCTGTTGTTGTCTGATGACAGGGGCTGTGATGTTGTTCTTCAACTGAGCCTACATGTTGGTTTCGGTTTCTTGCTGATTTTCTGGTTTGCACTCACTTGTTCAGTTTTTACTTCTATCCACTTTGGCTATGAGCATCAGTTTGGGAAAAGTTACATATTTTCTTGATAGTGCTACCATATTCACTTGATGGTGTCCCTTTGAATCCACAGTTGCGCCAATCCTTTCGGCTCGAAAAAAAGCTTCCTTTATCTCTCTCTCGGCTGTCCCGTATCGATAAGAACAGGAATTGCTTGATCTGATGCCGATGGCGCGGATCGGTAACGGGGGTAGGGTGCGGCTTCGGTCGTGCCGCTCCCGGCACTCGATGATGACAATGTTCTGAGAGTGTCAAAAATAATTTCTAACCTCTTCTATCATGTTTATTCTGTTTTGATGTGCAGGTGAATTGGAGATTCTGCGGAGAAGCTCAAAGACATCATGAAGACACTTAGAAGTTCTAGGACCTAGGATTTAGGATATGCCATCTTTATTTCTCTGTAACTTGTAATAAAAAAAATATTATGAAATAATTCAATAATACATTTTTTATCCAAATTATTTCCCTTTTATAAATCATGACGAAATATTATTCAACTTTCTATCCAAATGCTCTTTACGAATAATAATAAAATATTATGAATGAACTTCACATATTTATTAAAATCATTTTCCCATTTCCTTTTCATGGTTTAATTTGCCAACATCTCAACATCCGATTAAATCTTATCAGACAAATATCCTTGAATTAATTCGATCCAAATCTTAATAACTTCAACACGAATAAACTCCATCAATCAGTAGAAGTCTTCACTGTGTTGTCCCTCTAAAGATGAACTGGAAGATAGAAGAAATGATTTTTTTGTTAAACCCTGTTCCCAGATCAGATTTTCCAAACCAAGTTGATATCAAACCCACGTAAATAAATGCCTCAGGATTAAAACCTCATTAGGCCCCAAAATTACGGATTATGCTTTCAAAATGACCAAAACGCCCCTGGGGTATTTCCTGCAAAACAAACACCTTCAGGACTTGTTAGTGGTTAGCAAATGTACATATGAGATGCTATGCGAAATGACTGACTAAATATAAGGGTAAAATTTGGGGTATTACAGTTGCCCCTATTTAAATAGCTACACCGGACGATTTGAGTGACAGAGACTCGAGGAATCATGGTGGAGAGATTTAAATATAGATAACCGAAAATTTTGCCCTTATATGCGACGATGTGCAATGCTTTTGGACAAATCGAGGACAGCTTAATGCAGATGATGCCATGAATATGATATGATACGTATGCTGGAATGATGAATGCGAAAATGATGACGAATACTACGACACAGGGACAGACGCTACGAGAAGAACACACTGGAGAAAACGACGCGCTGAGCCACAGTACAACACTGGGGATTCTAAAAATGATGGTCAACTGGTGCGAACACGACCAATTGTCTTTTTTTTTAGAAAAGGAACGAAATTCTCAAATGGAGATGGTACCTATGAGACGACCTCCACTGGGGAATCTAAAAATAAAACTGGATCATGTACGATTGCAAGATTGATTACAGAATGCTGGAGCATTGAGCAAAGAATAACATCCAAGCTTCTGTAGACTATCCCTCGTGACAGGATCAAACGGACTTTTCGGAACTCCGTAGCAAATATACAGGGTAAAGACCGGCTGTATGCCAAAATAAATGGACTTTGATGGGAAATGCCCTGATAAGCTTCTCGCGGGAGACTGTCACTTATCGTTGGAAGGGACTTATGTGCCAAAATGGATAAGCACTCAAATAAAGAGGCTGCTGCTTATCTGATAAATAAATCTTCTCGCATTTAAGGTCAGCGCCTGGAGTACGATTCTGATTCTTCTCTTACTGAAGGATAAATAAACTTCTTCATGCTTCAAGATCGTGCTCTCCTGAACATGAAAAGGGCTAACTGAACTTCCTCATACTTCAGAATCGTGCTCTCCTGAATATGATTCGGCTTTTTCTTGTAAATGAAATTCTTCATACTTCAGAATCGTGCTCTCCTGAATATGAAAAGGGCTAATTGAACTTCCTCATAACTCAGAATCGTGCTCTCCTGAATATGATTCGGCTCTTTCTTGTAAATGAAATTCTTCATACTTCAGAATCGTGCTCTCCTGAATATGAAAAGGGCTAATTGAACTTCCTCATAACTCAGAATCGTGCTCTCCTGAATATGATTCGGCTCTTTCTTGTAAATGAAATTCTTCATACTTCAGAATCGTGCTCTCCTGAATATGAAAAGGGCTAATTGAACTTCCTCATAACTCAGAATCGTGCTCTCCTGAATATGATTCGGCTCTTTCTTGTAAATGAAATTCTTCATACTTCAGAATCGTGCTCTCCTGAATATGAAAAGGGCTAATTGAACTTCCTCATAACTCAGAATCGTGCTCTCCTGAATATGATTCGGCTCTTTCTTGTAAATGAAATTCTTCATACTTCAGAATCGTGCTCTCCTGAATATGAATAGGGTAAACTGAACTTCCTCATACTTCAGAATCGTGCTCTCCTGAATATGATTCCGCTCAAACCTCCCCGTACTTCAGGATCGTGCTCTCCTGAATACGATTTGGTTCAAAACCCCCCATACTTCCAGACGACAGGTAAATGGAAGCCCAACTGCTCCATGGAGATGGCCATTTGCTGCGAGTCATAACGAAGATAGGATCGGCTTCTTAGGTGAGAAATGTTGTATATCGATGCTGTAAGGTGTAGAATTGTAATAATAAATTATCCAGGCATGAACTGGCATGTATCTGTAAAGGATTGTAGTTGATTTTCTTGAAAGATAGTGCAAAATAAATGCACGTCTGTGTACAGTGATCAACTTCTCGGGCAAAAACATGTCGCGTATCTGCCAAGGCATGGTGAAAATCTTCAGATGGTGCAAAATAAATGCACGTCTGGTTGGGATTGACGACCGACAAGACTGAGATTCAATCTAGGATCGAGCTAGAAAGAAAACTGGTAATCAAGACCCGATCGAGGGAATGAACTCGAAGGGTAGATATCTTATCATGGCGAGGAAAGATAGCTGAAGTAACCGTCATCCACGAGGATCGAGCTCTGTGGGGAAACTGGAAACAAGTAAGTATTTTATGCTTAGGGCTGACAATCTATTTGAAGAGAATGGACGAACCCAGTTACTCGGCGGTAACGACCAATGATAGAGACACAATGAACCTGTGCATGCTAACGCGTATGTTAATGAATATGTTAATATGAATGTATGTTAATGTTTATGTATGCAAGATGTTATGAAATGAGTATGTAATGAATATGTAATGAATATGTAATGAGTATGTAATGAATATGTAATGAAATAGGCATGTGATGCTTATGCCCTTGCGTACGTTGACGAAACAGACTAGAGACGGGACGAGAGATGAAATAAACATCTCGACGGAGATACCCTGCGTTCTCTGCAACCAATACGTCAATCATGGGAGGGAATGGTAGGACCAAATCTGGTTTCAAAATTCTGAATTCTCCGGGGAGAAAGTAAATTGCTTAGGTGCACAGTATCACGTCTTCTCATGGGGAGAGGAAAACCTGAAGGACACTTTCGAGTTACCCAAGAAAAGGTTGTCAGCTTATAGTCTCGCTGGGGACTGTGTTAGAGCAATGATTTGAAAGTGTTTCTGCAATAATGATATTTTCGGGGGGTGAAGAGATCCTTCCGAAATTTCCGCTAGTCAAAGTAATTTCTTATATTTCAAATTTGTTTTTTTTTTTTTGAAGAACAATTTTTGAAAAATCTACAATGCACCTTTCATTTTCAAATTTTAAGAATAAACGCATTTTGCATAACAATAGAAAACAAAGAGCAATGCACCAAGGTATGTAAGTAACAAAATGGTATCTTTTATTAAAGGGTGGCAGCTCGCTTAAGGCATAGCTCCCCAGATGATTATGTTTTGAAATTGGCAACATGGGAAAAGGTTACATTGAATCCAATGACACCTACTGACACTAATAACTAAGACTAATCCAGAATCTTGCTTTGGGCAAGGATGAAAGAACTGGAACATGACCCTCGTGCGGAAAGTGTGTTCGTGATGATCAGTGTCCTCTGATGCAATGAAATGCCTTTGTCCCTAACTTTTGCCTGGACCGCCCTCTCGGGTTTTCAATCCACCGGGACGCTCCTTTTTGCCTAAGCCGCCCTTTCGGGTTTTCAACTTAGCGAGCTTTTTATTATTATTTCTTTTTTTCAACCCTTACTTTTGCCTAAATCGCCTTTTGCAGGTTTTCGACTTAGCGGGTTTTTAGGCATAATACTTTCGGACTGCATCAGAATTCACGGGATGTGCTAGCTCTTCACCGTCCATTGTTGTAAGTATCAGAGACCCTCCGGAAAAAACGGTCTTTACAACAAATGGGCCTTCATAATTGGGCATCCACTTTCCACGCATATCTTTATGCACTGGCAAGATCTTTTTGAGTACGAGCTCTCCTTGACGGAACTCACGGATACGAATCTTCTTATCAAACGCTCTTTTCATCCGTTTCTGATATAATTGCCCATGGCACATGGCTATCAAGCGCTTCTCGTCAATGAGATTCAACTGATCCAGTCTGTCTTGAACCCACTCAGCTTCCTCAAGTTCAGCCTCCATCAACACTCTTAAAGAAGGTATCTCTACTTCGACGGGGAGCACGGCGTCCATTCCATACACCAATGAGAAAGGTGTTGCCCCTGTCGAAGTTCTTACTGAGGTTCTGTATCCATGCAAAGCAAACGGTAACATCTCATGCCAATCTTTGTACGTCACAACCATCTTTTGCAGGATTTTCTTGATATTCTTATTCGCAGCTTCAACGGCCCCATTCATCTTAGGACGGTACGGAGAAGAATTGTGATGAGTGATCTTGAAACTGTCACACAGCTCTTTCATAGTCTTGTTATTCAGATTGGTGCCATTGTCAGTTATTATCCGGCTTGGGATTCCATAACGACAGATGATTTCTTTCCTGATGAAGCGGGCAACCACTTGCTTGGTCACGTTGGTGTAGGAGGCAGCCTCTACCCACTTGGTGAAATAATCAATAGCAACAAGGATAAAACAATGACCGTTAGAAGCCTTCGGCTCGATTGCCCCAATCATGTCAATGCCCCACATAGAGAACGGCCATGGTGAAGACAAAACATTCAATGGTGATGGAGGTACATGCATTTTATCAGCATAAATTTGGCACTTATGGCATTTTCTAGCGTATTGGATGCAGTCAGCTTCCATGGTTAACCAATAATACCCAGCCCTTAACATCTTCTTGGACATAGCATAACCATTGGCATGAGTTCCGAAGGTCCCCTCATGAATTTCCTGTAGTAACATGTCCGCTTCCCGTTTATCAACACATCTGAGTAGAACCATGTCGTGATTTCTCTTGTATAGCACACCATTACTGATAAAGAATTTGGACACCAGTCTTCTCAATGTTTTCTTGTCCAGACCAGTAGCACCATCGGGATACTCTTGCTTGACGAGATAGTTCTTGATATCATGAAACCAAGGCTTTTCATCCACCTCAACTTCTTCGGCCACCTGACAATAAGCGGGCTCAACTTTGCGCTCAATATGGATAAGAGGTGCTTCATTAACGAATTTAACTTTCCACATGGATGCTAACATGGCTAAAGCATCAGCAACGTGATTCTCGGATCTAGGAACATGCTCGAACTCTATCTCGTCGAAATACTTGATCAGCTCAACAATGTAGTCCTTATAAGGGATTAACTTCTCATTCTTCGTTTCCCATTTGCCTTGTACCTGGTAAATAACCAAGGCTGAGTCACCACTTACTTTAAGAAGTTTGATTCGGAGGTGAATTGCTGCTTCGAGGCCAAGGATACATGCTTCATACTCTACGACGTTATTAGTACACTCAAAGTCCAACCTTGCTGTAAATGGAGTGAATCCACCCTTTGGGTTCATCAAAACGGCGCCTATACCATGCCCATTGAAATTCGAGGAACCATCAAACATCATCCTCCACCAAAGACCTGGTTCTGGACCTTCGCTCGGATCTGGCTCTTCACAATCTCTTTTAATCAACAAAATATCCTCATCAGGAAAATCAAACTTAAGAGGTTCATAATCTTCAACTGGCTGGTCTGCAAGATAATCAGATAAAATACTACCCTTAATTGCCTTCTGGGGTACATACTGGATGTCATATTCGGATAACAACATGTGCCAACGGGCTAGCCTCCCGGTTTGAGCAGGTTTTTCAAAAATATACTTGATCGGATCCATTTTAGAAATCAACAATGTGGTATGACAGACCATATATTGCCGAAGGCGCCTAGCGGCCCATGCCAATGCACAACAAGTTTTCTCCAATGGTGAGTATCTATTTTCGCAATCGGTAAACTTTTTGCTCAGGTAATAAATCGCATGTTCCTTTTTCCCAGTCTCATCATGTTGTCCAAGCACACAACCCATAGACTTCTCGAGAACAGTAAGGTACATAAACAACGGTCTTCCAGGCACGGGAGGAATCAGAATAGGGGGGTCTTGCAAATAACTCTTAATCTTCTCAAACGCTTTCTGACAATCGGGGTTCCACTCAACCGTCTGCCCCTTGCAAAGTAACTTGAATATCGGCTCACAAGTAGCGGTCATGTTGGAGATAAACCTGGAAATATAATTCAAACGTCCCAGAAAACCTCTAACTTGCGTCTCGGTTTGCGGAGCTGGCATATCTTGAATGGCTCGGACTTTGTCAGGATCCACCTCAATCCCTCGCTGGCTAACAATGAAACCAAGCAATTTTCCAGATCTGACACCGAAGGTACATTTAGCAGGATTCAATTTCAACTGATATTTCCTGAGTCGTTCAAACAGCTTCACCAAATGGTCTAGATGCTCCTCTTCACTCTGAGACTTGGCTATCATATCGTCCACGTACACCTCAATCTCCTTGTGCATCATATCATGAAAAAGAGTGGTCATAGCGCGTTGGTACGTTGCCCCTGCGTTCTTTAAACCGAAGGGCATGACTTTGTAGCAGAAGGTTCCCCAAGGAGTAATGAAAGTAGTCTTCTCTCGATCGTCGGGATCCATCTTGATCTGATTATAGCCAGAGAAACCATCCATAAATGAAAACAACGCAAAACTGGTTGTATTGTCTACCAGTGTATCAATATGTGGCAGGGGGAAGTCGTCTTTCGGACTTGCTTTGTTCAGATCCCTGTAATCCACACACATCCTAACTTTACCGTCCTTCTTAGGCACTGGCACAATGTTGGCAACCCAATCTGGATATTTTGCGACTGCCAAGAAACCTGCATCCAACTGCTTTTTAACCTCATCTCGAATCTTCAAAGCCATGTTGGGTCTCGTTCTTCGAAGTTTTTGCTTGATAGGTGGACAATCTGGCTTAAGTGGCAACTTGTGGACAACAATATCTGTGTCTAGGCCCGGCATATCTTGATACGACCACGCAAACACATCAATATACTCTTTTAACAACTCAATCAACCTCGGCTTAACCTCTGTCCCAAGCATTGCACCAATCTTGACCTCTTTCTTGTTCTCATCTGTACCGAGATTAATTAAGTCTACCTGCTCTTTATACGGTTGAAGCTCTGTGTACTCGTACTCAATCAATCTTGTCAGTTCAGCGGGTACTTCAAAATCTTCTTCACCCTCGTCCTCAGCTTGATTGATGGGTGCATCCCAGTCAGGAGTGTCAGTAAAGTCATTGGATCCAACAAGGTTTACGATGTCTCTGCATGATGGAAGGCTTACTTAATTAAAATGCTCGAAGATATGTAAGAATGAAATGCTGTTTTTTTAGTTTTTGGAAAAAAGGTTGCCAATTTCATTTTTAAAGGTGAAAACGAAAAACGCAAATGAAACAAAGTGGAATTGAACAAAATGCCTTTATTAATATCCTCTTAGAAATGAAAAGTGGCCCAACAAAAACGACCCTATAGCCTTGGGCAAAGCTACGGATTTTTATTTGAAAACGTAAATGAAAAAAAATTACTTTGACAAGGGAAAAATGACAGGGATCTCTACGGCCTCCCAGTTGTTCAAAACTGCATCACCCTTAAACACCAGGTTGCTCAGCTCTTCATTTTCCTCACAGTCACTGATGGCATTGACTTGGAAACCTCCGCTGACAAATACCTCTTGGATAACCTTCGGACGTCCTTCGACAGTTGTGGCAACTCCATTCTGAGTTGGTTTGTAACCCAACCCAGAGCGATCAGTCTTGGTCTTGACATCAATTACCTCTCCCCAACCTTCAGGAATGCCCCTGTCAATTGTTGATTTGGTACTCTTCAGAGATGCAAAAGATGGATTACCCTGACCCACTGTCTCTTCGACTTCTAGCAGGACAGCATTGGCGATCTCAAGTGCTTGAAATGAGATTTCCAAAGCATTCTCATCGGCCTCGATGTAACGGAAAGAAGACAGGTTACTGACCATCAGATCCTCTTCACCGTGTATAATAACCAACTTTCCATCGATCACGAACTTCATCTTTTGATGTAACGTTGATGTTACTGCCCCAGCAGCATGAATCCACGGCCTTCCAAGTAAACAACTGTAATTGGGATTAATGTCCATGACTTGAAATGTGATATTAAAAACTTGCGGACCAATTAGGATAGGAAGCTCAACCTCCCCCATTACCGACCGGCGAGAACCATCGAAAGCCTTGACGATCAAAGGAGTAGGTTTCAACTCAGTCTCTTTGAAAACCAACTTATCAAGAACCCTCTTGGGTAGAACATTCAGAGAAGAGCCGGTGTCTACTAGTACTCTCGCTAAATTGTCCTCCTGACATTTCACCGATATATGTAAAGCACGATTATGATTCGGACCCTCCTTTGGTAACTCTTCGTTGCTGAAACTAAGGGTGTTACATGTGGTCAAATTGGCGATCACACTATCAAACCGACTGGTGCTGATATCCTGATCCACATGTGCTTGAGTCAAAACTTTCTGCAAGGCCATCCTATGAGCGGGTGAACTCATCAACAGAGATAAAATCGAAATCTTGGAAGGAGTCTGATGAAGTTGATCGATAACTTTATAGTCACTTTTCTTGATGATCCTCAAAAACTCAGCATCTTCATCATTCGTAACGGCTCCCTTACCTTTGTCTTTAACGGCCACTGGGATATTAGTGGTTTCCTTAGGTGGAACCTCATTAGAACGGGGAGTATACACACGGCCACTGCGAGTCATCCTGCTTGCCTCTGTGATATTGGTCACAGTGTCCTTAACCTCTTCATTTGGAAAAACGTTCCCAGACTCCTTGTCAATCATCGTCACGTCGTATTTCCAAGGCACGGCTTTAGGATCACTGAAAGGAAACGGACCTGGTCTTCGAATAACTATAGGCTTATGCTGATTCACCTCAGGAATAGACGACCTCGGTATATCGAACACGGGATTGGCAGAACTTGCCCCTGACAAATTAAACACTGGTACCTTGCCCTTGGATTCAGGCTGATGGAAGACAGGCTCAACCACAGCGACCTCATCCTTCTTGGCTTGGCTTGTCACTTGTAAAACACCCTCGTCAATCAACCTCTGAACATCATTCTGAACCAACACACAACCCTTAATACTGGCTTCACAACTTACACATGTAGCATGGGACGTATCTACCAGACCAGCTTCAAACAGTTTCGAATGGAACATCTTGAGAGGAGTCTTAATCTGTTCAACGTCAAGGGCATAACCTTCCTCCGAATCAGCACTAATGGCATTGACACTCTCATGGTTAGGAAAAGGGTTCTTCTTAACATTCGGTTGAGGATCTTCAAATGACAAAATCTTCTTTTCCAATAAATCCCTGACAAGATTTTTGAGAGCATAACAATTCTCCAGATCATGACCAGGCGCACCCTCATGAAATAAACAATGAGCGGCGGCGTTGTAATTGGCGGGTAGAGGATTAGGAGGCGTACCCAAAGCCCGAGTAGTGATTAGACCTTGCTTGACCAAAGAGGGGTACAACTCGGTGAAAGTCATTGGAATCGGCGGACAAGGCTTATACGTTCTTCTGTTCGGAACATTCTGGCGAGGAGCCGGACTCTTTGGCTGTTGAGGAGCAGGGGCGTTGGGCGCCTGTAGGTAGTTGATAGGAGGCGGATAAACAGGAGGTCGTTGCATAGGTTGATACATAGGAACCTGTTGATTGAAAGAAGGTGTAATAGCTGCCACATAGGGTTGTTGAGCATATTGAATTGGGTACCCTTGAGGTTGAGCATAACCTTGCGGATATTGATAAAATTGGTCTCTTGGTCTACCAGAGGATATAGCATTAGTCTCGCCCTCTTTCTTCTTCTGGGAGCTATACGGAGGTTTCTTCGGCTGATCCTTAGAAGCACCATGATTATTTGTTATTTTACCACTTTTCATACCCAATTCAATCTTGACACCCACAGCAACGATGTCAGAGAAATTTGAAGTCACACTACCCACCATTCTCTCGTAAAATTCTGGACGCACCGTGTCGACAAACCAATCAGCTAACTCTTTTTCGGTCAAAGGAGGTTCTACCTGCGAAGCAATCTCTCTCCACCTTTGAGCATACTCTTTGAATGACTCAGAATTCTTTTGTGACATACTCAACAACTGTCTTCTGTCAGGAGCCAGATCCATATTGTACTTGTAGTGTTTGATGAAAGCGTCAGATAAATCCTGGAAACTCTTAACGCGAGACTGGTCCAAAGTTAAATACCACTTGGAAGAGGCACCCTTCAAACTATCTTGGAAGCAATGAATCATCAGTTTATCATTCTCAACATGGGCAGCCATTTTGCGATAATACATGATCAGATGACTCTTAGGACAGGTGGCACCTTCGTAACGATCGAAGTTTGGAGTTTTGAACTTCGGGGGAATAACCAAACCTGAGACCAAACAAACATCCCTTGCAGCAGTCCCAAAAATTTGATCGCCCTCTACTTTTTTCAATCTCTGGAAGATGGTGTCTACTTCCTCACGAAGCTTATCACGTTTCTCATAACCTTCAACATTCTCATCAAGATTATCAAAAACTGTCTCATTGAAGTACGGTTGCGCACGGGTGTGTACAACAGGTGGTGCAAAGATAGGAGCCCCCCTAGGAACTTCAGAAAATAAAGGCACGACTTGCTGAACAGGCTGATTAATCGGAACAGTGGCTTGAGGAGGCACAAAACCGGGAGCAAGACCATAAGGTGGGTCCCTTGCTACGGTCACACTTGGTGGAGGGTCCACATTAACGTCGGTAATCTCGGAAACAACAGTGGGCTGGGTATCCATCTTAGCGTTCATGACATGTAACAATTCCATCATACGCCCCATACCCCCTCGAAGGTCTTCAAGTTCATTGCTAAGGCGATCAATCTCTTTTGCCTAATCCTCCATTCTTTTCCGAGTTTGAGCTCTGGTGTTGTACTGGTGCCGAGAACTCAGGGTGACGAAACTGGAAGGCGAGAGAACCGAACATGAGAAAACAGAAGACACATGCAATGCAAGAAAGTAAATGATGCTATGATGCAAATGAAGATTTCATGGAATTCAAACATTTACGAATGTCGTGGGGTACCGAAAAATTTCCTTGTCTTTTCATTTTTATTTTATCCCGCGATATAAACGATGTTTGAATTCCATGAAATACAATGCAATGGGATGCTTTATGGATGCAATGCATGAAAACACACAAAGTCCTAGGTTAAAAGTCATGCGTGGAGTTAAGGTCTACCCATCCCCAAAAGGAGTGTACTATAGGTTAGTTGTACCTGCAGAACAAGGTTCTAAAAAGTGCCCAAAGTCATCAGCCCATCTTTCGGATATTATCAACCTTCCGATTGACTCGGGGATTAATAATATTCTCAAGAGAACCTCTTTTGAGTGTAGTATCGCGTAGCAACCATTGTAGGATTACTCCCACATAGCTCCCGCACTACGTCCTAAATAAGGCCAAGGTGGTGTAAAGGTACTACGGTTCCCAATATCACAGACTCCAATCGACCATGGAAAAAGTTTTCGCGATTACTCGTTCAACCGAACCATTTTCGAAAAGGTCTCAACTGAGCGGTGATTCTCGAATCAGCTTGGTCGGGATTCACTCCCTATAAGCCTCATCGAATATATCCCCATCCTATAATAATGTCACTAGTCCGGGCGTAGGACTTATCTCACAGCACAAGGAACAGTCCCACCATGAAAGCATAAATATATACATGTAAATGAATAGTAACACAGATAGTAATAAATATGAACAAGTTAGGGATAACCCTCAAAAATTAAGACATTCCCCAGTGAAGTCGCCATTTTCTGTTGCGGTGGAAATAGGATATCGAATTATCAATTAATTTGAATCGCAATTCAATTCACAACCGCTCTTTGATTTATCCGAAGGAAAAGGTCAAAAGAGGGAAAACCTATTTTGCATCGTAAACACAATGCGGGGAAAGATCTAGGGTTCGGGGGTTGGTTAAATTTAGGGAAGGTATTAGCACCCTAAACTTCTGTAGTACTCTACAGGAACCTTTTGTTCAAATGTTTACTATTTGCTTTATTTATTTGCTTAAGGTATATGTACAAAGGATTACAAGATAGAAAAGAGACCTAAGGGGTTAATTCTAAGTTTACTCGGCAAGACATCGCATCTTGTGCCTACGTATCCTTACGGGAATGGAATCAGAGTAACTGTAGTTCCCCTCAAAAGGGAGGTTAGAGACTTCTTGACTGTGGTCAAGGTCTCAAGGGGAATAAACGCATCTTAAGGACACGCTTACGTGGAGTGTAGGAACTCCAAATCTCTACGTTGAAATGTTAAGTTGTAATTAGGGTTAAATTAGGTTAGGGATTCCGCGGCGGGAAACCCTAAAATGAGTGCGGCGGCTCTTTGACCTAATGCTAGGGGTAAAATTGTAATCTTGCCTGCGGCGAGGCATTTGTGAAAATTAGGGTTTGTGAGGTTGTAAGGGTTTGAAGTTGAGGACTATTGGCATGGCGGTCAAACGGCTAGACCTAACCTTCGGATGTGTGTAGTGTGACTGGAATATTGATAAATGCGTGAGGTGATTGAGTTATGCAAACAGGAAATAAGACAGAAGTTAAAGCCATGCAAACAGAAATTTAAAGGCAGAAACTTAAAGCGCGATTATTAGATTCGCGGGGTTACATATGAGGAGCAGTTACAATATAGTAGTGAACTCTGAATGAAAAATAAAGATGAAATAAGTAATGAGCTGCAAAATGAACAAACGACGTTAGTGGGCAGGGTGAGGCGGCAATCGAATGAGTTACGAGACAATGAAAGAAAAAACGCAAATTTGAGATTTTATTATTGTTTTATTTAAAAAATTTTAATATTAGCTTGCAAAAAAAGAAAAGGTTTAATTTAAAGATGTTTTACTTTTTTTTTTAAAAAAGGTTTTATTTTTAATATTTTTAAGAAAAGTTTTTCTTATTTTATTTAAAAAAAAAGTTTTTTATTTATCCTTAATATTTACATAAAAGATTTTTATTTTAAGAAAACAGATTTTTTTGAATTATAAAATTAAAATGTTAAAAGAACAATTAAAAAACATAAAAAATAATTTTTTAAAGAACAAAACAAAAAAATATAATAGAGGGGGGTTGGGTCGGTCATCACACCCGGACCCAACCCGGTTAGTGGTTTAACTAAGAAACAATTAGGGTTCTGGGAACCCTAATGTTCCTTGCGGCGCCATTCATATCTTCTTCTTCTCTCATCTCTCTCGCGGCTCTCTCGATTCTCTTCATTCTCCTCAGTAACCTGAAATCAAACACGAATGTTGTGAGGGAGATATCTCATAGCTTACATTTATGGTGAACGGCCGATGATGAGGGTTTCCTCTGAGGCTTGGAGTTGATTGCCCGTCGTTTAAACGGCGAAGGCGATCTTCCCATTTCGGTGATTCGCGGTTGTTGATGTTGGTTCGTCAGTGAACGGAGGCGATGATGAGGGTATCGGTCCCTTTGAGTCTCAACCACGCCGTTAGGGTTTGCGACGCGATTGGTCCGTTAGGGTTTTTGATGGTGAGATTGTTCCCTTCTTATACTCTCTTTTTGGGCCTTTAATCCGTGATGGATTTGCGTTATTATTTCACTTTCATGCGATTTGATTTTACCTGGATTTGATTTTGTCTGATTTGTTTGTTCTTTCCTTTTCTGGATTTGCTCGAAACTGAGATTGGATTTGATTGATCCTAATATATTCTTCTTTCTTCTTTCGGTTGTAACCTTAATTATTATTGATTTGATTTCCTTGTTTTCCTGATAGGGTTGGATCGGTTGATCTCTTTGGATTTTCGGTTATTGCCTGATGGGGATCTTTATCCATTTGGACTCGGTTATCCAAATTTGATGCAAACCGACCCTGTCATGGATTTTCACTCCATTTGGATTCTGATGACCTGGTTTATTTCGATTGATATCTGATGACGCTTCATTGATTTTTGCAGATGTTCGAACCACTTTCATTTTGACATCCAGCCCCCTGATTCGGATTTCATTCTGATTTGGACTTGGTTCTATCTGATGCAATTTGTATTGATATCTGGTTTTCTATTTCGAACATACATTCACCTTTCTTCTTCTTCTTTCAGAGGGAACTCTAAGAGTCGGATATTGCTGGATTGATGCCGCCGAGGGAGGTTCGACACGGTGATGATGACGACTTGTCTGAACCGTCGAGAAGATGACACTGCTACCATTTGCCTTTGATTATGTTTTAGTGACAATGACCTTCGGGTCTGAGCGAAAAATTACCGTATGTTGTGTACTTTCGATGTTCGGTAGGGAGTTGGCGACAGGCTTTGGCCGTTGCCCTTCCAGCCGCTCGAATGTTACGCCCGATGATGAACAACCTGAGGGTTGTATTGATTATATGTGACACTTTTCTTCTGAAGCTGGATATGATGTTCGTGAACTCATTTGCAGATGTAATCGAGGATTTGTTTGATGCTTCTGATATCGTTTGTATCTCTTGTAGCTTTTCGAGTCATTTCCGCTTTTGACGTGTAGCCCATGATTTGGACTTGTTTCTGATCCAGTTTTTTTTTGGTTCGACTCATCTTTGGCTTTCCTTACTTGTTTGATCTCAGAGCTGTTGCTAGCATTGTAGCTTATCTGCTTTGATCTTGAACCAATTTTGATGGCCTGATATTCAGACTGTTGTTGCTCTGATGAGCCAACCTCTTTGGTGCTGTTTGCATTGATGTTCTGTTGGATTGTCCCTGCCTGTTTATGCTTTTTCGAACATGAAGCTTGATTTTCCTGTGATGTTTATGAATTCTTTTGAGGCAGTTTTGATTAGTTTCGATATTCAGTTTGGTGTTGTTGGTGTGTGGTTCTTTTCAGAACACAAACTCGGTTTCTTTGAACTGATATCCCTTTCTTTTCGTTGTTTCAAGGCTGGGGCGTTTGGATTCATAAACTGATTATGCTGCTGGCTGTTGTTGTCTGATGACAGGGGTTGTGATGTTGTTCTTCAACTGAGCCTACATGTTGGTTTCGGTTTCTTGCTGATTTTCTGGTTTGCACTCACTTGTTCAGTTTTTACTTCTATCCACTTTGGCTATGAGCATCAGTTTGGGAAAAGTTACATATTTTCTTGATAGTGCTACCATATTCACTTGATGGTGTCCCTTTGAATCCACAGTTGCGCCAATCCTTTCGGCTCGAAAAAAAGCTTCCTTTATCTCTCTCTCGGCTGTCCCGTATCGATAAGAACAGGAATTGCTTGATCTGATGCCGATGGCGCGGATCGGTAACGGGGGTAGGGTGCGGCTTCGGTCGTGCCGCTCCCGGCACTCGATGATGACAATGTTCTGAGAGTGTCAAAAATAATTTCTAACCTCTTCTATCATGTTTGTTTTGTTTTGATGTGCAGGTGAATTGGAGATTCTGCGGAGAAGCTCAAAGACATCATGAAGACACTTAGAAGTTCTAGGACCTAGGATTTAGGATATGCCATCTTTATTTCTCTGTAACTTGTAATAAAAAAAATATTATGAAATAATTCAATAATACATTTTTTATCCAAATTATTTCCCTTTTATAAATCATGACGAAATATTATTCAACTTTCTATCCAAATGCTCTTTACGAA
Organism: Lathyrus sativus; assembly: GCA_963859935.3. NCBI lineage: Eukaryota > Viridiplantae > Streptophyta > Magnoliopsida > Fabales > Fabaceae > Lathyrus > Lathyrus sativus. Next base: position 453,875,392 of record OZ012736.1, on the reverse strand, counting down.
TAATAATAAAATATTATGAATGAACTTCACATATTTATTAAAATCATTTTCCCATTTCCTTTTCATGATTTAATTTGCCAACATCTCAACATCCGATTAAATCTTATCAGACAAATATCCTTGAATTAATTCGATCCAAATCTTAATAACTTCAACACGAATAAACTCCATCAATCAGTAGAAGTCTTCACTGTGTTGTCCCTCTAAAGATGAACTGGAAGATAGAAGAAATGATTTTTTTGTTAAACCCTGTTCCCAGATCAGATTTTCCAAACCAAGTTGATATCAAACCCACGCAAATAAATGCCTCAGGATTAAAACCTCATTAGGCCCCAAAATTACGGATTATGCTTTCAAAATGACCAAAACGCCCCTGGGGTATTTCCTGCAAAACAAACACCTTCAGGACTTGTTAGTGGTTAGCAAATGTACATATGAGATGCTATGCGAAATGAATGACTAAATATAAGGGTAAAATTTGGGGTATTACAGACATCTACCTTCCCTTTTTCATCCAAGCTTTAGAATTAGAGTTGCCTTACTCTTTGTAGGTGTCTTGCTGTCGCTACTCGAAAAAAAATGCAACGACGGAGAGGCGAAAAGATAGACAGAAGAGTCGCCATCGAATTTTATTTATCCCATGAGGGAAAGGGAAAACATCGAGAAAACCCTAGGGAAGAAATGGATAAGATGGTCTCGCAACCAAGAACGGGTTCGGAAGCCGGTTATGCGAGGGGAAGGTATTAGTACCCATCGCATCCATCGTACTCGATGGGAACCATTTCTTTGTCGACGTGTGATAATATTTGCTTAAATATTATGCTATAAAAGAGTGTTCCATGAGGTAAAAGAAGGGTTAGAAATAGGGGAAAAAGAGATAACAGGGGAAGAAGAGAGAAAGAACAGACTCGGTAGGACTTCGTGGTCCTAGGCCTACGTATTCTCAACAGATATGAGAAAGTCAGAGTCGACATAGTTCGGGGGACTACGGATATAGAGGGGGAATGTGCTTGCCAAGACATCGTCGTCTTGTGCCTACGTATCCTCATCTGGCATGAGAAATCAGAGCAAACGTAGTTCGGGATAAGGTTAACCAATGTTTTCATGGATGATGTTATCGTGCGTATTCTAGCAGTTTAGGTATATTGCTGCTCGACCATTGGAGACTTAGGCGTTACCTGTTTGCGGTAGAACAGACGTAACATATCCTTTTTGAAAGATTAGTTTTCACCATGCGAGGCAAGGTGTCGCTTTTGATTTGTGAGTTGTTTTTTAGGTGTGAAATAGGTCCTCAGATAGTAACCCCTTGCGGGTAGTACCCAATTCTTTATCTCAAAGTTTTATTATGAAAGAGTGTGTCGAATACAAGCGTGTCTTCGTATTGAAAGACGAGTATCGAGATCACACACTCTACAGTGAGTATCCTGACACTCGGAGAGGAAGAAGTCTACACTCAATCCTCTCTCTTTAGTTCAATATAAAGAGAACTTCATTCTCTTATTAAAGATGTTTTTGGTCTCGAATGGTAAGTGCTTCGCGATAGTGAACCCTACGGTAATGCCAACACTCGGGATAGGAGAAGGCCTACACCTAACCACTCCACGACCATTCAAGTTTTGTTGTGAAAAGAATTTTGAAAAAGGCACTCGGCATAAGACCGAGGTTTTAGGAGAGCGAGGCGTGGCGAATACGGTTATGTCTTCATATTGAAAGACGAGTATCGAGACCACACACTCTACAGCGAGTATATCGACACTCGGAGAGGAAGAAGTCTATACTCAATCCTCTCTCTTTAATTCAATACAAAGAGAACTTTATCCTTTTATTAAAGATGGTGAATTGGTTCAACAATTGTTTGAGAAAATCCGCTTGACGTTGGATCAAGAGTTTGATTGCTAAAAAAAGTTTGAGGTGATACAAACAAGGTTGATGGCGATGCACAAGGCAATCGACTTACGAGGTCAAAAAATGGCTCGATGTAAATCGAAAGTTTGTTTTCTTGAAAATAGTTTTTGGAACCAAAGGTCAAAAATGACCAACAATAAACACGCACAAAAAACATACAGACACAACGGGTTAGTCGGCTTAAAACAACACAAAACACACAAAAAAACATTTTTTTAAGGTAAAATATCCTAAAAAGTGATAAAAATAGGGGCCTGACACGGTTGGTCGTGTCTGGTGACACGGCCAGTGTCAGAAGGTGCTTACAACATGGTATTTTGAGGCGAGACAGGGGTGTGACACGGCCGCCCGTGTCATGTGACACGGCCCGTGTCAGAAGGTCTGGGGGATATGCGCAAAGAAAACTCAAACAACGGGCTGACACGGCCGCCCGTGTCATGTGACACGGCCCGTGTCATGTGACACGGCCCGTGTCATGTGACACGGCCCGTGTCATGTGACACGGCCCGTGTCATGTGACACGGCCCGTGTCATGTGACACGGCCCGTGTCAGAAGGTCTGAAAGATATACGCAAAGAAATATCAAACAGCAAGCTGACACGGCCCGTGTCAGCCCTTTTGGGTGAGAAAACTGAACTTTTTCTTTGTTCTCTTTCTTTCTTGGGGTTCTTTCAAAAGTTTTCTCGGTCCCTCTTGGGACCTTACACAAGGTGTACAACACAACAACACTCAACAAAGGTAATAAATGACAAATGCACAATATACAAAAAGAGAAGAGTTTGAAGAAATGGATACCCAAGAGTTGTTACCCTTCTTGCAAAGCCTCCACTGATTTTGGCTAGGTGTTATCTTCACTTTTCACTCTATGTTTTGATGGTCCTCCTTCTCAATGGTTCCCTTGTATTTCTATCTTACTCTCTTAACTTTGATGTCCTTTTTTGTTCTCTCTATTTTTCTGGTTTTCTAGGGTTTCTTGCTCTCTCTCCTTTTTTGCTCTCAATCTCTCTATGTCAAAATGTGTGTGAATGAATGTGTTTGCAGCCCCCTATCCTATCTTATCTCACTTTTCTGCTGCACTTTTCTGCTGTACCAAAACAATAGCTTTTGCACATCTTTTAATTTTCAGAATTTCCATATTTGGAAAGACTTATGACCACTTTCTTGGTGTAACCCCACTTCTTTCCATTTCTATGTATGCTTTGCTGTATTTTCTTCTGCAACACTCTACATTTCCCTCCAACCTTGTACCCATTGGTTGGCTTATGCTTGGACATACCCATGTGATCAAGGCTAGTACCTTTTGGACAGAATTTTCAAATTCTGATTTTTGATGTGTAGATGCATCAACATAAGTTTATCCCCTTGGTTTTGTGACATAAAATGATTTTGTGATATGATACACATTGCCACTTCTTGCATGGGGCTGTTTTGGATCATATTCAAGTTGCCTCATGAATACATGCATAGCCTTGATCTTGAAATATTCCAATATTGAATTAACTCTTAAATATTTCCCTTGCATGTTTGTAAGCACAAAGAGGATCATGTGGACTTGATAGGGCATGAAGGGTACCATGGCATGAAGTTATTTAGAAGCTTGAATTAAGACTAGAAATAACTTAATTTTCTAAGCATTACTAAGAGTTAGAAACTCTGTGAAAAATGTGACATTCTTGCAAATGTCATGAAATTTCTCTTTGTAATATTCTTGAATCTAGTATTGAACTCCATGAATTATGAATTTGGAACAATGGGTCTCTCTTATGCCAATCAATTTGAAAGGGGTGAAATCTTGAATTATGAACTTGTGATCTTTGAACTCCACTTGAACATAGAGTTGGAAACAAAGTTGGATGGGAAAAATCTTGAATTAGGCCTTGCCCTTCATGTTCCTTAGGAATATTAATCTTGAATATCCTAATAAAAAGAGGGAAAATTTTGGGGTGCAACACTTGCCATTGACACCTACCTTCCCTTTTTCATCATAACCTTAGGATTATAGTTGTCTAACTCTTTGTATGTGTCTTGCCATGGACACTTAATTTCCCCTTTTATCATAGCCTTAAGATTAGAGTTGCCTAACTTTATGTAAGTGTCTTGCCATGAACATTTACTTCCCTTCTTAATCTAGCGTTAGGTTTAGAGTTTCTTAACTCTATGTAGGTGTTTTGCCATGGACATATACCTTCTCCTTAGAACCTTGACCTCATTCAAGTGTTCTTCACCCTTAGTTAGATGAACCACAAATTCTCTAATTCCATCCTAATCAGGATACGTAGGCACGAGATGCGATGTCTTGGCGAGCATACTTAGAAATAAACCCCTAGGTCTTTACCTTAGCACCTTTTACTTAACAAACAATAATAGCATAACACAAATACAAATAAGAGGTTCCTGTAGAGTACTACAGATGCTTAGAATGCTAAAACCTTCCCTAGGTATAACCAACTCCCGAATCTTAAATTCTCTTAGCTTTGTTGTTACATAGCGCACTTAGGGTTTTCTTCAATTCTACCATTTCCTTTGGATAAATCAAAACTCGATGGTGAACTTCAATGATTTGTGATTCAAGTTAATTCAATAGCTTGATATCTGATTCTCACGCAACATAATTGGAGACTTCACTAGGGATTATGAAACACTCCCCTAAGAGGGTTAGGTCCATATTGTTTGAATTTGTGTTATTTTATATGTTTGCTTGCTTGTATACTTGTATATTTGTAAGTATCTGACTATATCTGTTGTGCCTGGGTTTTTCTGTGTGTAGGTTTGTTACCTTGAGTGGTGAGGATAAGTCTTATACCCGGACTTGAGTGAACATATGTTTAGGATGAGTGGCATAGTCAAGAAGACTTTGAGGGAGTTAATTCTGAAAGAGCCGACTTGAGATCCCCCGCTCAGTTGATCCCTCTTGGGAGTAGTGGTGTTGAACGAGCCATCGTGAATGCATTACTACTTTCATCCTAGGAGCCCGTGAGACTGAGGACCATTAGTTACCTCATTACCCCACTTTGACCTTCTTAGGATATATGAGGGTGTAAATCCAAAATAGTTGATACGCGATACTACACTCAGACGAGACTCTCTTGAGAATATTATTGATTTCTAAGTAATTGGTGTGTTGATAATATCTGAAAGATGGGTCAATGACTTTGGTAACCTCTTAGAACCTTATTCTACAAATACAAGAACCTTTAGTACACACCTTTTGGGATGGGTATACCATGGCTCCTTGCTCGTGATCTCCAAACCTAGGACCTTATTTATTTGTCCGCATATATGTGAATATCTATATATGTGTATTTGTGCATACATTCATGCATTCATGAGTAACCCTTTGGTTTCAAGGAATTTAGTTGTTAATTCCTTTGCAAAAATCATTAGAGAACATGGATTACGAAATGAAACTTTTCAGTTTTTTCATAATGTTTGCAACTTGCTTTTAAGTTCCTTGAAACCATTTGGCTTTCATTTTGCATTGCATGCACATGTCATCACATTTGTATTTCATTTTCATTTTTCATCCTTGAGTTTCATCTATCCTTTGTCCATAACCCAATTGACTTCTCGATGCCTGCATTGGACTTGAAGTACCTTTTAAAGGATCATGAACTCAGGAGAGCAGAATCAGTTTGTGATAAGAGCGGGTGTTGAATTGATGAAATATCATTTGGATAAGCTTATCGAAGCTATGACATCCTTGGCAAAGAGATATGACTATATTCAAAGGACTTCAGTCATTGGGGATGTCATTTCATCTCAAGTGAATAGTGTTGCTTAAGCTCAGCCTGTGCAGATTCCTGTTGAGAACCAGGTTATGCAAAAATGTCCCATTGTATGATATGGACACTCTTCTTCTCTTGATGCTACAGACTATCATAGTTTTGCATTTTCTGTGCAGATTTCCAAGGGGCGATCCCAAATATGAAAACCAAGGACCTACGAGTCGTTGAGATTATGGAAAGATATTGTGCGTTGGAAAAGAAGCTTGATACCCCAGAGGGTCATGATGCTTTTAATCTGAGTGCTTGGAACATGTGTTTGGAACCCAGTCTTGTAGTACTTCCATAGTTCAAGACACCGAGGTTTAAGGAGTACAAAGGAGATAGTTGTCCAAAGTAACATTTGGTGATGTTTTGCAGAAGAATGACCTCACATGTCTTTAACGATAAACTTATAATCCACTATTTCCAGGACAGTCTAAGTGAGGAATTACTGAATTGGTACATGCAGCTAGAGAGTAGCCACATCCAATCATGGTCAGACCTAGCTAATTCCTTTGTAAAGCAATACATCTACAATCTTGACATGGATCCCAACCGCCTACAATTGCTAGGCATATCTCAAGAGGAAAATGAATCCTTCAGAGGGTATGCTCAGAGGTGGAGAGAAGTAGTTTCACGTTCAACCACCACTCTTGGATAGAGAATTGGTTGACCTATTCGTGGATACTTTGCAAGGCCCGTACCTGGAAAAGCTATTTAGTAGTGGGATATCGAACTTCTCTAACTTGGTAATAGTTGGATAGCACATCGAGAGTGGCATCAAGAGCGGATAAATCTAAGGCACCTGGAACATCCCAACTAGTGAGAGTGAATCTGTCGTTAGTTCTCAAGACAAATAAGAGGAAGAAAGTAATTCCATATGGGAATCTCCGATATCTCAGCCTCAGTACTCATGCATCTCAACTGTTCATAGTCAACAATCTTTTAGGTCTCTGCTCATATGTCATTCTTTCCACAGGGACATTATCCTTCTTCAAATCAAGGACCTCCTCAGTATCAACTAGGGGTGAGCAAGGGACAGGTCGGGATGGGTTATGACTGACCCTAACCCGTCCGTACCTAAACCCGTAAAAATCCTGATAATATGCCATCACCTTTTTTCCCTAAAACATAGTAAGAAGATGTAAAATAAAAAACATGATGTAAGAGAACAGATGTGTACTTAGTATTTACTTAGTGCATATATTAAATTATAAGGTGAAAAGTGGAAAAGTCTATTGAAAATTTGGAATAATCTAAATATACCAATAAATTAAATAAATAAATAAATAGTATCACATGTCCATTCATAATATTAGGACGAGTTTGGTAACCCGAGGGTCAACCCGAACCCATCCCACCTATATTGGGTTGGGACGGGTCTTCGGGTTGGGTTGGGTTCTGCTCACCCCTATCAACGGTCATACTGATGTCAGCACGCTCGACAAATGCCGAAATATCCAGAGAGGCATTTAACTATGTTACCAATGTCATACAATAAGGTTTTTCCAGATTTAATCAAAGGTGGATTAATAGTGCCGAAGAAGATAGATCCAATGATTCCTCCATACCCACCAGGCTTTGACGTCAACGCCCGATGTGACTACCATACTGGGGAATTCAACTGAAGACTGCAAGGTGCTCAAGAGCAGGGTTCAGACTCTACTTGACTCCGAGATGTTCTCATTCACGCCCTATGGCATTCAAATCAACAATCCTCCACCCAATCAGGCGGGTCTATCAGTCCTGTTTATGGAAGAAATTGCCGAGAATAAATATGGAGATGATTATCAGACTGATCTCGACAATCAACTTTGAAAATGGCTAGCTCAGTGGCAAATCAAGAAAGGAAATCCCAGTCCCCGATGCTGGCAATCTTTTAGATCATATCTTTACTTTGCATTTTGTAGTTTATTTTTTGTTAAGTGCTACTTGCTTTGAGACATTGTTGTTTAAACATGGTTTTATTAATGGAATGAATATGCATGTTTTGATTAAATCCATTCGTGTTCACTCATATTTTTCAATATCAAATGCTTGTTTAAGCAAAATCCGAGGGAGGATGATGAAATTGAAACACACAAAACCTTCGATAGTATGCTTTTCAATAAAATATTGCTGATGATATACATGCATTGTTTCAAATCCCCAAAACACTGAAGAGATAAGGAGTTAGTCCTTAGTTAACCACTTCGAGCCTAGAAGTAGGAGTTCCCTTCGGATTTCTAAACCTTTAAGCTTAACCCGGGGCAGGGTAGTGTTCGGGTGATCTGATCATGCAGATGTGTTGGTTATTCCTCAATGACTAATGACTTGACAATCACAAACCTTTCCAAAAAAATTAAGAAAAAATAATCAAAAGCCTGTTATGTCGAACACCCCAAAGAGGAGACTTAGGAAAAATTAAGGCAATTCCGATGGATTAAGAGCTTCAAAAGCAGTCCATGCAAAAATTAGGGATCAAAAAATTGAAAGAGGTCCTCAAACCCTCGAGAAAAAACAAGATTCAGTGACCACCATGTCAAAAATCAAAAGGTTATTAACATCCATGGCCAAAAACAAAATTAGGTGACTTTCATTTCAAAAAATCTTGAATCATCATCTTCACTGTTCCACCGTCAAACTCTAGATACGCGTGTCAAGTTAGTTGAACGTAGGACTGGAGAATGGGTGGGTTAAAACAAAACTTTAAGCCTTGTATCCTTTCTTTCTCAAACCATGAACCAAGCCATATTACAACCCTCTAAATACCTAATTGAAGCAGGGTTGTTCGAAAGAATACTTCAGTAAGATCACGTTAAAGCTGACTCCTAAAGGGATTTTCTTACCATTCATGTCGGTATCAATGTAAAATTATGATCAGTGGTTTATTCACTATATGTTGCAACATAATTCCAATGAACAGGCTTGGATTTCAAAACTGCCATATGCATTGCATTAAAATTATCATTTGCAAAACCATCAGTTTTACTTGCGAGTGAGCACTTGACCCTAACAAGGTTTCTGCAATGAAAGGATTGATCAAGCTAAGATGAAAAACTCCTGAAGACTCAGTTGAGCAGGAAGGCAAGTCGCTACAAGATTTAGCTAATCAGGGGCAATCAGGTCCAGATTCAACAAATCTCTTGAAGATTAGTTAATAGGAAACATTCAGGTCGAGACTAGACAAATCTCTCGAAGGTCATTTAGTCTAGGGAAACTCTTTCAAAAATCAACCAGCTAGCAGGGGCAAGTCTGTTTCCCCAGAGTGGAACACTCTTTCCCCAGAGAAGGTTGAGACCTTGAAGTAGAAATGTTTGTTTTGCATGTTCATCTCTAGTGATGTTCCAATATGGTGAAGTTGGTTAGGTATCCTTGCTGAGATGTTTATTCCATATCTAGTTTGCTTTCTTTATCTGTTTTGTCAGCATAAGAATAAACATGACATACATGCATTCCTACATATGCATGGCATACGACATTTTTGCTACATCCTAGTGTTTACCTATTTTTTTCACTTTGGGCAGTGTTTGTTCCCTAAGTGATTGGGTTGGTCTTCTCTTCACAATCGAGTCGACAACTTTAGGCAGAAAGGGTACATCCTTTCTAAATTCCCTACGGAGTTTGTTCCTCATGGATGATGGTTGCTTCAGTTATCTTTTCCTTGCTTGGATAAGATAAATCCCCATTCGAGCTCATTCCTCAATAGTGGAGTCTTGCTTGACCGTTTATTTCTAGCTTGTTCCTAGATTTAACTTTGGCCCTTGGAGATGTTGCTTTTAAACCTAATTAGGTCACCGAACCTAGTTTGAACGTGCATTTATTTTGCACTGTGTCTCGCAAGAAGAATCTTTTATAGATCCCTATTGAAGACATAATCCATTCTCCAGCAGTGTTGTTGTAACAATATCTCTTTGAGAAGTTTGTTTTGTCGTTGCTACCTTTTTAACAACAAGTGGAAGTCTCTTTGAGAAGCTTATTTTCTATGGCGATAAGTGGCAGTCTCTCCTGAGAAGCTTATCTGTCCTTGGTGTTATTCAACCTTTTATAGTTACAATTGGTATTACCCTTAATCAGTCTTTTTTCCATCAACCCTTTGATGACGACTTTCAAATAGATTCTTCTCCATCAACTCTTTGACGGGGACTTTCAAATACATTATTTTCCGTCAACTCTTTGACGAAGACTAATCCTGTTCCATTAACCCCTTTATGAGATTCCTACTTGAGTTTTTCATTTCCATCAACCCTTTGATGATGTCACTCATTAGTGAAATTTTCTTCCCATCAACCCTTTGACGATGTCACTCTTTTGTGAAATTTTTCGTTTCTATCAACCTTTCGATGATGCCAATTGTTAGTGAATATTTTTATCTTTTTGTCAACCCTTTTGACAATATTAATGTTTTTCTCCCGTCAACCCTTTGACGATGTCACTCTTTCGTAAGGTTTTTCTTCCCATCAAATCTTTAATGATGTGATTATTCAGTGGAGTTTTCATTCCATCAACCCTTTGACGATGATAGTGGTTACCTTACCATCAACCTTTTGATGATGACTCTCAAATACATACCTTCTCGTCAACCCTTTGACGATGATAATGTTCCTTTCTGTCAACCCTTTGACAAAGACAAATCCTTTCCCATCAATTCCTTGATGAGATTCCTACCTAAGTTATTTCTTTCCGTAAACCCTTTGACGATAGCAATTCTCTTCCCATCAACTCTTTGATGACGTGGTCCAATCCTAAGGCTTTGAGGGTTGTGTCCTATTTTGTTTTTCTATTCTAGAATGTCACACATTCACGATTGAACCTGATGATCAATCATTCTAGATACCCCCCATTGGAGAATATCTTTTAGTTTTACTTCCAGTGAGGATTTTGCTTTGCTCCATCCTAAGGATTTGCGGATGCTGCTTTTATCTCGCTTCGGTCCAATCCTAAGTTTTTAAGGATTGTGTCCTGTTTTGTCTTTTGTCCTAGAGTGTCAACCAGTCATGCTTGAACTTGTTGATCAACTACTCTAGATATTCCCCAATGGAGATCGTCTTCTCGGTTCTACCTCCAGTGAGGGTATTGTGTTGTCTTTCTTTCTAAAGTGTCAGCCGGTCATGCCTGAACCTGTTGATCAATCACTTTAGATAGCCCCAACTTATTTTCTTTCCTCAGTGGAGGCCATCTTTTGGTTCTACTTCCAATCAGGATGTTTTGTTTTATTTCATCCTAAGGTTTTGAGGATGTTACTTTTACCTTTTCTTTTGTCCAATCCTAAGGTTTTGAGGATGCTGCTTTTATCTTGCTTTGGTACAATCCTAAGGCTTTGAGGGTTGTATCCTATTTTTGTCTTTCTTTCAGAGTGTCACCTGGTCATTGCTTGAACCCATTGATCCATTACTCTGGATATTCCCCAGTGGAGATTATATGCCATGGTTCTACCTCTAGTGAGGATCTTTTCTTTCTAAAGTGTCAGTCGGTCATGCCTGAACCTATTTATCAATCACTTTAGATTTCCCCAATTTGTTTCAGCTTCCCCAGTGTTATTTTCGTTCCTAGTGAGTTGTTATCCATTGCATTGACCTTATCCCTATTTGCTTTCTTTCTTACTTGAATTTTGCATTTATCTTCTCATCAATTTCATCATGCTAGAGTTCATTGCATGTCAGCATTGTTCCTAACATTGTCTGAGTAGTACCTTTCACCATGATTTCATGAGGATGGTCATCGCTCATGTCATCCGGTAAAGATATTTAAATAGGGGCAACTCTCATACCCCAAAATTTACCATATTCTTTGATATTTTGCATATCATTCTAGGTCAATCATTCTTGCATAGCTAACCAAATTATCAGAGTTTGCTTTGTTTTGTTTTACTTGTGGATTAGGGTTTGCTTCAAAATATTCAATGGATGGATCAATCAAGGTTTTGGATAGATCCTCAACCAATCAAGTTCTCATACGCTTAAAGGGCATCCCTTTCTCAATAATCCAGTGCAATTTGGTTTCATCACAAGTTCTTCGAGGCTCAGGTCTTACAATACTGAATTAAGGATCAGACAAAGGTTATCAGGTCAAGGGTATGTGCGGTATGATTTGAAATTCTGTGGAGCTTTGGACCTAATCTTAGTTAAACAAGTGGTTTGTTCCTGTATCAGGTTATCAGGCTGTGGTAAATATTTTGAATCGGGGTTTTGGTTTTTATCAAGTCATTGTGTCATCAGTGTGCACTTAAGGAAGGAAGATTAGGGTTTCTCACCCTTTATGTTTAACATGGGCGTGTTCGTACAGTTCAGGTTAGCTTGAGGCTAGTAGGTTAAAGTGTATGCATGCAGTAGTGTTTAGTTCAATTAGGTGCAATCTTAATCTTGGTTAAGAAATAGGAGATTGTTTCATTCTTAAGTGAGTTTGGGCATAGAAAATTGCTTTATATCTGAAGATCATCAAGTCAGAGTTTCGTGTGAATTCAAATTGTTTGTTGAAGTCAAGGTACAGAGTCATCAAAGGTCAAAGCAGTTGAGTTATGTACAAGTATTGGTTGTGTGGTTCAGGTTCTCATCATTGATCCAAGGGTTTGTCAAGTTTGTTTTTCAATTGAAGATCATGTTAAGATGAATTCGGGGTTGTGATGTTGTTCAGGATTTATGGCGATCAAGTGCAATTGAAGATCAAGTTTGTTCAAATTTGGAGGCGCATCACCTTTACTCATACTCGTTCCTGTAACCATCCACTTTACTATCTATATTTCAAATTATACTATCAATCCATTCAATTTCATATCCATTTCTTACCCAAATCGATAAACCTTTTTTTTTAAATCCATTCATTTTCTCCGCTTTTATTTTTAATCAATTTTCCAATATCCATATTTTCAAATCCATACTAAAATTCAAATCACATTTATCCATTATCCAAATGTAAATCCAAAGTCATAAAACTAAACTAGTCCATATCCAAGCCCATTTTACTTTACCAAAATTGCCAAAAATAATAATAAAGGCCCATTTCAAACCAATTGTCCATTTTATTTTACAAGTCCATTCTACAAAAAAAAAAGTTCTATAAAAAATAATGAAAACCCATTTATTTGAATTGGTCAGAGTTACAAAAATAATAAAAAAAACTTCTCCAACCTGCAAACCGTACGCCTGCTCCATGATCTTCATAATACAACAAAAAGACTTTAACAACAACAATACTATACTACAAAACAAAACCAGCTGCAACAAAACCTGCATAAGACTAAGGTTGTTCAAAAAATTCATAAAATTGTACTGCACCACAGAACCAAATTGATCTGATGTTAAAAAATTGAATTGTTTTCTTTGGTTTGTGAACCGAACTACAATTTATCAAACAGTTCAATAATCAAACTAAATCGTTAACCAAACCAAAGTTTACTGAACTGAACCACTATTAACTAACCATATTTATGATATAGTTGGTTGTGTTAGAACTTTGGTTCATTGAGATTTTCTCCAAATTGACTTTTTGACATTATAGTTTATTTTAAATATTAAAAGTTAATTATTTTTAAAATTAATCTTTTAATAATAATAATATTTAATATTAATTTTTTATATGCGAGATAAGTATAGTAACTAGTAAACATAATGTAAAGAAAACTTTTAACGTGAATTTTACTGTTGATCTTACATGAAATTTATTCTGGACTGGGCCCAGGCCTGCCCATCCGTCGGGCAGGCCCAACCCAATACTATTAGTGGAAAGCCTAAAACCCCCAGTGTCGGGCATGACTCTAGACACGCCGGGCAAGCAGCCTCCCCCTGTCAGGCAGAACAACACGTCTTCCACACGTTCTCCACGTGCCCCCTCCGCGGGGACACATCATCAGACAACTATCTACTTCCGAAAGAGCAGGTCAACCCATCTTCTGGAGATCACGAGACAATTAATCTAGGGCGAAGACCACGTGCTAGTCTTCACTACGCCATGTAAACCCTAGTAGTCACTTGGGTTGGGCCTGGCCATCCAGCCCAACGCAAGTGACCGTTGACCCTGCACTGGGGTCTCACTATAAATACCCTCTTTCACTAAAGGGTCAGATTTTCAATTCTCTATCTCTCTTTTGTATTTGCTCTCACTCTGATCCATTACTTACTTTGCATCAGAGTGTCTTGCAGGTACACCCCCTCCTCCTCTTTACTTCTGGTGGACATTCTTCAGTTCAACGACGCGTGGCAGGTCACTGATTCCCTTCTAATCATTTAAGATCAGTGGCGCCGTCTGTGGGAAACTAAGCTTCCCCGTTCCTCCGAGCAGAAGAACTAAAGCTCCCGACTTCAAATTCCCAGATCATGACTAGCCCACGTTACGATGACGTTGTCCACAACTCCACTCTCGTCCCATTCACCAACGGTGACAACCAGGCGGGGACATCCCACGCCTGTGAGGGCGACACCAGGGACAGCCAGACCGTCCATCCCTCGTCCGAGGACGCGACACCTCACGTCGCTCCTCGAGCAAGGAGTCCGGCTGTCTTCCAGCCCATTCCTACGCTAGTTGGAGCAGGCCCAACGATGACCACCCTCTTCGCAACCATCAACCAAATAAACCTGATGATGTTCCAATAGAACGAGCGCATCGGCGCGCTGGAGCAAGACACCTCGTCTCGTTCTCCCCTGCGGAGAAGTCACAGGACACAGGCACTTCAGGTGGCATTTTTGGTGTTCGCTAGGCGAACCATTTGTTCGCCTAGCGAACGTGACAACTCAGCAGACCCTTCTATAAGTAGTATGAGCTACTTTTTGTAAAAATATCTAATTTCTTGTAATTGCTTTTGAGAGGATTTTTCTGACCTAAAAACCTCATTCCTTCATTTCTCATCATCTCTTAGCAATATTTCACCAAAAGAAGGTGGATTCCCATTCAATCTCGATTATTCGACTCGGATGTTGATCAGCCTTCTTTCGAAACTTGTTGCTCAAGATAACATGGAAATGAGTGGTTAAATACCTCTCTTGTCAAGGTTAGGAGTAGTTAGTTCAGAATTTATGTATTCTTCTTGATTTTTTGTATGTAAACAAATGCTGTGATCAATATAGATGAACTTATTTGCTACTCTTTGTACATTTATGGTTTAGATTGCTTTAGACATGAACTTTCCAAGTCTTGACCTAATTTCTTCATCTATCAACTATACAAATGCTAGGCATAAATTTGAAAGTTGGTATCCGCTTTGTGTCAATCTTAATGACTATTATTTCGAGTGTTATTTAGAGAGATCATTTAACGGTTGAAACAATAGCATTCACGAAATCGCTTTAGAGATGAACGTTTTTGCGAGGATACGCGGTTATGTTGGTTAAAACGTTGTTCACATATTTGATCAATTAGATACGTTTAGGACGGACTAGAAAACCCTAATCTTGACATGCTTTTATCAAACTTATATCGACTTTTATTTCGCTTTATTTCTTGCAAACTTTTGTTACGAAAATTGAAACCATTCTAAAAACCCCATTTCTTAAATCATTAAACCGTTGAACGACAAGGATCTATATTCTCATTAATCCTTGTGGATACGATAAAACACTACCACAAAATACTTTCTAATAAATTGGCACCGTTGCGAGGATTGTTAGTAGAATATTGCAAGCATTGCAATAGTTTAATGATTTTAAGATTTTTGTATTGTGCATTTCTTATCTTTGTAATTCTTTGTGCTTTTTAATTTGTTTAGTTCGTGTGCAGAATTTGTTTATGCCTAGACAGGTTCGACCGGAAAACCTTCTTTTCGATCCTACGATTGAGAGAACCACTCGGCGTACCAATAGTCGCACAAGGTGAAGACGGCAACAAGCTATTGAAAGACAAGAGCACGAAGAATCTTTTTCATCCACTCCACCTAATTCACCAATTATGGCAGCACCTCCACCTCCAGCTTCTGTTCCATGTACGAACAGTCCAAGACACACCACTCAGTTCACGCATAATCTTCAAAAGGGAAGACAAACCGAGATGAAGACGAGAATCCTTGCACTTATATATCAAAATCGTTTCATGGGGTTAGATCATGAGGATCCGTTCACACATCTTACAAATTCTATGAGATTGCGGGTGCAACAGGAGCAACCGAAGCTGACGAAGAGTCATTAGAAGGCTATTTCCTCATTCCTTGATTGGGAAAGCGAAGGAATTGTATCTTGATCAATCTACAACAATCATGACAGATTGGAATATATTGGAAGAGAATTTTCTTGAATGGTTCTTTCCACATAACTGTTTCATGGAAGCAAAAACTACGATAGCTGTGTTTTCACAAGGAGCAAGTGAATCCCTCAATGAAGCTTGGGAGAGATTCAAGTCTATATTGAGAAAATGCAAAGGACACGATTTTGATGAACTTAATCAAGTTCACATTTTCCGCAATGGTCTCCTTTCGGTTCACAAGACCTTATTGGATGCTACGGCAGAGGGTTCTTTGATGTCAAAAAGTGTCGAAGATGTAATTGCAATTATTGAGAAGACGACACTTAATGATCACCAAGGGAATCATAACCATGGAGTAGCTCAACAAAAACCAGGCGTGCTCGAGTTAGGTACGAATGATGCTATTCTTGCTCAAAACAAACTTCTTACGCAACAAGTGGAGCTTTTGACCCAACAAATGTCAAAACTTCCACAACAAATCAAAGAGATGTAAGAAGTCCCTACTCAAGTTCAAGTGGCGAGTTGCGAGTTGTGTAAAGGTGACCATCATACCGGGTATTATCCTCCGGTATTGGAAGAAGTCAACTATGCCGGAAATCAAAATTAGGACTACCAGCAAAGACCACCTTATCAACAAGCAAATCAAGGTTATCAAAGACCTAATCAAGGGTACCAACAACCTTGGAGGCTGCAAGAAGCTGGAACTTCAAACCGTCAACAATATCAAAACTACACTCAACCTCCACAAACTCAAAGTGCATAGTCAAAGATGGAGGAAGCTCTTACTCAATTCATGTAAATGTTAATGTCAAATCAAAAGAACACCGATGCATCTATTAAGAATTTGGAGACATAAGTGGGCCAATTATCAAAACAATTGGCCGATCAACAAAAAGGGCCTTTCACGGCTACCGCTACTCCAAATCCTAAGGAGAATTGCAAGGTGATTCTCACAAGAAGTGATAGAGAAATTGACATGGGCGCAGGTGAGGAGATAGTGGCGAAGGAAGTTGTAGTTGAAAAAGAAATTGAAAATGTTGAGAAAGAAGTAGGAAAAAAATGTTGAGCGAGATTTAGTTGAAAATGAGAAAGTGAAAAAAAGTGAGGAAGGAGAGAGAAGTAAGAGAGAATAAATAGTGAAAGAGTCGAGAAAAGGAAAAGAGTAAGTGAACACTATACCAATTCAAAATTTGCCTTATCCGCATGCTCCGACAAGGAAAGACAATGCTAGATACTATGCTCAGTTTATGGACATATTCAAACAATTGCAAATTAATATTCCATTTTCTGAAGCATTGGAGCAAATACCAAAGTATAATAAATTCATGAAGGACATTCTCATGAAGAAGAAGGTAAAGCGGAATAAAAGTCGGTCTTAGTTTGATAAAAGCATGTCAAGATTAGGGTTCGCTAGTCCGTCCTAAATGTATCTAATCGATCAAATATGTGAACAAATTTTTAACCAACATAACTGCGTATCCTCACAAAAACGTTCATCTCTAAAGCGATTTCGTGAATGCTATTGTTTAGACCGTTAAATGATCTCTCTAAATAACACTTGAAACAATAGTCATTAAGATCGATACAAATCACATATCAACTTTCAAATCTATGTCTAGCATTTGTATAGTTGATAGATGAAGAAATTAGATCAAGACTTGGAAAGTTCATGTCTAAAGCAATCCAAACCATAAATGTACAAAGAGTAGCAAATGAGTTCATCTATATTGATCACAACATTTGTTCACATACAAAAAATCAAGAAGAATACATAAACTATGAACTAACTACTCCTAACCTTGACAAGAGAGGTATTTAGCCACTCATTTCCATGATATCTTGAGCAATAAGTTTCGGAAGAAGGTTGATCAACATCCGAGTCGAATAATCGAGATTGGATGGGAATCCACCTTCTTTTGGTGAAATGTTGCTAAGAGATGATGAGAAATGAAAGAATGGGTTTTTAGGTCAGAAAAATCCTCTCAAAAGCAATTACAAGAAATTAGATATTTTTACAAAAAGTAGCTCATACTACTTATAGAAGGGTCTGCTGAGCTGTCACGTTCGCTAGGCAAACAAATGGTTCGCCTAGCGAACACCAAAAATGCCACCTGAAGTGCCTGTGTCCTGTGAACTCTCCCCAGACAAGTTTCCAAAAGTTCACTATGCAAACAATCCTTCGCCTAGCGAAGCCTTCACTGTGAACTTCGCCTAGCGAGTTTGTAGCTCCTTCCTTGCTGTTTTAAGTCTTGGAGTGTTCACTGGCTACTTGTTATCTCTTCGCCTAGCATGTTCTTCGCTGCCTCCTTCGCCTAGCGAGTTTATGGCCCTTTCCTTACTGTTTTAGATTCCTGGCCTACGCTATATAGTTCACCTAGCGATTTTTGTGGAGTTTTGGTGGCAGCTTCGCTAGTTGTTGTTTGCATGCTGTATTGGTTTATTTGCCATCTTTCTTGTGTCTTAATTTCCACTCTTTCATGCCTAATTCCTGCACAATAACACTCAAATCAAAGGTACCAAGACATTTTCATATAATGTTGCAAAACAACTAAAGCAAGAGTGATTTTGAACACTTTTTTGACAAAAAGGAGTGAAAGATGCCCATATTCGATAGATCCAATAAGCAAAGTTAGGCATCTAAAAACTCTCCCCAACTAGATTTTTGCTTGTCCTCAAGCAAAGTATGCCTCTTGATGAAACAAGAGGATTTGCTCAAGAAAAAGATTTCTCCGAAATCAGATTAAATGGATCAAACGCAAGGAATGCACCCATACACAAGTTCCCAATGGTTAGAATAAAACAACACACAAGAACTAAAGTCTTAAAGCAATTCAAAACATATATCAATCAATAACAATATTATCCTGAATGAATCACCCTATCTCTCCTCTTTGAATAAGGATTGAAGAAATTACGAATTTGCAACCGCGGGGACAATTTCACTCTCTAACAAACAATGCCAAAATCAATTCAATTCATACCACATATATATATGGTATGAATTTCACTCTCCTGCAATTTCACTCTCTTGCAGGTACACCCCCTTCCTCCTCTTTACTTCTGGTGGACAGCCTTCAGTTCAACGACGCGTGGTAGGTCACTGTTTCCCTTCTGATCAGGTATGGTCAAAATTCTTCATCTTATATATATATATATATATATATATATATATATATATATATATATATATATATATATATATATATATATATATATATATATATATATATATATATATATATATATATATATATATATATATATATATATATATATATATATATATATATATATATATATATATATATATATATATATATATATATATATATATATATATATATATATATATATATATATATATATATATATATATATAAACAAATAATGTTGAGTGTTGATAGTGATATATATAATTGATTTTAAAACATTTTTTTATTTAAAAACTTCAAAAAAATATTATAATAGGTTCTATTTACCATAACAAGTGGTTCTCTTAAAAATGGTTACTAATAATTTTGTATGGTTTAAAATTAAGAATCAGTATACCGAACTAAATGTTTGGTTCAGTTCGGTTCTGAACAAATTTAAACAGTTCAGTTCGGTTCTTACAATCTTTTGGTATGGTTCGGTTCGATACAGTTTGATTTTTTTAGTGAACTATACCATGAACAACCCTGCACAAGACCACAACAAGACAACAAATAACAATCGCATGCTACACAATTGAACTTCATGCCACTCCAAGACAAGAAATCTGCGTTTTGAAAGTAACTTCACACAACCAACAACCTGCATTGAAAGTGACGGAATAACAATGTCAGACAAATTCAAAACTAAAAAGAGGGTTTGATGGTTTTTAAAGAAGAGAATTTGGAGAGGAAGAGAGGGGGCAGTGAAAACCACAAGAACATAACAAAAATGATTGAGATTGAGGGAGGAAGAACAATAAGTAACGAAAATAGCAGAAGAAGAGAAAGCTCATAAGCCATGAAATTCTAACCTGTAACAACACTACTCCACCCTCTTCTACACCACACAAACAGACCTCTAAAAAAACTAACTAGCCACACTCTTGCATAGTCTTGAGTCTCTGTTTACTATCCTTATCCTAGAAATCAAAGGCACCATCAGATCCAACAATTGCAAATGTGTGCGTACAAGACGGGAACTTAAGGAGTTGATTGAATATGTCACTGCTTTCTCTATGGAGTTTAAAAGTAAAATTCTTATTTTTTCGTGCACCATCAATGTGATGTACTTCAACCATTCCTTCTATTGAGCCAACATTGTTGATATGCAAATTGAAGCCTCGGAAGTACTGTTGAGAGCAGTTCCATTCTTTGAAATCTCCCAACATCAAGTCGACATTGGACAGTGGAAGAAAATCAAGAGGAAGCACTAAGAGATCAAGTGATGGACAAGTGAAGAGCAAACAAAAGTTTCTTGCAAATGACGGTTATGAGGAGGAAGACGACGAGTACAACGAAACACTCTGTGGGACCAGTGTCGGAAATTACAACGTTGTTTCCGTTTTCAAAATCAGAATACACACCGCCCATCATCATCCTTCACTTTTCTCTCAACCCAACTCACGCTCTCATCTATTCAGGTCCAAAAATATTTTCATCAAAAATCCACTCACCATAACCTCATTTGAACTCCTCCACAAACCACCTTGCTACTACTTTAACAAAGTAGCAAAACTGTAAATAACCACAAACAACGATACAACGTAAACCATCCACATCGCACCTTCATAACCCAACTCCCCTGTTTCACTCTATATGCGACACACCACAACCAATCAAGAAAAAAATCGAGTGAGAAGAAAAAAACCATAAATTGGAGAGGAGAAAAAGCTGCGAAACGGATTGAGAAGGGAGAAAGAGCCGCCATAGAGAGTGAAAGAGAAAACATAGCGAGAATGAAAAGGCATCGTAAGTTTACATTTTCTGTTGTTTCTCAAAATAAACTTTTTTTATTTTTTACTTTATTTTTCTGAGTTTTTTTTAGGAAAGAGTATTGGGCTTTTGAAGTCTATTAGAGACTATTTGCACTGCTACCTTTTTTATTTTCCCTCCCTTTTTTCATTATTTTCTTTAAATCTTAAATTAATTACTTATTTTAGTTCTTAATCATATTTTAAGTTAATTATTATTTAAATTTTTTAGTTAATTCAACATTAATAGTAACTATTAGATTCTTTAGTTTAGTCATTAATATTAAAAATCTCAACAACAAAAAATATTTTCTTAGTTATTTTTGTGAAATATTTTCTTATTTAATCTATAATGTATTTGTTTAGATTTTAATCTTTTATTATTTAGATTTTATTTTATTTTGTTAATTTTTATTAATTTCCTTGACTCCTAACTTTTGTGATTAATTCTTTATGCTTTACGCTTAAGCCATGTTTCATTTGATTGCTAAACCGTTTTTTCTTAACTCCAATCGCATGTTCTCTTAGGATCTCCTAGTTTGACTTAATTTTCGATTAAGCTCAAAGTAGAATATACATTAGGTTCTTAATCTTTTGCATGACAACATTAGGTTAGCATCTTTTCTTAATATGAATTCCAAAGAAAAATGATCTCCTCTTGTTGACTTGTAAGTCATAGTTAGGATAGTTTAACCTACCTTACCTTTCCCTTGAGACCTTTTTAGAGTCTTTATATTTCTCATCCTAGCCTTAGGATTAGAGTTGCCTAACTCTTTGGAAGTGTCATGGTTATAGACACTTACCTTCCCTTTTTCATCCTAGCCTTCGGATTAGAGTTGCCTAACTCTTTGTAGGTGTCTTGTCATTGACACTTACCTTCCCTTTTAATCCTAGCCTTAGGATTAGAGTTATCTAACTCTTTGTATGTGTCTTTCCATGGACACTTAATTTCCTCTTTTATCCTAGCCTTAAGATTAGAGTTGCCTAACTCTATGTCAGTGTCTTGCCATGTACATTTTCTTCCCTTCTTAACCTAGCCATAGGTTTAGAGTTTCTTAACTCTGTGTAGGTGTATTTCTATGGACACTAACCTTCCCTTTAGAACCTTAACCACGACCAAGTGTTTTTCACCCTTAGTCAGGTGAATTACGAATGCTCTGATTCCATCCTAGTCAGGATACGTAGGCACGAGATACGATGTCTTGGCGAGCATATTTAGAAATAAACCCCTAAGTCTTTACCTTAGCACCTTTTCATTAGCAAACAATAATAACATAACATAAATACAAATAAGATGTTCCTGTAGAGTACTACAGATACTTAAGATGCTAACACCTTCCTTAGGTATAACCAACCCTAAACCTTATATTCTCTTAGCTTTGTTGTTACATAGGCACTTAGGGTTTTCTTCGATCTTTACCCTTTTCTTTGGATAAATTAAAGCTCGATGGTAAAATTCAACGATTTGTGATTCAAGTTAATTCAATAGCCTGATATTCGATTCTCACCGCAATAATAGTGGTTTAATTTATTTTATGTCATTCTCTCATAGCTAACATCATATGGTTCGTCGCTTATCAAAGATATCACTGTCTTGAGTCAAGACGATGAAATTAATGATTCTGCTAAAAAAAAGATCTTGTTCATATTATGGTTTATTCTAGACTGATACTCTGGAGTGAATCATGGTACTGCTATCAGAATGTGGCATAAGGCGAAGAAAAGTATGTCTGAACATTTATATATGGTCTCGTAGAAATATGAGTGTCATGATTTAAATGTATTTGCTCCAGATATCAAAGAAAGGAACAGAGGCATCTTCCATGACATTTATCAAAGGTTGTTTACAATATTTAATGGAAGAATAACCCATAACCCATACTCAAGTGTTAAAGGTACTGAGTTTGGTGAGCGTAGTAGAGTTATTGTTTTAACAAACATTGAATCATAGTCCACTCAAAGCGGTGTTCAGACTCTATGGTCAAGTCTGAATACTCATACGTGTCTGACCGAGAAAATAACAAAAAAAAAGGTATGCTTGTTGTTTTTTGGCTTATCTTTTGATTCAATGAGATATTTTTCTAGATGTTAATACAAAGTTTCAGCTAGATATCTAGATAATCTCCTGATCTTCATAAATCTTTAAGAAGAAACTCGCTTGTATTTACCTATACTGAATATTTCATTAAGCTAGATGATGACCATATTTATGGAAACAGTTTCCTCACTTTTTGTGATGTTGCTATTGTTTGTTAGCTGTCAAAGGAAACAATTCAATATTCATTTATCACTCATGACTATTATTTCAAGAGGAAGTGTTGGCTCTGAATAAAATCTTAGAGACTTATGACTGACAGAAGATATCTCTCTTTCTCAGTCTAGTTCTACTAGACTCTGATTGATGATAGCTTTTGAAAGTTTTCAGATTCTGAGATTCAGAAGAGGATTTTTTACTTCTGATAACGAAGCTTAAGTAAAAGGTTTTTTAAAGACTTTTATAATACTTAAATTTTCATAAAGGTGAAATTCATTTAGTGGATTCAAGAAATCTGCTAGATAAGAACCTTTGGGTAATGATATTTTCTTTTGGGTGCTTATTGCTACTATCCTCTGTCTTGTGAAACATCATTTTGTCCTTCTTCTGACAAGATTCTTATTCTTTTGGGAATCTTGTTCAGTTATTTTTCTTTTTATATTCTCTATGGTTGTGTGTTGATCAAGCCAAACTTTAGATGGGTTTCCTAGTCAATTCTTCTTTGAATCAACTGGTAGTAATCAATGAAAAGTTTAAGGATTTTAGTGAGTTGCTTAAGTTAGACTTTAACTTCTAAAAGACTATGTGCGAACAAGGATGCAATGGATACATTGAGATGCTTTGTGGTTTCACTTATCCAGATCTTATCAAAGAGTTTTGGATTAATGCTCCCATTGCTGAGCTAAATTTTGAGTGTGTTATTCTTTCTAATGTAACTGGTGTTTCTATAACTGTAACCTCTAAAGTGATTGCTAATGTGATCAATTGTGAGGAAATTGGAAAAATCCTAGGAACTCTTGTTGAAAACACTATCTGCCTGCTTGACGTATCTTTGTAGATCCATCTAATATATCAGTGGTCTCAAATTTTCGTCCTGATGTTGTTGTTTGGAATCATATTTTGAATTTAAAATTACTTCATAAGGATAAATATTTAGACCTTGTGGACCCTATTGAAAAATATATGCTTTTACTTCTCATTTCAGACTTGCTGATTGATCTTCCTCGAGTTATGTTTGACTATTTGAAGAAGACTCTTTCTTCCTTTCACAAGGGAAAGCTTTTCTTCATTCATTTTGGACGAGCTCTTTCAAAATTACTTGTTCAGCAGAGAATTATCATAAGTTCAGAGGCTGATTTGCCTAAAATCTGGAAAGGCAAGTTTAAAGTCATCTCTAAAAGATTATGATGTTAGATTTCTACATAGTTATGCCTTGTAATTGTTAGAACCTTTGCATTAAGTTATCTTATTTTTAATTCAAAGTTTATTCATATTTTTGTTTAGTTAACTGTTGATTATGTTTATTTATGGTTGTTCAAAAGAATTAAAAGTAATGGGAGTAAGAACTTAATGCTTGCAACTTTTATCATTAATAAGAAGGAAGGGATTACAAATTATTTAGACATTCTAGTATGGTGGATTGGACTTAAGGTATTCCCTAGGATCACCTGACATGTCTAGATTATCTAAGTAATTTTTTCATTATTCCTTGGAAAACTTTAAAGCTTCTTTTCTCAGTTGACTTCTGCGTCTGGACCCAGAAGATCTTCTTCTTTTGTGTGTCTTCACAAAGGATGCTGAAGATGTGAGAGCTTCTGAAGTTATCTGCTTGTTAGTAGATCCTTCAGTTGTTGCTTTGCTTTCACTTGCTTGAGTTGCTGCATTTAGTATAACTGTCTTTTTGAAATCTCTCTTTGGAACCCATATTTGCTTCTGTTTGTAAATCTTGGTGTTTTGAGGATTAAGTGATTATGAAATTAAGCATGTTATGATCCCTTATATAAGTGTGTTACATACATTGTTTCAAGTATTTGTTATTTTTATATTGATTAAGTCTTATCAATATCTTAAATGATATATCTTGGAAATCTTATCTAACAGTCTAAGATATTAAAGATTCTTTAACAGCTATGAACTTTATACTTGACTTGTTTAACTGTCGTTTCTGGTATCAGTTTTACTTTATTAATATCTTTCAGTAAATCTAAAGAAAGTTATTGAAATTATTTGCATGCAATAAACAAATTTTGGTCAAAGAGATACCTTTTCATTAATTGAAGCAGAGGATTACAAAACATTGATTCATAAGAAACTGCTAATGCTTAGTATAAGTCACTATCTAAGTCATCCTGAGCCTTATGACGATAACAGTTGTCATATCCTATGTCTAGCTCATCTTCATCAATGTCTTCATTTTCTGCCTCTGGGGGTTGGACATTAGAACAACTTGTTGGACCATTTTCTCTTCTTTGATCTCTTCATTATCTTTCTACTGGGATTCATCACAACTTCTGATGAACCTACTCCTGTAGGTTGCGTTGGAGCTGTTGATGTTGCTTCTTCAGAAGTGAGTCTTATAGAGGGCACATGCCCAATGGTAGATGATTCAGAAACAACTCGTTTCTGAATATTCTGGACATATTATCTTGTAGATCTATGGGAGATTTTTTTTGCTATAGATGTCTTATGACTCTCAGCTGGTGATTCCATGACTATGTTGGATGTTGATGAAAATGGACTAGGTTTGGACTGCTTTTATAATGACTTCTGAGCAACTCAAATGTCTGGTCTAATACTTCTTGATTCTTGGAATAGCGACCACAAAAGATTTAAGGCATGCACTATACAATTCTTAATGACCCCCATGTTACTTGATCGTTTTTCAAATCCTTGGAAATTGATCCTGTAATGATGATATGTGATGCATTTATGACTGTAATTCTTTTCTTCTTTTCTTTTTATTTTCTTTTTGATGTGACAAAATATGGAGAAATAATGGTAAGTATTTAATTAGAAATTGAAACCATTGAGTATCTATTCAGTTGTATATATTGGTCATTTATAATTATGTTATTTATATTTCTTTTTTTATAGTTATCTTGCTCGGGCGACACATTTTAACTTTCTTGTACATAGAACTAAGAAGGAGCTTACAAACCTCAACATTAGCCTATCAGACTCAGAAGAAGCTTACAAACCTCATATTCTGATGTTGCCAAAACTAAGGGGGAGCTTACAAACCTCAAACATGTAACTATTTGACTCAGAGGGAGCTTATAAACCTCAGACTCTAATGTCACTAAGAAAACTGAATTACTTTTTCTTGAGAGTAGTACCTAGTATGATGTCTACAGAACTCTGCTTTGGACTATTAGACACTACTCAGTGGGAGCTTACAAACCTCGTACCCTGATGTTGCAACGAAAATTATAACTGTCCTACATTGTCCTTTAAATACTTGTGTTTGTCATCATAAAAAAGGGGGAGATTGTTAGAACAACTTTTGTTCATGACATATTTTCCTTGGGTTTTGATGATAACAAAGTATTGAAAGAAAAATAGTTTATCTGATGTGTGTTACATGTGTGCAGGTTCTTAAACTTGTAAATATTATTATCAGAATTTGTTTTA
Organism: Lathyrus sativus; assembly: GCA_963859935.3. NCBI lineage: Eukaryota > Viridiplantae > Streptophyta > Magnoliopsida > Fabales > Fabaceae > Lathyrus > Lathyrus sativus. The sequence continues at coordinate 453,848,970 of OZ012736.1, read as the reverse complement.
CATTAAGCACACTTTGAGAGTTGTTGCATTGGTAGCTTCTGGTGGCAGAACCTAAAGAACACTTGCTAAGTGATGTATGGTGAAGACTCTGAAGCTGAAGGTCTTAGAATCAGAAGAAGCAACATTATTGTCTCTACATTTAGTGAATGGAAATTGGCTTCTGGTACCATTCAGAGTTGGTAATAAAGCCGAAGATGTTTGTACTGCAGAAAGCAAGCTTTGTTGTCAAATTAATTTGTCAGCTAAAGTCTACAAATTGCAAGGCTCAAGAAAGGCTGAGATGCTTTATGGATATCTATTGTCAACAACTCTAATGTTACAGAACCTCTTGAAGACTCAAATTTTAAACATGTTACACATTGGATTAAGACATTCGAAGCGTTGGAAAGCTAACACGTAATACTATCTCATGGTGATTCCTTAAGAAGATTAATATGCACTTAATGGCATGATATACTATTTTACTTAACGTGTAATGTCGGTGGTTGTGCTTCTAGCTGCTGAGTTGGGTTATATGTGTTGTGTTATCGTGTGATTCATGTTAACTATTGTTGGGCTTGTTTTGGGTGACTTAAAATAATTAATTGCATAATTAAATTAGGTTGTTGAGTGCTAATAATTGGTTTATAAAAATTATTTAATTGTTATAATTAAATCGATAATGCTATTTGGTGTTGTAATGTGATGTGTTCAATGCCTAAATTTGGTTGTACATGATGTATGTGAATATCCATAATTGTTGTTATGGTGGTGGTAGTTCGAAGGGAGAGCAACACTGTTGTACGCTATTTATGTTTTGATGTTATTTATGGAACATTGTATGATTAATTATTGTGATCATTATGTTTGCACAATGAGTTGATTAAATTGATGGGTTGTTTGAAATATAATTCTGTTGAGATGAATTATTAGCATGCTTGTGTTGCATTGTTGATTGGTAATGTGTATTTTGTGATTTTGGTGTAAGGTAATCCAGAGAGGGGATTACTGAAGTTGTCAAAGCATTACGTTATGATCAGAAGAGGGGTCTTCACACATTTGATGATATGATCATGCATCATAATAGTTGTGTTAAGAGACATGTCTACTAGTTCAAAATAAGGGACTAGTGGCTTGTCCCAAGCTCAAAGAGGGGGAATGGATCTCAAAAGTGGGGGCTCATGGATTCAAAAGATGGGACCCAATTTTAGAGATAACCAAATATTGAGTTGACACCACATACATATGCATAAAGTTGCATAGTTGAGTTGCATTGGATAATGAGTTATATGTATAATTGTTATGTTGTGGTTGATTGGTGAGTTTGGTGTGAGAATGTATTGTGATATACTATGGATGATATTATATAGAGAATGTTGTGTTATTATTCTACCTGTCAGTATATGCCTTTTGTTATTGTTTGTGATTTCTCACCCCTTTTGTCGTTGTTGTGGTCTATGCTTCTCTTTGGAGTATAAATGAGCAGGTAACTGAGTAGATGTTTAGACTGGAAGGATGGCGAGAGGATGTTTCTTCTCGTTTTTCTTTTTGTGTTTAGTTTACATGCTCTGATATGTAACACTAGGGGAAATATTTGTGAATTATCTTCTGTTGTGTTGAGTAAAGATTTAAAGTGTACTCTCATGGTTAATGTTTTGAGGTTTTTGAAGAGATTGTGTTTATGATTTTGTTTATGTTATATAGTTTTTGAAGTTTTGATGATTTAGTTTATGCATACTTTATTATGAGAAATTCCGCTATGATGATACCCTAAGTGAAGGTGAGTATGCGAAGACACCCTAAGAGAAGGTGTTGATTATTATTACTATTTGTTAAAGTGTTACATGTCATGTATGTTTTAAAAAGAGAATGTGAGACATCTTATTTGATTATGTGAATACTCTGATTTTATTGTACATTTATGCGTGGGGAAAATAGGGTGTTACATTGTCCACTTTGGCCTCGACTGCCACAAGCTTGTCATGGTGGTTCTAAAAAGACGCCTCCAAATAACTCTTATTCCCATAAAGGAATCTTTATCTCACCTCTCCTTCTAGAGAGTGGATTGAGCATCTTTCATTTTCTTCTTAGGAGTAGTTATCCTCTTGTTGGCCGAGTTCAACATGACACGGTGAACATTTTGACTTCCCTTAATCTTTTTCAACTTGAACTTTAGACCATTATCTTTTTGAAGAGACAAGTCAGAGTCCTAAAAAAATGCTCGACCCAACACGTCACTCCTCATCAAGTTGGTGCATATAAGATGTAGCATTTTCAGAGCTCATAATGACCTCACTTTCTCAATATCACCAGTGGCGTTGAGATGATCATAGTAGAATTCTGTTAGAACAAGATTTGTTCATGGCATATTTTCATTGGGTTTTGATGATAACAAAGTATTGAAAGAATAATGGTTTGTTTGATGTGTGTTACATGTATGCAAGTTCTTATACTTGTAAAGATTATTATCAAAATCTTTTCTACATTAAGCACACTTTGAGAGTTGTTGTACTGCTAGCTTCTAGTGGCAGAATTTGAAGAATACTTGCTAAGTGATGTTTGGAAAAGACTTTGAAGTTGAAGGTCTTAATATTAGAAGAAGCAACACTATTTTCTCTACACTTAGTGAATGCAAATTGGCTTCTGGTACCATTCAAAGTTGGTGATAAAGCTGAAGTTGTCCTTACTGCAGAAAGCAAGTTGTATTGTCAAATCAGTTTGTCAGATAAAGTCTACAGATTGCAAGGCTCATGAAAGGCTGAGATGCTTTAGTATATCTTTTCTCAATAGCTTTAATAGTATGAAATATCTTGAAGACTCAAAGGTTAAACATGTTACACATTAGATTAAGATCTTCTGGTGTATCTATCTTCAATGACTCTTGTACTATGGAGTAATCGCAAAGACTTTTGATCAAGTTACCTCCTCAATGACTAGTTTTTAAAAAGGCTATAAATATGGCTGAAGGTTCAAACTGAATCTTTAACAAGGATCAACTAGAAGAAGGAGTAACAAGATTATAAATTATCAACTCAATGTATAAGCAGATTTTTTTGATGTAGGTTGTAAATGTAAAAGCCTTAAGATTTCTTATACATTGAATATCTAGAAATCTTAAGAGCTTTAGGTCTTTGTTATAGTAATTTCCCGTACCTATGATACTTGTATCATGTACACATTGTTCTCTATTCTACTGAGCTTGTTAAACAGCTTAGATAAAATTCTTGTGTCATTGGGATACAAGCAAGAAAATCTCGAGCCAAGATGCTTGAGCCACATAAGTCTCTTGCTATGTGCTTGAGATGTGAAAATTTGAATCTAGTGGATTGATTGACCAAAAGTCTTATATCATTGGGATACAAGTAAGGAAATATCGAGCCAAGATGATGGAACCACATAAGTCTCTTGATATGTGCTTGAGCAGTGAATGTCTTGATTAAGTAGATTGATTGAGCATGAAAGTCTTGAGCCAGTGTAGCTTGAGAAGGATAGCCCAGTTCATAAAATTTAGAGCAGTAAGTCTTGACTAGGAAGGTGCAAACAGAGGCTCGTTTAATGGAACCTTAAGCAGAAATCTTGGGCCTGAGGGGCTTGAGCAGGAATTTTCAGTTCATGGAATTGGAGCAGTAAGTTTTGACCTTAAGGGTACAAGCAGATATGCTAGTTTTATGGGACTTGGAGCAGAAGTCTTGGACTGAGCAAATAATCTTGGGTTCGTGGAACCTGAGCAGAAAGTCTTGAGTGAGGAGCTTGAGCAGAAGTCTTAGACCTTGGGTTTGAGCATTTGTAAAGTCTTATGCAGAATGCATAAGCGATTGTAATCATGATTTAATTATAGTGAAAATCTCTTGTGAAGCAAGGGGAATGACCTACTCTCAGTTAGCGGAGGAACCGATATAAATCTTTGTATCTTTTACTATCATTTATTTGCTTCTGTTAACATTTTGCTGCTAAGAATTAACCAGAATCTGAACACCTGTTTAGATTCTGAACTCTGATCATATGCAAACTAAGAAAACAGAAAACACAATTCAACCCCCTTCTTATGTACTTTTGTCACCTTCAAATTCCAGTCCATCAGAACTCTTATTCCAAAAACTAAACTCCCCACACCAGGGGAAAAAGAAGAGCCCCCTTGTTAATGGCTTCGACCACCCCAGTTTCATGCCATTCCATAGGGCAAAATCAAGCCAGATCAACATAAATGGGCAAAGTCAAATAGGCTAATCCTTGGCCAATATGTCTTATTGTTAACTAATACATTTTAATAAATAGATAGAGCATTTCAAGCATATTAACATCCATAAATGGTAGGTCCCAAATCGAGAATCAATGGATTTGATTCCCATTAATTGGCCTCAGATAGACAAAGAGACATATATCTTAATGACACATCAATTGATCTTATAGACACTAAGCACATGAGGTCATATATAAATTGGCAACCACAAAAGGAAAAGGATATACACTTTTCACTATGACATACACTCAGACTGATATTTATGACTCTGATTGACTAAATGCCGATAAAGCTATCAATTAGTGTATCCAACATGTACAATAATGAATCTGATTTCCTTTTTGGTTAATGAGTATAATATATCAAAGTTTTTTTATGGATGCGATCAATACATATATATATTCCATTACAATTTTATATTATTAGTAATTGAAATTAACTATATTGCAAAACACTAGTATAATAGTATAAGTTGATAAATAGATCATTAAAGGAGATTCTTAATGCACCCTATGATTTACTAGGGCACCTCGTGAAAAGTCAAAAATACCCTCAAAATTCAGAGATGTATCTCTGTAGGCATCCCATGCACACATAACTCATTCGTTTTTGAGCCACACTCCAATTTTATGACTAAATTTAGTCAAAAAATAAGTTTCTAGAGTGTCTTCGAAAATAGGTTTCCGGAACCCGTAAGACTAAGTGGTCACAAAAACACTTATATACACTCTTCTCTATTCTTTTTCTTCTTTGTTCTTTCTTATTTTAGTAATGTTGACATATATATTATATTTTAATTAGAATAAATTTAGATTAAGAGGGAAACATCTCATGTAAAGATCATGAAAACCAATTGACACCTATTGAATGACCCTAAAATTTATGTGGTAACATGATAAAAAGGGTTAAACCTCTTTTCCCCTTCCATTTAGGCCATTTTCGAAAAACCCCACTGTAAAAAAAGTTTGGATTTCCCCCTTAATCTTTCAAGATTCCTCTCTTCTCCATCCTTATCAAAGCTGTCAGCTTAAAAACTGATGTATCATTGACATGTATGACTTTTTTCATTTTAAAACATTGAGGGCAGTTTGGCAACTATGCATACATTTACACACGTGGAAATATTTTAAAATAAAAAATCCATACATGTTAATGACACATCAACTTTTAAGCTGGTTGAGTTTAATGAGGGAAGAAAGAGACGAATCTTGAAAGGTTAAGGGAGGAATCCAAACTTTTTTTACAGGGAGACATTTCGAAAATAACCCAAATTGCAGGGGTGAAAATATGTATTAATCCTAATAAAAAAGAATAAGAATGAGATCATCATCCATACTCTTACAAGGTCTTAAACTAAAAAGTAATAACAGTCACAAATCACTAAAACAAATAGAGAAAAAACTTGAATATAAAAACAAAATTAAAAAAAATCAAGAATCTCTGGAATGAAATTATTACAAAGTGGAGAATTTCCCTTAACAACCATAAGCTCCCTTGAGCACATCCTACAAAAAACTATGACCAAGCTGCCATAGCAAAACCCTTATGCTTCACCATGCTAATACAACAACTTTGTTCCAAAGTATATCTTACAGGTTCTAGAATTGTATTTTAGGGAATATTCTGAAAATGCATTTCCATATTAAATTTAATCATAAAATTGAGGTGTGACTTAAAAATGAATGAATTATGTGTGTATAAGATACGTCAGAAGATACATATATAAATTCTAAGGGGCATTTTTAAATTTTCAATAAGTGTTATTTTAGGGTGTAATAAAAAATCCCCTAATTAAATAGATATATAATAGCAATAGAAGTAGTAGGGTTTGAAAGTGAGCATGTTCAAGCCCAAAAACTTCACCCCACCGAAATTACAAATAAAGTAATAAGACCCAATTTCGATGAAGTAATAAAACCCAATTTCGTCTAATTACAAGCTTCAATATTTTTAGATTGAGTTGGATAGATTTTTGATTTAGCAAATACGTTAACAAAATCTTTAACACCCTTAAAATAGGCATGCTTGTAATATTAGTGACACAACTTGTAGAAAAAGAACATTTTAAAATATGCCAAATTCTCATAAAACTAAATATTAAATACACAATAAATAAATGTAAATATTTTAAATAGGCCTTCGATGCGTCTAAATGCATCTGGAGACACTGAACCACGTAAATTATTGTAAAATGGACTTACGTGGGCGTGCTCAACTTCATAAAAACTCTTTTAAAAAGAAGCTCTAATTTTGCCCAGTTGTAACTTTAAGTTGTCATTTATAGCCTCCTAACATTTGACCATGTCACCAATACTGTTCCCTAACATTTGTTTTAACTTCCAATGAGCAGACCCAACCCTAACATTAATACATATTAAAAATACTTTAAAAAAATACAACAAAAATATACAATTTAGAAATACTAAAAATAAGTACATATCGATTAGTCATGGTGTTACCCAAATGTAGCACTCGATTAATCCATGCTCCAACAAATCTTTGTCTATGTGGTGTCAACCATATGTCCTTCACATAATCAATAAACTCATTACAATCAAGACACGTCTGCTCAAGTTGGTTCAACCTTTGATCATACTCAACCTCATCACTAGCTCATACAACATTCGTCCATAATTTGTCAATTTTCTTTTGCATGTCACTATCCACATATTGTTTCCATTTTGCTCAAACATTCTTGTTAATATGAAATCGACATAGCAAATTGTTCGACCTTGGAAACACAATTTCAATGGCTTTCATCAAACCAAGATCTCTATCTGTCAAAATCACTTGTGGACACAAATCTTTCTTCACAAACAATTGTTTAAGCTTATCTATCACCCAACAAAAAGTCTCAGTCTGCTCAGACTCAATATACGCAAATGCGATAGCAAAAGTCAACTCGGTTAATGTCATGCCAACAATTTCAAACAGAGGTTGCCTATATTTGTTTGTCTTGTAAGTGCTGTCCATAACTAACACAATAGGAAAAATATTCAACAACTTAACTGAATCTGGATGAACCCAAAATATATCTCTAATAACTTCAGAGTCATCTCTTTTTCTACTTCAATAAGCTTAAACAAATGTTGTATCTCACTTCTAGGACCTCTTATATTTTTTTTCTATCATACTTGTATATTTGCGTGATCCAAGTGACATTATCTAGATCTTGCTCTTGCAATGAAAACAATATATGTCTAGGTGGAACCTTTCTCTTTGTTAAATCAACAACATGTTGCTTCTGATCCGCTGTCAACCTACCAACAAATGCGTGACCTTCTAATCTATCAGGTAAACCATGGTTATGAACTCCATATTTTACATCAATTTTCCATCCAGATCCATTAGTCACTGGAATTGATATGATTCTAAATGGACATCCATATTTTTTCGTTGCACTCTGGGTTCCACTATCAATATCTTTGTGTTTTCCACCTTTATCACGCCAAAATATTAATTTGTTACTTCTTCCTCTCTTTCCTGTTTCAATATCTGAACAAGTGATGATAACCGTTACTTTATTTCGGATTCCGATCTCTTTAATCCATCTTATCACCTCTTCTCGTGTACCAAATCTTTGAGTAGTTGAAAAAACATCAGACGTATCTACACATATCTGATCTTTATCGCATATTTGTAAAGAAATTTCTGTACCTGCATAAAAAAAATAAAAAATAAAAAATTTACAAAAGCAAATCGGAAGACTCAAGAAAAGAGTTCCGGTAGCCAAAGATACTAAACCGGAAGACTTGTAAAAAGTGTTCCGGTACACTTTTTACAAGTACCGGAACTCTGAAGACAAGTGTTCCGATAATAATTCTACATAAAACGCAAATCGGAAGTCATTGTTTAACTCTTCCGATATATATTTTGTATAAACCGGAACTCTTAGCCAAAGTCTTCCGGTTTGGAAAAAACAACATATTGGAAGTCATTTTAAAAGTGTTCCGGACGACTCGATGAGTGAATTTTCCGGAACTCTGACAGGACAATAAAAAATAAAATAATAAAATAATAAAAATAAACAGGAATAAAATTGGTATTTTTTTTAAATGTAAAAATATGAATATAATTTTAGAGATATGGAGTAAAATTTCCTATAGTACCTCAAACAATACTCCTTATATTTTTTCATTTACCACCATAATAACAAATTAAGATCAAACCACTTCCAAAAATACCTCTTAGATGCGAGACGGGTGATCACATCTAACTACTACGTTTGATTTTGTTTTTACACAACAATATTTATAATTTTGAGATTATATTATATTTCCAAATTTTTATCATGTTTTTTTAAATATTCAAATATTATTTTCTTTGATCTTTATTATAAGAAAATATTTACTTCTTCTTAAATTTATTGAATAATTAATATATATATAAATTAAATATAAATCATATACATTGCTGATTCAATAAATTTTATTTAAAAAATTTTTAAAAGTAAATTGTCTTTTGTTACAAGAATAAAATATTACATAATATTTTTAATTTTATTATTAGATTAGATATTTAATATTTATTTTTATTATTTATAAAAGTAAATTTTATAATTCATTTCATGTTAATTAATTAATGAAATAAATAAATAAATAATTAATAATTAATTAAATATATAAAGTATGTAAAAAAAACTACATAGGTCCATACACTAATAACTTAAGATTTTGTAGTACTCAAAATTGTAAGATAGTGATCGGTGCATATTTATGCACATTCTCCTACATTTTATTTAGGTATTTTTTTATTTTATTTTGTTTATTATTATCTTTTTGACAAAATATCCTTCTTGGTCCTTTAACTATATCTCGGGGTTCATTTTGGTCCCTTAACTTTAAAAAGTTCCATATTGGTCCCTTAACTCTTCAAACGTTCCATATTAGTCCTTTTTGACCTATTAGCAACGGAAAAAAAAATCAAAAAACCGTCGCTAAATCCGTCGCTAATAGGTCAAAAAGGACTAATATGGAACATTTGAAGAGTTAACGAACCAATATGAAACTTTTTAAAGTTAAGGGACCAAAATGAACCCCGAGGTATAGTTAAGGGACCAAGAAGGATATTTTGCCTATATTTTATTATGTTTCTTATTTTATTTTATTTTTGGTTTAATTTAATTTTCGCACTTATTTTTCAGCTTTAGCAGACTGCACGGAAATAATCATAACTGGAGTTTTGGGAGTCCGTTTGAGGCGTTCTAAAAATCGCCGGAAAGCTAAGAGAGAGAGCTACGACTTTTGTGTTGGAGTCAAAGTCAAATTCGGAGCTCAAAATTCCAGAATTTCGTTTCAAGTTACAGCATTAGAATTATGTTTTAGTTTTGATCTTGTTTTAGGCCTGAGTTATGTTTTTGACCCAGTTGGGTTATGAACTGAATCCATTGTTTTATTTTGAGGGGAAACCTCGTTTACAGTATCCTATTCACTATTCACGAAAATATTTGTTGGAGCTTTGTATGAATTATGGAGAACTAATTCATTCAGATTAATCTGCTGTAATCGGTTTCCGCCAACACTTTGAGGTTCTTTTAATTTCCAATAAAATCTATTTCCTTTCAATTCTTCTCTATGATATTTTGTTTGCTTAATTCGATTTATCTTAGGGATGATTGCTTTATTTCGATGATTGCATGTTCTTATACTTTAATCGCGGTTGCTTAATCCGCGTATGTTTCTCGTGTTTGCTTAATTCACGGTTACTATTTTATCTGTTTGCTTAATTCAGAAATTAGGAACGTGTATCGTATAATATCAATTGCGCTTGTTAATTGTTATTATAATCGGAAAGGGGATAAAATCCGCTTAGGAATTGAGAATTATTAGGATCGATGATAAGTTGGGAAACGAAAACAGTAGATTAGCCGTTTCAACTCATTACTACAATCACTTTTTCTAATCACTTATTTTTCATTTATTTTATCTTAATCAAAACCCCCCATAATTCGTTATTGTATTTGATTATTTCTACAAGAATTCTTGTGAGACGATATTCCGAGTCACTGTCGTTGTACTGCATTTTTCTAAAATTACTCGTTTTTGATCTGCGAGCGACCGCGGATCAGATAGAATTGAAAATAATTGAAGAGTGGATGAAAGTAACTTAATTTATACTCTCTCCATTTTTTTTTTCTGATTAGATTCACTTAATAAATAATTTATTAATGTATCTATACTATATATAGATAAACTAGATACATCAATAATTCTGTAAATATGTATAGGATGGAGTATTTAACAATATTATTTATTTATATTTATATATTAATATAAATAATTTATATTTATAAATTAACAATTTAAAGAAAAGAATAAAAAATAATGAATTATTTACAATAACTTATTATTATTATTTTTGAATTAGACTTCATTTTTTTAATATTAAACCAACAAGACCAAACGGAATTTAAGTACCAGTAATTCAGAAGAAAACCTGGCTTATTACCAACTCAATCAAGTGAGCCTTAAAATTAACCTTATTAATGAAATCAAAGAAAATTCATCAGAATGTATCGAGTCTTATTGTGCTAGTAGGGGATGAAATGAACCTCATTGACTTCATTTAATAAAAAATAAAAACAAAAATAATTAAAACACGTAAAACCTCGCTGCAAAATGAATGAATTTGACTGAGAGAAACGGGAAAAGGGGACTACAGCATTTCTGCGTTTCGTTACTCTTGTTGCAATAACCCACAACCACAACAACACCCTCTTCGAGAACCTTCTTCCCTGCACACTCCAAAAATGCTTGCTGCTGCCTCGAGGTACGCCAGACCCACCGGCGGCGGCGGCGGCGGCAATCGTATACGGTCGCTTTTTTCTTCTTCCGGCATCAATACTTACTCAATTCCCACCACAACAGGTTACCGTTACGGTTACAGTAACGGAATCAGTTTCAATAACCGCAACACCAGAACATGCCCGAGCTTACTCTTCTCCGTGAAAGGATTTCTCTCTGATTCGTCATCATCATACGGCAGAGTAACCAATCCGTTCATACCACAACCTGTTTGTTCAAATGCCTGACTTAAATTTTTTATTTTATTTTGATTTCTTAATGGTTTTGATCTTTAATGTGATTGTGTTGAACAGAATTCGAAGGTGGATGGAAGAGCGTTGCTCTCGACTTCAGCTAAAACTGATGATGGAAGTCAGAACCAAAAAAATTCTACTACTGTTGCTAAATTGCCTCCAGGTGTTGGTGGACAAGTTGCCGATATCAAGATCCTTCGGGTGCTTGCGAGTTACCTTTGGATGAAAGATAATCTTGAATTTCGGTTTCGGGTTATTGCTGCTTTGTTTTTACTTGTTGGAGCTAAGGTTAGTTGTATGGTTACTTACCAAGTGTCCTTTGTCAAATAGATAAATGGCTTATGTAGAAGTTGTGAATGAGAGAAACTATGCTATGCTCTGTATAAAATTTTATAAATTGTTATGGGAGATTATAAAAATAAATAAATTTGTAAATAGCCAATTTGATCTTTGAAATTGTAGGACCGTACCGACTTAGTCTTCTATATTAACAATATCTTAAACCTATCCTTGAAATAGCAAAATACTAGTCAAGTTCGTCCATCTATTGGTATTTGCCGGGACTATAATGACATTATGTTCATAATGTCGGAGATGCATTTGAAACTAAGTCTCTATTTGCAAGTTCGGAGGGAAAGAAAGAGTAGGGCTTTGGGTAAAGGGAAAGGAAGAGGAGGGCTTTTGGTAAAAGGAAGGAGTAAAGGGAAATGAAAGAAATGATAATCACCCAACTTGAATAGATGGTTTGTTTTTCTTGATAATACAAAATCTTCCAAAATGCGAAAAACTAAAAAATTGTATTGAAGGAGGATTTTGTAGAGTTTGGATAAATTCTTCAAATTTAATATATGTTGTTCCAATACTCTTTGACTTAAAAATATATTAATGAATAATGATAAATATTCTGTTATCATTCTCTATTAAGACACTTTCTTAGAAAATGTGGAAGATTTCTCTATTTTACCCTTGACTTCCCTCCCCTCAAAGTCCTCCTTTCCCCTCCAAACTCGCAAACAGAGCCTAAATGAATACTGTTAGAGATGTATTTTATAGCATATCCAAATAGTGGGGCGAACCTGATTAACAAGTTTAGGGATCATTTTGGAATATTGATAATGTGAGGACTAAATTGATAGTTCTATAATTTAAGGGTCCAAATTGGGTATTCAGTCTAAATAAATTGAAAATTTCTTATGAGCATATCATAAGCTACTTTTATAAGCTCTATTGAACAATTACACAAGTACTAATGCCATTTTAAGTTAAGCCCAAATTAGGTCTTTCAGATGCCTTCTTATTCACTGTGTTGTGGTTAGCTACTTAACATAGTGATGTTAATTAATGATTATTGTTGTTGGTAATTGACCTTTGCTGCTAAGTCACTCACTTGTGTGGTTCATGCTCTATTTTTGTCTTTCAGGTTGTGAATGTTCAGGTCCCTTTCCTATTCAAGCTTGCAGTTGATTGGTTGAATACTGCCACAGGCAATGCTGGCGCCGTTGCTTCGAATCCTACTGTGGTGGCGCTTTTTGCTACTCCAGTGGCAGTGTTGATTGGATATGGGATTGCACGTTCTGGAGCTTCTGCCTTCAACGGTATTTGTAAATAAAATGATACTTGTTTTGTTTGTCTGCCTATTAAAGCTGGATTTACCTATTGGTACAGACTTGGAAGTCATTATAATTCTAAATTTTAATGCCTAAGCTTTTGAAAACACATGTTGAAGTTACATTTTATACTCCATGGATTTGGACCTATATTCATGTTAGGGATTTAAATTTGCATTTTGTTTGGAAAAACAATCATTTTTTAAAAAGAAATATGACAAAGAGAAGTCAGCCAACTAGTAGTGAGAGCTGGGATAAAGTATACATTTAAGAGCTGAAATGAATTATGAAAACAAAGGAAAGGAAATAGCAGAAATAGGAGTGCAGTTGTGCCACGACAACCACAACGCCCTTAAAACAGACATGCTCATAATATTAGTGATGCAAATTGTAGGAAAAAGAACATCTTAAAATATGCCAAATTCTCATAAAACTAAACATTAAATTTGCAATAAATATTTACCACGGTTCAGATAGATCTTCAATGACTGAGCCCATGAGCCTGGCTAATGAAGTTCTCATCTGATAGGAACCCAAGCTTCCCAAATAATTAAGAATCACGGAAACCTGATAGAGTGACTTCAAGTTCAAGCTCAGTCAAACCCAATAGTTACCCAAGGTTTGATCTTTCCAAAAGAGAATAAAGTATTACAAAAATTGCTAAAATAGCCACTAATTAACATGTCAGAAGGTTTCCCTTTTTTAGGCACCTGTCCAAACCATTGCTTGTGATCTAAATTGGCTTTTGCAAGCTTATCTGTCTTCAGTGCTGCTGCTAGTACGGTTGTCACTGAGATGAGGTTGTTAATGAGATGAGTTGTTTTTGGCTTGGCTCAGGTGGCTCAATAATAATTCCCTTGGCTCAAGCTCAATGTGAAATGAACTCATTTTGTTGGCTCAAGCTCAATGTGAAATGAATTCATTTTGTTGGCTCAAGCTCAACTCACCATGAGCTCGATAACATTTTATCTTGTAGCATATAATTCAATAGCTTATTTCTTCTGAACAAAGTTTGATTTGCCAACTCTACATCCTATAATTAGTTAGTCTTGCTTAACAAACTTATATTACAATTTAGTTTTGTTTGGAATAGCTTCTAGCTTATGTCTATGAGAACTTCTCAATTGAAATAACTTTTAAGTTTTTACTTTGTAAGGTTCTTCAATTATTTCTTTTTCCCCAAGTGCATCCAAATTGGCATATAATATGCTACTTTGGGAAAGACTTAAAGTGTATTCAATATCTTATACTACCTCTGTCCCAAATAATTATAAGACGTTTTGGCTATTTTACACAAATTAAGAAACTTAATTATTACTTTATGGAAAAGACAAATTATGTATGACTTTACAATAATGCTCCTCATAATTACACAGGAGAGAGAAATTAAAAGAGTTGAAAGAATAAATAATACAACCTCCGTTCCTTTTTATAAGAGACAAATCACTTTTTAGGTTCATTGAATAACCAATGTATCTAGTCTATAAACTGACCAAATACATTAATTATTGAATGAACCTAAAAAATGATGTCTCTTATATAAAGAAACGGAGGTAGTAATAAATATTTTAGGGTATATTGGGGAAAATGTCATTAATACTGCATTGGGAATATAAAGTGACTTATAATTTGGGACAAATTTTTTTGGCAAAGTGACTTATAATTTGGGACAGAGGGAGTAGGTAATAAGAGTTAATGTTAAACTTGACCATCCATTCACACACACACATAACATTATACATGAATGGTTAAATTTTGACCATTTAACTAATTATACATGAATGATGGCCCTTCATGGTTAGATCTAATGGTCAAAATTCACTTTGCTCAATCATAAAAACTGTCCTATCTCTACACACGCACCCCAACATCTGAAAATTAAATGAGCCTAAATTTCTTGCTTAAACCAAACTAATAAGTTTAACTTATGGAGCTGTAGCAAGCAAAGCCTCAAATAGCTCATGAGCTAACATAGTAGATGCATTTCTTCTCCATTTGATATTGGCATTACAATATTGATGTAGTTACTTTTAGCTATGTTTCTTTGAGAAGAGCCTTGGTTTTTCAAGATACATTCTGTTGGTTTATATTGAAATGATAAAACTAATTTTTGCAGAACTGCGGACCGCTTTGTTTTCCAAGGTAGCACTGCGAACAATTCGGTTAGTTTCAAGGAAGGTATGCTACTTCCATGAGTTTGGTTCATCTGAGAAGTAAAACAATTTTCTGTAAATTTGTTTGTATCTGTAAATTGCAGTTTTTTTCGTTTATTATATGAAAACTTCCAGGGTATATCTGTTAGGTCTCCTATTGTTAGTTAAGAAGTTGCTACTTGTTAGTTGGTTGGTTAGTTTGTTAGTAGTTTTGTTTAGAGGTAGTTAAGCCAAATAAATATGGCATGCTGCTTATAAATAGATATCATAGGAGGATTAGAGTTGGCAGCATCTTGTAATTTGAGAGGAATAGAGCCTTATGGCATTGGGAGGTAGGCAGACCCTTGAAGTGCTGCCATTGTTGTAATCAAAGGGGATTGTTCCCCATTTTCAATATAATAGTACCTGTTAAGAGTCCCACATTGGACAATATATGGCATGAACATGTGTTTATAAGTGGGGGCAATCCTCACTCTACCAACCGGTTTTGTAGGGTTGAGTTAGGCCCAACCACATTTCTTAACATGGTATCAGAGCCTCGTTTAAGATCCGGTGGGCCACCTTCTATGGTTTCCGCTATCGGGCCACCCACCATTTATTTCCACGCTTCAGTTGTCCAGTCCTGAGCGTGAGGGTGTGTGTTAAGAGTCCCACATCGGACAATATACGACATGAACATGTGTTTATAAGTGGGGGCAATCCTCACTCTACCAACCGGTTTTGTAGGGTTGAGTTAGGCCCAACCACATTTGTTAACAGTACCAATTAGTTCTATCAATATTCCACCTTTTTTTCTTCGCAAAATCACAAAATAATTGGTTGTATGATGATGTCATGGTATTCAACTTACGTTAGTATCTGACTGTTGCAGGTCTTTTCACATTTGCACGACCTTGACCTTCGATACCATCTAAGGTATGGTTTCTGCCATGCAGAAATGGCTACTTAGTCTCTATTATTACATACAGAAAACCCAGAAAATCAAGGTTTGGTTACACAAGTAAAGTAACAACTAACAGGCAAAGAGCATGTAATGAAATACTGAAAGGAAGGATAATATATCAGAGAAGAGACTTCTCTGTCCTATGGCTAATAGTCACCTCTTTTTATGCTTCTCTTCTGCCTTGTGGGCTTGTTGTCTACTGTTTCATTGTGTATGTCTCTCACAAGCTTAGTTTTTTTTCCAGTCGAGAAACTGGTGCATTGAGTCGAATAATTGATCGTGGTAGCCGTGCAATAAATTTCATTCTCTCCGCTATGGTGTTCAATGTAGTACCCACCATATTAGAGGTATGCCTCAGTTTTTATTCTTGTTGCATAGGTGAGTAACGTTTTCCTTACGTAGACTAGATAATTTAGGACCACAGAAGATATTTTATGGGAATTGTATCTTCCGCTTTGACTACCTGGTGTCTATGTTTCTGTCTACCATTTTCAATAACGAATTTTCGATTTTTTTATCATCCCAACTCTTGCTTCTTTCTTCTTGAACAACTTCAACAGATTTAACACATATCCATCCAGATATCTATGGTATCAGGTATACTGGCCTACAAATTTGGAGCACCTTTTGCATGGATTACTTCCCTGTCAGTTGCCGCGTATGTTGTTTTCACACTTTCTATCACACAGGTAAATATGTTTAGGTTGGAATAATTTGGTACTCTTCTATTTTCATTTGTCTTCTCATACATTACTGGCATTGTGGAACCTTTGTACTTCATTTCACTTTATGTATTTTCAGTTCTTAGTATGTTTGTTATTGGGCAACTGCATGGTAGGAAAATGGATTTTTGAAAAGTTCTTTACTCTTATATTTCCTGTCTTTTCAGTGGAGGACTAAATTCAGGAAAGCCATGAATAAGGCTGATAATGATGCCAGTACTAGGGTTATTGATTCTCTTATTAACTATGAGGTTAGCATTTCATTCACCAATACCAACGTGTTCATTTATTTATGCTGTTTACTTTTATCTTTAATTTGGCTATCACTATGGGATTTATTTATTTTGATTATTTCTTTTTATTGTTTTACAGACGGTCAAATATTTCAATAATGAAGCTCATGAAACTGATCATTATGACAAGTACTTGAAGAGTAAGTAATCGGTCTTTTGGTCAAACAGAGTTTAAGAGTTTGAGTTCTTAAGCAACTTCCGTCATTTTGGAATAGACCCAATCCACACACTGACTTGATGTATGACCTTAATATGGCTTATAAATTTGGAAATCTTAACTTTACAAGATGGTTTTGTGGGTTTACTAAACCTAAAGCTCAGATACATAAACTTTTCAGATACCCTTTTTGCTTGTATTTCATTCCAGAGGGAGTATTCATTATTTGTGGACCATCCATATTATTCACGCACCGAGCCCCATAAGCTTAGGCGTGAGTTGGTTAATTGGCCAAAATCCAAGTCCTACATTGGCTAGAGGTACCGCCTAAATAGAGATTATAAAGCTAAGACAATTCTCTTCTTACAAGCTGATTTTGTGGAGTAGAGTTAGACCTATAGCCTAAGAAGGAATGGAAATATCTTGCTGTCAAAGAATTAACTAGACACCGGTGTCTGTAGATTTTGTACAATTTGGTTTGTTATTTACAAAACAAAAACGATTTTAGCAGCATCTGTCATTTCACTTTTGAATGCTTTCTTAGTTCTGATATCTGATTTATGTACTTGTGCTGCTGTGATTTGTGATCTCATTGTTCAGGATATGAGGATGCTGCTCTGAAAACCCAACACAGTCTTGCTTTGTTGAACTTTGGTCAAAATGCTATATTTAGTGCTGCTCTTTCAACGGCAATGGTTCTGTGTTCTCATGGGATCATGAATGGCACAATGACAGTTGGTGATTTGGTAAAGTTTCATCAAATTAAATTCTATGTCAAGGGTAGCTTTTCTTCATTGTTGTTTTTATTAGTTCTTTAATGCATGTGTTTTTGTTTTATATTGAGGATCACTCACTTATCCTGCAGTCTCTTTGTAATTGGTTTCTCTTTGATTTAATGTATTGATTGTTTTGTTTATATACAATAAAGTAAAATATAAATGTTCTGTCCATATTTAATAGTTAATAATGTCCTGGATAATAATCTAACTCAATTTACAGGTGATGGTAAATGGGCTTCTCTTCCAACTGTCTCTTCCCCTCAATTTCCTTGGTAGTGTTTATCGCGAAACTATACAAAGTCTAATTGACATGAAATCCATGTTCCAGTTACTTGAGGTATATTCCTCATTAAACCTTAAAAAAATCATCTTCCTCTTGAATTCTAAATGTATATTTTGATTATGAAGTTTCTTTGTTTCACCTGATGACTTTTGTGCGTGAACGTGATATCATATATTACTATGTCTATATGTAAGTGTTAGGTAGTTCCACCCAGTTAGGTACTCAATTTGTTATTTAATTGCAATTTGCAAATAATTAGACTGGGTTAGTTGGAGGGCTAGGCTGAAATAAGATTCATAAGAGAAGGGAATGGAGGGAGTGATATCATCATTTTGGAAAGAGTTGTGGCCTTGGGCCATAGGGAACTGCATACTCTTGAAGTTCTACAAGTTTGTTGTATTCAGGTAGATTTTCCATATTCTTTGTAATAAAATACCAGTTTCATCCTAATGCTGGTATCCGAGCTTCCATCCGAGGAGTTCTTCTTGGTGCATAACATACCTACATAAAGACAAGAATGGAGTGACTTAGTTGGCTGAAAACTAGGCAGTCAATTCCGGAAAGCTGTGCTGAGCAACTGACCCCGAATGTGGGACTGCTGGGTGACAGCTATTTGGTATTTTTTGGACAGACTACATTAATAATACTACAAAGACCCAGTTAATTAAAGTTAAACAAATATGAAATAACTGAAAATTCATGAAATCTTCATAATTAGTAATAAAAAATCAGAGTCTTCATCAAGACATATATTTAAATACCAATAATAATCAAGGAAACAAGGGGAGAAAATTCCGATCCAGGGTCTGATGGGAAACGATATCTAAACACGGAAAAAAAATCAGACATAGAGAGAGGGGAAAAAAATAATATCAGAACAGAAGAAAAAAGTATCAAACACAAAGAGGAAAATAATAGCATAACAGACGAGGAAAATATCAAAACAGATAGGGGTTTGAGGGGAAAATCACAACAGGGTAACATAACAAAGGAGGGGAAGAATAAGAGCGGAAAACTGGAAAATGAACAAAAACAGTGCAGACACGTGTGAATCAGGAAATAATATTTCTTGTTAATTGTATTCATCAACTTTCCTAGAATAGGTTAAACAAAAAAGAAATTGTTTTGTTTCCCATAAATTGTAGTTATTAGCGGTAATTACTTGTATATGTTATAATAATTATTTGGGTCATGCTAACGAGTGCCCCCATGGGCACTATTTAAGCATTCCAAATAAAGAAAACATGACATTAAATACAAGTTTATTATAACAAAACATACCTTTTATTCCTTAAAAAAGTCAGTTGTTTTACTTTTCAATACATTAAATACAAGTATTTTCAAATAAAACATGCCTTTTTAAGCTCTTAACGATAACGGAGAAAGGCATCAAGTCATAATTCATGACATGGTATCCTTTATCAAGTAAATCTGTAGATATTTCTAGATTGATTGTTAGTATTCCTAGTGTATATACAACTTCCCATGGTTGTTATTTGAAAACTCCCCTTTTATAAATAGGAAGAATACCATTCGTTGAATTATTTCTTGAATTGTTCTTTTTTCTTCTGCTTATATGTTAAATATATTATTTGATTTAGTTCTTCCTATTAGTGATGAAATTTCAACATTCTAGTGAACTTCTGGGAGTCCTTGCATAAGAAATATTTTCTCTATAACTATGTTCATGGTGCAAATTCTCAGAAATTAAAGAATATAAGAATATTATTCAGTTATTTCTGATACACACCTAGGTTAGAATTGTACCAAGTCAGCCTACGTAGAAATGGAAACACAGTCATTTTGGATCCCATGACATTTAAGGTTTCCTATTTGAGCATTGGTAGGTTCTTAAGAAAAATGATTAGGCGTTAATTTTAATGATAAAACTAATATCATTTATTAGAATACCCTTTAAAGAGATAATTAGTTTGAGACAAAGAAAAAGTGCAAATGAGAACTTTTTATGAGACGGAGGGAGTATATAATATTTCCTAATATAGATGGCAATCTGATCAGTGTCAAATTATGATTTCCCTCATAAATTGTTGCCTTCATTTATTCGAAGTTTGAATACATGCTGTGTATGTGACCATGTTTATCACAATCTTCTTTTCTTGCATCACTTTGAGAAATTGCATGTTTTTCTTAATATAATTACAGGAAAGAGCAGACATTAAGGATAAAGAAAATGCCAAGCCTCTCAAACTTACTGGGGGGAGTGTTCAATTTGAGAATGTACATTTTGGGTGCGTTATTGTCCCTTTACTCCATAATAATGCTACCATTCCTTTAATTAACTTTTGGCTAACACATAAGATTTGTTTGATTTTCCTTAAGACGTGGTACTTAAAGGGACAATTATTTTTTTTCATCTTTAATTTTTTAAGTAGTCATGGAACAGTTCAAATCAATAAATCTATATAAATGAGATACAGTACAAAACTCTTAAATTTTTGTTACTCGAACAAACTGAGACAACTTCTTGTTCCAATGTTTAACAATTCTTAAAAAGATAAAAATACACAATTTTTTTTATTCCACAGTTGTATGAAACCAGTTTCTTGATTAAAATGTTTATATTTTTTCTTCTCTCTATATCTAAAGCCCAAAAGCTTCAGGAGGAATTAACCTTAATATGATAGTTATGAATTGAGTTTTTGTAATATGGTACTTAGGGTAACTGTAACCCTTCTAATACTAGATGGGACTTTCAAAATACTTGCATATTCATTTTTCCTCCTTCTAAAACTAAGAATATGTCTAATAAGAAAAATGCCTGTTACAAACACTCTTCAAAACACGCTTTTATGAGTTTTTGATGTTCGGTTCATTTCTTTAAAATAAACTAGTCTAATATGTTTTTGAAAAGAATAGACTAATCTATTTTTATACTATTTCTCTAAAAGTAAAAGATAAACTAGTATTACCTTTCTGGTTTATATTTGTAAGAAATCTCTGCTCTAATTGAAGATGCCTTGATTCATGGGGTCTTCCTTAATCACACAAATCTGTACAGATAGAAAAACTTACCACACAATTTCCAAAATACGTTCCTAAATATTACATGAATGTTTATAAGTAATAATTTTAATTGAATTTTGCTTGCTAATTAGTTGCAGCATGGAAGTCATGGAAATTTGTATTTGGTAAAATATCATTTGCTATATCAAAAAGCTAACATGCTGATCAAATACAACTTTCACGTTTTGACTAATATTTGTGATTATATATTGATTCATGCTTCAGTTACCTAACAGAAAGAAAGATACTAGATGGAATATCACTACTTGTGCCAGCTGGTAAAAGTGTTGCAATTGTTGGGACCAGTGGAAGTGGTAAGCTTCACCTTGATGAGATTATTTATACTCTTAAATGATTTTACGTGCAAAGCTATTAGAAACTTTTTCCTTCTGCCTCTGGTCGGAAAGAAAAATTGTTCCATGGATAATTATGTTTACCCTTTTAGCACTATATCAAAAATAATTTTCTCCAGGGTATTTACTACCTTTGGAGCAATTTGTACACAAAATAGACACAATAATACATTACCTATTTATCTTAATATATGTGAAAATTGTAAATGACTCTTATAATTAACAGTGGCTGGGGTGGCAGCTACTGTGCTGTTGTTCCCCTCTCCCAACTGCAACCAATGATTGGTACTACAATAGCACTGGATGGCCACTTAGGTAGCAGTTACTGAACAATTGGCTAGAGTCCATCAACCATCTGGCTGCTGATGAGCTTCTTCTGGTGTTTGTATCGCCTAAATTGAAAAGCTTATTGTTCATTGAGTTAGATCCTCAAGTTCCCCTTCCTTTTTCTATTTTCTGACACCTAGTCACGTCTCTTTAAAATTAAAATACATAGTGCTTTCTTCGATAAAATTATTTGTTATTTTATACATCTTTCGGTTAGATGGCTTATATATTTTCACTGGTGCAGTTTTTAGTTCTCTGCATAATTTTTCAAATAGTGGTAAGATTTTTTGTTTCCAGAATTTAGTATCTTTAGCATTCAGTCCACTTGTGAAACTCACCTTTCTACGATTCTGGCTATGATTCTTCATTTTCCAGCACCTGCTCACATCGTCAACCTGGCTCTGGTTTGGCCTCTTGTCATATTATCATCCAATCTGATGAGCCACTTGCAATAAAACTGGGCAAGTGATTCTATGATCCTTCCTTTCCAAATAATAAGATTTTTGGTGATTTTGAACTCCCTTTTGTGATCCAGATTCTTAGAATTGGGGTTGAGCCTAGCTCAACCCATACAAAAACAGCTTGTAAGATGAGGATTACCACTATTTATAAACTCATGTTAAGACCATATCTCATCAAATGTGGATTTTTCAACACATCCACTTGGAATAGGCCAGGCTGCCTGACAGGGGCCTATAGTCTGACTAGGATTTTAGAAATCCTTATATCAAGTGTTACTGTATAGTTAAAAAAAAATGGTAAAAGGCCTAAAACTGAGATAAATGGAAGATGAGTCATGTGATCGGACCCAACACAGACACGCAGTTTTAAACCGTGTTTTTTATTTATTTTTTTATTAAAAACTTGAATGAAAACCCTTAAAATTGTGTAACAGACTCACTGGTCTTGTATCTGGACACAATTCTTGTTTCGCGATTCCGGCAACACGTGACCAATTCTGCAAAATGAATTCCTGATGCATTGTATTGTATATCTGCTAAATGTTATCAAGTTAAAAAGCTGGTTTAAAATCCAATTTGAACCAAAAATCAGTTTGAAAACCGGAAACCATATTTAGACCGGTTTGATTTCACAAACCGGACCTGAAATGGTCGTTAACTGTCTCGTCCAAATAAACTGATTTAACCTAAATGGTTTTAAATATCAAACCTAAGATATGGTAACCTAAGATTGGAATGGTAGGCACATATCTGTTAAACCACAAAGTTTCAGGTTCATTACCTCACCCAGATATTACATTCTTCCAGCGGCCTTCAGCATGACATGTGATGGGGCATATCCATCTACTTTGTCATCCATTTTCTTCAAAGACCAGTTCAGATCACCCCTTCCAGCTGATCCTAGTCAATCGCGGGCTTATATTCTCTAGTGGCGGAGCTTTGTCATCCTAAAATTTGATGGTCAGAAACGGGTAGCAAGATCTTTATTACTTAATTTCTTTTCGTCTATGGCAGCCAACAACAATACCAACATAATGAGTAACTAGAGTATTCGTCTAGTTTTAGTTATATGTTTCAATGCTGATATTCTAATTACATATAAACTTTAATCAAATGAGTAAAAAACAAAGCGTCTCTGGTTCTCTCTATTTTTCACTGGAAGTTCATTTGAGGCTTCCATTATTGCTTTACCATTTTTGGTTACTTTGTTGAATAATAATGGACATTGCCATTGTGGCTTCTAAGGCACTGACTAGGTGTCAGATGGAAGACCATGGATGACAACCCATCCATGAATCACCCTTTTGTATGATGTTTAATTTCTATCAGATCTTGTGTGTTATACAGTTATACTGACTTCTAAAACATGAAATGGATCGTATTCAAAATTTTGAAATGGTTTTCTATTTTATTTTCTGGCTTGTGAATTGTCAATGTTAGAAATGTGTTTTTTTGACATGTTTCACATTCATACATGATTGACAGGAAAATCAACCATTCTCAGAATGCTATTCAGATTTTTTGATCCCCATTCTGGATGTGTAAGAAATGAATCTACTCTTTATTGGATTTAAGCAATATTGCCATGCTATTTATGACATTTAGTGCTTACTGTCTTATTTGGATTGATAGGCACTATATTTCTATACATCTATGCTATATGGCTCTAAAGATTTGTACATAAGTTGTTTTTTGCAAGTAGAGTGTCTTATAGCATTAGAACTTATAATGTCTAGAGTCCAATGCCATGGTTTGATACGTTATACATGTAATTGTCTCTGCTGAATGACTAGTTTAAAGCTTGGTTGTTGCTTTTTATACACAAGGTGGACTTGCTTCTCTCCCATTCCACTCACAACTTGTACTTTACAGATAAAGATAGATGATCAAGATATTCGGGAGATAACCCTTGAGAGTTTACGAAAGTCTATTGGCGTTGTTCCACAAGATACTGTAAGTTAACACAACATCTATCTCTTGAATCACATATTATTTTCCTTAATAGATCTAGCAAATTGTGAAACCTGAGTGATTATGTGCAGGTACTTTTCAATGATACTATATTTCATAACATTCACTATGGTCGGCTTTCAGCAACAGAAGAGGAGGTAACTTTTGTAGTGATATACCTTTGCTTGCTTCTCCACTTAACAATTTTCCTTTGTTAGGTTCCAGCTTGTTCTTAGCCTATTACTGTATGCTTGCATGACAGGTCTATGAAGCTTCCCGTCAAGCAGCAATCCATGACACTATCATGAATTTTCCTGAGAAATACTCCACTGTTGTGGGAGAGCGAGGACTCAAGGTGTTGAAACCTCTTTATTTTGGATAATGTTTTTCAGTATTGAACTTTTATGATATTTTATTTAGGGTACATATCTTTATGTTATTGCAAATCTCAAGTCTTTGGAAGAATCACTCATAATGTAGATGCATATAAAAGAAAATTCATTGTTATTTAAGACATGATCAGATGACATGTTAATATAAAACCAATCTAAAAGATGCAATTTCATTGGCACGGCTTTGGTGTGATGATTGTAGTTTGCAATAGTTGTCACTTGATGTGGACAAGCACTATGAAGAATTATTTCTTTTCTCTTTAAAATTTAGCTATCAATGGAGAAAAACTAAGCCCCTTAAATACTACACCGAGTATTCTATACTACTCAATGTGGGATGTAGGCACCCCTTGACACCCGGTCCCTATCGACATGCTTGTGGGGAAAGAAAGGAATACAAACCTCACATTAGTGTCCCCTCCTCCCTAATGTAAATAAAATTTTACGATGACAATCTCAATTTTTCACTGACTATGGCTTTTTTACAGCTAAGTGGTGGTGAGAAGCAGCGTGTTGCCCTTGCTCGAGCATTTTTAAAAGCACCTGCAATACTGTGAGTATTCTGATTTTTTATCTTCCTTCTAGCCGGTGCTTCTATCAACCCATGCCCAAAACCACCTATGTTGAGGCCCTATCATCTTTTCTATAGTGGGGGCTAGCCCAACAATGTCTCTAATGATTGAATTTATAATCCTTGTCTTGTCTTGCCACTCATCCTATGTTTTATCCCCATCTATCCTGTTAATTTTTTTGTTGTTTTTTTATTTTGTATTACCCAATGTTAAATTTCATGCAAGATTGCAAGTCTTATGGTTGTACAGTAATTTCCATTAAAACTCAAGTTGTGCTTTCCTATTTTAGATTACAAGTGTGTTACAATTTTGATAGTTAAGACATTTTTTAAACTTGATACCCATATATACACTCACTTTTTATATTAGTCTAATTTATTTTAATTTCCGTATCTTGCTTGTAGGTTGTGCGATGAAGCTACAAGTGCTCTTGACAGCACAACAGAAGCAGAGATTTTAAGTGCATTGAAGTCAGTATCAAAGAATCGAACTTCCATATTCATTGCACACAGGCTCACCACTGCAATGCAGTGTGATGAGGTAAGCCCTCTCTATCTAGATTAACATCCTTGAACAGTTCTGAATTATGTAAATTATATAAGAATGTATTGCTGTTTTCTACAAAATTTATCATATATATTACACATTTTATGTAAAGTTTGCACAAACTATTCCAGAATGCATTTTATTGATCTAGTTTGATTAGCAATCTATATGTCGGACACATCTTCATTGTAAGGAAAAACAGAATAAAAAAGTACATCTCATAATCATATATTTATGATAAATTATTCTACTTATTTCAGATATTTATCTCAACATATTATATATTACTTGGTGTGTGTGTGTGTATTCTTTTACATTACTTATATTAAAAGATTTCGTTTGGCAATGTTCAGATTATTGTTTTGGAAAATGGAAAGGTGGTTGAGCATGGACCACATGAAATGCTCTTAGAAAATGCAGGAAGATATGCGCAGCTTTGGGGACAACAAAATAACTCTATTGATACAATTGACGCAGCCATCAAATTGGGAGCATAAAATTAATAGAAATCATCTTGTTTTCTCTTCAAGAGACGGGAAGAAATGCATTGCATAGCATGTAATTTAGAGCATTCTGAGGTTTAGTGATACAGTGCCGATTATAAGCTCTCTTCAGCACGAGTATCACACTCCTTCTTGTTGGTTTATGCAGCAGGACACATCAATTTGTTATAATGGTGGATTTGAAAGAGTTATACATAATTTATTGGTGTTCAAAGGCACACATCAGTGTTAGATAAATGAAGTTGGACCGGCTTTCTGTGGACAGCAAGAGTTTATATTATTATTATCAAGTAGATTATAAATTGTATTATTGCATATACTAAAGCAGTTCTAAATAGCAAGTGCTTCCTTGTATATGTAGTGCTAGACTGATAAGTTACAGGAACTGCTTATTTTGCAGCTGATTTTCCCCCCAATTATTGTAGAGTGGCATAGTTCAATAATCTTATCCCAGAAAAATATTTATTGTTTTCTTTCCTGTTATATCAGTTATTCTTATGAAAACACATTTGAGTAGATTTGATTATCAAGCAACATTCAGATTATCTATTTCTTTTGAACAACTGTTCTTAGAATTATGCTTGTCTGTATCAGTAGTTTGATCTACAGAAGAACTTTTAACAGGGTTTATGGAAAAGCTAGTTTGGCTACGTTTGTTTTTTTGCTGAAACAAGTTAAAAATAATTGTTCCATTAATGATAGCAAAAGATCGTGGATGTAATGAAAAGTATGGCAAGGAGAGATATATGTTCTAGTTGAAGAGCAAGGACTACCATTTTATTTTTTTGGTTGAAGTGGAAGCAGTCCCATTAGTTGACGGTCTAGCAAAAATAGTGATAGCTATTGTACAATTTAATCAAGGATCATTCCTTAGCATTTTCATGATTGTTTGGTTATTCATAAATAATGATATTTTTATTAGCATTTAAAATGAGAAAATCCTTAAATATTATTCTAATATACAAAAAATATTTATTTTTCCGTCACATATCTTGTTGCGATTGGAGTGCATTTTGGTAAAAAGTTTGATTTAGTATTGACGAATCATGTATCACTTGCTTACAATCCATTTTTAAAATAACATGTGATAGTCACATAGAAACAAACAATTTGTTGTTTTGAATGGAACCAAAATAGTTGATGGACAAAAAATAGTTGATGATGGAGTCAGGCAGCGTTCAAGTGCGGTGGAGTGAATTTCTGATGTGGTGGTGGAGCGGAATGGATATGTAAGATTAATATTTCAATATAGTGTTCATGTGCGGTGAAGTGTACTTCTGATGTGGTGGAGTGGAACGAACATGTAAGGTTAATATTCCAATATCTCAGTCAATGATCAAATGATAAGTAATTTGAGTGTCTAGAACGAAAAGAATACTTGAACTTGGTGCATGTAGAGCTTTATATAATTTGGTGGTTAGAATTGCTTTTGCATAATCTCTCTTTTGCGCATATCATCTTTCATATGTAGGTTTTTTCCATTAGTTAATTGTCTGATTAGATCTAATGGTGAGAATTAGGCATGAGGTTGGACTTTTGTGATCCATGCTAGAGTGAGGCCGCACCTTTCCTTGTGGTGTCTGCGATTGGACCTTGATGTGCGGGCCTTGTGAGCAACCCAAATATGTAGCCTCCCAAACCCCTTGTTTCTACTCCGTTGGAACAAGGATTTTGGTGTGTGGGCTTTTAGTCCGACCCCTGGTCGAAGGGAGTGAGAATCCTCATCATTGGTAGCATTGGGAACATACACATTGAACACCTTCCTTGTAACTTGTGATGTTTCACTAGAGGGTTTTGAATTGTGGCCTTAGAACTGAAAGTAATGATGCTTTCTTATCTTAGGGTACTTAAGTGTTAAGAATATTATGATACGAGATCACAAACGTTGGTAGCATGGTCACACTTTCCAACGTCTATTGTCATGGATTGTGCACTTGTTTGAAGAATATAGAGCTCTTAAGCAAATATTCTTTTTTTCGTCATTTGCGAGACTTCAAGAATTTCTCTCCCATCCTCTGTAGTTGCTCCTATCTTTGTTAACAATTTTCCATTGGCTATTACTCTCATATCTTTGTACCATTGTTTCTACTGAAACTTACTTTGTGTGAACCATCAAGTTCATCTATTTTAAGGTAACAACCCGAAGTCTCTTTTTCATTTGTATTTATTTTTCCTTTACTAGAGTTTCTTGGGGCAGTGGTGATGGTGGATTCGAAGGAAGCAACAACGACCGAGAGCAGTGGGTAGTTGGTAGCCTTGACCCTAAGGAGGTTGCTGAAGGTTTTCGCCTTCCTTTTAATGACTTTGAAATGGGTGTTTCGGATCACCTGGGGATCGCTCCATGACAACTACATCCGACGAGCCAGGATTATGTCAAAGTCTTCTAGTATTGTTGTGAGTACAAGAAAAATGCACCAACCTTGACACTCTTTTCCCGCCTTTTTACTGTCCAACACCGTTCTACCGACTCACCACAGGGTTAAGACTTGCACTCCCTTAAACATAACCAAAAGATGTTCGAGGTCTACTCCGATAGTGTGAAGAATTTCAAAGATTGGTACTACCTGCTTATTCCCTTACTGAGGTGGCTCATGCGAGTATGTGTAACAGTCAATTTGAGGCGCCCTTCAAGAGTCCAAACATGTTTCTAAAATTCTAGAGTTAGAACCATTTCTTGGATGAGGCGGGGTCATACGTCTACCTTCTTGACAACTTATCCCAAGAGGAGATCTATCTAAAGAGAAAAATGGTGGCCTTTTGGGAAAGTTTGGGCTTCAATGACAGTGTTGTGCCTTCGCAGAAGCGTCAAAGAAACAAAAGAAACAATACATAGAGACGCGCTTGCGGTAGAAATCTCCAATATAGAGGAGAAACATGTCATTTTAGGTCAGTAACATAGTGTCATACCCCAGATTTATCCTACATGTATATAATTTTCATCTGTACATCCATCCACTAACCAATCTTCAAAAAAACTAAAATATGTCACTTCCACCTTCATTTTCTTTTTGCCTAAGTCTATGCTTTACTTGAGGGTATCCAGTCAAGAGTGCGCACAATATGGATTGAGAATCGTCTTGGTTTAACCTGATATTTGTCAGTCAAGAGTAGGTTTGTAATGATTCAAGTGGCGTGTTCAAAGTTTCAATTAGGGTTTGTGTGTCATGTTTTCAGGACGTGCTAAATTCAAGTGTTTCATGGTGGATAATCATCAAGATCCAACTCATGTTCTAGTTAGGGTTTAATGTAGTACAATTCCTACTTCAAGTCCCGATCCTCTGATTTTAAACAAATTCATGTGGTCCATGGTATTGCTCAATAAGGCTTAAGGTGAAGGATTTGGCTCATCATGATTCAAGTGGCCAGGTTCAAGATCGATTCATGGTTGATTTTAACTCTTGAGGAATTGATTCAAGATTTTGGTTATTTCAAGTGAAAATTCAAAGACGGAGGAATTGGGTTTCAAAAGAGATTTTTGTGGATTCGATTCAATCATCATCATTTAAGTTTAAAGGCCCACTCATCTTTTCCAACCATAAGCTCATTACCATTTTTTTCCATTTACCATTTCTATATGAAAACCCATTACCATTTTTCTAAGCCCAAGAGAAATTTACAATTCAATTCAAGTTTTCAAAGCCCATTGTTCTTTATTTCCAAAGTCCATTACAAATCTATCAAATTCCATACCACAAAAATCTTACAAAAGTGGTAAAGCCATGAAACTTTACAAGAAATTCACAAGAGCTATCCATTACATAAAAAATTTATTAAAGGAATGGGGATTGTAAAAGTGAGGACTTCATCATCTTCAAAGGATTGTAGCATTGCCTTCATCAAAGAAGTGACCGTGTATCATATACCTAAGCCAAATTCCATCCTACAAAGACACAAACACATCCCATACATTAAATGCAAAACAATTCCAAGCAGGGTATTTTAGTGGCATTTCAAGTGCATAAACAAAATTCACAAAAAGAAGTCCATTGCACTTTCCACGTAAATAAACTTTCATCATTTCAAAAGTGATTTCATCTTTATCAATATTTGAACCCAACCCACATACACGACCAACTTTCGTCCTCCAATTCATAAGCCAACTGCCATTCACCAAAGCATTGGGTCAAGCACAAACAAGCATTCCAAGCATAAAGGCCCAGCTCACGTTGTATAACGAAAAAATAGAAAGCAACAACAATTTTTTTTTCACAATAGGAAATATACAAATCTGCACATGGGAGTATCAAAACAGAAATTCACGGACCACTCTAAAAATCCCACAAAATCATCAGATTCTTTTCATTCAAATCATTTACACGAGCCAAATGAAATTCACATGAACCAGGTGAAATGGAAATGCAAACTCACACGTATCAAGTCCTCAAATCAATCACTATAAATAGGGGACACCATTTCATTCAGAGGCAAGAACAATGACCCTAAAGAAACACTGCTGAAATCACTCCTCACTAACCCTTCAAACCTCCATCAAATCCCTGTCAAAATCCTTCTTCAACCTTCATCCCTCTAAACCACAAAACCTTCTTCTTCACAAACCATAAACAATCGACAATAACCTTCTTATACCCTTCATTCTTCCATCACTATAAAGCCTTCAATGAAACATTCTTCGAACTTCAACATAAAATTGAATTCCAATAACCCAAAAATAACCAAATCAAAACCATAATCTCAAAACAAAACAGAGGAGATGAAAAAGAGAAATTGAGAACCATCGAAACAAAATCGAACGAAAATTCAAAAACCTGAGACGGGGACACGAACTTGAGAATCGGTAGAACCTGAAGAGAGATAAAAGGTTGGATTGATTCATTTTAGGTTGGCCGTGTTGTTTTATCGTTTCAAAACTAAGAACTGATTTCTTCGATTCTTGTTTTTAAGAGTTATACACTTAACCTTAGGCTGATTATGATTTTTCCGAGCTCTTGTTCATGGCTTAGTTTAGGACACCTTGCACACACACGACTTCCTCTTGGGCTACCTGACCCCATTTATTTCTCGCAATCCCGTGTAACTTACACGTACCCCGCTCCATTCTAATGTACACACTTTACTCGCTTTTTAATTGTGGTTTTGTTTACTAGAAGCACCACTAGGGACTAGCATAGACTAAACCATTTTCAAACTAATTCTCGATTCGTCATCGAGCCATTTTCAAAACACCCCCGTAAGTCGATTGCTCATTAGCATTCGCCATCAACCTAATGCACACACTCACACTTTCTTCGTGGTTTCGTTACTAAGAGCATTCTAGGGACTAGGATCGATCCACACCTTTTTTCATAAACCCTTGATTCAATATCAAGGGGTATTTTCAAAGCATTTGTTCAAGTCGAGTGCCTTTTGCCTTGCAATCAACCTCTCTTCGCAAACAAATCCTTGATCCAACATCAAGTGGATTTTTGTAATCAAAATCAAAACATGTAACAACTATCGAAACTCTTTTCAAGATGAAAGTGAGGGAGATGAAGTCTTCGAACCTTTTCTTCAATTGTTTGGGTGCGAGTTCTCTTACTCGTGTGTGAGCAATTGACACCTCTAAAAGACTTTTAACGCGACAACATTCAAACACAATCTCAATTAAGGTTGAAAAAGAGAGAGAGAGTCGAGACTTTGATTCACTCTCCCGATTACTTGGGCCCGAGGAGCCTTTCTTAAGCTTCAACTAATTGTCATCCAAGCAAAAAAATATTCCCTTTCTTTCATGGTCGTATCCGTGGACTATGAACGCGCTGATTCTTCATTCTCGTCCAAATGAAGATACGTAGGCACAAGGGTAGCGAGCTACCATTTTATTTTTCCGTCATTTCGCATCTACCTTTTTCTTTTTCCCCCATTTGCGTATACCTTCCCTCACTTCCATCTTTTTCTGTCATTCCGCGTCTACCTTCGCTCCATATTCCGTTTCCTACTTTTTCTTTTTCCACCCTTTCCGTCCAAACTCTTTTTCTTGTAGTCGAACTACGAGTTCTTTCATTCCTCATTCTCGTCTGAATGAGCATACGTAGGCACAAGAGCCCCAATCCTTGGTGAGCACCCTAACCTAAAACCACCCAAATTTTCCCTTAGCATCAAATCCTTTTCTCACACCTTTTCTTTTTAATCGTTTAGAAGAAATAACTAAGCTTAGCTAACGTTCATCACAATTTGAATTAAGAGGTTCCCGTTGAGTACAACGAACGTGATGGGGTGCTAATACCTTCCTCTCACGTAATCGACTCCCGAATCCAAAATATGGTTGCGATGACCATGTTCTTATCCCTTTAAAGGTCTTATAGATATTTTCCTTTCCCTCTTTTGGGATAAATAAAGTTCGGTCGTGACTCTGTCAAACGGTTTTCCGCGCCTTTTGCGTGAGGTTTGTATTTTTTGATTATGTATTTTTCTGGTGCGACACATATGAGTTTTATGACTTTGAAATTCTGGTATCAAATATTAGATGTCGAAGGAGATGTTCATGACACAAATATCTGTTTGTCAAGAACAAAGAACACAACTAAACAAATAAAAATTAAAAGAGACACAACAATTGTTAACCCAGTTCGGTGAAAACACACCTACATTTGGGGGCTACCAAGCCAGGGAGGAAATTCATTAACAGTAGAATTAATTCAGAGCTAAACTCCCAGTTTACAACTCCTCACTTAATCTCTACCCATGCAATTTCTGCCTATAACCCACTAGACAAGAGACACCTTTGACTCCCCCTCAATCACAACAGTGATAACTTTCAATACACAAAGAAGACTTTAGAAGACACTCTTCAAAGTCATAACTTGATATTGCTTAAAAGCTTCAATCAAGAACAATACACTCTTTCTTAAAAGCTTTGAGTGAACAATTAACAATTAACAACCTAGTCCAATTCACACATTAAACAATGAGTGAATGGCTCACAAAACTAACACACACGAAACCTAAACTTTAATTAGATGCACACACTTTTTAATCCTTGCTTCTCTGATATTCAAGCTAGGGTTTCAACCTTCTTAAATAGTAATGAGGAGTGGGCTTGGGCATTGGCAAAAGTAGCAGCAGGATTTGAGAAGATTCCAATCTTCATCAATAGCAGTAATCATCCAGATTTGATTTGATCAATCAAATCAATCTCCCAATCTTAAAACGATCTTCTGAAAATAACTCCAAATCAAATTCAATCTGATCCACAATAAGTGTATCAGAAACACCTTTAAAAACCACTAGGAACACGCAGTTTCCACATCAGACAAGTGCAACCAGCTTGCACAAAAAGATATGCTTATACAAACATACATACAAAATGTTTAGATCATAAGTGTCAAGACATCTTGTTTGACATCATGAGAAAATACCTGTTACAGAGCACAAAACAACCTGTTGATTATGACAGACAGATGTCACGACATCCTGTAGGACATCTTGTGATTATTTCTAGTTTTACCAAAAATCCTGCCAATCAAGAACTAACAAACTCCCCCTTTGGCAAATTTTGGCTAAAACAAATCACAAGGAAAATAAACAACAGAAAAAAGTACAACACAACAGAAAACTACATATTAAGGAGAGTAAATACAAAACTCCCCCTCAACAGATGCAAACAATAAAACAACAGCCCACAAACTCATCAGCCTTAGCAACCTGCAGAGCACAATCCCAAACACACAGGCATACAATCAACTAAGCTACTACAACAATCAGCAACCTGATCTGTAAAACACAATAGTCCCAAGAGGAACAACCATACACCTAGCAGGATCAACATCCTATCAATAAAAACAGAGCAACAACTACCATCTTCACACCTGCTATGCACACCAGCATAACCATCCAGAAAAAGGTATACACCAAGGTATACAATCAGAGCAACCACACAACTACCATCTTCACACTTCTAACCAGCTACACCTGTTAGTGACATACACCAAGTTGTATATAGTATACAACCAATCTTCTCCCCCTTTTAGCCATAAATTTTAGATCATAAACTAAAGATATCATTGATCAGAACAGTTAGAAACAAACAAGGGCATGGAAACCCTAAAAAAATTACAGCCCAAAAGCACATGAAGTGCAGCAAAATCAGTCTATTCTACCAAGGCAGACAACACAAAGAAACAAAAAGAATCACAACCCAACACCTAAGCAGACAGCTGAATCTTCATCTTCAGAAGTAGAACTGGAGTCGAAATCTTCAACATCTGTTGGGACATCTTCATTACCATCTTCAGACTCATTCCGAGACCCAGTTTTATCATCTTTTTCACTAGCATTATCAGAACTAGGGGTTGGATCTATGCGAGAAATTGGGGGTGGAAATACCATGCACAACACGCCCTTTCTGGAGAATCTTAGTGACAAGTTCCCTAATGGATCTGTCAACATATGCAGAGCCCTCCTTGTTTTTCATTCTAGTAACGTTATCAGCAGAGGAATCAGAAGATTTACCTTTGGAATGTTGTTAGGATTTGTCTACATGAGGAGGCGTTACTTCAGGAGCATCTTCGAAGGGGTGGGTGGCCATCACGTTTGGGAGACATCTTGATGTTGAGAAAGAAAAAGTTTAAGGGATGAGAGGTATTCTAAAAAGTAGAGGGGGTGTGGGAATTGTAGGTGCTGTTAGAGGAAAAGATTTGCATTGGATAGTGAGCTTTAGTAGTCAAAGGCGTACAATGCATTAAAGAAGGATGTTGGAACATGTTTATTTAAAGAAAAACTTCTTTTAAACTCAAAACTCCCTCTTGGTAGTAATTGTTATAAGTCCTCATAAATACAAATTCCTAACTTTCCTCTCAAAGTATTAAACTGATTAGCATCCAATGCTTTGGTAAAAATATCAGCCAATTGATTGGCTGTAGTGACATGCTCAAGAGTAACGATTTTACTTTCAATAAGCTCCCTAATAAAATGGTGTCTGATATCAATATGCTTAGTTCTACTATGTTGAATAGGATTCTTGGAGATATTTATGGCACTCAGATTATCATAGTATAATGTCATGACATCTTGTGTGACATTATATTCTATAACATCCATACAAGTTAGGAACAACTACTCCCAGCAGCTATATATGCTGCTTCTACAGTAGACAGGGATACACAATTCTGCCTCTTGCTAAACCAAGAGATGAGGTTGTTTCCCAAAAAGAAGCAGCCTCCAGACGTGCTTTTCCTATCATCAGCACTTCCAGCCCAATCAACATCACAATATCCAAACATCACACATCCAGATCCATGAGTGTACAACATCCCATACTCACTTGTCCCATTGATATATTTAAAAATTCTCTTGACTTGATTTATGTGGCTAATCTTGGGCTCAACTTAATATATGGCACAAACACCCACAACAAAAGCAATGTCAAGTCTGCTTGCTATAAGATATAGCAGGCTCCCTATCATGCTTCTGTATAGACTTTGATCCACATTAACTCCTTTTTCATCTTTGGACAGTTTTAGATGGGTAGGTGCAGGAGTTCTTTTGTGGTTGGAACTTTCCATTCCAAACTTCTTAACAATGTTCTTGGTATACTTACTCTAAGATAGAAATATGGATTCTTCCATCTATTTGACTTGAAGACCAAGAAAGTAAGTTAATTCCCCAACAAGGCTCATTTCGAATTCAGATTGCATTTGCTACATAAAATGTTGAACCATCTCTTCTGACATCCCACCAAAGACAATGTCATCAACATAAATTTGAGCAATCTTGAGTTTTCCCTCTTCTTCCTTGATAAACAAGGTTTTATCTATCCCAACTTTTCTATATCCATCTCTTCTTTCATACCATGCTCTAGGGGCTTGCTTTAGGCCACACATGGCCTTTTTCAACTTGAAGACATGATTAGGAAAGGTTGGATCAACAAATCCTTTAGGCTGTTCCACATAGACTTCTTCACTTAGGTAACCATTTAAAAAGGCACTTTTGACATCCATTTGAAGCAGCTTGATTTTCATAATGCAAGCAACTCCCAGAAGAAGTCTGATGGATTCAAGTCTAGCTACAGGAGCAAAGGTTTCATCAAAATCAATCCCTTCAATATCAGTATATCCTTGAGCAACCAACCTGGCTTTGTTCCTAGTGACCACTCCTTTTTCATCAGTTTTATTCTTGTAAACCCATTTAGTTCCAATCACATTTTTTCCTTCAGGCCTTGGCACAAGATCCCAAACTTCACTCCTTTTGAATTCCCCCAATTCCTCTTGCATGGCATTTATCCAGAATTCATCAATTAAAGCTTCCTTGATGTTCTTAGGTTCAATCTTTGACACAAACCAGGAGCTTGAGACAATTTCTCTAGATCTAGTGGTTACCCCTTTGTTTGGATCACCTATGATAAGATCAATAGGGTGGTCTTTCTGAATTCTGATGGAAGGTCCTTTATTAACGGGTTCAACCTCAATGGTGGTGGGATTAGAGTCATTGTTGTTGTCTTCAGATTAAGCTGAGATATCAAATGATGTTCCAACATCTTCTGGGACATTAGTTTCCTTATGCATGTCATCTATGACAACATTGATAAATTCCATCATTGTATTAGTCCTGTAGTTAAATACTCTATAGGCTCTGCTGTTGGTAGAATAGCCCAAGAATATTCCT
The DNA here is from genome assembly GCA_963859935.3 of Lathyrus sativus. NCBI lineage: Eukaryota > Viridiplantae > Streptophyta > Magnoliopsida > Fabales > Fabaceae > Lathyrus > Lathyrus sativus. The sequence continues at coordinate 453,812,054 of OZ012736.1, read as the reverse complement.
TCATCACTCTTAGGATCCATCTTTCTTCTATGGTCACGATCAGAGAGAATGTAGCACTTGTTTCCAAACACATGAAAGTATTTAACAATAGGTTTTCTTCCTTTCCAAATTTCATACAGAGTGGTCATAGTTCCTGTTCTTAAGGTCACTCTGTTATGAACATAGCAGGCAGTGTTCATGGCTTCAGCCCAAAAATGATAGGGAAGTTTCTTAGCATGGATCATTGCTATGGATGATTCTTGGATAGTTCTATTCTTTCTTTCCACGGCTCCATTTTGTTGAGGGGTAATAGGAGAAGAGAATTCTTGGTTAATTCCTTCAGTGGAGCAAAATTCAGCAAACTTCTGATTTTCAAATTCCTTCCCATGATCACTTCTTATTCTGACAATTTTACTTTCTTTTTCTCTTTGAAGTTTCTGATACAGTTCTTGAAAAACATCAAATACTTCAAATTTTTCTCTTATAAACTTCACCCAGGTGTATCTTGAAAAGTCATCCACAACCACATAAGCATGCTTCTTTCCACCAAGACTTTCCACCTGCATACGTCCCATTAAGTCCATATGAAGAAGTTCCAGCACCTTAGAAGTGGTGAGATGTTGGATCTTTTGATAAGACATCCTTGTTTGTTTCCCTATTTGGCATTCACCACAGATTTTTCCTTCTTCAATTTTTAGTTTAGGCATACCCCTAACAGCTTCCATAGATATGATCTTCTTCATTACTTTTAGATACAAATGTCCAAGTTTCTGGTGCCACAGTCTTACTTCATCTTCTTTGGTAAGGGCGCACTTCAAGTCCTGAGGGGCCCATAGGTAACAATTGTCCTTGGATCTGACTCCCTTCATGATTAGTTCTCATTTTTCATTTGTAACCAAACACTCAAGTTTAGTGAAGTTGACACTTAGACCTTGATCACGTAGTTGACTAATACTGATCAGATTTGCAGTTAACCCTTTGACTAACAAAACATTGTCCAGGTCAGGTGTTCCTAAGAAGTTTAACTTACCAACTCCCTTAATTTCACCTTTGGCCCCATCTCCAAAGGTAACATAGCCGGTTGAGTGAGGTCTAATGTTAACCAGCAGATTTTCAATTCCAGTCATGTGTCTTGAGCACCCATTGTCAAAGTACCAATCTTCCTTAGTAGAAACCTTTAGGGATATATGAGCAATGAGGCAAGTAATAGCAGTTTTAGGTACCCATTATTTAGTAGCAGAACTAACAAAGTTGTGGTTAGGCTTTGTCTGAGTAGTTAAGTTTGGATATCCATGCAGTTTAAAGCAGAATTTCTTTATGTGACCAAAGCATCCATAATGATTACATCTCCATCTTTGGAACTTCCTTGGTTGGCTGGTTTGTTTACTGTTGTGATGTTGAGACATCTGCTAGAATATCACTTGCCTTGACCCATAAGGTTTGTGGTGTGAGGCAGAGTTGTTGTCTTCATGGAATCCTAACCCAGTCTTGTCTCCTGATCTTTTTCCAGATAGAAGAATCTCTTCCAAAGTTTTGGTACCACGGTTCATCATTTTAACGGATTTTCCCAGTTGGTCAAGTTGAGAGGTTAGGAGAGCAACTTCATCTCTCAAATCCTTGATGGTTGTCATGTGTTCCTCTCTTTCAGTCTTTAGCTTTATGATGTGTTTCTTCTATTTTTCACTTTGTAAGCAGACTTCTTCGCTTCTGAGGCATAGTTCTCTGTAGGAAGCTGCTAGTTCTTCAAGAGTTAATTCATCTTCATTGGAATCCTCATCAGAATAGTATCTTCCAGTTAGTGTAGTTATATGTTTGGCATATTCTTGTTCTATATCACTGTCAGAGTCTTCATCCGTCCATGAGATAGCTAGACCTTTCTTTTGTTTCTTAAGGTAGGTTGGACATTCAGATCTGATGTGACCAAAGCCTTCACATCCATGACATTTTATCCCTTTGCTGTTCGTAGGTTTTTCTTCAGTTTTAGTTCTTCTTCCTGCATTATTTGACTCACTGATGTCAAGAGGGATGTTCTTGGCATTTGGTATAGTATCCATCCTTTTCATTACCTTGTTGAATTTGCTCCCCAATATAACTATGACATTTGAGAGATCTGTATCCTCATCAGATTCCTCCTCTCTTCGTTTAGTATTTGAAACAAACGCTATGCCCTTTTTCTTGTTAGTTTTGTTACCTATTCCAACTTCAAATGTTAAAAGGGACCCAATGAGTTCATCGACTCTCAATTTACAGATGTCTTGAGCTTCTTCTATAGCAGTTACTTTCATGTCAAATCTCTTGGGAAGAGATATGAGGTTTTTTCTTACTAATTTTTCTTCAGACATTTTTCACCTAAAGCACTTGAAGTATTGGCAATTTCAAGGATATTCAAATGAAAGTCATGTATGCTTTCAACATCTTTCAGTCTCAGGTTTTCAAAATTATTTGTAAGGAGTTGAAGTCTAGAAATTTTTACCTTGGATGTGCCTTCATGAGTAGTCTTTAGAATCTCCCATGCTTCCTTAGCAATAACACAATTGTTAACCAACCTGAATATGTTCCTATCAATTCCATTGAACAAGGCATTCAAGGCCTTGGAGTTTCCCAGAGCCATATCATTTTCTTCCTCTGTCCATTCTTCCTTAGGTTTTAAATAAGAGGTAGCCTTTCCATCTTTATCAATAACCATAGGATGTTCCCATCCATTTATAAAAACTTTCCATGCTTTGCTGTCCAGAGATTTTAAGAAAGCGACCATCCTAGGTTTCTAGTAGTCATAATTATTCCCATTCAGAACAGGTGGCCTGTTCACAAATCCTCCTTCTTTGTCCATGGTACCAGAAAGTATAGTCCCTAGATCTCACCCAGAACCAGAGCAGGATGCCTGCTCTGATACCAATTGAAATTCTGGTATCAGATATTAGATGTCGAAGGAGATGTTCACGACACAAATATCTGTTTGGCAAGAACAAAGAACACGGGCTAAACAAATAACAATTAAAAGAGACACAACAGTTGTTAACCCAGTTTGGTGAAAACACACCTACATCTGGGGGCTACCAAGCCAGGGAGGAAATCCACTAACAGTAGAATTAATTCAGAGCTAAACTCCCAGTTTACAACTCCTCACTTAATCTTTACCCATGCAATTTCTGCCTAGAACCCACTAGACAAGAGACACCTCTCACTCCCCTCAATCACAACAGTGATAACTTTCAATACACAAAGAAGACTTATGAAGACACTCTTCAAAGTCACAACTTGATCTTGCTTAAAAGATTCAATCAAGAACAATACGCTCTTGCTTAAAAGCTTTGAATGAACAATTAACAATTAACAACCTAGTCCAATTCACACATTAAACAATGAGTGAATGGCTCACAAAACTAACACTCACGAAGCCTAAACTTTAAACAGATGCACACACTTTTTAATCCTTGCTTCTCTGATCTCCAAGCTAGGATTTCAGCCTCCTTAAATAGTAATGAGGAGTGGGCTTGGGAGTTGGCAAAAGTAACAGCAGGATTTGAGAAGATTCCAATCTTCATCAATAGCAGTAATCATCCAGATTTGATTTAATCAATCAAATCTAATCAAATCAATTTCCCAATCTTAAAACGATCTTCTGAAAATAACTCCTAATCAAATCCAATCTGATCCATAATAAGTGTATCAGAAACACCTTTAGAAACCACTAGGAACACACATTTTCCACATCAGACAACTGCACCCAGCTTGCACAAAAAGATATGCTCATACAAACATTCATACAGAATGTTTAAATCATGAGTGTCAAGACATCTTGTTTGACATCATGAGAAAAGACCTTTTACAGAGCACAAAGCAACCTGACAGACAGATGTCACGACATCCTGTAGGACATCTTGTGATTACTTCTAGTTTTACCAAAATTCCTGCCAATCAAGAGCTAACAAACTCCCCCTTTGACAAATTTTGGCTAAAACAAATCACAAGGAAAATAAACAACAGAAAAGAGTACAGCACAACAGAAACTACATATTAAGTGAGTAAATACAAAACTCCCCCTCAACAGATGCAAACAATAAAACAACAGCAAAAAAACTCATCATCCTTTAGCAACCTGTAGAGCACAATCCCAAACACACAGACATACAATCAACTAAGCTACTACAAAAATCAACAACCTGATATGTAGAACACAATAGTCCTAAGAGGAACAACCACACACCTACCAGGATCAACATCCTGTCAATAAAAACAGAGCAACAACTACCATCTTCACACCTGCTATGCACACCAGCACAACCATCCAGAACAAGGTATACAGTCAGAGCAACAACACAGCTACCATCTTCACACTTCTAACCAACTACACCTGTTAGGGACATACACCAAGCTGTACATAGTATACAACCAATCTTCTCCCCCTTTTTAGCCATAAATTTTAGATCATAAACTAAAGATAACATTGATCAGAACAGTTAGAAACAAACAAGTTAAGGGCATGGAGACCCCAAAAAAATTACAGCCCAAAAGCACATGAAGTGCAGCAAAATCAGTCTATTCTGCCAAGGCAGGCAACATAAAGAAATAAAAAGAATCACAACCCAACACCCAAGCTGTAATACCCCAAAATTTGCCCTAAGATTTGTCGTTTCATCTCGCATTCCATTGCATTTAACCAGTCGCTAACAGGTTTGTGTAGCTGGTTTAATCTTGCAGGAAAAGCTCCTTGTGCACAATTCAAGCGGTGAATGGTAAAATGGTCATTTGTTTGCAGCCGACTGTCAATTTGCGAATTTTTAGTTGTGGTCAGGAGCGTTGAGCCGTTTGGTTTGGTTGATGGGAGTCAGGGCGAGGTGTCGTTGGAATTGTTAGGTTGAGAAGGATTTGAGTTGTTCAGATTAAATCAGGTCAAGTTGTTAGTTTGAATGTAACCGGAGACTATGGTCGTTTGAGTTTAATCCGATAGTTTGGATTTATCCGGATAAAGTTGCTCATTTGAATTGCTAGAAAGACAATCAGAAGTGATGTCGGAAAACAAGATCGGTCAAGTTGGATGAGTTAGGAATTAAGGAAAAATATGGGATTTCATTTCATTTCTCATTTTATTTTAAGTTAATCATATTTATTTCATTTTTATTTTTATGTTAAATCATTTCTATTTTATTAGTATCATTTGCATTTCATTTTAAATCAAATTTATTTCATTTCAATTTTTATCATTTGCATTTTAAAATCATCTTTGTTTTATTCTAAATATTTGCTCCCACTTCATTTTTTTAAAATTGTAATTATTGTGTTCATGTCATTTTTTTAAAAATATTTTGTTCCATTTTTAATGTAGTTTTTCATATTATTTAAAATAAATAAATTAAAGAATTGTTATTAATAATAGTGATTCTTTACAAAAAAATCATAAATAATTAAAATTACAAAAATGCATTACATTTTTTTCTCTAAAAGTCCTAAAATCTTAAAAGATCTATTTTGTCCTTGTTTCTCCGACTTTTTCCGACTTTTCTTTCCGAACCTGCAAAATAAAAATAAGCAAACAAGCAGTTTATCGGTTAATTTTCCTGACAGCCTCAGAGTGGTATCATCATCGGGTGTCGGGAGGGTAACAGATTAATTCGAAACTGGCTCCCGACCTTATTCTGACCATCGACTAAAATCGGCAATAAATCTGTTCTTATTTTTGAGGCAACCGAGAAAGAGAGAGATAAAAGTGCTTTTGTAAAAAAGCTGGTTTGGAAAAGCGCTTTTGTAAAAAAACACTTATTTGAAAATTGATTTTTTCCGGAAAATGGTTTGCCAAACATGACCTTAACACATTTTCCAGTAAATCTCCGTTTCAATGGATCAAACAAAGTTCGAACCAGAGTCAACATCAGTTCAAAGCAAGTTCGAACTAGATTCAAAATCAGTTCAAACCAGTTTAGAAAAACTAGAAAAATCAGTTCAAACCAGTTCAGAAAAACCAGAAAGACCAATTCAACCAAGTTTTTTCAGCAACAAGTCAAACAAGCTTCTGAAAACTGTAAACAACAAAATCGTGAGTAAACCTCAAAAACCCGGAAAAACCAGTCAAAGCATCCGACAAATTCGCAGAAAACGCAATCAAAACCGAAACAAATACGACCCATAAATCCAACAAAGAAACCATATAAAATGATCTCAAGAAAGGGTTCAAAGGGGGGAACCCTAAAGAAGGGACAAAAGAAACAGTGGCACCGGGCTCAGAGAATCCTAAGGATTCATCATCATCACCTCAGAAAGGAGAAGAGGATAGAAGTTTCCGAGCACCGTCATCACTCACGGATCTTTGTCGAGGAAGAGGAAGATCGAAACCCGGCGGCCGTAAATCCCTTGAAGGAACCACTACCACGACGTTCAATCGCGACCTAGGACTCAGAGAAAGTTGAGCTCTCCTCATCGTCAACCTTCATCGAACAACCATCACCACGAGCCGCTTCTAACCTCAAGAAAGGTGAGCAACAAGCTTAAACTTTGTGTTTATGTTACAGGGAAACGAATGGGAGAAGAACGAACAACATGCAGAAGAAGGGAGAAGAGAAAAAGCTCCGGAGAGCAACAATGGAGGAACGACACCGTCGGCGCATAACGAAGAAGAAGATGTTCTCAAATGAAGAGAAGAAACCCTAAGGGTTTCAATTTAGGGGAAAACATCCGCCCCCTCCCCTTTTGATTCTTTTTTTTATTTCTTTTTCTTTTTTTGTTTATTTCTTTTTTTAGTTTAATTATTTATTTTTATTATTTTATTAGTCTAGGATCTAATAATCATATTAACTAAAGTAATTTTTGTAAATTTTAATTAGTTAAGCATTTTGAGGCTAAAATAATAAAATAAAATAAAAAAACTTAAATATTTTAAAATAAAAAATAATAGGCCATTCATCATCTTTTTTTTTTTAATAAAAAAACTTGGTTTGTCACAATTTAAAAAGTTTAATTTTAAAACTCATTTTATTTTAACTTAATTTTTTTATAACTAAAATTGAAGCCATTCTTGTAACTAAATTAAAATATTTTTTAAAACATAAAAATTAAAACAAGTTTTTTATGGGAAAAAAAACATTTAGAATTACAACAGTTTCTCTTTGTAAATACAAAATTTTAAATTCATAAGTTTTCTCTTAATAAAATATTGTTTTTTTTTAGATCCTTTTTCCTTTAGACAAAAATTCAAAAAAGATAAAACTCTAGTTTTCGGCCGTCTCAAATTCTGTCCATCCTTCATTATCTTGACAGTTACTGCTTATTAGTGTTCATTTTTGTTCATGTTGTCAGTTGTTTCAAATTGTAATTATGCGGGGCTATCGTCGCAATTATTTACTCTTGTTTTTTTGGATTTGTAATTTACGCGAGTGATCGTCGCGATGCTTTTACTTTACTGCTTTATTTATTTTCATACTTTAATGCCTGCCATGTAATAATTCATCATTCACATCAATTTACTGTCAAAACCCTCCGAAGGATTATGTCTAAGATGTTTGACCGCCGAGTCAATAGTCCTAACCCTTGAACATTTCAAACTCTAATTTGCCTAGGTGTCCCGCCGTGGACGAAAATGCCCTTTACCCTAGCATTAGGTCAAAGAGTCGTCGTACTCTGTTTTAGGGTTTCCCGCCATGGAACATTTAGTCAATCCTAATTTTCAATTAACTATTTCAACGTAGAAATAGGAGTTTCAAAACTCCACGTAAGCGTGTCCTTAAGATACGTTTACTCCGCTTAAAACCTTGACCATAGTTAAGACGTTTCTAACCTTCCTTTCGAGGGAAACTACGATTACTCTGATTCCATTCCCTATCCGGATACGTAGACATATGATGCGAATCTTGCCGAGTAAACTTAGGACTAACCCTTAGGTCTTTTTAGGCCACTCTATCCCCTAGCTCATTATATATACTTAATAATAAAGCAAAATAGCAACAATAAACAAAAGGTTCCTGTAGAGTACTACAGAAGTTTAGGGTGCTAGTACCTTCCCTAAGCTTAACCAACCCCTTACCTAGGTATCTCCCCGTATTGTGTTTACGATGCAAAAATAGGTTTTCCCTCTTTTGACCTTTTCCTTCGGATAAATCAAAGAGCGGTTGTGAATTAAGAATTGTGATTCAAACTAATTAATAGTTTGACATCCTATTTCCACCGCAACAGAAAATGGCGACTTCACTGTGGAGTGCCATAACGTTTAAGGGTTACCCCTATTTTGCTTTATTTTCGCTATTTGTATATATTATCATTGTACCTTGTTGGGGGGTATCCTGTTATTGTGAGATAAGTCCTAACCCGGACTTGAGTGACCTTATTATAGGATGGCGATATATTCAACGAGGCTTATAGGGAGTGAGTCCCGACCAAGATGACTTGAGAATTCTGCTCGATTGAGACCCTTCCATAAGATAGTTCGGTTTAACGAGTATAGTCGTGAAAACTCTTACTATTTTCGGAAAAGAGTCTATGATATTGAGGACAGTAGTACCTTAACACCACCTTGGCCTTATCTAGGACATAGTGCGGGAACTATGGGGGAGTAGTCCCACAATAGTTGCTACGCGATACTAACCTCAAAAGAGGTTCTCTTGAGAATGTTATCGACCCCCAAGTCATTCAGAAGGTTGATAATATCTGAAGGATGGACTGATGACTTTGGGAACTTCTTTAGAACCTTGTTCGGCATGTATAACTAACCTTAGTACATACCCTATTGGGATGGGTAGACCCTAACTCCTTGCACATACCTTTAACCTAGGACTTGTGAATATATGTGCATTGCATCCATAAAACATCACATTGCATTACATTTCATGGAGTTCAAACATTATTTATGGATATTGCAGGATACTATGGATTACAACAGAAGAAAAACTTTAAAATATACTTTTAAAAGTCCTAAGCTAGATGACCTAAGGAAGCTAGGATCTTTAGTCTAAGATCAAGAGGGATTCTGTAACCGGTATGGAAGGTTGTTACCTCTGTTGGAATTTAAAGTGAACGAACGACTTCTTTCGATTTTGCTACAGTTCTACGATCCTGACTACCATTTCTTTACATTTCCCGAATATTCTCAGCTTGTAGGGTTGTCTATGGTGGATAAGACTCCTTTCCCTTTCTTGGAGAAGGACCCTAAAGAACAGGATATTGCTAAAGCCACATGTTTGAAGGTATCTGACATTAAGGAGAATATGACTCATAAGGGTGAAATTTTTGGGTTACCTACAAAGTTCCTAATGGAGAAAGCCCAATATTATGCCGATCATTTGAGCATGCATACCTTTGAGATGATCCTTGCCTTGCTTGTCTATGGAGTGTTGCTTTTCCCTAGTTTTGAAGGATTTGTGGACCTTAATACCATCAAGATCTTCATGCGAAGGAATCCAATACCAACCTTATTGGGTAACACTTATCATCCGGTCCATCTCCGAAACCTTCATGGTGGAGGGATGATTACCTGTTGTGTGTCATTACTGTACAAGTGGTTTATTTCTCACTTGCCTAGATCCGGTCCTTTTTGGAATCCCACTCATGGACGTTGGTCACAAAAGGTTATGGCTTTAACTCACTCCGATATCGATTGGTATAATCACATGTACGATGGAATACTAGTCATTGATGGTTGTGGAGACTTCACTAACATGCCTTTACTCGGTTTTAATGGAGGAATTAGCTACAATCGAGTCCTAGTTTGCCGACAGTTGGGGGTATCCCTTGAAAGAACTGCCTAAAAGTATCTACGTAGAGAAGATCTTCTTCGAAGACAACAAAGAGCTTCAAGATCAGATTGTATCTTCCTGGCATCACTTGCATAGGAAAGGTCGAGAAAGTCTGGGAAGGCCTAATTGTGTGTCCATGGAACCATACCTTCAGTGGGTCTGAGACAGAGCTATCAAGTCGAAGATGCCTTATCCTCGCTAGGATCCTTTACCTCCAAGAGAGAACCTGTTCAATATTTCATGTCCGAGGCTGAAACGTTGAAGATCGCTTTGAAGAAAGCTCAACATGAAGCAGAAACATGGAAGAACAAATACCATGTGACGATCAGCGAGTACGATGAACTTCAAAAACAACTTCAGTTGAAGAATGAAGAGGTACTCTCCTGCAAGAAGAGAAGAATCTACGAGGATTTATTTTCCTCTAAATGTCCGCCTACTCCTTGAAGTTGTGGACGTTGTTTCCTTAGGGTCATTAGTAGCTTTTGTTTAGCTATTTTCATTAAGATGTTCTTTTAAGAATATTATTTGTAATCCAGTTTTGCAAATTAATAAATAAAATTTCTTTGGTATTCTGCAATATTCATAAATATTTGAGTTCCATGAAATCTTTCATTCACATTTTGCATTTTAGCATCATATTTTTGCATTACATGTGTCTCCCGGTGTCTTATCCTCGGTTCTCTTGCTTTCCAGTTTCGTCACCCTGGGTCCTCTGCATCAGTACAACACTAGAGCCCAAGCTCGAAAAAGGATGGAAGAACAAGCTCAAGAGATCGACTGTGTCAGCCATGAACTCGAAGATCTTCAAGGAAGTGTGGGGCAGATTATGGAGATGCTACAAGCTCTTAATGCAAAGATGGATTCTCAGCCCACTGTTGTTTCTGAGATCACCTATACTGTTATGGATCCTCAACTAGCTGTTACTGTTGAGAACATACCTCCTCATGGTCTTTAATCCAGTTTGGTGCATCCTACCATTGCTCAACCAGTTCAACGAGTTACTCCTCCGAAGTGCAAAACTCCGAGCGCTGACCACCATAAAAGAGCTACACGTCCGAGGAATCGCTTGATGACTGCTCATCACCATCAGCAGAATTATGTTCAAGGTTATCCGGTTCAGTATGCTCCACAACCCTATGTGGCTACTGTTGCAATTCCTGTTAGTCCTCAATTTCCTACCTACCAGCCTGTGCAACCGGCTCCGGTCTATCAGCATCCGGTTTATCAACAGCCTCCTGTTTATCAGCCTGCACAAGCCTTCGAACTATGAAGCTATGATTCTTAACTTCTTTTAAGTGAGGATACATAGGCACAAGGGCCACAATCCTTGGCGAGCATTAAAATAAAAACCAACCCCTCTTTTCCTTAAGCAAGCAAACTTTTAATAAAAACACCCATTCATGCTAAACAACCTAGAAGGTTTCCATCGAGTACGATGGATGTGAGGGGGTGCTAACACCTTCCCCTCACATAACCGACTCCAGAACCCTAAGACTTGGTTGCGATGACCATGCTCTTCTCCCAAAGGTTTTAACGTTATGTCCCTTTCCCTCCTTGGGATAAATAAAATCTGGTGGCGACTCTGTGTCATTTTTCGCGCAACGACACAGTGCTTGACCATTTTGATAACTTGAACATCTAAAGAACGAGAAGGAATTTATTTTTGCACCTATTAAACCCCACTCTTCCCAGCGGAGGCGCACTTTGATTTCCAAGATAAAAGAAAATCCCCCAGTGGAAGCCTCTCAGCAAAACCTCTTGAAAAAAAGGATATCATATCCCTAGGAAGTCTCTACTATTCAACAAGCGACAATCTGTTTTTGAGAAGTTTGTCTATCTCTGTCGAAGATAAGTTTATCCCTCTTTGGAATTTACACCTGACAAACAAGTGGCAGTATCTTAAGAAGCTTGTTTTTGTCCCAGAAATTCCTGGTGGATAGACAAATGACAATCTCTTCCCAAGAAGTTTGTCCCTTTTTCAATAAAGTCATCAGTATCTTAAGATTGTCCTACATCACATGGAATCTCTTCAAAGAAGTCTCAAAGGGAAGTATGATGAAATCTTTCCAGCAAATGGTATCTCAACAGAGAAGTTTGCAAACCTCTACATTTCAGACAATGGTATTCCCCTACAAGTCTGACATCAGATTGTCAGCCATCCTATGGCATCTCTCCGAAGAATTCTAGAAGAGAAGTATGATGAAGTATATTTTCATCAAATAGCTATCTCCCCAGTGAATCTCGGAGAGAAGTTTGGCGAGGACCATCACATATTATGTCTCTTTATTTGAGAAATTTGTCATGCAAGATAACTAGTTTGCATCTCCTCAAAGATTCCCGGTGAAGTTATTGATCCAGCAAGTGATCACCTTTTCTAGAGCTTATCATCTCAACCTTTTCAAAAGAAAGACTCGATAAGAAGAAATGAAGACCAGTTCCATGGCTAAAAACCAGGACCAAGGGGAAGTTTATTTCAAAAATGAAGACCAGTTCCATGGCTAAAAACTAGGATCAAGAGGAAGTTTATTTCAGAAACGAAGACCAGATTCATGGCTCATGACCAGAAACGCGAGGAAGTTTTACCCTTTCTAAGTAGGATTACTCATTTAAAGAAGATTAGTAAGCATGTTCCGATGGTAGGAGCCTGTTACCATTCAAATTATCAGAATCATAGTCGTGTCTCCCTGGTGGAGTTGTCATCTCCCCAATCAGTGAAGATACTTCTTTATTTCCCAACAGGCTACATCCTTAGTCCTAATTTCTTTCCCCAGTGAATAATTCTTTAATCCCCAGTGATTCAAATTATTATTAGTATTCTATGGTGTCATCCTTACAAGTCTCATGTCTTGAATTCACAAGCATCACATCATTTATGGCATCTTAGGATCCAAAAATTTTGCATTTTTAGTTGTATGCAAGTCTCTCCTATCTGGTTGAAACTAAGATATCAATCTTCACCTCTTCAGGCAGGAGAACCTTAAATAGGGGCATCTGTCATACCCTAATTTTGACCCTAAGATACCACATCATTTGCATTTCATTAGCATCATATGTGTGTATACTTTTATGCATCACTAACACATTTAGAGATACAAAGTTTGTTGTTTGTTTCATTTGATTACAAATTAGGGTTTTAAGCCTCAAAAGAGACTCAGGCAAATGATCAATCAAGAATGGGCATGATCTTTAACTTACCTAGTATCTCATTCATTCATAAAGGTCAAGAGATCTCCTCCATCAAAAATCAAGGTTATGAAGTGCTTGGATTTTAAGTTATGAAGTGATAAAAATCAAGTTTCAAAGTTATAAAATTCCAACACTTAGTAAAAATCTTCCTAAGTGTTTTTCAGCCAAAACACCAAAATTGGAAGGCATTTTTCACCATGATCCAAGATGAACCAAGGATAACCATGAACATCAAAGTTGAAGTACGACATCTCATATTTTCAAAATGTCCAAGAACACAATCTAATTCCACTTGAGCAAGGAGATATGGAGTGAACAACATGCCTTGATGCAATTGTTTTGGTAAGGCAGATTTGGCATTACTTGTGATGCACGATTTTTTAAGTCCAATGTGATGATCATTCAATGCTAATTCAACAAGAATTTGAATGAATAATACAAAACCTGCAAGATAGAGCCACTAAGTCAAGATGAATCCCTTTTAAATGATGAAACATTATCACTTAAGCCTTAAACTCAAGAGGCATTTATGTGGAATAGTGCATTGTCAAAGAAGCCACTCTTACCAGTCAAGATACACTCTTAAAAAATAATAAAAACATCTGCAGAATGTGGAATTGGTCAAAAGGAGAGCTAGGATAATGGAAGATATAAGGTACCTTGAGATAGAAGTAATGATGCATTGCCAAAACCGTTGAACATTAAGCTCATCCTTCAACCATCACTATTCCTCCAAAACAAATTTGTTCCCCAATAAATAACGGCCACATTTAGTCATTCAGAGTACACCAAAACAATTAAAACACTTGTTTTCTCATTCTTCTTCTTTCACTTCAAAGTTTCAAAATTTCAAAGAGTGAGAATCAAGTTTTCAAAGCCAGAGCTTCTCCATTCAAAATTTTGATTCAAACACTTCATATTCATCATGTATAAGTGACCCAAACACTTAAACACTTTATGTAACATCAAATTCATCAATATCAAATCTCACCTTGATAAAATTACAGTTGGATTTGATCCAAGCAACCCAGGAGGTTTCAACTTGTTCTAAGCATCTCAACACAATCCTTGAGGTCCGGGAAAGCTGTTAGGATCATCAATACACATTTGTAACACCTCCAACTGAGGATTTGATTTCCTCTTGCAAGGTAAGCCTGGACTTTTCAAATTCTATGATTTATGCATCATAAATGTTATTTCAAGTTACCAATGTGTTTCTGGTAGTTCATTCAATCAATTGTTATTTATATTACGTGTATAAGATTTCATTATAGTTTTTACAAAACTAGGGTTCATCTGGTTCGTGCTTAATAATTCATTCCACACTAAAAATAAATGAAACTAAATACTACTATTCCATTCCTAGTTTAAAAACAAACAATTTTCATGTTTAGATCTTTCAAAACCATTGTGTATTGAGTGAGATAGAGCCCTTTTTGCAAAAATGGAGCTAGAGGAAGAAGATGAAGCTCATGGCACACATTTTTAAATTTGGTACGCATTCTTAATAATTTTTCAACTGATTTTGTTTAATTATCACCAACGCACATTGGCTCAGTTGGAAAAGGCATGTTTTTATGGTTTGATCCTTGGTGGCGTGGGTTCAAATCCAACCCACAGCATTTTTTTTACCACTTTCCAAAATTTAAACATTTATTTCTCTTATCAAATTAATTCTTTTTGACCCAATCCTTTTCACACATATCACTCATACACTCTTATTTTAATCCACCAAAAAATTCCAAAAAAAAATATTTATTTAATCAATTTTTATTAAGTTGAAAAAAAGTTCTTTTTTTTTTTAATGTTTAAAACCTTGAAAAATTGATTTTTCTTTCCAATTGTTTCAAACCTAATTCATTTTTGATTCTCATATGGATACACACACTTTGTTTAAAACATTGTTACAAGATCACAACTTGTTTATCTTGACTTACACATCATTTATACTATGTTTAAATCATTTCCTTTTTGAAAATACCTCTGATTAAATCTTTTGTTAGGGTTTCATCTTGATTAAAAGTTTTTTTTCAAAACTTCTTAAACCACTCATGGGCCTCTATTAGAGTGTAAGTCTCTCTCATTCTCTCAAAACTTTCTTCAATTTCTTAAATATTTCAATCTTTCAAATATTAATCATCAACTTTCATCAAACACAACCCTAGTGACATTCAAATCTAAATCTCTTTGGGCCTCTATTAGAGTGTAAGACCCTCCACTTTTTCAATTCAACCATGCTTATACATGGGCCTCTTTTAGAGTGTAAGACCCACCACATTTTCAATTCAACCATGCTTAGACATGGGCCTCTATTAGAGTGTAAGACCCCCCCACTTTTAATTCATGTCTATACTTGTTAAATACTTATCTCATACTTATTCATATTAAGTTTCTCTTGACATTTACAACACCTTATACTTAGTAAAGACTTAGTTCAAACATTAGGGTTCCCTCAACTACAACTTAGTTCAAACACTACTTCCCCTTGGATGAAGTCAACTTCACCATAGCCTCCTCTTGGGCTTTATCCAAGCACCCCAACCTCTTCTTGGGCTTCATACAAGGACCCTTCAAGATTGTTAAAAGCATCATAGCCTCCATCTTGGGCTTCATACAAGATACCATCAATTCAAAACTCCCCCCAATTAAGTCAACCTCCTTTCAGGCTATAATAAACTTTTTAGCTTCACATCTTGGGCTTTGAACAAGATAAAAATAAACTTTTTACCATTACATATTAGGCTTTGAACAAGATACAAATAAACTTTTTAGCTTCACATCTTGGGCTTTGAAAAAGATACAAATATTTTAGCTTCAACATCTTGGACTTTGAACAAGATACTCAAATAATTCAACTTCTCCCCAGAGATGAGACATTTAGTCATCTCTGTAGGAAGATATCTCTTCTATACGCCACAATTCAAAATCAAACATTAAAAACTTTTTTTTCTATATAAGTGTCACACCCTAATTTTTAACCATAAGATCCCAATCTTCTTTTTTTTCTTTTCTCGCCTGTTTTATTTAGTATGTTTATTACAAGCTAACCAGTCCTTACAGGTTCACACGGTGATGGTAATTTCGAATGAAGATCATACACATTCTCCCATTTGGATATTGCTAGATATGGCTAGCTAACCCTGACTTAAGGTCATCCTGAAGTTTCTACCCGATACCACTCCGCTCTTAAAATTTCTACATTCTTAAGGCCGTTCACATATTGATACTCTGAAAATATCTCAGATGAATATTCTAGTCAAAAAAAGCTGATTTTGGAAATAGATTGGCCTAAGGTGCAAGACGTGAATCATAGTGCTTTGGTTGAAGCTAGGAGTTCCTTTTTCCATTGAGGGCTTAGTTGCTTTAAACACAAATTGTTTTCGGTTTAAAATTAATTATTCAGACAAGTGGACTTAAAGCTTCAATATTTACAAAAAACAATTACAAGACTGATTTGATTCATGGGGTTTGAGATTTCAAAAGGTTCAATTAGAGTTCATCCTAATTTGGTAGAAAGGTTCAAAATATGGAAGTCCAAGTTTTCCTTAAATTCAATATTACGCACGTGGAGTTTTTTTTGTCACACATGAGACTGAGCCCGTAATTAGAACTGATATGGCTCTTCGGACACCTGCTGTACGGTTATAGTCTACGTTCTTAATACCAATAAGGGATGTCTCAAAAATTCTATCATGCCCACATATATCTATTAAAGTTAGGTTCAATATGGAAACTCTCATAGTCAAATGCCAAATCACTCCAGGATTTCGAAGAAAGAGTTTTTTTACATGTACTTTGCGTTGATACAATATTGGAAGCATGAATACAAGGGTCGGGATTTCGCAACTCCAAAAACCTATCCTAAAGAAACCATCCTGTTACAACCCTGCCAAACTAACTACATGGATATCAGTACATCATGTCACTAATTCTACAACAGTTATCAGAAAACCGCATCATTGACCGAGTTCATTCACGAGTATATTCTAATACTGTCGCATGATTCTCAAAGGAAAGATGGAGCCGAGTATGAGCTGCGCTGCTGCTAATGCCGCATTTGGCATACACGTGTCCCCCTATTACTCATGGTTGCTATAACTTTGCGTTGCGACGCCACCGAACATTAAACCATTTCGGTACAGCCTGCAAACCAAACCACAAACATTGGTTAGTTGAATTTCGAAAGGCAGCATCATTCATGATAAATTGAAGAATGAAAGTTCAAACCCAATATCATACTCTAATGTTAAAAACTAAAATGCAATCAAGATTGGATCCTAAAAAAACTCAAGCACTGTCAAAGTATATGAGAGTCCTGCTAGTTACAAGGAATCAAAGTGCCAAGTACCAAACCACTTCCTAAGTAGTTACCTCTTAATGAGCATGGGAAATGGAATTATTTAGGAGCCGCCGTAAAGGACGCAGTTTAGAAGTTTGATGAAGCTCTGCCAGCACGGGCCAATGCAGCACCTTCACACGATTGAGAGAGTCTCAGCATCATCCTAATTTGTAAAGAAAAGAATAAGGAGACAAATCAATAGTCCTTAATGCACAATCAGGTGACATAATCATAAATTTCATAATCACTCAGCAAGATTTGAGTTAAAAGGAAATCCAGAGAGATTTTAGCAAGAGAATCAAGAATTCCATAACAGACATAACAGTCATGTTCTGCTATACCAACTAAAGTGATAACAGGACTGTTCTCGCTGGTAATGCACTTTAAATCATCACTTGCCCCGCAACTTATACCACCCTGCTAAAACAGAGCCAAGAACCAAGTTAGCCATCAAGAAACTACCTTTTTTCAAAACAGGGCCATCAGTTTGCGTAGTACCGGCACCATACCGTTCTTAAGAAACCCACGCCATATCTGCGACAAGGAATAGTCATTTCCTGCAAATCAAAATAGTAGTTAATAGAAGAAGAGGTTGAGTTCCCAATCAAGAGCAATCAAAGCATAGAGAGCAATAGCACCAAAGCTTTGGTTACAACACAATCACTGCGAGAAGAAGATCAGAGAGTATGTGAAGGGTGTTTGTGACAACATACTTTCTACAATAATAACTACACGTGAGTAGTACTTTATACAATCATATAATCCCCTGTCCGGTTAACCCCGCTATATCAAAGGGAACTCATCATCTAATGTGCGCCGTGGGGTTTCAATGAACAACCACGCCGGCGACGTTGTGACTTGAGCTTAATCCATGAATTTTGTGTAATACACAACGATACCAGCAACAACTTTGAAGCAAGCACCACAACTGCCTTTTCCCTATCAAGCATCATCACCAAGGGAGGAAACAGTGTTAGAATGCATATCAAATTTTATCTAGAGATAATAATAGATGAGCATATTCAATAGTTTGTTGAGAGGAGGGATTTTTATGCAACTAATGGATTAGCAGTAGGCATGTAAATGAAATAAAAGCAGTACTCCCCAATTCGACAGCAGCCTGATTTCGTCACCTCCTTTTGGATGAGGACCGTAACTTAGAGATGTTTCTTTCCCCAATTTGTTTCGTAGATATACCCGCAGTTGAAGAGGACACAACAAGCTTCAGCAAAAGTATCTTCAGTGTGTCACAGGGCAGAATACGACCATGTACCGAGCCGGTTTAGTAAGAATCAGCATACGAACCTGCATCTTATGGTCCATCCTCATAACTTACCAAACCTACATTGAACGACATGATAAACAGGTTTATTCACCAATATTTTTCATCCTGTTAAAACCATTAATGAAGCACAGTTAAAACTACTACCACACCTCCTAATTCAACTTTGTATTTGTCAACGTCGTCTCAAGCCTCTTTTACCAAGCTCAAAAGCTGAAAATATGTGAAAGAAGCATTTCCAATTTCATAAGAACATAAATCCAAGTTACAACATAAAAAAACACAACCTTACAGAACTCTTGATATACCACAGATTATTAGAACCCTTGTTCAACATTTCTCTTCTCATCGGCGTGAGAACGAACCTAACAGAATCATCGGAGAGCAATGCTGATGATGCTAGAAATGATTTCTTAGGGTGATTGAATATTGGCAGACAGAAAAGATACTTATGCAATTGTCCCCCTTCGATGACCTGCAACGAAATCAAGCTGAGAGTTAGTTAAAGAGCAGGGCATTACAAAGTTTGTTTTACAAGTTGCAGTATAATGACAGTAGTATATCAACAAAAAGGGTTAACCAAGTCTTTTGGATGGGATACAGATGATTCATTCATGCGGCATGATGTCCAAGAACTTAATAGAGTTCTATGTGAAAAGCTAGAAGATAAAATGAAGGGAATTGTTGTTGTTGAAGGCACTATATAGCAATAGTTTGAAGGCCACCATATGAACTATTGAATGCATCAATGTGGATTATAAATTAACATGAAAAGAATCGTTTTACGACCTTCAGCTGGATGTCGAAGGCTGTACTGATGTGTATGCTTCCTTCGATAAATTGTGGAAGTGAAAAACTTGAGGGCGGTAACAAGTATCACGCAGAGCAGATATCCTTCCCTTTCGAAATCCGATAAATCCAAGCGAATCTCAGAAGTTTCCAATTTCAATCCAGCAAATCTGAACGAAAAGAGAAAGGGGTTAATGTCTTCCCAAATCATCAAGCTAATTCCAGACAGTATCAAGTAAATAAGGAAAGTTTTAAAGAAGAAAACTTAATTGCAAGCCCAAGTTTCGATTATAAAAGGGGGGCAATTCATTCACAAACGGCAATCAACAACACACAGTAAATTCAGACTCACAAAAAAGGAATCACAAAGGCAGAACCCTAACAGATTCACAAATCCAGTACAGAATCCTCCCGTACTAACCCTAAGTTTATAAATCGAAAAAGAGAAAGACTTAACTTTACCGTCGCCGGAACCATTTCCGCTATGACCCTCATCGTCGGAGCTCCCTGTAAAACACGTTCGCGAACCACCATTTTCTCTTTCTCAAACGTCGCCGCGAAGTCACGAGCCAAGCCTTCAACCTTAACGTCACCGTTTCTCCGACCTCCACTTCCATCCGCCATCGAAGCTACCTGCAAGACCATTGCAATTGTGAGATTTCTTTTCTTATTTTGCTAACACTTAACCGTTCTTCTTTTGTCTTTGTTTGATCGATATAGGAACAAGGAGGATTAAGAAGGGGTTTGGAACATAAGCAATGGAGAATGGCAGAAACGAGTAGGAAGAAGAATTGGAAGAAGGAAAAGGATCTGCTAACGAGATAGCGAGAGAGACGACGGAGGGGATTTGGGAAAAAGGGATTAGGGTTCTCATTTTGCCCTTTTATGCTGTTGTAATCATGTGTAGACCGTCTATTGTAACTATCATACACCCTCGCACACACCACCCTCCACTGCATTTTGATCACAATCTCACGGTCCACAGGCTCATCCCCACAGTACAACCCGTATGTCTGCATACACCTAACCCATCCGTCCAACTCACTTAATTTTTAATTAACCCTAAAACTATTAATCCACTTTTCTAACTAATATGATCGTTTTGCCTTAATAAGTAACTAATCCACCTATTAATTAACTATTTATAATTTGATAAAATAACTAATAAGACCTTTTTTCTAACTTTTATAATTAACTTATCCATTTAATTAAGAAACTTCTTTTTAACCAATTAACTCACATTTATTTTATTTTATCCATCTTTAACTTATCAACTTAATAACTCTTTTTAATATAATAAAATTAGTCATATTATAAAAATAAAGCTTCTCGGTTATTAAAATAATTTTTGATAAAGCCAACTAGAGAAAAACCTTTTACCTAATAATCCCATTTTACCTAATAAAAAGAATTTATTCATTTCTAAATAATGAAATAGGCATCTTTTCATATAATTTAAAATAATTCATATCTATTGGTAAGAAAGGAATTACATGTTTTATTAAGAAACTCTTTTACATAAATAATTGCATTTACTTAATAACAGTGACAAAAAACTGGTCTCTAGATGACTTGCAATTTTAATCACTAATTCATCTGTATTTAACAATAAAACTTATTTTGTAATTTTAAGTAACTTTGTAGTTTTATAATTGATACCCTTTTTTTTAATAAACATTTATGCTTTTAAAATTATTTCTATCAAAAATCTAATTAATTTATAACCCTTCTGAAATCCATTAAAAATATAATTCAATCTATCTTCACCAATAATATAAAAATCTAGTCAATCGTGTACGCTTACACTCTACGCACATATTCACATTCACATACTTAGCGCTTTCATGCGTGTGTACACTTTATCTATTCTTATTTTATTCACAACTCACACACTCACGTAGCGCTTTCATGCGTTGTGTATGCTTTTACATTTTTGCAATTTTATTTTCATCGCAATTTATATTATCGCATCGCATCCCGTCCAAAGGAAAACCCTACACATGATTCAATAATCGTGTGTAGTGCACCTCATTTGCATCATACTCCCGCTCGATCCTTGATCCCATTCAAGTTGATCAATTAAGTTAGATCCTACCCCATAGGAAGGACCTTTCTCTTACAACTTAGACAACCAACAATTAAACACAATACAAACAATCAATTCAAAACAATATATTCAAACACAATAGAGAAAAGGTGCCAAATCATCTTAAGCGAGATAGAATCTCCACCCCACAATAATACAATCAAGCCGTAGGGACTTTGCCTTAAGAGAAATAAAGGCATACTCGTCAAACAATCCGAGTACTTAAGCCATTTTCTTAAGACGATGCAAAGACTATTTTCCTACAATTTGTGGCAGTTAAATCTCCCTTAAAATGAAGACTCATCTCTTCTCCTAAAATCAATCAAACAACTATCCTAAACCAATAGAAACTTTGACCACAGTCAAAGAACTCCTCAAACCCTTTAGGGGAACTACAAGTACTCTGATTCCACTCCCGTAAGGATATGTAGGCATAAGATGCGATATCTTATCGAGTATACTTAGAAATAAACCCCTAGGTCTTTCAACCATTAAGCAAATAATCCATAGCAATAAACAACATAAAACAAGAGGTTCCTGTAGAGTACTACAGAAACTTAGGATGCTAGCACCTTCCCTAAGTTTAACCGACCCTCGAACCTATAACTCTCTAAATCTTGCATTTGCATTGCATTGTGGAAATTTCGATCTTTATCCCTTCCTTTGGACAAATCAAAGTTCGGTTGCAAAATGAATTAAATATTCAAACTAATCAATAGTTTGGTATTCGATTTTTACCGCGACAGAAATGGCGACTTCACTGGGGAATCTCAGTGGGTTCCCCTAACTTGTTTTCTTTATGTTTATATTTGCTTATATTTGCTTGATTGTTTACTTGTATACTTGTTTATTTATTGCCTTTGGGTTGATACTTTTGAGTGGTGAGACAAAGTCCTACACCCGGACTTGAGTAAACTTAAGATAGGATAGTGATATGTTCAAAGAGGCTTATAGGGGGTGGAATCCCGACCAAGCTGACTTGAAAATCACGCTCAATTGAGGCCCTCTCGAAAATTGTATTGTTGAACGAGTCCTTAATCGTGAAAACATGCACTATATTCGATGTTGGAGCCTATGATATTGAGAACCGTAGTTACCTTAACCCCACTTTGACCTTTATTAGGATGTAGTGCGGGACTATGAGGGGGTACCCCCCGAAATAGTGCTACGCGATGCTACACTCAAAATAAGTTCTCTTGAGAATATTATTAACCACCGAGTACTTGGGAAGTTGATAGTATCCGAAAGATGGGCTAATGACTTTGGGAACCTTATTAGAACCTTGCTCCGCAAGTACAATAACCTTTAGTACACATCCTTTGGGAATGGGTACACCTTTGCTTCATGCTCGTTGCAAACCTAGGGTCCCCTTTGTTTGTTTATCCTTATGTTTCTATGTGCCTACTTGTGTTTGTTGCATTCATATAGCATCATATCACGTAGGGTTTCATGGAATTGCTAGTTATTTATAAACATTACAGAAACCAATAGGGATTACAAAAGAAAATATTTTGAAATATCCTTTTAAGAGTCCTAACTTGGATGACCTAAGGAAGTAGGAGCTCAGAATGAAGAAAACTCAAAGGACAAATACGAGAAGCTTCCACTATCATGGAGGATCATTAGAAGTTCAAAAGGCTCTTATTATCGTTGAAGATCCAAAGGATCCCCCCTTACTTCCAACAAGAACAAAAGAAGAGATGGAGGATTTATTTTCCTCTATCGAACTAATCTTTAGACGTTGATCATGGAAAATTTATCTTCAAGAAGATCCAGTTAGAGAAGTATAACATGATGAAGGACTTCCTTAGGGTTGTATTAGCTTTTATTTAGCTATTAAGTAAGGACTCTTATAAGAATGTTTCCCTGTAATCCATTATAAAAAAAAACAACAAATGAATTTTCTATGGTATTCTGTAACATTTATAAGAACCTGAGTTCCATGAAACCTTTCATTTCTCTGCATTCTGCATTCCTGCATCAACATCCTGCATTTAGCATTTTGCATATGCATGTGTCTCGCCTTTTCTGTGGCTCATCCAGTCTTCTGTCTTTGTATATCAGCTGACATCTTGACCATCTGACCAAGCTTGAAGTATTACTAAAAGATAGGAAAGAGAACGAAAGATATGGATCACATGACTAGCTTCAAAGTAAGGAATGATTCGACGTTCGACTATTCCATTGACGACTTTGTGCAACAAGTGGATGTTCCTATGCAACTTCAACCTTTGCAAGACAACCTGTTTGTTGACCCCCAGAACATTCCTACTGAGAAAGGAGTGGATGATCCTAGATTCATAGCAATGGAGAAAGAACTTCGTGGTCTCCAAGAACAAGTAAAGAGGATGAGAGAAGCTACCGCATCAGGTCTTGGTGCTCATGAACTATGTTTAGTTCCAGGTGTGATTATTCCTCTAAAGTTCAAGATGCCTGTCTTTGAAATTTACAAGGGTATCGGCTGTCCAAAATACCACTTGACAATGTTTTTTCGAAATATGACTGCTTATATTGACAACGACAAGCTGATGATTCACTAATTTCAAGAAAGTTTATATGGGACATCCTTGACGTGGTACATGAAGCTGCAAAGTAACCATATTCAGTCTTAGGAAGACTTAGCTGTTGCTTTTGTGAAACAATACCATCACAACTTGGGTATAGCCCCAGACAATGAAGATGATAGTGGACCTTCTAGAGAATTCAAGGCTCCGGTACCCCATCCTCAATATCAGTATGCAATGCCCGCTCAGCGTGAACAACAACCACCTCCTAAGCCAAAGTTGGCTTCTCCAGATCAACCACAGAACCGACGGCTTTGGAGAAGGTATCAGAGGATGCCTCTGGATACTCCAAGAGAAGTAATTCATTGGTTTGATCCCATCCCTGTGAAGTATGCTGATCTGTTTCCAGTTTTGATTCAGAAAGGTCACATCCAGACAAGAGCTCCACCTAAAGTACCCGAGAAACTCCCGTATTGGTACAAAGCTGACAAATTTTGCCCATATCATCAAGGTGCTCCTGGCCACGACATTGAGAGCTGTTATGGTTTGAAGGCAGACGTTCAAGAATTGGTTAAGAGCGGAATCGTATCCTTCAAGGGTTCTAATCCTAACACCAACATGGCTCATCCTCCGAGGACATGATCCAAGGTTATCAGAAGACTACGCATCAGACGATTCTGCAGGCCTCTCCATTTCAAGGCATAATAAAAGGGCTTGTCTAGCTTTTACTTTGTTTTGCTTTTGTGTTTGTGTTTATTTGATTAAAAGTATTTTTGGCATGTAAGAACTTGTTATTTTGAATAAGTAATGCAATAAGTGTTTGTCTTGAAGAAATCCATTCGTTTTCACTCAAATTGTTTTTCAAAATGATTTATAATACCGGCTTTACCCAATTTTTCTCACTCTGGTGAAGAATTGGAAGGAGGATGATGAAGTAAAACACATGATCTCTTGTTGTATGCTTCGAATAAGAACCCTACTGATGATGTAAGGCATTATTTCAACCATCTAAACACCAACATAGTTAAACCCTCTTTTTAAGCCTTGAGAAAAGATTTATTTTTTCTCCCAAACCGAAACCTTGTTTTTGGCCTGGGGAAGAGTAATATCAAAAAAATAATGAACATCCTCAAAAATTGGGTGGGCACAAATATATTAACCCTTTGTTCCTCCATTTTACAAGTCATCAATTAAGCCCATATACAACCTTCAAAGTCCTAATTGAAGTAAGGTTTAGTTCGAAAGTATACTCAATAAGATATTGTTTCCTGACTCCTTGAGCTATACTCAAATTAAATCGGCTTTATAAATAATCTTAATTTATATCCTAACTAGTGGTTTCGATCACAAGTTATAACGATATCTCTTTTCAAAACTTCAAGACAAACATGTGTCGCATTACCCGCTTCGAAATTAACATCTATGACTTGCTAAATGCGCTTGACATCTTAGAAAGATTATATACGAATGTTGATGGATTTGAAGACTTTGCCAACATGGGGCAAGTTATTTTTCAAGAGGTCCGATCCGTACCAGTCTTGGTTGACTCAGTTATACCGCCAATCAGGGGCAGTTACGTCGAAATTCGATGAATCTCTAGAGAGTTTGAAAACAGTGGGGCATTTGGACATCATGTTTTCTATAAAATCCTCTCGAGATGTTTTTCTACACCATGTGACTTGGGGCATTTGAAGTTTGAAGCAGAGTGGATGTTTATTTCATCCTCAGGAAGCTCAACTCCGACATGTTCAACAACCATGATGACCCAGGATATTTATTTTATCCTCTATAAAACTTCAGTTTGGGTACTTCCGTCTATAAATTCATACAACCTTTCAGACTTATCAAGATATTACATCCCCAAGTGGATTGATCTCTACTCCCCCAAGAGAAGCTTGTGAAGCCCTGAAGCAGGAGTGTGATCCCATATTCAGTTCTCCGTCTATCTCCAGTGGTACTTCTATCTGTGAAGATTGGCCGAGATGTTTATCTCCGGTCACCTCTTTCTGTTTGTTTTGTCAGCATAAGCATACACATAGCATATAAGTAGGCAGCATAGCATATACATTTGTTTGCATTCTTTGTGTTTGTCGCTTTGGTTATAGTTATCCCTAGGTGTTCGGGTGCGTCTTATCCCTCCAATTAGATTTGTCGACCCTAGGCAAAAAAAGCATAATGTTTTATCTTCCCCATGAAGTTCAATCCTCGTGGAAGACGGTTGTTTTAGTTAAAATCCCATTTGAGTTCATACCTCAATGGTCGAGTCTTATTTGACAGTTTCTCTTCAGATATTTCCTGAATTGAACTTCGGTCCTTGACAATCACATCGTGGACATCTCCAACCTTTTGAACATGGATCAAGTGTGCATTTATTTTGCACCCTATTCCCCAGTAAGAATATTCATGAAGATAGACATTTCTTCAACAATTGGACTATAACAATCTCTTTATTTGAGCAACTCGTTTTGATCAAGATCTTATTCAAAATGACAAACGACGATTCCTACAAGACAGTTCATTTACCCTCAGTGGGTCCTTCAACATTATTGATTCAACAGAGAAGACAGTTACAGACATTTCTCTTCATTTGAGAATTCACATATTTTTACAACAACAAAGGTACTCCTCAGGAATTTATTCCCCAGCGAGTTCACCATACAAGCTTACTTCTGTCCAGTGACATCTCCCCGAAGAAGTCGAAGAAGTTTAGTCTCTCTTTATTTGAGAAGACGTACAACCGGCTCACATCTCTTCCGAAGATCCCCAGTGAAGCTCTACACTACAGTCTACAACGACAACTACAGTCTACAACGACAACTACACTCTACAATGACAACTACAGTCTACAACGACAACTACAGTCTACAACGACAACTACAGTCCACAATGACGGTCATTCAAACATATTTCATTTCCTGGTTAATCTCGGCAGTAGATTCCCAGAAGACCTCGGCAGTAGGTAGTTCCTGGTTAATCTCGGCAGTAGATTCCCAGAAGACCTCGGCAGTAGGTAGTTCCATTCCATTTCCCGGATAATCTCGGCGGTGGATTTCCAGAAGACTTCGTCAGAAGTATTTCTCCAACAGACTTCAACACATAATCTCGGCAGTAGGTTCCTTACAAATTTTAACAGTAAATATTTTGGCAAAAGTATTCTCAATTACAGTTACAAGTATCGACAGTAGACTTCTCCGGTTGATATCTTGAATCAATTACATTGGACTTATACAATAGATTCCTCAGGAGGATTTCTCTTCCAAGTTTTCCACAACATACTTACAAACACTTTGAGATTGTCAATCTTTCCCCATGGAGCCTCACACGTTGAGCATGTTCTTTCCGTGTGTTGGGTTTAGTTTCTCCCCTGTGGTGCCATTTATCCACAGGATCCTTCGTCTTGCATTCTCATATCATTGCATATCATTTGCATTCAGTGGTTTCTTATGGCCAAAAAATTTGTGCAATGTTTATATTTAAGTCCCTCCTATCTTGTCGAGACGGAGATTCCGACCTCCATATCTCCGGATAGAAGTAACTTAAATAGGGGCATCTGTCACACCCTAATTTTTGACCATAAGATCCCAATCTCCTTTTTTTTTTCTTTTCTCGCCTGTTTTATTTAGTATGTTTATTACAAGCTAACCAGTGCTTACAGGTTCACACGGTGATGGTAATTTCGAATGAAGATCATACACATTCGGCCATTTGGATATTGCTAGATATGGCTAGCTAACCCTGACTTAAGGTCATCCTGAAGTTTCTACCCGATACCACTCCGCTCTTAAAGTTTCTACATTCTTAAGGCCGTTCACTTATTGATACTCTGAAAATATCTCGGATGAATATTCTAGTCAAAAAAAGCTGATTTTGGAAATAGATTGGCCTAAGGTGCAAGACGCGAATCATAGTGCTTTGGTTGAAGCTAGGAGTTCCTTTTTCCATTAAGGGCTTAGTTGCTTTAAACACAAATTGTTTTCGGTTTAAAATTAATTATTCAGACAAGTGGACTTAAAGCTTCAATATTTACAAAAAACAATTACAAGACTGATTTGATTCATGGGGTTTGAGATTTCAAAAGGTTCAATTAGAGTTCATCCTAATTTGGTAGAAAGGTTCAAAACATGGAAGTCCAAGTTTTCCTTAAATTCAATATTATGCACGTGGAGTTTTTTTTGTCACACATGAGACTGAGCCCGTAATTAGAACTGATATGGCTCTTCGGACACCTGTTGTACGGTTATAGTCTACGTTCTTAATACCAATAAGGAATGTCTCATTAATCCTATCATTCCCACATATATCCATTAAAGTTTGGTTCAATATGGAAACTCTCATAGTCAAATGCCAAATCACTCCAGGATTTCGAAGAAAGAGTTTTTTTACATGTACTTTGCGTTGATACAACATTGGAAGCATGAATACAAGGGTCGGGATTTCGCAACTCCACAAACCTATCCTAAAGAAACCATCCTGTTACAACCCTGCCAAACTAACTACATGGATATCAGTACATCATGTCACTAATTCTACAACAGTTATCAGAAAACCGCATCATTGACCGGGTTCATTCACGAGCATATTCTAATACTGTCGCATGATTCTCAAAGGAAATATGGAGCCGAGTATGAGCTGCGCTGCTGCTAATGCCGCATTTGGCATACACGTGTCCCCCATTACTCATGGTTGCTATAACTTTGCGTTGCGACGCCACCGAACATTAAACCATTTCGGTACAGCCTGCAAACCAAACCATAAACATTGGTTAGTTGAATTTCGAAAGGCGACATCATTCATGATAAATTGAAGAATGAAAGTTCAAACCCAATATCATACTCTAATGTTAAAAACCAAAATTCAATCAAGATTGGATCCTAAAAAAACTCAAGCATTGTCAAAGTATATGAGAGTCCTGCTAGTTACAAGGAATCAAAGTGCCAAGTACCAAACCACTTCCTAAGTAGTTACCTCTTAATGAGCATGGGAAATGGAATTATTGAGGAGCCGCCGCAAAGGACACGGTTTAGAAGTTTGATGAAGCTCTGCCAGCACGGGCCAATGCAGCGCCTTCACACGATTGAGAGAGTCTCAGCATCATCCTAATTTGTAAAGAAAAGAATAAGGAGACAAATCAATAGTCCTTAATGCACAATCAGGTGACATAATCATAAATTTCATAATCACTCAGCAAGATTTGAGTTAAAAGGAAATCCAGAGAGATTTTAGCAAGAGAATCAAGAATTCCATAACAGACATAACAGTCATGTTCTGCTATACCAACTAAAGTGATAACAGGACCGTTCTCGCCAGTAATGCACTTTAAATCATCACTTGCCCCGCAACTTGTACCACCCTGCTAAAACAGAGCCAAGAACCAAGTTAGCCATCAAGAAACTACCTTTTTTCAAAACAGGGCCATCAGTTTGCCTAGTACCGGCACCATACCGTTCTTAAGAAACCCACGCCATATCTGCGACAAGGAATAGTCATTTCCTGCAAATCAAAACAGTAGTTAATAGAAGAAGAGGTTGAGTTCCCAATCAAGAGCAATCAAAGCATAGAGAGCAATAGCACCAAAGCTTTGGTTACAACACAATCACTGCGAGAAGAAGATCAGAGAGTATGTGAAGGGTGTTTGTGACAACATACTTTCTACAATAATAACTACACGTGAGTAGTACTTTATACAATCATATAATCCCCTGTCCGGTTAACCCCGCTATATCAAAGTGAACTCGTCATCTAATGTGCGCCGTGGGGTTTCAATGAACAACCGCGCCGGCGACGTTGCGACTTGAGCTTAATCCATGAATTTTGTGTAATACACAACGATACCAGCAACAACTTTGAAGCAAGCACCACAACTGCCTTTTCCCTATCAAGCATCATCACCAAGGGAGGAAACAGTGTTAGAATGCATATCAAATTTGATCTAGAGATAAGAATAGATGAGCATATTCAATAGTTTGTTGAGAGGAGGGATTTTTATGCAACTAATGGATTAGCAGTAGGCATGTAAATGAAATAAAAGCAGTACTCCCCAATTCGACAGCAGCCTGATTTCGTCACCTTCTTTTGGATGAGGACCGTAACTTAGAGATGTTTCTTTCCCCAATTTGTTCCGTAGATATACCCTCAGTTGAAGAGGACACAACAAGCTTCAGCAAGAGTATCTTCAGTGTGTCACAGGGCAGAATACGACCATGTACCGAGCCGGTTTAGTAAGAATCAGCATACAAACCTGCATCTTATGGTCCATCCTCATAACTTACCAAACCTACATTGAACGACATGATAAACAGGTTTATTCACCAATATTTTTCATCCTGTTAAAACCATTAATGAAGCACAGTTAAAACTACTACCACACCTCCTAATTCAACTTTGTCTTCGTCAACGTCGTCTCAAGCCTCTTTTACCAAGCTCAAAAGCTGAATATATGTGAAAGAAGCATTTCAAATTTCATAAGAACATAAATCCAAGTTACAGCATAAAAAAACACAACCTTACAGAACTCTTGATATACCACAGATTATTAGAACCCTTGTTCAACATTTCTCTTCTCATCGGTGTGAGAACGAACCTAACAGAGTCTTCGGAGAGTAATGCTGATGATGCTAGAAATGATTTCTTAGGGTGATTGAATATTGACAGACAGAAAAGCTACTTATGCAATTGTCCCCCTTCGATGACCTGCAACGAAATCAAGTTGAGAGTTAGTTGAAGAGCAAGGCATTACAAAGTTTGTTTTACAAGTTGCAGTATAATGACAGTAGTATATCAACAAAAAGGGTTAACCAAGTCTTTTGGATGGGATACAGATGATTCATTCATGCGGCATGATGTCCAAGAACTTAATAAAGTTCTATATCAAAAGCTAGAAGATAAAATGAAGGGAATTGTTGTTGTTGAAGGCACTATATAGCACTAGTTTGAAGGCCACCATATGAACTATTGAATGCATCAATGTGGATTATAAATTAACATGAAAAGAATTGTTTTACGACCTTCAACTGGATGTCGAAGGCTGTACTGATGTGTATGCTTCCTTCGATAAATTGTGGAAGTGAAAAACTTGAGGGCGGTAACAAGTATCACGCAGAGCAGATATCCTTCCCTTTCGAAATCCGATAAATCCAAGCGAATCTCAGAAGTTTCCAATTTCAATCCAGCAAATCTGAACGAAAAGAGAAAGGGGTTAATGTCTTCCCAAATCATCAAGCTAATTCCAGACAGTATAAAGTAAATAAGGAAAGTTTTAAAGAAGAAAACTTAATTGCAAGCCCAAGTTTCGATTATAAAAGGGGGGCAATTCATTCACAAACGGCAATCAACAACACACAGAAAATTCAGACTCACAAAAAAGGAATCACAAAGGCAGAACCCTAACAGATCGCAAATCCAGTACAGAATCCTCCCGTACTAACCCTAAGTTTATAAATTGAAAAAGAGAAAGACTTAACTTTACCGTCGCCGGAACCATTTCCGCTATGACTCTCATCGTCAGAGCTCCCTGTAAAACACGTTCGCGAACCACCATTTTCTCTTTCTCAAACGTCGCCGCAAAGTCACGAGCCAAGCCTTCAACCTTAACGTCACCGTTTCCCCGACCTCCACTTCCATCCGCCATCGAAGCTACCTGTAAGACCATTGCAATTGTGAGATTTCTTTTCTTATTTTGCTAACACTTAACTGTTCTTCTTTTGTCTTTGTTTGATCGATATAGGAACAAGGAGGATTAAGAAGGGGTTTGGAACAGAAGCAATGGAGAATGGCAGAAACGAGTAGGAAGAAGAATTGGAAGAAGGAAAAGGATCTGCTAATGAGATAGCGAGAGAGACGACGGAGGGGATTTGGGAAAAAGGGATTAGGGTTCTCGTTTTGCCCTTTTATGCTGTTGTAATCATGTGTAGACCGTCTATTGTAACTATCGTACACCCTCGCACACACCACCCTCCACTGCATTTTGATCACAATCTCACGGTCCACAGGCGCATCCCCACAGTACAACCCGTACGTCTGCATACACCTAACCCATCCGTCCAACTCACTTAATTTTTAATTAACCCTAAAACTATTAATCCACTTTTCTAACTAATATGATCGTTTTGCCTTAATAAGTAACTAATCCACCTATTAATTAACTATTTATAATTTGATAAAATAACTAATAAGACCTTTTTTCTAACTTTTATAATTAACTTATCCATTTAATTAAGAAACTTCTTTTTAACCAATTAACTCACATTTATTTTATTTTATCCATCTTTAACTTATCAACTTAATAACTCTTTTTAATATAATAAAATTAGTCATATTATAAAAATAAAGCTTCTCAGTTATTAAAATAATTTTTGATAAAGCCAACTAGAGAAAAACCTTTTACCTAATAATCCCATTTTACCTAATAAAAAGAATTTATTCATTTCTAAATAATGAAATAGGCATCTTTTCATATAATTTAAAATAATTCATATCTATTGGTAAGAAAGGAATTACATGTTTTATTAAGAAACTCTTTTACATAAATAATTGCATTTACTTAATAACAGTGACAAAAAAACTGGTCTCTAGATGACTTGCAATTTTAATCACTAATTCATCTGTATTTAACAATAAAACTTATTTTGTAATTTTAAGTAACTTTGTAGTTTTATAATTGATACCCTTTTTTTTTAATAAACATTTATCCTTTTAAAATTATTTCTATCAAAAATCTAATTAATTTATAACCCTTCTGAAATCCATTAAAAATATAATTCAATCTATCTTCACCAATAATATAAAAATCAAGTCAATCGTGCACGCTTACACTCTACGCACATATTCACATTCACATACTTAGCGCTTTCATGCGTGTGTACACTTTATCTATTCTTATTTTACATTTCCGCAATTTTATTTTCATCGCAATTTATATTATCGCATCGCATCCCGTCCAAAGGAAAACCCTACACATGATTCAACAATCGTGTGTAGTGCACCTCATTTGCATCATACTCCCGCTCGATCCTTGATCCCATTCAAGTTGATCAATTAAGTTAGATCCTACCCCATAGGAAGGACCTTTCTCTTACAACTTAGACAACCAACAATTAAACACAATACAAACAATCAATTCAAAACAATATATTCAAACACAATAGAGAAAAGGTGCCAAATCATCTTAAGCGAGATAGAATCTCCACCCCACAACAATAAAATCAAGCCGTAGGGACTTTGCCTTAAGAGAAATAAAGGCATACTCATCAAACAATCCGAGTACTTAAGCCCTTTTCTTAAGACGATGCAAAGACTATTTTCCTACAATTTGTGGCGGTTAAATCTCCCTTAAAATGAAGACTCATCTCTTCTCCTAAAATCAATCAAACAACTACCCTAAACCCGTAGGAACTTTGACCACAGTCAAAGAACTCCTCAAACCCTTTAGGGGAACTACAAGTACTCTGATTCCACTCTCGTAAGGATATGTTGGCATAAGATGCGATATCTTATCGAGTATACTAAGAAATAAATCCCTAGGTCTTTCAACCATTAAGCAAATAATCCATAACAATAAACAACATAAAACAAGAGGTTCCTGTAGAGTACTACAGAAACTTAGGATGCTAGCACCTTCCCTAAGTTTAACCGACCCCCGAACCTATAACTCTCTAAATCTTGCATTTGCATTGCATTATGGGAATTTCGATCTTTATCCCTTCCTTTGGATAAATCAAAGTTCGGTTGCAAAATGAATTAAAGATTCAAACTAATCAATAGTTTGGTATCCGATTTTTACCGCGACAATAAGTGATATAAGTGGCACACTTGTTGATTCAAAATCCAAGCTGGAGTCCTTCTCTTATCATGGTCCAAAACTTTTCTTTCATCTAAGTGATGTAAGTGATACACTTGTTGATACTATATCTAAGTTAAGGTCTTTCTCTTAGCATGCAAATACTCATAAAGAAAGATGTGGCATTGCTTAGGATTATTTAACATCCAAGTTCAAAGCTTCTTCCCTTATGATATTATTCTCAAATGTTTGTGATGAATCTGTGGGATATCTCCCTTAAAAATGACCATTTGTATTTTCTTTCAAACCAAAAAAACTTTTAGCTTCACATTTTGGGCTTTGAATTGTTAGAACACAGATTGGTTCTTAATAATTACTCTTTGTTTTGATGATAACTGTTAGGAAATTTATATTTAAGAATTATATACTCTAAAATTTGTTTGAGAGTTTTACTGCAGATTAAAATTACATTGACTCTCTAGAAGCAAATCTGTCTTTGAACACAAAAAGGTATTCTGAATCTGAAGCGCAAGATGCATCTTACAGAAGAATCTGCTTGCTCCTTACAGAAGATCCTGAGCGTAGTCTCCAGAAGGATCTGAAGAAAGAAGCTCCAGAACATTCTGAGTCAGAAGCATCTGAAGATAGCCAGAAGCATCTGAAGATAATCAGAAGCATCTGAAGATTTAGCATCAGAAGTATAGAAGAATATTGTTTGAAGAGTTTCTCAAAGCATTGATCTACAGAAGTTTCTGAAAGTACCTACGCTGCCAAGTACTGAAGTTCTGTGTCAAGATGCTCTGATGATCAACACGCTAGAAGCACACAGCTGCAGAAGACTCTGATACAGCATTGTTCTGAATCTCATCAGAAGACTCTAATCTATTCAAACTCTGAAGAACTTGCTGAAACTGAAGAAGTGTTTTCAAGAATGTATCCGTTGGAATCATTCAACGTCTCTTTCCTTATTTGTGCTAGACACATTTACACAGACAAAAAGGATTTATCTGTGCCATCTATTTCAAGGAAAGGTCAGTACATGTGAAGACAAAAAGGCTCAGACCTTTTGGACTCTCTTTTCAACGTGGAAAATTCAGTTGCCTATAAAAGGAGCCTCTCACTTCATTCTTCAGTTACACACTCTTGAGCTATACACTTGCTGAAAAGAAACCAAATATTCATAAGCTCTCATTCTTATTCTTCATAGAATCTTTGTACTTAAATCTTAAGAGAAAAATCACTGTTGTGATTATAGCTTTATAGAAGCATTAAAAACTCTTGTATTTTATTTACATTGTTTGTAAAGGATTTTCCTTAAGAGGATTCAGTGTGAATCAGTAGCTCTTGAGAAGACTAAGAACTGTAGTTCTTAGGTGATACTATTGTAATCAGTTAGATTTAATAGTGGATTAAGACCTTGTTGAGAAAGGCAAATCACTCTGGAAGGGTGGACTGAAGTAGTTGTTTAACGAACCAGGATAAAAATAATTGTGTGATTTATTTCAAGTATTATTTTTCCAATCTTATTCAACCCCCCCCCCCCTTCTAAGTTATATCTCACCTTCAGTTGGTATCAGAGCTCCGGTTCTGAGTGTGCTATCACTTAACAGTGTCAGTAAAGATCCAGAGGAGATATACTTTGATCTATATATTTATTTGTTATCATGGCTGATAATTCAATCAACAATAAATATGAAGAGAAGGATAGGATCAGTACCAAACCTCCAATGTTTGATGGAGAAAAATTTGACTATTGGAAAGATAGAATAGAAAGTTTTTTTCTTGGGTATGATGCTGATCTTTGGGATTTGGTCATTGATGGATATGTACATCCTACTGGAGAGGATGGCAAAAAGATTGATAGAAAATCAATGACTGAAGTGCAGAAAAGAGACTTCAAGAATCACCACAAAGCCAGAACTATATTGCTTAATGCAATCTCTCATACTGAGTATGAGAAGATTACTAACAGAGATACTGCTCATGACATGTTTGAATCACTCAAAATGACTCATGAGGGAAACTCTCAGGTTAAAGAGACAAAGGCTCTGGCGCTCATACAGAAGTATGAGGCATTTAAAATGGAAGACTCTGAAAATGTAGAAACTATGTTTTCTAGATTTCAGATTCTTACAGCTGGTCTGAAAGTTCTGGACAAGGGTTATTCAACGTCAGATCATGTCAAGAAAATCATCAGAAGTCTTCCCACCAGATGGAGACCAATGGTGACTGCATTAAAGATGGCAAAAGATCTGAACAAGATCTCCTTAGAAGAACTTATCAGTTCTTTGAGAAGCCATGAAATTGAGCTGGAGGAAGATGAACCCCAGAAGAAAGATAAAGGTAAATCCATAGCTTTAAAATCTAACAAAACTGCTAAAGCTTTGCAGGTTATTCAAGAAAGCTCTGAAGAATCTTCTTCTGAAGAAGAAGATGAGTTGTCCATGCTGTCCAGAAGGATTAACAAACTCTGGAAGCACAAGGGAAAGAAGTTTAACAACTTCAGAAGATCTGAAAACAGAAAAGAATCTTCTAGTCACAAAAGATCTGCCAAGAAAGATGTGGTGTGTTATGAGTGCAAAGAACCTGGGCACTACAAGAATGACTGCCCTAAACTTCTGAAAGAAAAACCTAAGAAGAAGTTCAACAAGAAGAAAAAGGTTCTGATGGCAACATGGGATGACTTTGATGAGTGTGAGTCATCTTCTGAATCTGAAGAAGAATGTGCAAACGTTGCATTGATGGCCAGGACAGAGGATCAAGAAGAAGGTACCTCTGGATATGAATCAGAATCTGAATCTGATGATGATGCAGAAGAGGTAATGGCCAAACTTACCAAAGAAGAACTCATTAAAGTTTTAACAGAAGTTCTTAAAAGTTACAACAACATCAAACTCAAATACAAGAAGCTGAAAAGCAATCTTGAATCTGAGATTGATCTTCTGAAAACAGAACTTGTTGAGCAGAAGGAAATAAATTTAAAAATCAAAAATGACTTTGATAGAACTCAACAAGAATCTGATTCTGAAACTAAGTCTTGTGAAAATATTTTAGAAAAATATGACTCTAGTTTTCAGAAGTTTCTCACTAAGAGCATAGACAGAAGCAAGATGGCTTCCATGATCTATGGTGTTAGTGGAAACAACAGAAGAGGCATTGGATATGAGTCTTCATCTGGAAGCAATCCAAAACCTGTTGACAAACTTTTTATCAGTAAGACACCTCTGTACTCTCAATTCAAATTTGGTAATCTGAATGACATTAAACACACAAGCTCTGAGAAGAGTACTTATGTGTTTAAACCAAAGGCAAGTCAGAATAAACATTATGTTGCAAAACAGAAGTTTAAACAAACTTGCAAACCAACTAACCCCAAAGGACCCAAGAAGATCTGGGTACCTAAAGACAAAATAATTCCTGTTGCAGATGTTCTTAGCAGCAAAGTCAGGACACCAATCATGGTACCTGGACTCTGGATGCTCACGACACATGACAGGAGAAAGGTCTATGTTCCAAAGCCTGGAACTTAGATCTGGAGGGGACGTGAAGTTTGGAGGGAACCAGAAGGGCAAGATCATTGGATCTGGCACTATTGGTAATGGTAAGCTTCCCTCTATTACTAATGTTCTGTTAGTTGAAGGATTGAAACATAATCTATTGTCCATAAGTCAATTAAGTGACAATGGTTATGATATAATCTTCAATCAAAAATGTTGCAAAGCTGTATGTCAAAAGGATGGCTCTATCCTATTCAGTGGAAAGAGGAAACACAACATTTATAAAATTAACCTTTCTGAACTTAAAGTTCAAAATGTAAAATGCCTCTTATCTGTGAATGATGAGCAATGGGTCTGGCATAGAAGATTGGGGCATATTAATATGAGACGCATATCTCAGATTAATAAACTCAATCTGGTCAGAGGACTTCCTAAGCTGAAGTTCAACTCAGATGCTCTGTGTGAAGCATGTCAAAGAGGTAAATTTTCAAAATCTCATTTTAAATCAAAAAATGTTGTGTCTACCTCTAAACCATTGGAATTACTTCACATTGATCTGTTTGGACCAGTGAAAACTGCATCCATCAGAGGCAAGAAGTATGGATTAGTCATTGTAGATGACTACAGCAGATGGACATGGGTAAAGTTTCTAAAACACAAGGATGAGTCTCATTCTGTGTTCTTTGACTTCTGCAATCAAGTTCAGATTGAAAAAGATTCCAAAATCATTAAAGTCAGAAGTGATCATGGTGGAGAATTTGAAAATAAACATTTTGAAAAATATTTTTCTGAAAAAGGCATTGCACATGATTTCTCCTGCCCCAGAACTCCACAACAAAATGGAGTTGTAGAGAGGAAAAATAGAACATTGCAAGAGATGGCCAGAACCATGATCAATGAGACAAATCTGGCAAAACATTTTTGGGCAGAAGCAATTAACACAACTTGCTATATTCAGAACAGAGTGTCTGTAAGACCTCTTCTGGAAAAGACTCCTTATGAATTGTGGAGAAACAGAAAGCCTAACATTTCTTATTTTCATCCTTTTGGATGTATTTGTTATGTGCTTAATACTAAAGATAATCTGAACAAGTTTGATTCCAAAGCACAGAAGTGTTTCATGCTTGATTATTCTGAACGCTCTAAAGGCTACAGAGTATTCAATACTGAAACACAGATTGTTGAAGAATCTATTCATGTTAGATTTGATGATAAGCTTGGCTCTGAAAAGCCAAAGCAGTTTGAAAGTTCTGCAGATAGAGAAGTGATTCTCACAGACTCTGAAGGATCAGAGGCAGAAAAGACAAATATCAAAGAATCTGAAGCAACTCCAGATGCTACACCTTTGACTTCCCAACTAAACAACTTGCAAATTTTTGAAAGACCAATTGTCAGAGGATCTTCTTCCAGAATCAAATCATCTCATCCAGAAGATGTGATTATTGGAAAGAAAGATGATCCAATCAGGACAAGATCATTTCTCAGAACTTCTGAATCTTCTTTATTTGGCTTAGTGTCAATAATAGAACCAACATCTGTAGATGAGGCTCTGGAAGATAATGAATGGATTATAGCTATGCAAGAAGAGCTGAATCAATTCACCAGAAATGAAGTTTGGGATCTGGTTCCTAGACCCAAAGGATTCAATATTATTGGAACAAAATGGGTTTTCAGAAATAAGCTGAATGAAAAGGGAGAAGTAGAAAGGAATAAGGCAAGGCTGGTTGCTCAAGGATACAGTCAGCAAGAAGGTATTGATTACACTGAGACATATGCTCCAGTGGCAAGGTTAGAATCTATACGCCTTCTGATTTCTTTTGCTGCACAGAATAACATCACTCTGTATCAGATGGATGTTAAAAGTGCTTTTCTTAATGGTATTATAGAAGAAGAAGTATATGTCCATCAACCTCCTGGATTTGAAAGTGAAAACTTTCCAGATCATGTTTTTAAATTAAAGAAATCCCTCTATGGATTAAAACAAGCTCCCAGAGCTTGGTATGAGAGGTTGAGCAATTTCCTTCTGAAGAAAAATTTTATCAGAGGAAAAGTGGATACAACTTTATTCTGTAAGACTGTTAAGAAAGATCTGTTGATTTGTCAAATTTATGTAGATGACATTATTTTTGGATCAACAAATATTACGCTTGGAAAGGAGTTTGCTAAATGTATGCAGGAAGAGTTTGAAATGAGCATGATGGGAGAATTGAGATTCTTCTTGGGAATCTAAGTCAATCAGACTCCAGAATGCACCTACATACATCAAACCAAGTATGTTAAAGAGCTTCTGAAGAAGTTCAACATGATTGATATCAAAATGGCAAAGACTCCAATGCATCCTACAAGCACTCTAGGTAAGGAAGAGGTAAGTAAGAAGGTAGATCAAAAACTCTACAGAGGTATGATAGGATCTCTTCTATACTTGACTGCTTCTAGACCAGATATTCTGTTTAGTGTCTGCTTATGTGCTAGATTCCAATCAGATCCTAGAGAATCACACTTAACAGCTGTTAAGAGGATTCTAAGGTATCTGAAAGGTACTACTAACATGGGTTTGTGTTACAGAAGATCTGATGAATTTTCATTAGTTGGATTCTGTGATGCTGACTATGCTGGAGACAGAGTTGAACGTAAAAGCACTTCTGGAAGCTGTCAGTTTCTTGGAAGTCATCTGATCTCATGGTACAGCAAGAAGCAACCTACCATAGCACTATCAACTACAGAGGCAGAATACATTGCTGCTGCTGGATGTTGTACTCAGATGCTCTGGATGAAGAGTCAATTAGAAGATTATCAAATCTATGAGAGTAATCTTTCTATCTTCTGTGATAATACTTCTGCTATATGTTTGTCAAAAAATCCAATCTTGCATTCTAAGGCTAAACATATAGAAATTAAACATCATTTCATCAGAGACTATGTTCAGAAGGGAATCATAAATTTAGCCTTTGTTGATACAGATCATCAATGGGCAGATATTTTTACAAAACCCCTTGCTGAGGATAGATTTAAATTCATTCTGAAAAATATTTGTATGGATTTTTGTCCAGAGTAATATTTATCAGAAGCAATCTCTCAGATGCAAATTGTTTAATGATCTGAAGTATTTCATATGTTCATTTGTTCTATTCTGATTATTATTTCTAATGTGAAAATCTGAACTGACCATCTTTAGAAGATCTGAACGTGGCTAACGTTTCATTTCTTGAGAGAATTCAGAACAGCATGCAAGCAAACACGTGTCCCACAAAATCTGAAGAGGTGGCGTGTGGACAACTGAAAAGACATTTGAGGTGAAATTTGAATAGTTAAATTCTTGATTTCCCCCCCAAATCTGTCAGAAGCATTTATTATTTGAAATGATTTTATTCTTTTCATTTAATGCTCTCAAACGTGCTTTAATTCTGTCTTTTGGTGTGCCTATGTGTTTACTATAAATACTTGAAGTGTTTTCACTTTCACACTTTTCACTCTCAGAATTTATATGCATTTTCATCTCTTGTTCTCTCTTCACAAAAACCCAAAACCTAAGTGTTCTAAAAAGCATTCTTCAATGGCGTCTTCTTCTTCAACAACTGCTCAGTTTCAATCAACAATGGCTGTTGTAACTTCAGACAATCTTGGTGCTAATCCATACATTCCTCCTCAGAGAACTCTTCTCACACCTGTTGAAAAGTTAGAAGTGTTGTGTGAATCCATGGTTGAGTTTGACTCACTGGCTGAAAATGGGTTTGATTTTCGCTCCATTGTTAGAGCTCAAGGCTGGGTAAAATACTTTGATAGACTGTTTGGACCAGTTTACCCTTTGCTTATTAAGGAATTCTGGATCCATGCATCTGTGTATCCAAAGTTTATTCTGTCATCTGTGCTGGGAAAGGAGATCATCATCACAGAGGATCTTATTAGAAAACTGATTGGTTATGAAGAAACAGATGGTGTTTCACATCTTCCAGTTGGACGTGTTGATATGGATGAAGTCTATGATGAGGTTATGACTGCTGGACAAGCCTCTAACAAATTCAAAGATCTGAAACCAGAATACAAGATCTGGGCCAAGATCTTCATGGGATGCATTCATCACAGAAAATCAACAAACTCCCCAGATTATGTCAACAATGAGCAGATCTATTTTATGTACTGCCTCAGTCAGAGTAATAAGGTAGATCTTCCTTACTTATTGTTCATGCATCTGTGGAATCACATAAATGCATCCAGAGAATCTGTAAAGGAAAAGACTCAGAAGATCAGGAATTGGATACCTTTTGGAAGGTTGCTCTCAGATCTTCTCACTGAAAATGGTTTAGTGGCTGCTCTATATGCTGCTGGTGTTACAGAGGAACTTGAGTTCATTATGGGAAAGCCTCTGAACGCTAAGAGCCTTCTGAGACTCAAGATTGTAGATGAACTTACCACTGCTCCAAAGAAGTTGAACATGTCTGATCTGAATAAAAGGATTCCAGTATCAGATTTCCCTCTATTTTTTGCTGAAGAACCTAGACACATTGTTCTGATGTATATAGAGGAATGCAAAAGAGAAAGAGTGCCTGTACCTGCAAATGTATTTCAACTTGTCAAGCAACCCCTGCCAGATGCAGGAGAATAAGAAGAAGAAATAGAAGTTCCACTTCAGAGGAAAAGATCTCAACCTGCAGCAGAATCTGAACCTGTCCAGAAGAAGGCTAAGATTGCTGAGAGTCCCAAGGATCTTCTGAAGAGAAAGGACTCTGGAGAAGCTGTCTCTGCTAAGAGGATTAAACTCAAAGGTACTAAAGCTTCTGTCTCTTCTAAAAATGTTGTTATAAATGATTCTTCTATTAAGTCTGTTCCCAAACCCCCTGTCACTCAAACTACATCTGTTGCTGCCCCCAGTTCTGTATCACCTCAGAAACAACCCACTGCTCCTATATCAAAACCACCTCAACCAAAATTACACATCAAACACTTCACTCCAAAACCATCAAAATCTGTTCCAAAACCATCAGAACCACAACCTAAAGAAAAACAACCAACAGAATCACAACCTACAGAACCACAACCAACTGTTCCACAACAAACAGAACCACAACTAACACAACCATCAGAACTACCACAAAATTCTGATAAACAAAAATCTGCATCACCCACAACAGTAAATCTTCCAGAAAAACAAACCTCAGAAGATAAACCACAAAATGAATCTGTCATTCCACCTTCACCAATTCAATCTTCTGAACCTGTAGCAACTGTTACTTC
Organism: Lathyrus sativus; assembly: GCA_963859935.3. Lineage (NCBI taxonomy): Eukaryota > Viridiplantae > Streptophyta > Magnoliopsida > Fabales > Fabaceae > Lathyrus > Lathyrus sativus. The sequence continues at coordinate 453,769,666 of OZ012736.1, read as the reverse complement.
TGAACCCACTCAAGTAACTTCTGCTCCTGTTTCATCTGAACCACCTACTCAACAACCTGAAATTCCTTCAGAACCATCTCATATCCCTGAGACAGAAGTTCTTGATATCACTCCTTTAAAAACAGTGTTTCAAGTTTCTTCTACCTCTTGTACACCAGAAACATCCTCAAATTCATCTGAATCAGATATTCACCCTGACTTTCTGATTAATCCATCTGACAAATATCCTGTTCATGACCCTGAACCTGAATCATCTGTACCTACCAAAACTACAATTCCAGAACCTATGCCTCCACCTGAACCTTCATCTGAGATGATTGTTCCTTCATCTATTCCATCATCATCTGGAATCTCGTGTGCTCAAGTGTCCTCTCTGTATCATAATTTATCTTATGGTTTCAAACTTAAAGATTTTTATGATAGAGTTGAGCCCTCTGAACCCTTGACACCTCTGAGACCTAAACTTACACCAACCCTTCCATCTGTGATCCTTTCTTATATTAAATCTATGGAAAATGAAGGATCTTTAGCCACCATATCTGATAAATCTGGTAAAGCTGTTGTTCCAGCTCTGCATTCTGCATCTGACAACACAGTTGCATCTGATAAACCATCAAAATATGCTTTTGTACCATACTCTAATGCAGTCTTTGATGATGTTTACCCACACACCAGACCTCAACCCAATCTGATTAATGCTTTAAACAGATCCCTTCCTTAGAAACCAGAAATTCCATTCTTTCCATATGTACCCCCTCCTCTGATTTCCATTCCAAAATCTGTGCTACCACCTACACCAAAGCATAAACAGATGACTCTGGAAACCTTGCTTAAACCTCCACCCAGACTTAATATTGAACATTTATTTCAAACGTTTTTGCAAGAATTACAGATGTCTTTAGGTACTGCTCAAAGAAGATGCTCTGAATCTATGGATGTAAATGAGACTGAAATCATCTAGAAAGGATTTCTGAATAGATTCAACACTGTAGCTTCTAATCTGAAGAACATCTGTTCTGATGATGCAAAGCTCAGAGCTGAAAGGAATCAATTCTGGATTGATAACAAGACTGGACCTCTGCTGTGTCTGGATGCTCCTCCACCTCCTCCTCCACCAGAACAAATTGCCCCTACTTTAACTATGACTCTGGTAGAACCCTCTTCAGGATCTCCAGAACATATGGCAATTGACTCTGTTCAGGATACAGAACCTCCATCATCTGAAATCAAGACAGAGAATCCAGATTTGGCAAACAAGATTGCTGCTCTGGAAGCTGGTCAATCTGAAATCAGATCTTGGATGCGAAGCAAGACAAGAAATCTGAGGACATGTCAGAATGGATGACCAAACAAGATGAGAAGAATGAGACAATCACTAAGTTCATGTCAAAACAAGAGCAATCACAATCTGAGATCACAGACCTTTTGAAGATGCTTTTGTCTAAACACACTTAGATTTTTTTCTCATGTTTGTGCATCTGTTATCTTTGCATCTGAATGTTTTGCAATATCTTCTGATGTACTTTGTGATCTGTTATCTTTAATTAAATCAGACTGTTATTCTCCATTGAATTATCTGCTTTTATTCCTTTTACTTGTCTTTATTAAAAGTTTTTATCTTTTTGCTTATGACAAAAAAGGGGGAGAAAATAAAGATCTGAACTATTCAATATAATTTCACTAGAATGAATCTTCAGACATATCTATTCCTTCTAATATTTTAATTGACTATTTCAGAACTTTTGATAAGAACACTCTATAAAGAACCTCTGAGTTTCTCAGATCATTTATCCTTTATCAAAATCTGAATCTTATATCTGCAAGATATTCTGACCATTGATTATTACAAGACAGGCAAGATCTGTCTCTGAAGATAACTCAAGATAAAAAGGGAAGTTTCTATTCCTTTTTCATATTTAACTCAGGGGGAGATTCATCATCTCAGGGGGAGTTATAATTCTTTAAGTTCAATTAAATAAGTTTCTGATACTTTTTGTCATCATCAAAAAGGGGGAGATTGTTAGAACACAGATTGGTTCTTAATAATTACTCTTTGTTTTGATGATAACTGTTAGGAAATTTATATTTAAGAATTATATACTCTAAAATTTGTTTGAGAGTTTTACTGCAGATTAAAATTATATTGACTCTCTAGAAGCAAATCTGCCTTTGAACACAAAAAGGTATTCTGAATCTGAAGCGCAAGATGCATCTTACAGAAGAATCTGCTTGCTCCTTACAGAAGATCCTGAGCGTAGTCTCCAGAAGGATCTGAAGAAAGAAGCTCCAGAACATTCTGAGTCAGAAGCATTTGAAGATAGCCAGAAGCATCTGAAGATAATCAGAAGCATCTGAAGATTTAGCATCAGAAGTATAGAAGAATATTGTTTGAAGAGTTTCTCAAAGCATTGATCTACAGAAGTTTCTGAAAGTACCTACGCTGCCAAGTACTGAAGTTCTGTGTCAAGATGCTCTGATGATCAACACGCTAGAAGCACACAGCTGCAGAAGACTCTGATACAGCATTGTTCTGAATCTCATCAGAAGACTCTGATCTATTCAAACTCTGAAGAACTTGCTGAAACTGAAGAAGTGTTTTCAAGAATGTATCCGTTGGAATCATTCAACGTCTCTTTCCTTATTTGTGCTAGACACACTTACACAGACAAAAAGGATTTATCTGTGCCATCTATTTCAAGGAAAGGTCAGTACATGTGAAGACAAAAAGGCTCAGACCTTTTGGACTCTCTTTTCAACGTGGAAAATTCAGTTGCCTATAAAAGGAGCCTCTCACTTCATTCTTCAGTTACACACTCTTGAGCTATACACTTGCTGAAAAGAAACCAAATATTCATAAGCTCTCATTCTTATTCTTCATAGAATCTTTGTACTTAAATCTTAAGAGAAAAATCACTGTTGTGATTATAGCTTTATAGAAGCATTAAAAACTCTTGTATTTTATTTACATTGTTTGTAAAGGATTTTCCTTAAGAGGATTCAGTGTGAATCAGTAGCTCTTGAGAAGACTAAGAACTGTAGTTCTTAGGTGATACTATTGTAATCAGTTAGATTTAATAGTGGATTAAGACCTTGTTGAGAAAGGCAAATCACTCTGGAAGGGTGGACTGGAGTAGTTGTTTAACGAACCAGGATAAAAATAATTGTGTGATTTATTTCAAGTATTATTTTTCCAAACTTATTCAACCCCCCCCCCCCCTTCTAAGTTATATCTCACCTTCATGAATAAGATACACAAATACCCTTTTAGCTTCATCATCCTGGTCTTTGAATAAGATACAAATTCCACCCATAGTTAGGTGGAACTACGAACGCTCTGATTTTCCAAAGTCTCTTTTTGGGAACACATAGGCATAAGGTCGTAAGATCTTAGCGAGCACACCTTTAAATAAAACCCCTTATGTCCCCGTACCTTTCATAAAACAAAAACTCCAAAAAACATCTCGCATTCTCATTCTCACCCATAGGTTAAAACTTTCCCAATCAATAGCAAATAACTTAAGTAGATAAGATAACTAATAGTAAATATGTACAAAAGGTTCCTATAGAGTACTTTAGATGCTTAGGATGTTAATAGCTTCCCTTAGTATAACCAACCTCCGATTCCAGATCTCTTTGCATTTGTAGGGAAAACATTTGCACGCAGGGCTAGTTTAGATTCCCCCTTCCTTTTAAGCTTCATAGGATAAATATTAGAAATTCGAAAGTGGCACAAGCATGGATCACGAGGATTTCACCATCTCAGGATTGGTGGGGTCACAAAAATTGGTCCACACCGACGAGAGGATCATTTCTTGCCTTCTTTTTATTCTTTCCCAGTCATCTTTCGACTCTCCTTCCAGGTGTATTAGACGAGCCTTTATTTATTGATCAACTTTTCAATTGCCTCCTTCAAATGGATACATTTATCGCTGTTGTGGCCACGACTCTTATGGAAATAACACAATTTCATTTCGTTGGTCATGGAAAACTCCTTCACCGGTTCTTATTACGGATTCCTTGAAGTATGTATTTCCAGATTATTGTAGAATTTTCTCCCTTGAAGTGTTTATGGGAGTATAGGATGAGTACATGACTCAAGGTTCACGGTCTCCATTGTCCTGGCAACACTTATTGTCTCTCTTTAGACTCTAGTTATTCTAGAGTTTCCTGCTCCCCAAACTTTCTCCACCTCTTTTCCTATGAGTTCTTTTCATAATTGATGTAGTATTTGACCCTAGTTAATATATTGTTTAAGATACAAGATCCTTCTAGCCCTAGCTTCTTGAGAAACTTGCAGGATGGTCTCAATCCCTTTTAAAATATCCAACACTTTAATCTGTTGTTTGTTACTCCTACTTCTACCATTTATTTGGTAGATAGATCAATGTACTCTCATAATTCCTCCTTATTATTTTGCTGAATCCCAATGTGTACAAGTATCATGGTGGGGTGCCACTTTTGAGCAGTGAATTGAGCGATAAATGAGTCACATAGTTCTTTATAGGAGTTTATGCTCCCACAAAGGAGGTCCTTGAACCACACCATTGCAACTCATATGAGGATTAACACGAACAAATTGCATATCACGCCCCTAAGCATGGTTGTAGTCAAGTCTAGTGTCTACATGATTGATATGGTCATTAGGATTATTGGGGACTTAAGAGAGTTTTTTTCAAAATTATAATCCTCTTTGTGAAACAAACAAATTGCATCTCACGCCCCTAAGAATTTTGATCAACTATTAATCACAAATCGAACATACTTTAACTTTTATCACAAAATGAAAAATATCACCGCCTCTATGAAGTATAAGTGAATACCAAGTGAAACACAATGATAACTAACTAAATCATATATACTACCTTTTGGATACCATGGCCCAACATTGGTCGTTCCTTTGAGATACTTCATGATTCTTTTAACAACGGTGAGATGTGACTGCTTCAGATTTGCTTGAAAACGGGCACATAAACACACACTAAACATTATGTCAGGACGGCTTACCATCAAATATAATAAAGAACCAATCATACCTCAATACTTTGTAACATCAATTGAAACACCTGATTCTTCTTGATCAACCTAAGTTATGGATCCTATTGGAGTAGACATTACTTTACAACCATCCATGTTGAATCTCTTCAACAACTCTTTGCAATACTTGACTCGCTTGATGAAGATGCCATTCTTTAACTGCTTAATTTGTAATCCAAGGAAATAGTTCATCTTACCCATCATAGACATCTCAAACTCTCCTTGCATCATCAATGAGAATTCCTCACAAAGATCTTTGTTTGTTGAACCGAATATGATGTCGTCAATGTAGACTTGAACCAATAAGGTGTTGTCCTTAATTCTCTTAATGAATAAGGTCTTATCTACTTTACCTTTTTCAAGTCCTCTTTCGCAAAGAAAGTTTCTAAGTCGATCATACCATGCCCTTGGTGCTTGCTTTAGGCCATAAAGAGCTTTCTTCAACTTAAAGACATGTGAAGGATTCTTGAAGTTTTCAAAGCCATGGGGTTGTTTGACATAGACTTTTTCATTGATGTAGCCATTCAAGAATGCGCTCTTGACATCCATTTGGAATAACTGAAAATTCAATGAACACGCATAAGCAAGTAATAAACGGATAGTTTCTAACCTTGCAACCAGAGTAAATGTTTCTTCAAAATCAATTCCTTCCTCTTGATTGTATCCTTGGGCCACCAATCTTGCTTTGTTTTGAATAATTATTCCATTCTCATCAAGTTTATTCTTAAACACTCCTTTGGTATCGATGATGTGTTTATTACTTGGCCTCGAAACAAGTTCCCAAACTTGACTCCTTTCGAATTAGTTTAACTCTTCTTGCATAGCAATAATCCATTGGTCGTCTCCTAAGACTTCATCAACTTTGGAAGTTTCAATTTGTGATTTAGTCTAGTTGTAACGCCTTGACTAATATCAGCAATTACTTTATCAATTGGATGATCTCTATGAGTTCTCCATTCCTTAGGTAGATCATTGTTATTTGTCTGTTATTGAATTGGTTCTTCTTGATGCTTTGGTTGATCATCAATTTTTACTTTGGAAGTATCTTCTTTAGGAACATCTATAATATCATTATCATCATCAAACACAATAATTTCCTCCTTGGTGGGGTTAGATTCATCCAATTTTACATGCATTGATTCTTCAATAGTTAAAGTTCGTTTATTATAAATTCTATAAGCTTTACTTGAAAGAGAATAACCAAGAAATATACCTTTGTCGGATTTCTCATAAAACTTACCAAGATTGTCTTTGTCTTTGTTCAAGACAAAACATTTGCATCCAAATATGTGAAAATAAGCAATGTTTGGTTTTCTCCCTTTGAAAAGTTCATAAGGAGCCTTTTTAAGAATAGGTCTAATAATTACTCTATTACTTACAAAGTATGCCATACTTACCACATCCGCCCAAAAATATTTCGGAAGATTTGAGTCGCTAAGCATTGTCCTTACAAGTTCCACCAATGATCTATTCTTTCTTTCTACAACACCATTTTGTTGAGGAGTTCTTGGTGCTGAGAAATTGTGAGAAATTTCATGTTCTTCGTAAAATTCTTCGAAATGAGCATTTTGGAATTCTCCACCTTGACCGCTTCTTATGGAGGCAACTGTTAGTGACTTCTCATTTTGGATTTGTTTCGCATATTTCTTGAATGCATCACTTTTAAGCACAAAAAAGAATGTCCAAGTATATCTAGAGAAATCGTCAACAATAAGTAAAGCATATACATGACCTCCGAAGCTTCATGTTCTTGATGAACCAAATAAGTCCATATGTAACACTTGTGATGGCCTTGTAGTGGACACTGCATTCTTAGATATGAAAGTTGTAACACCCCATTTAAATTATTCAGTCGCTTTGGTATTTTTTGTGAGGTGTAGTTGTGTGGTGTCCTTAATTAAGGGTATGAGGTTAGGGGTAAGGGGGAGAATGGATTTCAATATGGGTGAATTAACATGAGAGGGTAGTGAGAGGTCCTTTCTCTCATAGGAATTATGTGTTCTTGAGGATTCTTGATCTAATTTTCGTAGCATGATAAATTCCATAAAATTGTTGCTGTTATTGAATGATTATTGTATGGGGAGTATTGCTTTTCATAGTTTTCTATGTATACCTTTCGGTATGTTGTGGTGATGTAAGGTTTAGGGATTTGGGTAAATATGTAGAAATGAATGTGTTATATCGTTATTAGTACGATGCTCTAAGGTTTCCCTAAGGTTTAGAGATTTAGGTTAATTGTGGGGTCAGTCGGTAATCCTGAAAGCAATATAAGGGCGTTACAATTGGTATCAGAGCAGGTCGGTCCGTCCGACCAGTTTTGTAGTAGAGTCTGACTATATAATGTTTATAGTCATGTGTGTGTTTCTAACCTGTGTTTCCGTGGTTGTTGAGAAGTATGGCTGGTAGGAATGATGCTGCGATGGCTGCTGCGTTACAAGCTGTTGCGCAGGCAGTGGTGGACATTGGTCAGAACGTCAACCGAAGTGCTGACGACGGAGAGTTCCGTAATTTGGGAAAGTTTCAGAGTAATAAGTCGTATACTTTGACTAGAGGGATGGTGATTGATACTCCATCTATTGGGTCAGTCACTACATCTCTAGTGTGTTTGAATTGTCCAATGTCGATCTTTGGTAAGGATTTTAAAGTGGACTTGAATTGTTTACCACTCAGCAAGTTGGATGTTATTCTAGGAATGAATTGGCTTGAGAGTAAGATGCGAGAGTCGTATCCGGAATCATTCTCATCAGGTACATTTTCGAGGACGAAAATATTTTAAGTGGGGGAGAGTTGTAACACCCCATTTAAATTATTCAGTCGCTTTGGTATTTTTTGTGAGGTGTAGTTGTGTGGTGTCCTTAATTAAGGGTATGAGGTTAGGAGTAAGGGGGAGAATGGATTTCAATATGGGTGAATTAACATGAGAGGGTAGTGAGAGGTCCTTTCTCTCATAGGAATTATGTGTTCTTGAGGATTCTTGATCTAATTTTCGTAGCATGATAAATTCCATAAAATTGTTGCTGTTCTTGAATGATTATTGTATGAGGAGTATTACTTTTCATAGTTTTCTATGTATACCTTTCGGTATGTTATGGTGATGTAAGGTTTAGGAATTTGGGTAAATATATAGAAATGAATGTGTTATATCGTTATTAGTACGATGCTCTAAGGTTTCCCTAAGGTTTAGAGATTTAGGTTAATTGTGGGGTCAGTCGGTAATCCTGAAAGCAATATAAGGGCGTTACAAAAGTTGACTTGGTATGTTTCCCTTTTTGACAAGCATCACACAACTTATCTTTGACAAAATTTTTCTTTGGTAAGCCAATGACTAAATCATGCTTTACTAATTTATTCAAATGTTCAATATGAATGTGAGCAATCCTTTTGTGCCATAGCCATGAATCATTATTGTTCGCCATAAGACACTTTACTTTCAAAGATAAGTCATCAAGGGAAATCATAAAAATATTTTTAATTCTTTTACCTTTGAGTTTTACCTAATGAGCGACTTCGTCTTCTATCAAACATTCATCTTTGGTGAATTTGATTTTGAAGCCTTTGTCACAAAGTTGGCTTATACTCAGAAGATTGTGCTTTAGTCCTTTAACGTAAAGTATATCTTAAATGGATGTGAATGGCGGTGCTCCAACTTTGCCTATGCCAAGAATTCTTCCTTTGTTGTTATCTCCATAAGTAACAAAACCCTTGGCTTTAAGAACTAGATTTGAAAATTTGTCTATATCTCCGGTCATATGCTTCGAACAACAACTATCAAGATACCATATATTTGAAGTGGTTTTCAAGCAAACCTACAAAACAAAATTATGTTTTGTTAGGAACCCAAATTGCCTTGGGTCCTTCATAATTATTACCTTTCTTTACCCACACATAATGCCCGCTTGCTATACTAAAATTTCTAACATAGAAAGTATTAAGTGTATGGCCAATAGTACCACAATAAAAACAAGTAGGAACAAAATTGCTCTTATATCTTAGAACATATAATTTCTTTTTAGGAAATTTTTTTCTTTTTAGGATATTGATGCACATTCTTAGTTTTGTTCACTTTCTTTTTGGAAGAGTGGTCACTAGCCTTAATAAAGACTATTTTACTAGAACTTGGTTTTTAAAACTTTGAGTAACCAAGTCCACTTTTATCATTTGAATACCTTTGTTGGCTAAGGACCCATTCTAATCCAATTTGTCCTTTCTCATATCTTTCAAGGACTCTTTTTAATTGAAAATTTTGGAAAGAAAGTGACTCACAATTTTTACAAACCAATTCTTGTTTATCTTCACTAATTTTCTTTTGTTCCTCATTTTTTGCTTCTTTTTCGGTAGTATTAACTTTTTCTTATAAGGATGTAATTTGTTTCTTTTGTGAAGATATCGTTTTACACAATATTTTACATTCATTTAATAGTTCATTTATGACATCTTGTGCATCATTACCATAAAGAGAAAATTTGTTACTAACCTCACCATCTTCATCATCGTAGTTGTGGGTAGCCATTAATGCAAGATTTACGCTTTCGTCACTTTCCGAGTTGGATGAGGAACTTATGTCATTATCATCCCATGCAACATATAAATTTTTGTTCTTTGTTTCCTTCTTGCCTTTGATTCCTCCTTTCTTGGACAGTTTTGGACAATCGGGCTTTATGTGACATTTCTTACTTAATTCGTAACATGTGACATCTTGTGTTGAAGTGGAAGCCTCCTTTTTCTTGAAGTTTTTCTTTCTCTTAGCATAATTAAAGTTCTTGTCATTCTTACTAAAAACATTTCCAAATCTTTTAACTAGGAGCATAAAGGTTTCATCTTCTTCCAGTGCATCATCATCTTGATCATCTTTTAAATTTAATTTTAATGCAATACCCTTGGACGTCTTTTCTTGATGTTCATGTTTTTCAAGTCGTCCAAGTTCTAATTCTTATTCCTTAAGCTTTCCAAATAATGATGCAGAAGTCATGGTAGAAATACTTTTCTTTTCCGATATAGTTGTAACTTTTGGTTGCCATTATCTTACCAAGGATCTAAGAACTTTGAGATTTAGTTCATCGTTAGAAAATGTCTTACCAAGTGCTATTAAGTGATTAGTCAAATGTACGAATCATTTCTGTAGAGCAACTATGGATTCTCCGGGCTGCATTCGAAACATCTCATATTCCTGACTTAATATATTCAGTCTAGATCTTTTAACTTCAATGGTTTCTTCATGAGTTTCCACCAAGGTGTCTCAGATTTCTTTTGCAGATTTACATTGTGAAACGCGAAAGAATTCATCCATGTTTAATGCACTTTGTAATATGTTAATACCTTTCTTTTCATCAAGTATTTTCTTTTTATCATCTTCATCATATGAACTTTTAATCTTAGCAGTGCCAATACCATTAACCACACTAACTGGTTAATGATGACCATTTTCAACAGTTTCCCAAAATCCTTCTCCTTGAGCTTCTAAATATGCTTTCATACGGATTTTCCAAAAGTTGAAATATTCTCTAGAAAATAGAGGAGGTTTGTTACTAATACCGCCATCTTTGACAACCGAATTTGCGCTAGTGGAAGCCATGCTAGATCAATAGGAACAGGTTACCTATAACCTTCTCTGGTGCCAATTGTTAGTAAGAGATACACCCAAGAGGAGGGGGGTGAATTAGGTACTTGAATAATTTTCCAGATTTTTGATGGTTTCAAATTTTACTTTCCTAATTGATTACAATGTGATGAAAGCGATGAATGCGGAAAGTAAATGACACGGAGATATATCCTGGTTCCCCTCACAGTTCGAGAATACTCCAGTCCCCTTTCAACATGAAAGAGATTTTTAATAATGTTGGATCTTATGACAAGATTGTCCTAGCCTTTCTATATAGACTCTAACAAGCACACCAAGAACAACCTCTTAGATTTTACAACAAAGTGAAATAAGATAACAATCCTCCCTTAATCATTCTCTTGCTTCCAACAATCTTGGACAACAAAGAATACAATTTTACAATCTTAAATTCAACAATCCTGAAAATAAGATGTAACAGTCAAATGACTTAATTCTGAATTTTTTTACAAGTATTGATATGAAGTTTACAATGAAACAATCCTTAGAATGTTCTTATTTTTCAACAAGGCAATTTACAATGATATAGTAGTGCTCAAGTGTTTATGAATGAAAGAGAATTTTTCTGTCTTGATATGAGAACAATGTGCAGAAAAATTTCAATAAAAGTTAAGCATCAAAACACTTTGTTTGAAAATAAGAGAGAGTGAAAAGGATGTTTAATTGCTATGGAAAAGGTTAGGAATGAATTCTAAAATTGATGGTATTTATAAGTGAATTACACCCCTTGAAATAAGTAAAAATGATACACAATATGCTGTGGTGAGAATAGGATATCAAATTATTGATTAATTTGAATCACAGATCTTGAATTCACAACCGGTCTTTGATTTATCCGAAGGAAAGGTTAAAGAAAGAAAAACCTATTTTGCATCGTAAACACAATGCGGGAAGATCTAGGGTTCAGGGGTTAGTTATACCTAGGGAAGGTGTTAGCATCCTAAGCATCTGTAGTACTCTACAGGAACCTCTTGTTTAAATGTGCTATTTGGTTATCTATCTGTTAAAGATATGCTAAAGGGTTGAAGGAAGGCCTAAAGAGTTAGTCTTAAGTATACTCGCCAAGAAATCGCATCTTGTGCCTACGTATCCTGGGTAGGGGATGGAATCAGAGTATTCATAGTTCCCCTCAAAGAGGAGGGAGGAACTTCTTGACTATGGTCAAGGTTCCAGGGGGAAGTAAGTGTTCATAGGGAAACACTTACGTGGAGTGCGGCGACTCCGAAACTATGTTGAAATTGGTGAGTAAGTATCCACGGCAGGAACTTACGTGGAGTACGGTGACTCCTGATCCTAAGGCTAGGATTAAGGGTAAGGATATCCACAGCGGGACAACTACCTGGAGCACGACGACTCCAATCCTAAGTCGTAAGCAGTAACAGGAAATTAGTTGTTAGTGAGCTCGCCAAGACGTCGCATCTTATGCCTACGTATTATCAACAAGAAATCAGAGCGTTCGTAGTTCCCCTCAAAGAGGAGAGAGGAACTTCTTGAATTTGGTCAAGGTTCCAGGGGGAAGTAAGTGTTCATAGCGAGACACTTACGTGGAGTACGATGACTCCAAATCTACGTTGAAATTGCGTTGAAAAAGGTAGGTAAGTATCCACGGCGAGAACTTATATGTAGTGCGGCGACTCCTGATCATAAGGCTAGGATAACGGTAAAAGAGGATGAATGTCCACGGCGGGACGCTATGTGTGAGTACGACGACTTAGGTCCTAAGGCTAGGAAAGGGCTAGGGTGAAGGAATGAGGTACTGACATGGCAGTCAGATGGGTACCTTTCCTTCGGAATATAGGTTTAGCAATAGAAAATTAAAACGAATACTTCAAATGATACATAATAGATAACAGGATGCAGATATACAAATTAAGCACTCAGAGTAAGGTGTCGTAGGTTAATGTCGCACCTCGAAAAATACGATCATTGCGATGCACAAAACTAGGGTTTGCACGATCACGGATGAACTTATAAGATTCGCCATCGAACTTTATTTATTCCATGAAGAGAAAGGGAAAATATCGAGAAAACCCATAGGGAAAAAAGGATAGGGTATGGTCATCGCAAACATGTTGGGTTCGGAAGTCAGTTATGTAAGGAGAAGGTGTTAGCACTCCCTACATCCATCGTACTCGATGGGAACCGTCTAAGTTATCTAGGCATGTATGTTGTTTGATATCTTATTGCTTGCTAAGGGAAAGAAGTGATTGATTACTTGAGGGACAAATAAATATTTTTTATTATTGAGTTCGTCCGAATTTACAATCCAGTGCCTACGTATCCCAGAGGGAATCAAAACTCTGTAGTTCTTGTTGAAAATATTTTTGTTTGTTATGTGTTTTTTATGGACAATGCTAGAAGCATGTCCTTTTTGAAAAGTTTTAAACTGAAAAGCCAAGTGGCAAAATGATTTGAGATGTGTGAGGTGTTTTTTAGAGTTTTTTGAAAGAGAAATTAGATATAGGTTAAAGTATTTTTTTGTATTTTTTAAGAAAATAAATTTTAGTTTTAAGAAAAAAACTAACCTAATTCTATGATCCTAAAGATTAAGATCAAGGGGGAGACTACGCTAATATTATCGTGCAATGAAATATTTTAACAATTACGGTCGATGGCGATCATGAATGATCGACTTACAAGGTATGAAAATGACTTGATTAAATTAAGAATTAGTTTGATATTTTAGAAAATGGTTTAATATGATTGTGAATCGATGGTGAGAAATGATTGATACAAATGATAACGCGAATGGTGCAAATTGGATCACAAAAGACATGAAAAGATACAAAGAAAAATTTAATCAGATCCAATCAAAATTAAAATAAAATGCTACCGAGTAAGCGGCCATCGCAAGGCAAATCAAAAATAAAAAGATGATAAAAAAATCACAAATTGCAAATCGAGATGCGAATCGGTGAGCGCAAAAAGTGAATTTCCACCATGCTAAACCTTCTAACACGTGTAACATTAAAATACAAGGATAAATAAATATAGTACATCACACGTAAATCGATAAAAACCATCGCTAGCTTGCTACACTTAACGTGATCATCGCAAAAGGGACAAAAATGGTGCAGATCTGAATATAATAAAAGGAAAAAGTGAAACGACAGGAATTTTAAAAGTGCTAATAAAAAATTAAAAAAATAAAATCAACAATATCGCTAACGCAAAAATGCGGTCATCACAACCGGATCCAAATCGTGCGGATATGAATTTATAAAAAATAAACGCAAAGGAAAAGGAATTTTAAAACGTCTTAAAAACTAATAACGTTGCTAACGCATAAATGCGATCATCGCAACCGGATCCAACGAACACAAACGTCACGCATCATGCACACCAAAATGCATGTAGCTTATCGACACGATTCGATCCAAAAAATCTAAAAAAAATAAAATAATAAATAATAAAATAAATAAATAAAATTAACAATATATATATATATATATATATATATATATATATATATATATATATATATATATATATATATATATATATATATATATATATATATATATATATATATATATATATATATATATATATATATATATATAAGAACCCAATATAAAAATATGTATCATGAAATAAAATTTTGCGGTTACTGTATACGCCATATGTTAATATATTATATATGCTTATGAAACATATTATATATATGTTTATGAACAAGTATGTTTCATGAAACAAAAACCTGATGGTTACAGCAGGTAAGAAAATCAAGATATGAAATTATAAAATTGTTAACCTTTTAAGAACGACTGCTCCTCAGTATTTTTTGTTCCTCCTCTTTTTCAACAATGCAACATATGTATATATAGGGATCAAATTAGAGTTAACTCTAAATTGTCAATAATGTCCTTAAGGCCCATTTTAAAGCCCAAATTAAATAATTAGTTAAAACTAAATAAAATTTAAACCATTTAAAATAATTAAAATAAACTTAAAATAAAAACTAATAATCCTATTGATTCCTAAAATTAAAAATATTATAAAAAGAACAAAATCTTTTTCAATATTTTTTATTTTATGATTTTTTGGATATTTTTATGAATAATATGGAAAAAAGTGAAGAATGTGAGATTCAAACTCTCAACCTCTCACACTCACAACTCCTTACACATGGCCTCTTGGCAATTGTGTCATTTTATTCATTCGAAATAAAGTGGCACTAGAAACCATGTAAAGGTAGGACAAATTTAGGGTATGGCAGATGCCCTATCTAATTGCCTTGAACCCAGTGGAATGAACTGCTGCATGGCGTTCATTGTTAGGGTGGAAGTCAATTAGATACAAGAAGACCCTGGAATTTGTCCGACAAGGAAGTAAAATGCAATGAGATAAGATATACCATAATCGGATAGAAGGATGCAAAATATGAACAAGATAACCTGGAATTCTCTGGGTGGTCAAAGAAGTCTCTTATTATTAAGGTTCTTTGCGATACCAAAACAGTGCAAACGAGATTCTTTGGGTGGTCGAAGCAGTCCCTTATCTGTTTAGGTTCTTCGTGATACCAAAGAAGTGTCTCTATACACAAACGAGATTCTTCAGGTGGTCGAAGCAGTCCCTTATCTATTAAGGTTCTTCGCGATACCAAAGCATTTATCTCTGTACACAAACAATATTCTTTGGGTGGTCGAAGCAGTCCCTTATCCATTAAGGTCCTTCGCGATACCAAAGCAGTATTTCGAAACCAACGAGATTTCTTCAGGTGGTTGAAGAAGTCCCTTATCCATTAAGGTTCTTTGCGATACCAAAGCAGTATCTCTGAATGCAAACGAGATTCTTCGGGTGGTCGAAGCAGTCCCTTATCCATTAAGGTTCTTCGTGATACCAAAGCAGTATCTCTATACACAAACAAGATTCTTCGGGTGGTCGAAGCAGTCCCTTATCCAATAATGTTTTATGTGATACCAAAGCAGTATCTCTGTACACAAACAAGATTCTTTGGGTGGTCGAAGCAGTCCCTTATCCATTAAGGTTCTTCGCGATACCAAAGCAGTACAAACGAGATTCTTCGGGTGGTCGAAGCAGTCCCTTATCCATTAAGGTTCTTCGTGATACCTAAGCAGTGTCTCTGTACACAAACGAGATTCTTTGGGTGGTCGAAGCAGTCCCTTATCCATTAAGGTTCTTCGCGATACTAAAGCAGTGTCTCTGTACACAAACGAGATTCTTCGGGTGGTCGAAGCAGTCCCTTATCCATTAAGGTTCTTCGCGATACCAAAGCAGTATCTCTGTACACAAACGAGATTCTTCGGGTGGTTGAAGCAGTCCCTTATCCATTAAGGTTCCTCGCGATACGAAAGCAGTACCTCTGTACACAAACGAGATTCTTCGGGTGGTCGAAGCAGTCCCTTATCCATTAAGGTTCTTCGCGATGCCAAAGCAGTTTCTCTGTACACAAACGAGATTCTTCGGGTGGTCGAAGCATTCCCTTATCCATTAAGGTTCTTCGGGATACGAAAACAGTATCTCTATACACAAACGTGATTCTTCGAGTGGTCGAAGTAGTCCCTTATCCAATAAGGTTCTTCGCGATACCAAAACAGTATCTCTGTACACAAACAAGATTCTTTGGGTGGTCGAAGCAGTCACTTATCCATTAAGGTTCTTCGCAATACCAAAGAGGTATCTCGAGCGATAAAATTGATGGGCGAATAGTTGAGCCAAATTCCTATTAGAGGAACAGTGTTCTCCAAACTCTGCAGGGGAAAAGCCTTCAAGAGACTTTTTAAGTTGGCCTCTACTTGGAGAGCAACAAGATCAACAACTGCTGGGGTACTATCATTATCAACTGCATGGTTGAAGAATGAGTTGCTGGGGAATAGAATTCCATGAACACGTGCATGGTATCAACTCTCAGAGAAATTCTGTCGACTTTTATGGAGGACTGACCAAGATGCTTGTGAACTGATCCTGGATCTCACTAGGCTATTATGTTATGTTGCTGGGGACAACAGTGTTATGCATTATGATGCGTAGACATGCCTTCTTCCTCTCCCACTCTTCTTTCTCTTCTCTCGTCCACGCCTTCTCCTTCCTCTCTTTCCCTCACCATTCTTCACTTTCTTTTCTTCTTCCTCCTCATGTCTTCGCCTCTTCCTCCAATCCTCCTTCTTCCTTTCTATTTCCTCTGTGCCTCTTCTTCTTCTATCTTTTCTTTGCCTTCTCTCACTCTCTCCGCGATTCCTTCTCCTTCTCCGCCTCCGTTCTTCTTTTCTCCCTCCGTCTATGAACCTGTAAACAAACACAACAATCAAAAGATTCACACAAAAGACCAGCGGTTTACCAAAATGGGAACGATGATGGTATCTCGAGCGTTTGCGTCGCCGAAGAGGGTGGCGTCGCCTTTGCGGTTTCCGGCGGTGTAAAAAACACAGAGATAAGTTTCTCTTTTCATGATTTAGGGTTCTTTTTCTGAGTGTCTCCTTTTGTGTAAATCCCGTCTCCCTTCTTATAGCCCTCTCAAATTTGGATTGTGTGAATCTGATATTTGTCATTGAATGTTGTTAATTTGGCTGTCAAATATTATTTTGGAAAGTGTGAAAATCCATATTTTAGTTTGATTCACTGTTGAAACCTCATGACTGAATTTACTTCTTTGTTCCGACAGGTTTATGGCTTGCAAGATTCACAGTAATTTTTTTGAACTTGTGTGGGATTGTGTTTGAATGGTCTTGATGTTATGAATATTAGTTTCTAATCCAGTTTTGGAAACAAAAGAAACTGTTTTGAGCTGCTGGACCGTTTTAATGTTTGAACTAAAAATTTCCTTGGACTCTGCAGCTGCAACTTATCTGATGCGACCCGACTCCCAATCCTACCAAGTTCCCTTCCTGCCATGGACATGAGAAAATCCGCACGGTACCATTTTAGATGTGTCGGGGATTCATGACCCTGGAAATTTCTTTCTCCTTACATCATAAAACTCAAGGCTTAAGGTATACTTTCTATGCTTGAGTTAACAATATGCTAACATTCATATGTAAACTCTAATGTTAACTTTATTTGAAATGTTGGTTTCGTTTCTTCATGAATTTCTCCAGGATTTGCTTTGCCGTGAAAGTCACACAAGGCTTTAGTGAGGAATGAGGTGTGCTTCTACCCCCATATGTTCGTAGATTTCCTATTGGTGATGCGTTGGACTCGTAGATATGTGTCGGTGCCGTCAACCAGATTTATGATCCATGCTCACGGGAGTTAAATGATTAGAAGCTAAATCCCATCTCTCAATTCTTATCACATACTCCTTTTAGTTCTGAATGGTTGATTTTCGGTTATGGACCAATGACTTTTGCTGTTTTTTCGATATATTCTTATGCAGGCAAACCGTTAGAAGGCGGTTGTTGAGAGAATATGGCGGTCTCGGTGACGGCGTCACCGTTGCTGCTAAGTGAGTTGCTGTTTTGGGGTTTCTTCAGGAAGAAGTTCAAAAGTCTCTAGGACTAATCTGCGACTTCTCCGGTTGTGGGCTTGCTTCCATCAGAATTCAACTTTGATCTCAATTGTTATTTCAATTATTGTGTATATGTAATTCAAATCATGATAGTTTGAATATTTTGAACCCTTGAATTTATTTGGAATGAAATGTGAAGGATATAAATGTATAAGTTTGATATTGAAACAAATTTGGCTCTTTAATTGCTTCTTGGTCCGATTTAAACTCATTTGGTGCAAATGATGCAGGCTGCTTTTAAGGTAGCAAACGTGTAACAGCAAGATTTGTTTGAAATAGTAATGAATTCTATGGACTTAGAATTTCTTTCTCATGAGCTTTGCAAAATAATTACTTATCTTGCCATCTTCAATTTTGTCAAGTAACTAGGACAATCGACTTTAATCTTATCTCTTGAATCCATAGATTTTCTTGAGAGTTCTTTTGAACTTCACAAACTTGGATTTTGAATTTGCAAAGGTAATGACCCGAACAAACCTCTTGTTAAGAGTGTGGGTTTTAAACTTCATTTTTAATACCTCCCGCCTAAAACTAATTCAAAAATTTATCTAAAATTGTACCATTTTCAACCCCATGCTGATCCATCTTCATGAATAAGGAAGAATTAAATCCTTGTTGCTCGTTTTCTACCCTTGTAATCCAAGATTTAATTGGTGATGAACTCGGTGCAGGAACTATGTTTTGAGAAAAAACCCTCGAAAATGAGGATTCCACTTGTAACACACCACGAAGTTCGACCAGTTTTCAAATGTCCAATGTTGAAACCAAAGAACAGAAAAAACTAATCCTCTCTGGAGAAACTTCTGAGAAATCTTGAGGGAGATTGATCTCGTATTGACTATGGGACCATAAGAATGAAGGCATATCCTTCTTTTATATCTGCGGGAATTCAACCACAGCTGGCTGAGGACCGTGAGTGCACACACAAAGCCCTCGTGACCTTTGAAATTCTCTGCAACAAGCCTACCTTTATAAAACAAAATAAAAAAAATAGTTAAAACAATTAGCTATACATGGATGATTGACCTAAATGATATGCGAATGATCGATGAATCTAAGGGTAAAATTTAGGGTACGACACAATGAAATGATTAAACAATGGCAAGTTTAAATCAAAGAAAACTGAAAATGGCACTGGTTCAGTGATGTAACCGGTTACATGAATGAGGTAACTGGTTACATCAGTTGTAACGTAAAGAATTTTTGAAATTTTTTGCCCATGTAACCAGTTACCTAAATTATGTAACCAGTTACATCACTGAAAACTTGCGTAAATACAAAAGGAGACAGAACAAAGAAAAACTCATGTAACCGGTTACCTCCCTCAAGTAATCAATTACATCACTGAAGGTGGAGAATTTTTTTATTTTTAAAACAAGTCAAAAAGCAAGACTAAAAAGTTTTATAACCAAGGGGATGTAAATGAAAATTTGTTAAGTGAAATTGAGCACTAAAAATATCAAAGAATAAATTGAACGCTTATTTCATGCTTGATGATCAAAACTAATTCTTCATGATAGTTGAATCTTTTGCTCATACTTTTCTTGATCCAATGCACAAATGTTGACTTCATCAAAACAACCAATTTGAAGAGACTTGATTTTACATGTGGGCCATTTGAAGTACCTTCACTTTGAGTAAATAAGTACTTTATGTCATTTGTGGATGAGTTCACAAGAATGACATAGGTAACACTCATCAAGTTTAAGCATGAGGTGATTGTTGAGTTTCAGAAGTTCAAGGTGAAGGCTGAAAAACAAAGTGGTCAGAAGATGAAAATTCTCAGAACTGATGATGGAGGTGAGTACAACTCTATAGAGTTCAGAAGGTTCTGTGAGGAGAATGGAATTGAGCATGAGGTTACTGGTCCATATACTCCACAACACAATAGTCTTGCTGAAAGAAGAAACACAACTTTGCTTGATATGACAAGGAGCCTGTTGAAGTGAAGAAGCTCGCTCATACATTGTGGGGGAGATTTTTTTTGCCACTGCAACATATGTGTTAAACAAATGTCCAACCAAGAAGCTGAAGGAAACTATTCCTTTTTAATAAGTGGATTTAAGGTAAGCAAAGTCTGAGTCATTTCAAAGTATTTGGTTCAGTTTATTATAAACATCTTCCAGGTGCTACTAGAAAGAAACTAGATGATAGAAGCAAAGAAATGCTAATGATTAGGTACCATATTGCATGTGCTTATAAGCTTTATTGTCCAGTCACCAACAAGGTGGAATTCATCAGAGATGTCACTATAAAGGAAAACAAGCATGGGATTCGAACAAGTCTCAATCCAACTCTGGTGTAGTGCTAAGACTTGAGTTAACTTATAAATATATTTTAGAATATGATGGAGATTATGCCTCTAAAGATTAATCAGAGTCTAAAGGTGTCTTTGAAGAAGAAGATGAGTCTGAAGGCGAGTCTGACTTTGAAGGTGAATCTGATTCTGGTCCAGATTCTGATGATGATCCAAACTCAGTGGTAATCATGCCTCTGAAGGTGGTTCAACCTTTAAAGGTAGTCCAATATCTGATATTGTTCCAACATCTGAAGAAGATTCTAAACAAGTTCAGAGTCCATAAAAAATTAGACAAATACCAAAAAGATTTGTAGAGTATGACATGTTACAAGATACTGAGATAGACTCTGAAGCGGAAGTCATTCAGTGTGACATGTTGGTAGACTCTTAACCAGTTAGTACTGAAGAAGCTCTCAAGAAGAAAGTGTGGCTGAAGGCCATGAAAGAAGAACTTGAGGCTATAGAAAGAAACAAGACTTAGGAGTTGATTGAGCTTCCAAAGAACAAGAAAGCCATCATTGTGATATGGGTTTATAAGTTGAAACTGAAGCTAGATGGATCAATTGGAAAAAAAGCAAGGTTAGTAGCTAGAGGATTTCTACAAAAATATGGTTTAGACTACTTTGCAGCGTTTGCACCTGTATCTAGACATGAAACAATCAGACTGGTGATTGCTATAGCTTATAATAGAAATTTTCCTCTGATGCATTTAGATGTGAAATATAAATTTTTGAATGATCCTTTACAAGAGGAACTTTATGTGTCACAACCTTCTAGAATTGTGAAAAATAATTAGGAAGGGATGATGTACAATTTTCATAAAGGTTTGTATGGACTGAAACAAGCTTCTAGAGCTTGGAATCTGAAAAATTGATTTATTTTTCAATCTTCAAGGATTCAAGAAATATGGGATGGAGTATGGTGTTTATGTTTAGGATACATCTTATAACAATATGATTTGGTTGTATCTCTATGTTGATGACATATTGCTAACAAGGAGTTGTTCAAACTAGATAGCCAAGTTTAAGAAGGAGTGGATGAATGAGTTTGAGATGACTGACCTAGGAAATATGACATATTTTTTAGGGATGGGGATTTTGTACCCTGACAAGGGTATAACTTTGCATTAGTTCAAGTATGAACTTGAGCTTCTGAAGAGATTTGAGCTAATAAATTGCAAGTCTGCAATCACGCCTGCTGAAACAAATCACAAACCAGATTCTGATGTTGAGGGTGATGATGTGGATGCTATAAATTTCAAATAGTTGGTAGGCTCATTGAGATATCTCTATAATAACAGACATGATATTTCCTATGCAGTTGGAATTATGAGTAGGTTTATGAACAAACCAAAGTGGTCACATTACCAAGCCGCTATCAGGATACTGAGGTATATTAAAGGGACTATGAGGTAAGGAGTTTTATTCCCCTTTGATGCTAAATATGATTCAGAGATGATATGTTATTCATACTCTAATTGGTGTGGAGACATAGTTGATAGAATAAGCACTTATGGATATTTCTTTAAGCATCTGAGAGGTCCCATTTCTTGGTGCTCCAAGAATCAATTAGTGGTTTCATTGTCAACCTATGAAGCTGAGTACATTGCATGTGATTTGTCTGCATGTCAAGCTGTTTGGATTCGAAACTTGTTACAGGATTTGAAGATCAAGGTGAGCAAGCCTGTGAAGTTGATGATTGACAACAAATCTGCTATAAGCCTTGTCAAAAATCTAGTGCTACATGGAATGAGAAAGCATATTAACACAAAATTCTATTTTCTGCGTAATAAGATTCAGAATGGAGTGCTTGAAGTTGTTCATTGTAGTACTCAGAAGCAACATGTAGATGTGTTGACCAAAGCAATCAAGACTGAATACTTTATCCATTTGAGGGATGAAATTGGTGTTGTTGATTTTGGTCTTGAATATGGATTAAGGGATGGTATTAGAGTGTAATCCAAATTCATTTAGTTAGGATTAATTTGGTTTGCATTTGAATTTCATGTAAGAGACTCAATTAGTATGTAAACAGGGTCTTGTTCAGTTGTAACAGAATCTGAAGTAATCAATTTTCATCCAAACTTAGTTACATTTTCTCTCTCTCTCTCTCTCTCTCTCTCTCTCTTTATCTTTCATCCTCTTCTTCATCTTCAACCTTATGTACCAACACAAAGAAAATTTGAAATAAAATAAAGTAATCGACTCCACATCTTGGTTCCATAGTAGTTTTAAGTCGAATAGGGGACAAACAACATTATCAGTATGAGAATAACTTATGAGACTTAAATAACACACTATGTAGTATTCTAATGGTGAATGAATCCAATAAAAATGTTACTCATAATATTTATACCTATGTGAGAATTTGATATATTATATCCATGATCTGTGAAATATATTCATTAGTTTACTCACATAACATTCGGTACGCATCACTGCTGTCTTATTTGATAGTAAAGATTGACTATAAATACTTTAAGAATAACATCCTTATGTTTAATGAGGTCTTACGATTAAATAACACTTAATGTGCCATTAAAAGTACTAAATATTTTAAAGACTTTATTATGTCTTATACAAATAACACAATAAATACAATTCCATACACACACACACACAAATATATAAAGGTCATGATAAAAAAAAATAACCAACATAGATTGACTATTTGAGCTTACTCTAACAATCTTCAACTATCACTAAAGTCAATCAGACATTAACTTAACATTTATCTGCCTAGTTTGAACAACAAGCATCATCTGAGTAAGATATTATGTTAGAGTGTATGAAGCTCTTTCTTATGTTAGTAATTTACATCTTTTCCAATTTCAGCTTTAGATATTCTTTTGAAAAGAGATAAAAGTGTCAAAATATGCATTCATGAATAGTTAATAATATATAATTTTCCTTGCAATGTTAATCCACTATTATCATAAATGATAACATTGGGATATGTAATATAAGAAACACAACTTCCTGCACAATGATGGAAAAAGTGATCCAAATCATATATTTGACTTTGAATTATAAACAAAAAGTGTATAAAGCTTTTTAAAACATATACATTTTTCATCTAAGCATAAAATTTATCTTAGATAGTAATATGGATATATATTGTTCTTCGCGGAGTGCAAATTAGATAGGAAAAGTACAAGTGGTACTTGTCTTATATTTGGAAACTGCTTTGTTTCTTGGTATAGTAAGAAACAACATAGCGTTTCTTTTTCCACCGCCGATGCCGAATATGTAGGCAATGGTAATTGTTGTGCACAAGCCCTTTGAATAATGCCACGACTACTAGACCGTGACTTAAAACTTGATTGTGTTCCGATTAAGTGCGATAAAACTAGTGCAATTATCCTTACTAAGAAACCAATTCTACATTCACACACTAAACATATTGAGGTTAGACACACTTTTCTTAGAGATCATGTTAAATAAAGTGATGTAACTTTTGAGTACACGGGCACTAAAAACCATCTTGCTGATATTTTTACAAAACCATAATTCACCAAGCCTTTTCACAAAATCCCTAGGAATTTGAGGATCCTTGATCCATCTTGCTTTAAATAAGATTTTATATTATTCTTATTTCATTTGATATATTTTCTTATGGACTAACAAGTTATACTGTCTATAAAATCTATTGGTATGCTATATTCAAATCTTATCTCTTAGTTGTTTGATGCTCTTCTGGACCAATCAGAAAGACCCCGGACAAACTAAGCCTACCATACTGTCTTTGCTTACAATCTAACAAAGGTTTCGTTCCATCAAGAATCTTCCCAACGAGTGAAGATAATTACTTTTACAATCTTAATAGATTTTTATTGTAAAAGCACATCCAACAAACCTCCGCAAAAAGTTTCAAATACCATTTCACTTCGCTCTTCTTTTTCATATACTGAATTGAGTGTTAGATTGTTTATCTTACATGTACCTCCATTCCATCTCATGGGAGGTTGCAATCCACCGTCACCTTTGTTTAAATTTCTCATTTCTGGTTCTAGGACGAAACAATGGCGCTATATATGAGAATCTACTCTTGATTCCTACGATTTTCACAAATTTGCATTCATTATTCGACTTTTACAGTTCGTAACTTTTTTTGATCACCAGAGCAAATAAACACAATCGACCGTGAAGATTTATCGTATTCCAATTCAACTTAGCACAACTTCAGTCTCATTTCTTCGAGATTTTCAATTCATCAATTTTCATCTTCAACAGTGATGGAAAGATCCAAGGCTACCAGATCCACCATTGCACGAAAAGTTGCTGCTACTGCCTTAGCAGTAACTAGTCAACCACTTATTCCTCTGCCATCAAACGATGCAGATCCTAGAGTGGTAGTTTCTTTACATTCAGATATAATTTAAGCTTCATAAGTGGCCAGATCACTTCCAGTCAATCTAGTGGAGATTCCTGTTCTGCTTCCAAATACATAACATAAAACATACCTGACTTTCACATGCTACAATCAAACATCAACGTGTAAGGCATATATGAGCTATTGAACAATGTGTTTAACATTGTACGATAGTAAAACTCGAATTTAATTGAAGAAGGGATTCAACGCCTTGAAGAGAGCCTCCACAATGCTCCTTTATGCAATAATACATTTCAAGAAGCTTCTTCAAGAATGACTCGTGTTACCATCCCAGAGCATTCTGAGACAAAAAGAGACGAGGCTCCCCCATCAAAGGATCAGTGTAGAAGTAAAAAGCATCAAACTCCTCCTCTGAGCCTCAGAGGAGATTGAGGAAGTTATACTCCACCCCTAGTTCAAGCAAAAATTAACCTTGATAAGGTGAAGCCAAAGCACTCGTCATCGGTACAAATCTTGGAAAGCAAGATCCTAAATTCTATGGAGAAGCCACCCAAGTTATCTGATTATGACGAAAAGGGAGATCCCGAAGAACAAGTGAAACTTGTAGACAAATAATTGAGCTACTTTAACATTGAGGAAAAACTTCGTACATTCGAAAAAATATAAAATTCAAAGCCATGCGCTCGGGATAATACAAAAACACCTCAAACAAGTAACACATGCATTCCATTTAATATATAAGTATTATATATACCTTTCCTATTATAGGATGATCTTCCCGTCAACGATAACTTCATCTAACTGGATTTTATCCCTAGAAAGTGTACAAGGATGGTGAAAATACTCAACTTGATCCAAGGCATTTTCAAATGATTGTGAGTCCACCTCAAGGGTCGAACTCATATAATCAACCAGCTACTAGGATAAAGAAGCATTCAGAGAGCCCAATAGCTCTAAGTTATTGTGAGAAACCCCCACAGTCTTCACCATCTAATCCACCTGGTCAAAAAGATAGCCACTGGGCTTTAGAGGAAGCAAATCACCCTTCATCATGGATACAAACACACACACACACACATCAAGAGAGGAATAAGCTTCATTTGCTTCATGCATGTACCTGTTCTATTGAAGCCTCATGTCACAGATGTTATCCCTGATGTGACGCTTTTGAGCATGATGCTAGTCAAACTAATAATCCTCCTAGTGATCGGTTACCAGCTTTCATACCAGCTTTCATCACTGGGATAACTCCCCAATATATCCCATATTATTGATGAGCTTCACCAACCGACCTTTTTGAAATTGAGCCTCTTTTGAAAGTTTTTTCTCGCTGTATGTGAAAAACTTATTTCCTAGCAAAAAGTGGCCATCAATCCAATACTCGAGAAACAAGTCAGTACATTGTCCCTCCATTCCACTACCAACATTGAAAATTGTAGCGTAAGCTCCCAGAATGACAACGGTCACTAGAAAAAACCAATCCAAAAAAGATGAGAGCTTCGGAAGTGGTTCGAAACCATAAAGGCTTGATTTGAAGCGAATTAATCTTCTATCCCTAGCCGGAGATGAAGGGTCCCAAAGACATTTTAAAAGGCGAAGAAAGAGGAATACATAAGGTCTTCCCTTCATATGCTCCCACAAAAACTGGTAGAATCTCATATATGCCCAGCATGAAGGGTGTAGTTGTAAGGGAGCCACAACTAGATGGTTTAATACCTCTATCTCAAAAGTAGTAAAAGAAAGACGAAGACCTACGATGAAGAAATTAAATTCACAAAAATGAATGATGCAAGGGTCATACTTGTCACATACCCTTTCGTCTTCAGAAGGAATCCTAATTCCCCAGTCAAAAGGCAAGCATACCTCTGCAGACACACCATCAAAACTGCTTGGTTTAGCAAAAACAAAAGCACTAGAAGAGAAAAAAGAATCCACCAAAGAAGATGGAGTATTCTTTTGAGACTTACTAATACTTTTATGATATTTCTTATTCATAGTGCACTAGTTTTTGCAGTTACAGGAAGTGAAATATAGAAGAAATAAATGATGAAACTATTAAACTAAAAAGAAGAGTCAGAAAAAGGGAAGAAGATACTTATCACTTGAAAATAAAGTGTGTTCTATAAGAAAAAATACTTCAATAAACATGTCTAAATCTTTCACACATAAAACTTAAGAACTTAGTGTAGCGAAAAAAATCGTGAGTGTAAGCTATTGATTAACTTAACTCAAAAAATGTAAGAGTCGCCACTGCACTTTTATTTTATCCAAAAGGAAAGGAAAGAGATCAAATACAACCTAAGCAAGTTCTAAGGCAAGAACATATGAACAAAGATTGGGTAAGGGGGTTGGTTACGCTAAGGGAAGGTGCTAGCACCCAAAATGTCTATAGTACTCTATAGGAATCCTTTGAAATATCTACGCTTTTTAGTTTGAAAAGTTTTGTTTGAAATAAGATTGGGGAGATGAGAAGAGAAGTATTTTTTAAGATTTTCGTGTTTGGAGAGACTTGTCGCCTCATGCCTACGTACTCACAAAGTGCAATATAGAATAAAAACCTCGTAGTTCGTGGTACAAATAACAAAATAGGTTTGTTATGGTTGATTTTAAGAGAAAAGACAAGTCGTCATTTCCAAGCGAATAGTTTTGCTTAAAGAGATGAATCATGTCTAAAATTATGGAAAAGTTTTAAAAAGAAAAAGTGCATAAGGCATAAAAGGGTTGAATGTGTTTGAATACTTTTTATGTCTTTTTGAAAAGAGTCAAAGTATGATAAACACTAATTGACATTTATTGAAGAAAAGGAAGTTTGAAAAAAGCACTTGACAAAAGTCAATTTTATTGTAAAAGAGGTTATAGTTTGAAAACAAGAAAATTTTTGAAAAAAGAGAGAAGATTTGAAAATTCAAAAAGGGGTGAAGAAGAAGGGACTATCCTAGAGAAAAAAGATAAAAGCTAAGGATAAAAATGGTCTAACCACACAAGTAAGCTCCACAATATAAGCATTATTCCTTTAGATTAGGCCTTGATCAAAATAAGTCTTCAAAAGAGAACTCCAAGTACTCAAAATCCAAGGTTTGACATCACAAGATTCCAAGCATAGGTTAAGATCATAGTTCTAGGTCCAAAACTCCATGTCCAATGCAAAGGATAGTAGTCATAGTCCATAATTAAGAGAACAAGTTTTTTAGGGGGTTAAGCCTTTATTAATGCTTTTGGTCCAAATGGATAAAGGAAAAATGGCGGAAGCATAAACAATAATATGATATGAGATGATAATAATGGAGTATAAAAATAAAAGAGAGATAGGGAGCGAGAAGGAAACATAAACAAAATTAGTACAATAATATTGTTAGTTAGTTAGTAATTAGTTGTTAGAATAAATGATCAACAATGGTTAAATAATGAACTTAGGCCAAAGTTAATGAAGACTCATTAGAGGATTGATAAAATCAAAGCCTCCTAAGAACAAGTTTCATAAGTAATGGACCAAGATAAATAATCAACCATACATGGACTTTCAAACATAAGTTTGAGCCACGAATGATCAATTTCTGATACAGGACAATTTAGCGCTATGTTAAGCAATCGTAATCGGACTTATGTAGAAGTCACGACTATTTGAGGCCGGTCAATAAAAATATTTCTACTAATGTATGCTAGAGAGACGATATGTCGATCATCCTCTAAAAGCAATACCGTACGAATAGAAAATAGGTAACAATCTCATCTTCGTCAAGAACTAAAATAAGTTCCAATGATATTGAAGATTTTCATCAATCAAAAGAAAATGAGAGATAGATGAAAAATGCCAAATTGAACCACACAAAGATGTAATCCAAGGAAAAGAACAAAAGGAAAGGGAAAGAAAAGGAAAAGGAACCAAAACAGTCCCAAAAACAAGAAAAAACCATAATTCTACTACTGGTTAACCGATTAACCAAATTGCACTGCATTTGGTTAACCGGTTAACACTGACAAGACAACAACAAAATTTTGTAAAAATTCAGCATTCATGATCCAATCATTTCTTCAAACACCTCATGGTCATGGATGAAAATTAGCACGAAAATTCAAGTAAAACAACACCAAATAACACCAATAAAACACAATTTGCAAGATCCAAAGATCAAGCAACAAGAATCAATAATAGATCACATTGTGGAAGATGGATCAAGAACAACAATGGTAGAATGAGGGTTTACCACTTCAAATATGAAATTGCTTCAAATTAACTTCAAGAACCATACTCCAAATCCTCGATCTACTGAAATTGATGATGAAAAAGTGATTGGATGAAGGTTTTAGCTCAAATATTAGTAAGTTCCAATGAAGAACTTACTTAACTTTCAAAAGAAGAAAGAGTTTTGGTGAAGTTTTTGGTTAAAGGGAATTGAAACTTTTTTAGCAAGGTGAATTTGGCTATCAAAGCTTATGAAATGAATGAAATGAGTCATCTATTTAAAGAAGTTAGGCTTGGAAATTTTGTTGGTTTGGAACCAAAATTAGGCTTCGAATTTGAATTTGGAGGCAAAATCAAGATCAAGTGGTGATTACTGAAGGTGTATGGTGGGATTTAATTGCGATGAGGTGGGGGAATTAAGATGAAGTGATATAGAATATTCTCATGATGAAATATTTGAAATTTGGTGCCAAAATGTTGCAGAATTTGAATTTGTTGTATTTTTCACAAAAACGCACTGGTTAACCGATTAATCATATAATGTTAATATATTAACTCAGCAAAAATTCTAAAAAATTGTCTTTTGATGTGATGTCTTGGCTCTGGCTCGATTCTTTTGACTTGTCAAAAAAGGCATAAAAATAAACACATGAACCTTGGAGTCTCTTGAATAAAAGTCAATCAAATCTTTGGAAACTCTTGATCAAACTATTTGAATTGCTTGCAGATCAACTTTGACTTTGTTCAGATAAAATTTATTCAAGCCGAGGGATTGTTGATTGGTATTCTTGATTCTGACTTCTTCCTGAAAAATTTAGTAAAGAAAAAAATAAACATATTTTTGGTATTTTGATTAAGGTTAGTAAACATAAACATACAACTAAAAGCAAACAAGAAACACACAGATGCTCAATAATCCCTACAAGGCATAAATCTAAAGATGAAAGGGATAGAGGAACCAAAGAATTTGTGGTATGAAATGCAAAGATGCAAATGAGATGTGGGAAATCTTAGGGGTAAAAATTAAGGTATTACACTTAGGTTCCCAAGAACCGTCATGATGACATCTATGAATTTTGTTTTTGAAGTATGACTCATTTAATGCATGGTTCCTTAAGGGGTAGAAGAGAACTTCACCCGTCTGTCTCAAATAACCAAGAGATGGTTATCATCTAGAGTCATAATAACAAGCCCCCACCAATTCATGCATTGGCATGGGCTTGGGAGTAACTGCTTTGGACCGATCAGAAAGACCCAAGACATAACAAGCCTACCATACACTCTCGGGTTGCAATCTAATAAAGGTTTTATTCTGTCACGAATCTTTCCAATGAGTGAAGATAGTAACTTTTACAATCCCAATAGATCTCAACCATAAAGCACATCCAATGGGCATCCTCAAAGAACAACTATCAAATAGCTAGTATGTATATATCTATATATATATATATATATATATATATATATATATATATATATATATATATATATATATATATATATATATATATATATATATATATATATATATATATATATATATATATATATATATATATATATATATATATATATATATATATATATATATATATATATATATATATATAATATAATATAATATCATATATTAGGCGCAAAATCGAAGTAACAAGTTTCAAATGCAATTTCATTTCACTCTTCTTCTTCATATACCGACTTAAATGTTGGAGTGTTAATCTTGCAGGTACCTCCACTCCACGGCATTGGAGGTCATGTCCCACCTTCACATCCATGTGTGTGTGTGTGTGTGTGTTTATATATATATATATATATATATATATTAGGCACAAAATTGAGGTAACAAGTTTCAAATACAATTTCATTTCACTCTTCTTCTTCATATACTGACTTAAGTGTTGGCGTGCTAACCTTGCTGGTACCCCCACTCCACGGCATTGGAGGCTGAAATCCACCTTAACATCCCTTCAAAATTCTCATATTTGGTTCGAGGACATAACAAATTCATTATCCAATCTAGTATGTATGTGTGATGATTTTTGCGATGCTGGTTATTTTCTTATCTTGTTATGTGCATGCTTCAATCTTAGCTTGTGTTATATGTACTTATTGATGCATATGCTTCAATCTTATTGTGTTTTTATAATCATATTTATTGTGTTGTTTTTTTCATTTTGTTTTACTTCTAGTATGTATTAACACTTAGCAGCATGCTTGTTGATTTCTATCCAAGTTGAAGCCCTACTTAATAGTGATGCAAAGGTCTATTTTCACATACTTGTAGGTGATTACTTGAGTTTTCAACTTAAAATGACAAAGTGTCTTTCCATTTAAAATCAATCAAAATAAACTCTTTTGTTATTTTTACCAGGAACTACGAGGTTTTGATCCTCCATTGCACTTTGTGGGTACGTAGGCACAAAGCTCAAGAAGTCTTGTCAAACACCAAATCTTAAAAATATATTTCTTTTCTCATCTCCCCAATCTTTTGCAAACAACCAACTTTAAGCCAAACATAAATTTTCAAGAGGTTCCTATAGAGTACTATAGATGTTTTGGGTACCAACACCTTCCCATTGCATAACCAATCCCCTTACCCTTGTCTCTCTATTTTATTAGTTTTGTTTTAAAACTTCTGTGGGTTTTATTCGCTCTTTTCTCATTCCTTTGGAAATAATAAAGTGTGATGATGACTCTTGATTTGTGAGTTAAGTTAACCAATAGCTTAATCTTATTTTTTCACCGCTACACCCTCCTTTTTAATTTCGACAAAAGGGGAGAAGTATGCTCTCAGAGGGAGATTTGAACAACAACAACAAACTTAGGGAATAAGTATGCTAAGAGAGACGATGGAGATTTGCATCTGGTCAGAAGCTTTGTCCACTGAATAATAACATTGTCCATAACATCTTTTGAGTAACTGAGTATCTACCAAAAGGTAGTACAAACTGAAGAGGTCACATCACATCCTTGAGCCTTGAAAAAACAAACCCTAGTTGACTTTGTTCTAAAAACTGGTGCTCTGATAAGACAAGTTTGCTTTGGTGCAGTTGTCGCATCGCTGCGAAGAGGGAGCCGACGGAAGACAGAAGAGTCTCCACCGTTCGTTATTTATCCCAAAGAGAGGGAAAGTAAACGATCGAAGAAAACCTACAGAAAAGGGAAAGACAGGTCATCACAACCAAATCTCGGGTTCGGGAGTCGGTTACGTAAGGGGAAGGTATGAGCACCCCTCACGTCCGCCGTACTCGACGGGATCCACGCTTGTTGTCTATCTAAAAGGGTGTTAAACTATCTAAGCTACATGCTCACGGGGGAAAAAGAAAAGGAAAAGGACTCGATAGAGCATCGCCGCTCCATGCCTACGTATTCCCTCGTGCAATGGGAAAATCAGAGTCAACGTAGTTCAGAAAACTACGGGTGAAAGTG
Organism: Lathyrus sativus; assembly: GCA_963859935.3. Lineage (NCBI taxonomy): Eukaryota > Viridiplantae > Streptophyta > Magnoliopsida > Fabales > Fabaceae > Lathyrus > Lathyrus sativus. The sequence goes on along the minus strand of OZ012736.1, from coordinate 453,737,304 downwards.
GGGGAAGGGTTCTCGCCAAGACTTCGTCGTCTTGTGCCTACATATCCTCGTCTGGTACGAGAAATAAGAGCAAACGTAGTTCGGGCTAACATGACCACAGGTTGGTTCAGGTGTTTTAAACCGAGTAGGGTTAAACCTTAGTTCTAGCAGTTAGGTGTATGCAACTCGACCATTGGAGACTTAGGCGTTACCTGTTTGCGGTAGAACCAAGAGTTAACAACACTCTCTTTATGAAAATGATTTTCCATTAATCCCGAAGGATAAAAGGGTTTGATGTTTTTGTTTTATGTTTTTTAAGACAAGAAGTGGATTGAGTTATGGTTTGAAATTCATGTCGCACTAAAGACTATGACTCGAGAGAGAATGCGTCGCATATCCCCCAAAGGGCACACGCTAAACACTCTAGACAGGTGAGTGAAGTCCACCCAACCATCATTCCTCAAGTACTTAAGGCTCGTAGCGTACAACACGTGTTATCCTTTGTTAAGTGTTTTGAATTTGTTTAGGAGATGAGAAGAGAAAGACACAGACTAAGGGGAAACTGGACCCTAAAGTTGTCATACACAATGCTCCTAAAGTTGGAATGAAAGGGAAGAACTACCCTAATGTTATCGTGCATAGGATTGAACACATAATGTCTCTCCTACTCCCATCCTAAGCGGAGGGACTAGGAATCCTAAAGGGATCATGGCACAAGGCCAAGTAAACACTAAATAATTCAATCACAGATGAAATAAGTAAGAAAAGAAATTGACTTGAAAAAGTCAACATGCAATGCAAACAGATGAGATGCAAACAAGAGATATATACACAAAGAAATGAGGGAGGAAAACATGCAATGAACAAGTGACAAGCCACAAAGTACATTAATTTGTAAGTTCAATTAAAATGGAAAATAAAAATAAAAAATGATGAAAAATAATTTAACACATTAAAATACTAGAAAATGATTTTTTGGGATTTTCATGATATTTAAAACTATTTCTAAATAAATAAAAACAAAACAAGAAAAGAATAAAATAAAATAAAAAGAAATAGAATAAACAAGTTGCTAAAAAAGAAAGAAATGTCTACACCAAGGGTAGAACTCATGACCTTGGGGCTGCAAGCACAAAACATAATCAACCCTACCAACTTCATGCGTGTGCACATTGATGGAAATGGAAGGAAAAATATTAAAACATGGAAATAATGAAAATAACACAAAAAACGCCCTCGCTGAGGGTCGAACCGGGGATCAAGGCATGACAAGGTACTTAAGGGCAAAGGTTACAACCACTGGGGTGGCGATACATCCGTTGTATCAAGCCACCCGTAATACATGTACCAAAACAAGGCGCACATGCTGGGCAATCCAAGGTAAACATAAAGTGAAAAATACCAAAAACGATTTGATTCCAATTCACTCAAAACTCAACCAAATATGATGAAACTTGAGTCAAACATGCCTGATTTTTCAAAAGGATTACAATGGTCCAATCCAAATTCTCAAATAATGCACACAAATTAAAACACTAATGTAAATGCAAGTGAGGGTTTTAAAGATGCATTTTTGAAGTCATGGTTCAGAACAGAGGCATTTAAGATCAATGAAAAATGTTCACATGTTCCAAATACACTGTTAAATGATTCCAGATAGTAAGCAGATCCAAATTCACATTAAATCAACACATCATACATGAGTAGCAACAAGGATTCATGACTTACAAATGGTGCTTTATGAATAAACAACTGTGATGGATCCAATATCCCTTACCAACATCACCAATGTCATGAACTTGAATTTCAGCAAGGCATACACTCAAATAGTCAAGGTTTTTTAAAGATTCAAATGAGGTTTTGAAAGCATGAGAGGTTAACAACTTTGAACAGAAACTGGCAGCAAGTGGTGCATCATGTTTCAACAGCATACACCAAGGATTCCAACAGCAATGCTTTTACAAAAGCCAAACACATACAAAATTTCACACCAACTCAAATCAACCTGGTTTATCTAGACAGTCTAAACAAGATTGTTCTTACTTGACATGATTTAACAATCCCAAACTAATGATCAAACACATGGCAGGCCTTATATGGTTAAAAGGCTTGCAATAAAACTTCAATCACTAAGTCAACAACAACAGCAGGTTTCAACAACATGATATTGCCAACACAAGTAACAAGAACATTTGTGATTTTTGATGACAAACAAAAATTAGTTCAAGGCAGAACTTCACTCATGATTCACAAGATATAAAAAACACATGTCAAAGGCACATACAAGACATAATCATGATCAAAGCAGTTGACAAACACAAAGCATAGACATGTTCACAACAGGCCTTACACAAATTGTTCAAACCAAAACATCATGCCAAGGATAACAACATTCATAATGAATCATTTCCATAGTGCCTTCACAAAGGCAAAACAATACATTCGCATTCAGAATGATATAGACAACAATTTACAAGCTAGTGTGCCTAAACAATGATAAACAGTGTTTTTTTCAACATAAAAACCAAAACCAAAACCAAAAGAGTCTTGTTTAAAATAGGAACAACAGCAGGTTCTTGTTATCACAATGAAAACATCAGTTCAATACCTCTTGCAAGCAAACACAAGTTTGAACAAGCTCAACTCAAAAACAGTTCAACAACACTGTTGTAAATTCAAACATGACAATGTTTAATTCAACCAGCAACCAGTTTACTACCTTCTTCATATGATAGTTACAACTTATGATAGCAGGACTAAACAAACTTATAGCACAAAGACCAGTTCAAGCAGGCACAGATGCAACCTTGTGATATAACAATGCCAACATCAAACAAAGTTCAATACATACAGGAAAATTACAACTTAGCAAGCAAACAAAAGACCAACTTTCAGTTATAGAGTTAAAACAGAAGCAGCATCAAGTTTTGGGACATAAAAATATCAACAACAATTCAAATACATTGCTTCAAATGAAAGTTGTTATTCATGACAGCAAGCACAACCAATTTTTAGCATGAGGACCAAGTCTTAACAACAATAGACATAATGTTAACATGGAAATCACAAATTCATGACAACAAATACAAACAAGTTCAACATATGATCAACATTTTTAAATAGTGCATATGTATGAGAAAAATCAAAAGCTAGAGATCACCTACCTCTTGTAGACCTCCCAAAATGAGCTAGCAGCCTTGAGTGAATAAGATATCCTTCCCTTGAAGCAAGCTTGAAATTACTTCATCTTGAAGAAACAAGTGATCTTTGATGATAGTTTTAGCAAATGATGATACAACTGTTTTTCAAAGACTTGGACAGTTGGTACAACATAAATGGATGGTGTTCAAGGTGTCAAAGAGGTCCAAACTGTTCTAGGCAGTGAGTTTCATTATCTTATGCAGAAAAGTCAAACTTTTAGGGTGTGAGAAGTTGACTTTTGGTGTTATGGTATTTTTGGCCAAACTAATGGTTGGAACACCTTCTAACAATGGTTTTGAGATTGTGTGGATGATTTTTAGGGTGGTTGGATGATTGGAGAAGGTGCTGGTATGAGATTTGCACAAGACAGTTTTTGTGGTTTTTGGAGGATTTCAAAGCTCAAGTTCTGGTTTCTTGCAACACTGGTGGCTAGGGTTTTTTCTCAGCTGCTCTTTAACTTAAATATGAAGTGAGAAAGAGGTTTTGGGGGGTTTTACTGTGGTGAAAATTGGATGGACAGATGTGATGGTCAACTTGATATTTTCATGGTTTTTGAATCAAGGGTGGATTAGAGAGATGGTACATGAGCATTCTTGCACATGGAGCTATTTTGTCTCAGTAGGAATAGCAGCATAGTGGCTGCATGTAACATAACAAAGCAAACTTGTCCCTTGCTTGTTTTGGCAAAAGATTCAAAAATGGAGCAAAGAGGTACATGCCTTGGTTTGCCTTGTTTGGGCAATATTTGGTGGGCTTCAAAGTTATAAACCATGCACATGGGACAAGATTATATGGCTGATAAACAGAAGTCAATCAAAATATCACATATTTCATCCCTTGAAAAAGTGTTCAAAACACCAACTTTGAACAATGATAACTTGGTGCACAAAGATCAATTTGCCTAAAACTTGAGCTCTTAATAAAGAGAGCATGGCAAGGAACAATTTTCATGTTGAACTCATATTGATTTGAGGATTGGAAGACCATGAAAAATGATGTTGAAAATCATGTCATGCAAGCTGCTAACGAATAACTTAGAAAAAATTCTAAGTTATGGATTTTGGCTTATTTTTCCTCAACTTTGCACTTCCATAACTTGAGCTTCAAGTATCATATGGAGGACTTCTAGGACTTTTTGGAAATCTTGGAACATGATCTATAACTTTCATTTGGGATAAAGTTTCATTTGACATCGAGAAAGTGCTGAAAATTGGCTTGCAAAAGAGGTGCAAAAATCTGTCCAGTCTTGGCAATGTTGAAATCATTGAAATCCTCAACTTTGATTGATCGTAACTTGAGCTCCAAGTATCATATGATTATGAATTGGTACTCAAAAGAAAGCTTGAAATACAAGGAACAAATTTTATATTTGACCCAAGACCATTTGAAGCCTTGATCATGAAGAAAAATGGCCTTGAAGATGGCTGCTTCAACCATGAAACTTTCCATAAATGGAAAGTTTCTAAAACCCTAATTCCCCAAAATGGCAACTTTCAACAATTCTTGATTTTTCATGATTCCCTTGACTTTCCTTGATCAAATTCCATCCATTGGTCATATTGAACTTGAGGAACATGATTTTAACCTCAAAAAGTCAGGAGTTGACTTTTTCACTGCACAGTTGACTTTTTCCCCAAATCTCCTAATTTTCAATTGACTGATCAATTGAAGCTCTTCTGATTAAAATTGATGATCAATCCCTCATCCACAAGCACCTTAAGACATATGGAGGACCATGGAAGCAATTTTTGCCTCAAGAAACAAGTTTGTCCTGATTAAAAATGAAACCCTAATTTCTTCTTTTTGCCTAGGTACTGTGCAGATGAACTGAGTGACCATTCCAATTCCACAATAACCTCTGAGGTACTCAACAAGCTTCTACCTCATTCCTCTACTAATGATGAAACCTCATGGACCCCCTGACGGTTCTTTGACATTGAGCTATGGCACACCTCTCCTCTCTAGGAGCTCTGAAAACTTCATGATAACAACACCCACTTGATGACTTGTAACAATGCCTTTACTTGAGCTTGAAACCAATAAAGACTCTCCTCTTGGATGATACACAAACAATCACTTGATCCCCTGTAAGAACTATGCAAATGCAAGATGCTAGGATACAATGAAACATAAGCCAAAGATAAGAAAATAGGTTGGTCAAATTTTGGGGTACAACAGTAGTGTATGGATCAACTGCTCTCCACATCTTCAGAAACTGAACTGTCATCAAATTTTAGGTCATGAGTCCATAGTTTGATGAACATATTCGTATTTTGATAAGCCAGAGTCTGAGTATTGCTTGTTCACTTATGCTTTCAATAGGATTAATGATGAATTATTTAGTTTATGATTCTGCACACTTGAACAATTATTAGTAAACCCTATTGTTCTTTAAATACTATGTTATCATTAAAACCTTTTAAGATCATAAACAAATCTTGTTCCAACAATCTCCCCATTTTTAATGATGACAAATAAATGTATTTAAGAATAATTAGGTTTAAGGTAAATCAAAACCATTAGAAAATACTTTTAACTTTCTTAAATATTTCCATGACTTTTTCCACCTTTTGTCTTCAACAAAAGGCGAGTATAGATATGTTAACATAGAAGAAGACAAAAATATTTAATAACACAAAGAAATGTACGGGAAGAATTAATTATGGTAAAAACATAACATGAAGAACCTTTACTCTTTCCAATACTAAGAAACGGCTAAAATGGTTAAATTGTTTTCTGCATTTCTCAAGATGTCTCATATCATTCAAGAATATCAACCATCAGAAGTCATCATTGCAAGAATTAAAAGCTCAGATGTTTTACCTTCCCATTGCAACGTTCAAGACACTCAACCTCTACTATAAAAGTAGACCATCAGAACCACTTTTCTCATATTTTCTTCCAATTCTTCTCTTCTCTAAGCACAATGAGTTCTCCAAGCAAGACGACGACATGCACCATCCAGATTAAAGTGTCAACACCACCACTGTAGAAACCGGTGGAAGAAGCTCATCCATATGGATCGTTTATCTTACGAGAAGCTTTGCAGGTGAGGATGCACAAGAAAGGAACGGGTGCCTAACTATGAATATTCTGTAGCAGCAAGGGGTTATTTTTCTGATTTAGACAAAATTATGTAATCTTAGAACAATGTAATATTCCCCATTAAATGAATGAAAAAAATATTTCTTTTATTTTTCAATGATTACGACTATGAATGCTTGTTACGTTTTTGAATGCATGTGTTCATCAAAAAAAAATTCCTATAAAAAAATTTATCCAAAGAGTAACCACACAAAGATAATATCTCACTTTTATCAGAAAGAAAATAATAGTTCCCAGATAAATATAGCTTAAACATAAGCATGAAAAGAACAACCATAAGACAGATAAGCCAAAATAACATGAATGAACACGAACACAAAAAAACATATATTGAATAAACATAAAAAGAAGATAGTTCAGAAGACATGATAAAAAAAGTTTCTAAAGGCCTAAAACTAATATTTCTTCAATAAAACCAAAATGGATATGAGATCTACACACATAGAATCTTGTCTGACATCCATAGACCACATCTTGTCATCCATTTCATTCTGCTTATTAGCATGATTTATTGTGATGAAGCAATTGAATTCAGATTCTTCTCCAAAGCATCTTGTCTAGAACATGATGACTCAGAAGTTGCTTCCTTCATATTCTGAATGGCTGAAGCAATACAAGTCTCAATGGAATCCTATTTAACATAGTATGCTATAGGATCTTAGACAAATGACCATATTCTGAATATCATCCACTAAGACATTTTCGATTACAAGCGGATTGGTTTGGATAGTCTGTGAGGTTGATGTATGAGTTAATTGAGAGGGCTCAAGTTTAGAGGATTGGTTTAGCTGGACAGGTAGGTTGGTAAATATTTCAGGGTGAAGATAATCAAAGGGGATCTGTTCAGACTCAATACCATAATTTGAGGTAAATTGAACCAAAGATAGATCCTGAACAATTTGTTTAGTTTCACTTTGAATTTCAAATACAACTTCATTCTCAAGTCGACTTTGAACAAGGGTAGGTTCTTTTTGAGGGGATGAAGGGGTGAAGGTTGAGGTGAGGGTGTAGGCCAAGGTTAAATTGATGGTATAGAAGATGGTTGAAGTGTTCTTGGAGGAAGGGTAATTCTTGGTTAGACAGAAGTTACATGTTCAGCTTCAGAAGTAAAACATGTTTGTGAAGATGGATGATCTTTGGGAGAGAATGTTCTGATGGGGATGGTAGGAATAGGTTGATCAAACATGGTTTTAAGAGTTAACTGGTTATTATCTCCCATGGTTTCAACAATGAGCGATGAAAGTTGTGTACGATAGTGAATATGTGAGGGGTTTGGTGGAGGTGTTGGTGATTTTCGGTTAAGGGTGGAGTAATTAAACAAATACTCTGAATAGATTTAGATTAATACCTGTTCCACCAACATTCAAAGCTTTTGAAGTATCCACAGATTTTAAGACCACTTCTTCAGGAGCATTAGGAGCTTCAAACATAACAGACTTCAAACCGGTCATAACCTCTACAACTTGAACTTCACTAGATTCCAACCTACCATCAGTAGAAGCCTCTTAGTTTACAACAACAGTGAGCTTTGCAAGCTTTTCAAAAACTGATCCAACACTACAATGACAAAAGTTGAGCACACTTCAAGCTAGGTTCAATTGACTCTTTCTGAACATGAACATCTATAGTATTTTTATTTCTAATTAGTGATGCATATGCTTCTTCTTCTTCTTCCTCCTCCTCTTCTTCTTCTTCTTCTTCTTCTTCTTCTTCTTCCAAATCTACCAATTTCCTTAATCTCTTCCTCCTTCCAAGCCCTTATGATATGATAGACACAGAAGCAAACTTCCGAGGGGACTTTCCACTCATAGTCTTGAAAGGTATTAGTTCAGTAGCAACAACAACTTCCTCAATTTCTTTCTCAAACTCCTTCTGATGAACAAATATCTTCTTGAAGGGCTTCTGAACATATGAAGTCACTTGCTTTCTCTTTTTAGAAGCCTTAAACACTTCAAGAGACTTGGCAGGAATATCCTTGAGTATGATCTCATTTTCTTCCTTGAAATATTGAATTATGAAGTTCTTAAATACTTCAAGATTATCCAGCTTCATATTTCCAAGAATAGAAGCAGATACGATATTTCCATAAGTCTCCTCTAGATCCCCATTGTCAGGCAGGTTTTTTAAGGCATCAATTAGATGACCCCGAAAGAACAGTTCTGGAAGAAGTCTAGCATAAGACACATTCTCCTTGTGAAGCTTTGTCCTATCTATGATTGCTTCACATGGATGATGAAAAGTATAGGGAAACAGATTTATTTTATCTTTATTCTTCAAGTAGAAAAGGAAGTGTTTGTAATCCCATGAGATCTTATCAGTGTTTCCCTCTCTAGGAATCAGACAACCAATAAGAATCTTGAACAAAACCCTAAAGTCATCCTTCAAGCTCTTGACTTTTCCAAAGTCAGAAGAACAAAGTTTATCACCATTGTTAAACAGACTCCATTTGATTCCATCTTCTTCAAGATTGTTGTCTTTGGTACCCACCACAAACCTTCCAGAGTTTGGAGATCTTAAAAATTTGGAAATTGTCTTTTGAATGATGACCATGTCAACACCTATTACCGAAGGCCTGATCTCAACTTCTTCAAACTTCTTCAAACTAACTTCTTCTCTACTCTTCCCTTTCAAAGAACTATTCTTCACCACCAGAAGTCTAAGCTCCTCAGATGCAGAAGATTCATCAAATACTTCTTCCCTGGCCTAGAAATTATTTACAAGATAAGGACCGTTTGGTCCTTTCAGCATTTTAAAGAAAGGAGCCCATTCTTGAATTTTGAAGAAACTCCACAGATCATACCCATTTTGATTGAATGAGTCAAAATCAACAATCTGTTCCACCAAAAGCTTTAGATAATCTTGATTCAAGTTCACGGCCTTATGCTTGACGGTCATACTTTATCAAGAGTTTACATTCACATGTACAGGTTGAGCATTGGATGAGGGCACCATTGTTGAAGGGAGTTTTTTTAGCGTTTTTAGGGGTTGCCTTTATTAAAAATGGTTTTTTCAGAAAGGGTTAGAAAAAGCAAAGTGTAGGTATTGAGAAGTAAAATGTGTGTTTCTGATATAAAGGTGTTTATGAGTGAAAAAGGAATTTCAACAAACAAGATAAATGCAAAAGAAACAGAGAACAAGGAATTAAATGCAAATCACTAAGAACAAATGAGTTTTTGCTCAATAGATACAATCCACGTATCAAGAGACGTTTCAAATTTATGACACATAAGAAGAAAATGCAAAGGCATATACAGAGGATGTTCATTTATGTGCATATCAGAGGTAGTTAACCTTATTCATAATATCAGAAGCTGAGATTAATCAGAAGCTGGTTCAAACCTTTTCTTATCAAGGCAACTTCTGAACATCATCAGGCTTCAATATATAGTAAGATTTTATGCCCAATTGATAGAAGTAAACTTATCACTTTAAAGTGTAATTCTTATTTCATAAATATGAAGATCTTCTGACAAACATAAGCCAATGTTAGGATTAGAAACTGTTGATTAAAAATAGAGATAAACATACCTCACCATTAGCAGCATCAGCTTTTGAGATTGTCCAAAGGAATCTTTCTTGTTCCAAAAATTCTATTATGAAACCACCAGAAGTCATCTCAAACTTCTAAAGATAATTGGATGAACTTTCGAGATACAACTATAGGTATGAAGCACTAGTTCAGGAGGACATCAATCTTCCCAGTACTAATGAGCTTGTCTTTTTAGTCTCTTTAGGATTCCACATCTCCTTCCTCTTTCAGAGTTAGGATTTGGAATGTACACCTTCTTCTTTTTGAAGGTTGTAAGCAACCACTGTCCTGGAGAAGTTGTTGCCTTGTTCTTTCCTTTATGTACATTTGTAATAAAAATAATTTTACTCTTTAGTACCCATACTCTTATAGGTCCATTGAGGCTGTTTTGCAAGGTCTCTTATTGCTTTGTGACTTAGCCTTATAGTAAGGTTTAAACTCATTCTCGACACCTTGTCTAGGATAATTTTTAACCTTAACTTCTGAATATCTCAATACCTTAGATGCAACAGTTTTTGGTTCTGAGTTCTTCAAAACCTTAAACTTGGGAGTCTTAGATTCTAATTCACTTAGATCCTTTGACTCTTGAGTCTGAGATCTTGGTTCTCTTAGAGCTAAAGAATTATCTCTCATCGATTCTGATTGATTCAAAATTTTACCTTTTTCAACAGTAGTCATAAAATAGGCATATAACCCCTTTTGACCAGTGCTTGAAGAAGAAGGGTTTTATGATTTTACTAAAACACCAGTCCTTGGATTATAAGGCTTTTGATAATATCCAAGGCCTTATCATTTTCTCTTACTTACTCTATAGATCATGGAAGCAATTTTGGTTCTTTCAAACACAAGTATAATGAAATTTTGAAGAGCTAATTCATTCTTATCCAAAGTTTTGTCAGACATATCTTGTGCTAAAGAAATTTGATCTTTCTCAAGTTTTTCAGATTTTTCTTTCCAAATGCTTAAGCCAACAGTTCAAGACTTCCTATTCAATCACCTAGAAAGAGGCTTCTGCTCAAGCCCACAAGCATGAGAATTCCTTGCTTAAATTATCCATTTAGAACTTCCTGCTTAATCATCCAGATCGAGACTTCCTGCTCTTCCCTCCAGAATGATACTTTAGTTTCTCAATCATCCAGATAGAGAATTTCCGCTCTGCTCGTATGCATAAGACTTCAATGCCTAAGCATCTAGTTTAGGACTTTTTCTCTTCCTGCAAGCATGATACTCCAATGCTCAATCACATAGAAAGAGAATTACTCTAAGCACAGAGGTTATACTCTTTAGATTCTCTTAACAAAAGAATATGGTATTAACCTTGTGTTCATATAAGTTCTTCTTGGATAAGCAGATGCGCAAAGGTTTACACTCTTCAGCAGATTTGAATTGTTTGCTCCTGAGTGTAGAAGAATGAAGTTATTATCCTTCATCTCTCCTTGCACAAAATTTCATCTTGTTATGCCTTCCTGTTCTTGATAATATTCAGATATTCTTTCTTTAGAATATATGTAAAAATGTCTCACTCAACTCTAACACACTTAAACCATCTGGTTATGTAATATTTTGATGTGTATTTCTCTCATCTGTATTTTCTGTAAAACACAGATTCTCTCAACTTATTTCAGTAAACTGGTATCACATCCATATGAACACAGCCACAAAATCTTTAAATCATATTAATTCTCATGAGGTAGAGATTATGCTCAGAGAGATGTTCCAAGAACATGTGCATGTTTTCAATATTCATCCTTAAATAGATACTAAGAATAAATTTGTTGAACAATGAGACTACCATGGTACAAATAGATGTTGAAGGTCTTTAGATGATGGATAATAGAGTGAGCTAAAACTCATCAAGCATAAAGATGTTAAGAGTAGCAGAGCAGAGTTCGGAACAATTGGAGGGAAAAGATCTTGACAACCTTACTTTATGTTGATTAGACATAAAGTAGTGTACTGTTGTCACGTGATCTTCTACAGATAACTTCTGACCGGAGTCTTCTTGTAGATGTTTGTTGAAGCCTGCTTAGATTCATTGTTATCTTTAAACTTAGCTTTATGAATCAAATGCTTTTTATTTAGAAAGCTAAGTATAATCAGTTATAGCATGATCAGAAGGATTTTTATTCTAAATTAGTTAAAGCATGATCAGAAGCTAAAGTATGTCTTCAGAACCTGGTTGGAATGAGACTTTAGAGTCTTGAGTTCACAGATTCCGAGTATTGTCTACATCAGAGTCTTAATCAGAACTAGTTTGGATGATCACTTGAAGAGTTAATAACTTGATGTAGACAAATTCCTTTGAAGTAGTGTCTTCAGAATTGTTGCTGAAGCTTGTTCATAAGATTTAGAGTCATTCATTTAAGACCAGTAAAATAAATTACACAAAATATAATTAACTTAAAGCTTATAACTGAGAAGTTATTAATGCATAAACTACTTTGTTAAGATTCTAATGTTTTTCACTTCTTAAATACTCTATGCATTATACCCATTTGTCATTATAAAAAAGATTTTAAAAAAAATAGAAAAAAACAATAAAATTGAAAATTTTAAAAACAGTTTAAATGCATAAAATGTTAACAGAGTTTAAAACAGAACAAAATTTGAAACACAAAAAAAAAAACAATTTAATGTTTAAAACAATTTGATACCGATTTAAAAACAATTAAAAACATTTTAACCAAAGAAATTATTTACTTCTGATGGTAAATCACTACCATTTTAGTTTCCAGGAAGTAATTATGATTTAATATGACATGCTTAATTAGTGATTGGTTTTGAGATTTTCAAAGACCAAAAATTGAAACACGCAAAGTGCTTGAACTTCAAAAAAATTTGTTATAAAAGAATACAACTTTGTTCAAGCCAAATCACAAATCCATATTCACTTCAACATACTTTTGATTCAAGATGAATACAATTTCTAAGCAATCTACTACTCCTATTGTTTTAGAGGCCCCTGTAGTCTCTGAGGCAACTTCTCACCAGGGGGTAAGATCATCTGAATAAATTCCTTCAACATCTATTCCTTAGGCACTGAAGCCCCAAAAGAATATTAAGAAGAAGAAGAAGTCCAAGAGAAGAAGATTCAAATAAGTGATTCATTTTGTTTATGAAGAAGAAGAAGAAGAAGAAGAAATGAATTTATAATGGGAAACCTCTTTTTATGTTAGGAAATCTAGAGATGATTAGGATTAATGTTATAAACATCATTTTGTAATCATTCCTTTAAGGTAATGACATTCTTTTTCCGTTTTAATTTTCATACCATCCTTTTAATCCTAGTTATTTCTTTTAAAGTCAACTGATTAAGAAGTTCAGAATCAAAAAAAAAAGCAATGCTTTTAACTTGATATTTATTTTCATTAGATTTATTTGATACATCTGATTCACTATAGAGATTTGTTTGGTTATACAATCAGAGGCTAAGAAAGAATACATCAAAATACACTAAGAATTAGAACATAAAAGTCTTAAGCAAAATAAATTATTTTGACACAATATGTTACAATATACATTCATTGATTGGAGATGCTTTAAAAGTCTTACAATCCAAAACATGAAAAGATATCATAAACATCGAATCTCATAATCTAAACAAAAGAAAAGAGAATGCACAAAAGAGAAACTTAAGAAAAGAAAGCTGAGGCGGGTTATGTAGACTGCCAAAGATTGAGAGGAGGAAGAGAGAGTTGAACTGTCTTTACGAAACATCATGAGCTTCACCTGCAACTCTTGAACCCATGGTTAAATGAAACTTTATCCAGAGTCACAACCATTACTTGTAGAGAGACAAATTCACCCAGAACATGTTCAGTAGAAATGAAGAGTAATTCTCTCTCAAGAGGAAAAAGTGTTATCTTCATGAGTTTGAACATTACTTGAGGAAGTTCTATTTATACGCCTGAGTGAAGGAGAAGCAGAAGATCATAGTCATAGGCTCCCAATTCCTCAAGGAAAACTAGTCTTTCATTGATGCTCTCCAGTTTTTTTTCACGCCAAGGTTTAGGCTAGAGGTCATCTCAGGTTAGGACGAGAATGAGAGAGAAAAGCTTTTGAAAAACTAGAGCAAGGTTGCACACTGTGTCAACTAGGTTTGAGAGACAAGTTATAAAACAAGAGTGAAAAATCTAGACTAAGTAAGACCAATTTAAAAAGGAAATAAAAAGTTTTAACGAAGAAAGAAAAAAGATTTAAGACAACTAGATTTTGAAAAGAGAAATCATAGAAAGTCTTTTGGAAAACCAACAAGTAAGATAAACAAGTAAAAATAAAAGTTAAGACATGACGATATATATATATATATATATATATATATATATATATATATATATATATATATATATATATATATATATATATATATATATATATATATATATATATATATATATATATATATATATATATATATATATATATATATATATATATATATATATATATATATATATATATATATATATATATAGAGAGAGAGAGAGAGAGAGAGAGAGAGAGAGAGAGAGAGAGAGAGAGAGAGAGAGAGAGAGAGAGAGAGAGAGAGAGACAGAGACAGAGAGACAGAGAGAGACAGAGACAGAGATCACAAAGTATCCAGAGGGTAAAGCATAATTACTTTATAGGTTCTGCATACACAACTGTAGAATATGCATGATACATTTCAAACTCGTGAATCTTTAAGGGAGACAGTTGTCAAAAATATTTTTCATTTAAATGCTATTTGAAATTTCTTATTCCTTTGCTGAGTCTCAGAGTTTGATACTTCTCAAAAGCCACACATCATCAAAAAAACTATTCCAGTTCTTGATAAGGCTACTTCTGATCAACATTAGTCTTTGATAATCTCTATCACAATCAATCTTTTTAACAAGGTCAGAAACCCTTTCTTTAGAAAAATAAATTAAGTCTTTAAAAGACAACGGGTAAAACAAGCAAAAAACTCAATAGTGAACTGGCTTGAATAACAACATATTCTGATAAAAATATTTGAGCTCACAATATTTGGTTCTGAGTAGGGTCCATGAACAATCTTATATTCAAATAGCCATAATATTTATCCAAAGTGAACAAATATTCTTTTCATAAGTTTGAAAGTCCTCACAAGAGTAAGTTGTCCAAATTGGTTATGCACAGACATATCATATACATAGACCAATTGCAGATAACTTATCAGGCATATAAGCTATCTAAAGAATGAGGATTATTGTCATGCCTTTGCAGATTCTTTCTGAAAAGAATATGTCTTTAAGATTGTTGCTGAAGCTTATTCATGTTCAACAGAGATTTACAGTTCAAAAGACTAGAGACAATAGCCTTCGTTTCCTTCCTCTTCGAAGAGTTAGGATCTGGACCATATCCTTTCCTCCAGTTGTGGTTGTGGATTTCCATCATCTAGACTCTAGAGCAAATGCTTCACCATTTACTTTAGTTTGTGAATCATTTAGAAATTAGGATCCAGAGGTCTTAGGTTTAGATTTCCTTCCACCTTTTGATTTGAGGATCATAATGCTAATTTCTTTAGAAAATGCTGACTTTGAAGTTTTAGGTTCTATTCCAATCAAAACCTTTGACTTCTTTGTCATTGATTCTGGTGTACTCAAAATCTTGCTACACTTAACAACAGATACACAAAGGTCTTTAATCCTTTTATCAACATAGCTAAAAAGAGGATTCTTTGGGTTTCTTTCATGCCGAGATTTTGGAATCAAAAAAATTTTAAGAAGACCCAGACGTTCTCCTTTTCTTGCTTCATAGATCATGAAGGAAAGCTAAGTCCTATTAAGACTTATTGTAAATAAATCTTAAAGTTCCATAACTTAATCAATTAAAAGTTCCTTAGAAATCCTTTTAGCTTGAGCAGTTATATTTCTTTCCAATGTCTCAATAGTTTCTTTTAAAATATTTCAATTCTTCTTAAATAAAATCAAGTTGTTTCTTAACAGCCTCATCAAATTTTGAGTCAGAACTTGGCTAGGATTCAAGATCAGAGAGTGTGTCAACCATAAGTGCAAGGTTAACTACATCATCTTCTCTATCTGAATATGTCCTTTTGTAGATTAGGACAAATGATTATGTAAATGGGACCTTTGAAGTTATAACTTCTATTAGAGAAGTTGTTGAAACCTCTTAATGATACAATTCATTTTCTCATCATCAGAGTCTTCTTTAGAATCTTCTCCATCAAAAGCTTCTTCTGGTTTTTCTGACACATGAGGGTTTAGAGTTTTTTTATCACCAGATCTTTCAACATTAGACCTCAAAGCAAGAGATTTGGGTTTCAACACAGGTTCATCACCACCAGTTCCATTTCAAGGCTTTGAAGGTTACCAATCAACCTTTTAAGGTCTAGAATATTCAGGTCTTTAGCTTCTTGAATAGCTGTAACCTTAAAGTTGTATCTTGCAGGAAAATTCCTCAAGATCTGTTACCAAGCCAACACCATTGATCTTCTAGTCAATGTTATCTTCAAGAGTGTCCCACAACTTATCATCACAACTAATTATGTGAGTGGACATCTTGCTATAAGTAGATTAGTATCAAACCAAGATTTCTACAACAAGCATATTTTCCCCGCAAGCCAGTCTTAAGTATTAAAGAATCCTTTCATACTCACAAAGCAAATGACTTAAATCAGAAATGCTTTCTTGATATTTTCAACAAGTACACTTAACCCAAGAGTCAATCTTAAAGATTAAAAATCCTTTCATACTCACAAAACAAATGACTTAAAGTTGAAACAAGCTTTTTAATGCATATAAATTTGAAAGAACTCATTCTTTGGTTATACAAGAGTTCCTTCAAGGTCATGTTCTTATGTTTAGGCATTCAACACAACACTAGCATGAAATTCTTCAACTTATCTTTCTGTAGTTTCCATTCTATCTAATAATGAAAACTTCATCCAAGTTGGAGCTCTTGACTGAGTAGCTTTTCTCACTGAATCTTTTTTGTTTCACTGTTAAGTGATAAAGCACAACCAGGCTCTAATACCAACTGAAGGTGAGAAAAATACACAAGAAGTGGGGGGGGGGTTGAATTGTGTATGTTCAAATATTGAAATTCTTTTAATCTACTATTTATGAACCATCAAATTCTGAGCCACTTCAGAGTATGATATCAGGATGAGAAGCAACAGTGAAAAGTTTACTTCCTTTTCTTAGTTCTGCTTCAGAACATAAGGTGTCAAACTCATATTCTGATGCAAGTAAGAGACTGAATCAAATCAGATTCTGACTTCAGAGTATGTTGCACAACAAAATATAAATTCAGAAGTAAATAAAGACACACACAATATATTATGGTTCCTCTCAACTGAGAGTAATCTAGTCCCCTTACAACAAAAGAGATTTTAACTATAATTAGACTGATTACAATTTCTGAAGCAAGCAGTTCAAGACTTCCTGTTCAATCACCTAAAAAGAGACTTCTACTCAATCCTGTAAGCATAAGACTTCCTTGCCTAAACTACCCATTCAGGACTTTCTGATCAATTACCCAGATAAAGACTTACGGCTTAATCACCCAGAAAAAAACTTCCTGCTCTACCCACAAGCATGAGACTTCAATTGCTCAAGCATATAGATATAGACTTCATGGTCTTCTCGCAAGCATGAGACTTTAATTCTTAAACATCCAGTTCAAGACTTTTTACTCAGCCCACAAACATGATACTTCAATTCTCAATCACATAAAAGAGAGTTTCTCTAAGCAAAGAGGCTAAAATCTTCATATTCTCTTAAAAGAAGAATCTGGTATTAACCTTGTATTCATATAAGAGCTTCTTGAATAATTAGATACACAAAGGTTTACACTCTTGATCATATTTGAATTGTTTGCTCCTGAGTGTAGAAGAATGAAGTTTTCATTCTTCTTCTCTCCTTGCACAAATTTTCATCTTGTTGTGCCTTCATGTTCTTGATAATGTTCATATATTATTTCTTCAGAATATATGTAAATATGTCTCACTCTACTCTAACACACTTAACCCTCCTGGTTATGTAATTTTTTGAAGTGAGTTTCTCTCATATGTGTTTTCTATAAAACACATGTTCTCTAACCTCATTTCAGTGAACTGGTATCACATCCATGTGAACACAGTCATGAAATCTTCAACTCATATTCATTCTCTTAAGAGGTAGAGATTCTACTCAAAGAGATGTTCCAAGAACATGTGAATTTTTTCAATCTTCATCATTAAATAGATACTAAGAATAAACCCATTGAAGATTGAGACTACTGCGATACAAATATCCATTAAAGGTATTTAGCTAATGGACAATATAGTGAGCTAAAACTCAGCTAGCATAAAGACTTTGAAAGAAACAGAGCAGAGTTCTAAACATTTGGAGAGAGAAGATCCTGACAACCTTAATTCACATTGATTAGATATAAAGTAGTGTATCGTTGTCACATGATCTTCTATGGATAAATTATGACTGGAGTCTTCTTGTAGATGTTTATTGAAGCTTTCTCAGAGTCATTGTTATCTTTATACTTAGCTTTCTGAATCATATTTTTATATAATTAGTTAAAGCATGATCAGAAGATAAAGTATGTCTTTAGAACCTGGTTGGAATGAAACTTCAGAGTCTTGAGTTCACAAGTTTTGAGTCTTGTCTTCATCAGAGTCTTGATCGGAACTAGTCTGGATGATCACTTGAAGAGTTGATGATTTGATGTAGAAAAATTTGTTTAAAGCAATATCTTTAGAATTGCTGATGAAGTTTGCTCAGAAGATTCAGAGTCATTCCTTATAACAGATTCTGCCTGCTTTAAATGATTCTAGTCTTTAGAGTTGAGATGATATATAGTATTCCTTGTAAGCTTAAGTTCAAAAATTGACAGACTTGAAGTTGACTCTTCAAAGTCTGAAAGCTTGGTTATGATCCTTCATATTCAGAACATCTTTGCTTCCCTTTAATGATTCTTCTGAGTGATTAACTTGATTAATATACAGGTTAATGTCTTTTGATTCTGTACGGTCGAATAACCATTAGTAAACCCTTTTGTTCCTTCAATACTTTGTTATCATATAAACCTTTTAAGGGAATGAACAAATCTTGTTCTAATAGGGTTGAATTGCGTGTTCAAAAATTTGTTCCACTTCACAACTGAGAAGATCAGAGTCTGAACTACGTTCAAAGTCTGCTAACAGAGAGTGTAATAACAGCGGAAAATAAAGTTAATAAGTAAATGCAAGCAACACAAAAAGATTATCCTAGTTCCTCTCCTTCCAGTCCCCTTTCCTCAACAACAACTTTTCACTATAACCAAATTGATTACAAATGCTTAAGCCACTGCTCAAGACTTCCTGCTCAAACAACCTTGAACGTGACTTCCTTGCTTAAACCACTGCTCAAGAATTTCTACTTAAACACTATAGTTCAAGACTTCCTTAATCAATCAACCTTGAATGAGACTTCATGCTTAAACCCTTGGTTTAATAATTCCTTTCTCAAGCACGCAAGCGAGAGACTTCTTCTACTTTAAACAAATTGTTTAGTAGACAAGATAACTACTATAATTTAATACACAATCAGAAGTATAACAGTTGCGCAACAACCACAAAAGTTTTCAACCTTTCTAAGATTTCTAAGATAAATATAAGATAAGAAATCTTAAAATCATATGCTATAAAAATTACAAAAACAGCTAAGAGTTATGCTAAGATCTTTCTATATGTTGTAATATTGTAACTTTCCTTTGTGTCTTCAGCTTCCTTTTATAGAGACACAAAAAGATTCATTGACAGTTTGAACAACAACAAACTTAGTGAAGAAGCATGCCAAGAGAGGTGTTGGAGACTTGCATCTGGTCAGAAGCTTTGTCCACTAAATGATAGCATTGTCCACAACACCTTTTAAGTAACTAGGTATCTACCAAAAGGTAGTACATATTGAAGAAATCACATCACCCTCCTTGAGCCTTGCAAAACCAAACGCTAGTTGACTTTGTCCAGAAATTTGGGGTTCTGAGTAGACAAGTCTGCATTAATATAGTGTAAGGATCAACTGCTCTTCAAGTCTTCAGAAACTGAGCTGTCATCAGAAGTTGGGTCATGAGTCCAAAGTCTTTTGCCTTCAGAGTCTGATGAACATATTCAGATTTTGATTAGTCAGAATCTGAGTATTTCTTCTTCACTTATGCTTTCAAGAGACTTAATGATGAATTCTTTAGTTTATGATCCTGCACACTTGAACAATTATTAGTTAACCATATTGTTCTTTAAATACTCTATTATCATCAAAATCTTTTAAGGGCGTAAACAAATCTTGTTCCAAACCTTCAAGATTAACTTGCCACTTGAGTCGAGTACTTTGATCATCTTATTCTCTATCAACAATTTGTAATTCTTCTAAATCAGTTGCCATATACTAAGCAAGTTGCTTTTCATGCCTGGTATGTATAACACATTGGAAATCACTGAACTTTTTCTATCTTTCCTCATTATCAAAACATCACGAATAGCTTCAGTAGCTAGGGTATTGTCATAGGAAAATTTCACCTTGTTCTTCATAGAGGGACTGATGTTGACAAACAATCTCTCCTTCTAGTTATGTGTGATGAGCAGCCCGATTCTAAGTACCACAAATCCTTCAATATTTCTTCTTCTTTTGTTGTGGTCACCAACAACACTTCTTCTTCATCATATTTTATAAGTCTTACATCACTTTCTCAATTGTTTTTTTTTGTTTTTATAACAATATCTAGCACAGTGACCATGTTTTTGACAATTGAAGCACTGAATATGACTCTTACCAGATTTCCTTCCACCATATTTTCCTCTACTTGCAGCATCACTTCTGTGATTGTTTTTGTTGTTGGATTGTCTCTGGTTCGATGGATTTCCTTATGATTGGTGACTCCTACCATTTGAATTGTTGTAACCTCCTATACCTTTGTTGCCGATCCATCTTCCTTTGTGTTTTTTTTGCTGATTGTGTCTGCAGAGCTACATCACCCATCGTCATGCTTGCAGATCTTTCAATAATTCTTTGTTTATGAGATTCGAGCGTTCCTTGAAGCTCTTCTTTTGTCATGCTTGACAGGTCGTTTAATATTTCTTTGGCTACAACCAGATGATCAAATTTTGGAAGCAATGACCTCAAGATACCTGCAACTATCGATATTGATATCAACACTTCTCCTTACATCTTGACCTAATTCACTAGTCTTGTTACCCTAGTGAAGAAATCAGCCACACTTTCACTTTCTTCCATCTGAAGTAACTCATACGTTCTTTTGTGAGTTTGTAACCTCACTTTTTTCACCTTCTCAGCACCTCCAAAAGATTTCTCTAGGATGTCCCATGCTTTATTCGATGAATTTATATCCCAAATTTCTCAAAGTTGTCTGGATCAACGCATTGATGGATTATATAGAGAGCTTTATAATCTTTCTTCTTCAAATCTTTATATGTAAATTTTTGTTCATCCGTGGCATTGTCGCCAATTGGTGTAAATCTATTCACAAGATCCTAAACATCTTGATAGTAGAAGACAACCTTCATCTGCTTACAACAATCATCATAATTCTTGCCACTCAAGATGGGGAAGATTCAGAGGAAAATGTTTGTTTGTATGAGAAGTCATTGCTCTATGCTTCCCAAGAATCACAACCAACACTCCAAATACCTGATGTTTGAAATGGTCTTGATAGAACAAGATTAAATCACTTTCTTAATTGATCCATGATTCTCGCTCTTCACTCTTCCATAGAGTGATACAAACACACCTTGGTTGCAAGACAATTCCCTCACACAATGATTTGAGAAGAAAGATAAATTAGAAGTAATGAGGGAGAAAATAGAATTTAGTTTAGTTATTGAAGTGAAAAGAGGAAAGTTTATTGATCTTTCTATCAATGAAGAGTTTCTCTCTGTATATCTTAATTACAAATGCAAGGTACTTCCCTATTTATAATGAGATTATTTGAACATCACACAATCTCAAACTGACTAATTAACTTCAACAAGCAGTTATTTAACTCCGTCAAATACATGTTGCTTCGACTACAACTATTTGTATTTAAGTTTATGTCGAATACATGCACCTTCGTCTACTATAAGCTGTATTCAACCTTCTATCGAATATATGCAGATTCAACTATTACAAATTATATTCGACTACTAATCTAACGACTACATTCGACTTTGACTTTGTCGAATGCTACATCTTACAAACATGCTTAATAGAAATGATTGCATATTTAACAGATTCAATCGTGACAAAATAAATAGAAATCATACTTTAGCATAGTTTAACAGTGGAAAAAAAATTATAAAACCCTATTTAATTATTTAACTATGATAAATTTTAGACCTTAAACAATAGACCGTCAAATACGCCTTCAAAAAGGACCCTTATAAAATCCGTGTTCTAGTTAATACAAATTTATTTAAACTATTTTAGGATTTATTGTGTATTGTCTAACTGATTCCTTGGATGTATAATTATATGACTATTATGGATAGTATAATTATATGACTATTATGGATAGTATAATTATATGACTATTATGGATAGTATAATTATATGACTATTATGGATAGTTAATATGTATTTTGTTGGGAGTTACACATTCATTCCAAACATGATTATCGAAATGCATTTGGTGTATTAGAATTATAAATTATATTTATTATTATTATTATTATTATTATTATTATTATTATTATTATTATTATTATTATTATTATTATTATTATTATTTATTTATTTATTATATCTCTTTTAAAATAAGAATGTCTATTAAATAGAGAGGGCACACAATATTATCCGATTTAGTCTTCTAGAATATTTAAAAATCTATATATATATATATATATATATATATATATATATATATATATATATATATATATATATATATATATATATATATATATATATATATATATATATATATATATATATATATATATATATATATATATATATATATATATATATATATATATATATATATATATATATATATATATATATATATATATATATATATATATATATATATATATATATATATATATATATATATATATATATATATTTCAAATAAATGAGTTAAAGAGAGGACTCCAATGTAAAATACAGGGTTCTTATTAACAAAAAATAAATAATGTGATATCATTACATGTTTATATTATATGTTGAATAAATTTTTGAATTTGAAAAATGTATATATATTTTTTGTGATAGCGTTTCCATGTATTAAATATTTTATTTATTCTATTTATAGTTTTTTGTGCCAATTATATTTAAAAAAATACTCAAGAGACTTTAAATACAAAATACACGCCTCTTATTAACACAAAATAATGTGACAGCATTAAATTATATTAAATGAATGGTTGAATTTGAGAAAATATTTTATCTTTGTGTCAAAAAAGTTACATGATAAATATATAGTTTTCTGTGCCAATTCAATAAAGTTATTAAAAAAAATGAATTTTTGGGTCATCTCAATAAATTATGCTTTTCCATCTTTTATTATATATTATTCTTTTACGAAATCTAAAATCTTTACTTTATCTTTTAGCATACAATTTATATTTTAACAAAATGACATTTGATTTGAGAAAAAACTTACACATAAACATTTTTAAAATATATTAAATGCTTTTTTAAAATCTTAAAGAAACTAGTCTTAAGGAATTTTCATTGTCCTTGAATACATTTTGTGATATATTAGACCTCAATTTTAAAAAATATTAAAAAATTAGCTTAATGTTTTATTTAAAATATATTTTACAAAAATTATTATCCGTATTTCAGTAACAAAATTATTTTAATGCTAATTATTTTTGAAATGATTTTATATTCCATATAATTAATTAGCATGTAACAATGTTAATATTGAATTATTTAAAAATTTAATTCGTTAAACTAATATGTCATTAATATTGAATTGGATATTTGATTATAAAAGATAATATAAATATTTATATCATAGAATATGTAAAAATGAGCAATATCCCTAAAAAAATAGACATAGATTTAACAAATGGCGATTTTTTTTAAAGATAAAATCATTTCAACTTATTTGCCTAATCGCACAAAATAAATTTCATGTTTGTAACAATTATTTGTCACAAAAGAAGTATTATTTTTAATTTTTAAGACAATTTTAGTTTTTATCTTTTAATTATATCTTTTAATTAATACTTTTAATTTTTGAATTCTTTTATATTGTATTAATGATAATTAAAATACATCAATAACTAATAAGAATAATTTGATAAAATAGATATTGAATATTTCATAACTATATCATAATTATAAAAAATAAATTGGGATATGAGAAAGTGATGTATTATATTTGGCGTATCCAAAACGACAACCGTAAATTCATTATATTCATGCCGAAATTAAGTAACATTTTGAAAAAAAATATAATCAATTTTGAATTTAAATAATACTTTTTTAGAAACGGTCAGAAAACGCTAAACATTAACTTGAATTTTTATCTGGCAATCACTCCTGACATCTCATTTTATAAATTACGATAGCTATAGATTTTCATTCGTCGAAGGATATACGTTTTTAGCTTTTGATAAATTGCGCATATTTATAAAAGTTGGTTTGTTTTCTCATTAATTTGAGTTTGAACTTGGTAAATTTCTTACTCTCTCATTTACTTGATTCTTCAAATTATATTCTTTGATCTTATGGTTGATAATTTTTTTAGGTGAAGTTGACAAATCTTGCTCATTTATTTATCTGCGAGTTGATCTAATCTACTTCATATGGGTATGTATGTTTTCATCAACTGCTTTTGTGTTTAGTTTTAGTAATCAATTCTTTTATGTGTGATGTCGCAAATTTTAATTATTCAACTTATTTGATGTTGTTATAATTTTATAACCCATCAAATTTGATGTTGCAAAATTTAATTGCTCAGTTCATTAAATGTAGTTAAACTTTAATTATTGTGTGTGTGTAAAATTTCCTTCTTTCATTTCATCTAACAGATCTGATTATCAGATCTCATTTTAATTATTGATGTTATAAAATACAAAAATCATACATGTTTTTCCGTAGATAAAACTCATATTCAATTGATACATAAATCTAATATTTTAAATGTTGCACATATTATTTTTGTAAAAGTTAGATATTTTAAAGATCAAAGAGAAAGAGATTTTTTTTTTTTTTTTTTTTTTACTTTTGAGTAGCTAAGTGTTAAATCTCAAGAATAGATCCTCTCATAAATTGGATTTTTGTTTATTTATTTTTAAGAAAAATATTAAATAAATAGAATTATGTTGAAATTTGTTATAAAATGACAAGAGACACAATGAAAGTTGGTTAGTGTAGTAAGTTTTGTAGTGGAACTGCCGATTCAACTAATTGATTTAGTCATTGAATATCTTAATCATCTTATTTTTATTTATAATTTTAGCTAAATTCTCTTCATCTATGCACAATTGTGACTTTTAGTGTAGTTTATGTTTTATTTACATCTTTAAGCATTTTTATACAATATAAAAGCTTGGATATCTGTGTTATATATTGAATATGTAATAGAATGATGTGTGTTAAGTTATGCCTTCACGTATATATGTATCAGGGTCTGAAGAAAAAGAAACAAGAGGGTTAGAAGATGAAGCGAAGCAAAATGAAAAGAAGAGGAGTCAAGAAAATATAACTTTAGAAGATAGAAAAGAAGAATTAAAAAGAAATAAAGACTCGACCAACATGAGCTATGACGAGGATGGCAATGATCGAAATATTTCGATGAAGAAAACTGGGTTCACATGCAACACATCATCTCATCTGAAAATTATCCCATCAGTCCAGGTTGTTAGTTTTTATTCTTGTCTTTATTTAAGTTGAAATTTTATTTATGAAATGTAAGCAACACACTTTTAGCGCACAATTTTTAATATATTTATTTTATTAATGAGAGAAAATTTTGAATATTCACTATGTGAAATTCACATTATTTAGAATGACGACAATGACAACCACAACAAACCAATCAAACCTATCACGCTAAGTGGTGTCTACTACATGGATTAAATCCAACCATAATGTTGCATCAAAGATCATAGTTATATTTAAATCGTTAATATCGATATATTTTCAATAGTTTCTCTTAAAGTTTTGGTTCTTCTTCTACCTCTACATACTCAAATACCTTAGCCATTTTCCGCCATCTTTTTTAGTATAGATGCTACCATAAATTTTCTTCTATGATGTAATTATTTTTAATCTTATATCTTCCAGTCTTACCACACATCTGACACATCATCCTCATATCTGATACACTTATTTTATTCTCGTATTAGTTCTTAATTGTCCAACATTCTCTCATGTATAACATCATAAATCTTATAGTTTTGCAAAAACTTCCCTTTGCTCAAGTGCGCTTTTGTGTCACATAAAACTTTTGAAGCCCCTATATATTTCAACCACTTAGCTTGAATTTATAGGTTTGTATCTCCTTATTTTTTTCCCAGCATTTTGTACTATCCACTAAAGATATTTAAATCGTAACTTATGGTACAATATGATCTCCAATTTTCACCTTTACATTAGAAATGATTCGCCTTACTTTTGAATCTTTGTGCAATCCTATTGTTATGGGAGAATCGTTTGTCTTTTCATCATGTGTTCGTACTAGTCGACACCCCATATACATATCTTGGATAACTCGAAAATAAGCAATCCATACAACTTTCTTCTCTTTGGCTTTCCATAAAATTTGGCCAGCCATTCTGTCATACTCCTCCAAGTCAATTAAAATTAAGTGTAAGTATAGTTGATCCATATGATAGTGTTCCATAACATGACATAAGATCGCTTACATGATTGACCTCTCACACATAAAACCAAATTTATTATCAGTAACTAGAGTCACTTTTCATACTCTTTGTTCAATTATCTTTTCCAATAACTACATGGAATGCCTCATATGTTTAATCCTCTTATAATTTGCATAGTTTTTTTTATCCCTCGTGCTCTTATAGATCATAATTAAATTGATTCTTCTCTATTTACCTGACATTTTCTTTGACATCCTAATTTTGTTAAAAAAATTTAGAGAGCCACTAAATACCTCTATCTCTAAAAAAGTCCACACTTTATTAGGCATGATGTCTATCCCAACCACCTTCCTCTTTCTTAATCATCATTTTCTTTGTTTTTTTTTTTTAGAAAAAAGAGGGCCTAAAGGTCCAAATTAGACTAAGAAAAAAGGAACTAAGAAGAAACTCTAATAGGTCTAGGGATTAAGACCTTAAAGACGTCATCAACTAACGTAATCTACAAATAATTCATTGGAAGATTATGAAGAATGAATAAATCATATTTTTTCAAAGTAAGTATAGTTTGTTAGTCAATCTTCACATCGATTTTCATTTTGCCAAGAATGGACGAACTTGATCTGCATATCCTTATGAGCCATTTTTTGTTCTATATACTAAGATTGGAATTTTGGTCCTCCATAATCTCTTAGTTGACCGACCATATTTATCATAACTTTAGAGACACTCTCGACCACTATATTTTTAAATCTCTCTTTCTAAGCTAACTCAACTCCATGCAACATCGTCCATATTTCGTAGTAAGAGCACCGTACTAATCTATTTTCCATGCATATTCCTTCATCCAATTTCTAGAGGAATCCCTTAATTAGCTTTCATATTCAGTCGTGAGCATAGACTTCTTGCAAGTACCATCTTAATTAAGCTTAATGCAATTGCTATTCTAGTGATGCCAATGACATGTTGATATACGAGTTTAGGAACCTATCATTGGCATGCACACAATTGTTATTCTTGATCTCCTTCACAATATGTATGATTGTATCTCTTTCATAAGGACATGAATCAATGTATTCGTTATCCTTACATCAGCTTTAATCAGTGGTAATTGTCAGGTTCCACTTCTGGCGCCTCAAGTTTGTCAAAAGTCTATAATGCATCATAAGCTAGGTGAATGTTTGGATTCATTGGGGGCCTTTCCACTTCCAAATGATATTCCATTCTATATCCAGATCAAGAACATTTAGATATGAAGCAAGATAAATCTATGCATTATCCACTTAGAAATCATGAATATCACCCACCCTAATTTTTTAGAACCAACATCACGAAAAGGAGGAGGACGAAGTATGATTAATCAATTCATTAGTGAACCAAATTTGAAGTAACTCAAGATTCCAATTATGTTCTCTATTTACCATGTCTTTTATCATCAAGGTGGTATCCACAATCATATGCCCTTGGAAAAAACGAAGAAAAATGGTTGCTTTGATGGAGTCCAACGGTGAAACCAAAAATTGAGCTTTGTGTCATCCCTGAGCTTCCACTTAATACTCTTATGAAACTTGTCCCACAACTCTACTAATGATATTTATAATAGGGAATCCTCCAACTTGTACAATATTTTCCAACAAGTTTTGATTCTTGTCATACTTGTCAATGAGCTCCTGACACCATAAACCATTAGGGCTAGTTAATAAATTCTAAATAATTTTAAATATAAAAGCATCATTCATTAGCTAAGTTTGTGTAACACCCCACTAATATGTGTCGATAATCATATCAGTAAGACGTTAAAATTTTGACACTGAGTACACACAAAAACTAATATGACATAACAAAATTTTATACATCGCAATCTATAGTTAAAAATGTATACAACATATACACCTATAAATAATGCACAACAAATAGCAAGATCAGGTACGGTCTTCAAGCCATTAACTCATCCAAGTCTCTGATCCTGGCCTTCTCACAAATTCTTCACTTATACCAGGGTACTTGAAAAACGATAATATGATTGGGATGAGATTACTAAATCTCAGTGAGTCCTCCTATCCTATAGATCCGCTCGGCTCTAC
The DNA here is from genome assembly GCA_963859935.3 of Lathyrus sativus. NCBI lineage: Eukaryota > Viridiplantae > Streptophyta > Magnoliopsida > Fabales > Fabaceae > Lathyrus > Lathyrus sativus. Next base: position 453,708,635 of record OZ012736.1, on the reverse strand, counting down.
AGGGTGCATAATCATATACGGATCCACCATTGATTCGAGGTTTCCTTACTTACCATTTCAGTAATGCATGGATATCACATAATATTGAATTGGAAGTCTCTTGACTATCCGATCCCAAATAACCAACATAGCATCAAATTGGAAGTCCCTTGACTATCCAATCATACTTCGTAACACACAATAAAGTTAGCACAACTACATATGCATACCCGTACCCGTGTACGAGAGAAACCCTAAGTAGTGTATGCCTTCTACTAGGCTATGCAAGCACACCCTTAATGAGTAACTAAGTGCCTATCATAAACCCCCCTTGAACATGCAACATAAGCTTTTAATCCTCCAAGTCCCAACTAAGCACTCACCTTATACCAATCTGAATTTGATGGCTAAGAGATGGAAATGGTGATGATGTTTCACACACTTGCCATTGTTCTCGTTTCCATGATCACCAAGTTTCATACACATGCAAAAAGATGAAAACTTGAGCTCAAAATCCACCATCCTCATATGCAGATTTTCTGCATAATTCAGCATCAGACCTCCAACTTCAAATATGATTTCCAACCTTATCATAAACCCCAAGTACATGAAATTAGTATCCAAAATGAAGGAAATTTTGTCTAGTTTCTGAAAAATCAAGAATCACTTAGTTCTGAGTTTCAGGGAGAGAGTTATTACCTTCTAAATAGAGACATGTCAAGAATTCAAATTCTGCACAACTTCTTCAATTCTTTGAATATACACCCTTAACTCTTGCTTCTCAAACCCTAACTCTTCTTGAGAGTTTGATGAAATAATTTTGCTACGTAGTGGTATAATATGAGAACCTCAAACTATAAGCTCATCTAATTTTTTATAAGCTTGAAACCTCAAACTAATTTATTGAATAATAAACATTAACACATGCTCTTTGTATTCTATTTGTTTATTTACATTTTCTTCCCTATCCTAAAGTTCCTACAGGACGCACACTACTACCCTCAAAGAGGAAGTACTTCACAAACAAATGGTAAACTTGGTTAAACTAATCATCTCGTATAAATTGTAGATTTTCACATTAATTTCCATTTCTTTTAGTTGGCAATTTTTTTACTAATATTGAGAAGTACTAACTATTGTATCATGCAGTGTCATACGTTAGGCCTGAAAAATACATACTTGAATTTATGCTCGATGTACTGCAAAGGTATAAACTATATCATTTTATGATTATTTATCTTTTAATGTAAAAATTCTGTGAATCATTTTAATGTTATATTGATTGATTTATTTAAACATGTAGGAGTGACCCAGATGAGTTATTTGCTAAACCTATTAATTCTGATGTAAGTTGCTGCCATTTATTACTTCTTATCATTTTACTATTTAGATTTATTAATGTTATTTTTTTCAACAGGGGGCCCATAAACCGTTGGATTTTGCAACAATAAGAGCCAAAATCAACATGGAACATTATATGAGCATTGACTCATTTAAGGTTAGTGATTAACAAATTATCATGTTAGAAAAGGCCATTTTCATTTTTATATATTGATTTGTAAAATACTTTCAACTGAATATTCCAATTGTGCAGTTTGATGTGTATCGATTATGCTACAATGCTATGTATTATAATGACAAAGACTCAAGACATTACCAAGTGGTACGAATTAAATTAATAACAAGCCTTATATATTAAGAGTTATTGTTTACTTATAATGTATACTATTTTGTTGAACATAATGTATTTCAGGCTGAGGCTTTACATAGTCTTGCAACGAGAGTTTTTGAAGATACAAGTGTTCTTAACCTTCAACGGTTTCATTTGGAATCTTTACCAAAAAATACACAAGGTGGAATACCTCAAGTTGGAAAAAGGAAAACCATAGGGCATGCAAGGTTTCGTCACACTCTTCCTAGTAAGTCGCATGATTTCGTACTTTAACGAATTTAGTAAATTCTAAAAATTTATGATTAAAATCGTCAAAAATCATGTGACATGAAATAAGGATCACTCCTCAAGTTGTTGAACCATCTCTAGTACATGTCGCCAAAACACTTGATAATGAACATTTTTTGTTGTGTTTTTAGGGGATTCATCATCATATGCCTCTAACAATGTTTCCAGCACTGAACTAAATCCACATGCATTAGGAATAAATATTTCTGAACAAGAAAACTCGATTCCTGGTGCTAGTTCTCTTTTAAGCTACCAAGACAAAAGAGAATCCAACAAGAATGGTAATATTCTAAATCCTAACTTATCAGAAACCATATTACGTTTGGAGTAACAATATACAGTCACTCCAAGCATAATATGATTGATTTTATATATGTAACTTCTTTCTAAACCCATAAAATTGTGACTTGCAATTAGGTGGCGGTAGAAAATACGACTCCTCGATCACGATACCACAATTCTTGGACAAAAATGTGGCTTCAATTTCAAAGGATATTGGTGCTGGTGCTGGTGCTGGTGCAAGTTCAAGCCAAATGGAATTTTGGGCTTCACAAGATGCAAACTTTTCAACAAGGGCTAATAATGCAAACAACTCTTTCCCCTCACAGAAAAATCAGTATGGACACTTTCAAGGGTTGGTGAGTCCATCAACAATTTATTTCAATGAAACTAATGAGAATGAATTATTCCAAGCCAAAAAGTTCTTTAGTACTTTTCCTGTAAATAGTTATAGTGAGTTGCAAATGATTCTTGGTCAGGCATATCCTATGGGCCCATTTCCTATGTTACAACATTCCATATCATCATCAGGTCCTATTACATCTAGTAGCAATGTAATGAGAGGAAATTTGAAAGAATCAGAAGGGGAGGGAGAAAAGAAAGAGAAAGATGGAGAGGGTACAAGTACAAATGATGGTGAAATTAAAGAGCTGGATTTGGATCTTAAGCTCTAGGTGGGTTTACTGGTGACTATTGCATTGGTTTTACTGAATTATGAAAAACATCAATATCGTTTAATTTGGTTACTTGAACTTATTTGCTGATTTGTGTGTAAGCCAAATTTGAGTTTGTTTTGTTGGATCATAACTGTGTTTAAGTTTGTTTTGTTAGATCATAGCCTTTGTTGGATCATAAATGAATCTCATGTTTTGTTGTTTAATCATAGCTTTTGATTTTCTGGCTTTGCTATTGAAATAGTTTGACATTTTGAACTTGTGCAGGTTTAATATATTTCTAGTTCTTATAAAACAAGATTATGAAAATTGAAAAGAATGGTAGGAAGTAGCTTGAATATTAGTAAGTTTTGGAAGGTTAAAAACATATTCAATAAAAAAAAAAAAACATATTCAATAAAATTTTGTTGTCAAGTTTCCAATATGGGTTATACCTTTGTATTTATACCCTATATCCAATATTGTACCTTATCAAAAGGACCTTTTTCAATATTTTACTTTCCTGTTTATCATAAATTTAGAAAAATTGTTATTCTTACACTAAAATTATATACCTACACCGTATTTTTCTGTTCACATATACGATAAAAAGTGAAATATTATAATAATATATTTTTTAAATAAAAAATAAAATATTATTATTTTAATATTTTTTTTATATTTTTAATTTTTAAATTAAATGATATTGACATAAAATTATGTGATTAATCAATTTTATAATTGGATTAACCAGTCTTATACATTGTATTCACCAACTTTGTTTGTTATTAAAAATTATTTTTTTATATATGAACGTTTATTAACCAATTTTATAATTTCATTAACCAATCTTTTATATTGTATTAACCAACTTCATTGACTGTTAAAAATTATTCTTAATATTTGGACGCTTATTAACCAACTTAATAATTTCATTAATAAACTTTTAACATTTCATTAACCAATTTTAATTTATTACTAAAAATTATGTTTAACATTTAGACGTTTATTAACCAATTTGATCACTTCATTAACAAACTTTTTACATTTCATTAACCAATATTATTTTATTATTTTAAAGACATTGTTCGCGTACTATTCATGTACTAATTATTTACTCTTCACGCATTATTTTCGCATTGTTCACGTATCACAAATATTATTTTTTTAGTTATTAAAAAAATAAAAATATTATTCACCGGATAAATACGATAAACAATATTTGGTGTAAGTATTTAATGTAGAAAAGAGGTGTAGGAATAGCATACATGTAAATCTAACCTAAAAGTTATTAGTATATAAGCTAACAACTCCACCATTTTGTTTCTCTACGAAAGAAAAATGTTGAACTGCTACACTCCTTTGAGATTATACCATTTTGAACGATATAAAATGACAAATTGTGTTTCTACTTGGTGGAAAGTCTTTTACTCTTCATACAGTTGTGTTTCTACTTGGTGGAAAGTCTTTTACTCTTCATACAGTTGTGTTTCTACTTGGTGGAAAGTCTTTTACTCTTCATACAGTTGTGTTTCTACTTGGTGGAAAGTCTTTTACTCTTCATACAGTTGTGTTTCTACTTGGTGGAAAGTCTTTTACTCTTCATACAGTTGTGTTTCTACTTGGTGGAAAGTCTTTTACTCTTCATACAATTTGAAATCGGCCATTTGCTTAGTGAAAAGTGACATTTCTATTGCATAACGTGCAAATCTTTCTTGCAAAACCAAAGGTGAACATGTTATGGACATATGAGCCTTCGAGAAATACTATAAGTTATAATGGAAACTTTGTGAACCCCATTCAATTATCCTAAGACTGGATGAGAATTTATAAGTTCTAAGAAAGGTATGATTAAAAGGTTACTTATAGAATTCATAGGTAATGGAATAGGTATTTTGATAAGTGCAAAATTTACATGTTATAAGTGCAAAATTTACTTGTTTTATATATACAGATATTGAATTAAAAATTCAAGTAAACACATGAAATACCTCAATTTATCATGAAAAGATGATAAAAACACTTGTGTGGACTTTTTTAACAATATTATTCATGAGCACATGTGAATATGGTCCTATAAAGCATACAAAATCAAGCAAAAGAGATGCGAAGTTTGCAAGGAGAGACATGGACACAAGGACGGAGTCATAGATTTTAAGTTGTATGGGTCATATATTAATTTATAAATTTTATTGTAATATAATTACTGTTTGTTTTAAAGCATAAATAAATATATTATGCTTACATTTTTCATTTTTTTTTTGTAATTTTTTCAATTTTATATATATTTAGTTAACCATGGTACTAATAGTAATCTTTTGTGATGACATCTTAATTTTAAAATAAAACTTGTAAACAAAATTTATTTTTTAAAATTAAACACAAAATCAATTTAATTGTATTTTTTCCAAACATATTTTAATTTTCAAATTCACTTTCAAAATACATAAAAGATTCACAAATATATCAAATGAGACCTTAAACAAGTACTCATATATATAATATGAGTTTACGTCTAACAGACTTGCACCAATGTGTTACATGACTTGTACGGATGTGTTACTGCAAGAAACTATAATGTAGGAGAGCGTTGTAGTTTGTGCAAGTCATATAATATGATTTTATTCATGTATTTTTTTTTAAGCATAGTGGGGGCACATGCCCCCATACTCACATATGTCGCTCCGTCCCTGCATGGACATGCCTAGTAAAGCAAAGGTCATCACTTTTTCCAACTAACTAAAGACCTTAACCAACCATATGCAGTGATCTCCTCGCTAGGAGAGGAAGATAATCTCTTGGGAGAACTAAGGTAGAACAAAAGTAACCAAACCTTTTTTCAATGAAAAATTACTTAAGAAAGAAGAAAATTGAATCTCGTTAGGCAAAGATGAAAATCTCACATAGCGAAGCAAGGAAGTTTGAGAATACTTGTTGACTAAGTAACTTCAAATGGAAGAAGACATGCTCTCTAGGTGAAAACAGAGCTCGCCTAGCGAGATATGGAGGCACGAGCCTACTTGGATGAATGGAAGACAACTTTTTGAGGAAAAAGAAAAACTCGATAGTCGAGCTAAAGGTCTTGCTAAGCGAGACTGCTACTATCAACCCCTATCAATAGAAAATGAAACCAGTTTATAAGGGAGACTTTTGAAATACTAAGGTTGTTGTATTTACATAGAAACATATCAAGAACAACATGAGAGAGAGAGAGAGAGAGAGAGAGAGAGAGAGAGAGAGAGAGAGAGAGAGAGAGAGAGAGAGAGAGAGAGAGAGAGAGAGAGAGAGAGAGAGAGAGAGAGAGAGAGAGAGGTAAATCATTGTCTAAGAAATCGACACAGATGACATTCAACTTCTTTCTTATAGGTTTTCATTGTAGTCATTTGAATATTCAAGTATCAATATTTATCATGGATTTTTATGTAAATATATGCTTTAATGTTGATGAAATTCTTTGTGCTTAATGCTTGTTTTAGAGTAGCTAACTATAACATATTTTCATGATTTTGGAATGATACCAAGAGATACTTTTCATCATTAGATCCAAGATATTCATATGCTAGAAGCTAAAGTCTAGACATATATTTAAATCAAGCATCCACACATATTATCAAATCTCAATGCTATCATACTGGTTAATAGGTTGAGGCTCGTTTATCAGATAATATGATTGATTTCACGATGATGATTTAGAGATAAACAAAAAATACAAAGCGATAAATGGTAATATTATATGCTTATTTAAAATATATATTACTAATCACGATAGTACATAAATACAATACGATGAAATCTAACCCCGACAAGTTTTCTCATCTATCAAAACTCAAATCATATTTACCATTATTTTAGTATTAATTTCTCAACACAAACAAACTTTTACAACCCTTTCTTAAAGTAATAAGCAATATTGATCAACTTTTGAAATTGCATCAGTCTAGGTGGAAACGATAATCGAAATACATTCTTACTTTTGTTCTACGATAAAATGGCACCGTTGTCGGGGACTAGCATTTAGATTTTATACAACATTGCGATATTTTTATCTTTTTAAAGTAATTTGTTCATAACCACTGATAATTATGAATATTTTATTTTATTTTTTGAACTAACCGACTAAAAGTTATTGGATAGTTTTGTTACAAGTTGTTTATGTGAAGTTAAACTCCTGAAGATCAACTCTTGTTTGATTTTGAGATTGAAAGAACCGAAAGAAGAACCAGAAAACAAAAACAACTAGCCAAGATAAAAAAATCAAGCAACTACGTTTATTTTAACATCTTCAACCATACCAAAAGAAATGGCAGATCTTGGAAACAATTATCCAAGTGTAAATAACAATGTTGAAAACAATGGAAACTAGAATAAAAACAATGGTCGCGGCTTACCTTGCCATAATAACAGGAGATGGATAACACATATAGTTTGACCTTAGAGGAATGCACGAAAAGCTAAGTTGAAAACACGATTTCTACAAGTTTTATATGTTAATCCTTTCGCAGGGTTAGACCATTAAGATTCATATACACATCTCACTAAATTTTACGAGTTATATGGAAATTTGATGCAGCTTAAGAAGAAGAAGAAGAAGAAGAAGAAGTAGTGTTCATGATATTATTCCCACATTCATTAAATAGAAAGGCAAAAGAATGGTATTTAGATCACCTAATACAGGTGATGATTAACTAGAATACTCTAGAGGAAAATTTTCAAAACCAGTTCTTCCTATATTAAAAAATTCATTAAAGCAAAGACTACAATCGATGTGTTTTTCTAAAGAGCATCAAAAACATTATGTGAAGCTTAAGATCGATACAAATTCATGCTACAAAGATGTTCCAACCGTAGTTTTGATGACCACACGCAGATAAACATATTTAGAAATGGATTATATTAATAACAAAAGTTGCTATTAGATGTTACCATTGGAGGTTCTTTGATGTCTAAAATTCTTAAGGACGTAATTGCAATCATGGAGAGAATAACACTGAGTGATCATCAAGTTCAATACAATGGAGGTTCATCATAGAAGAAGAATGGCATCATAGAGGTGAATACCAATGATGCAATTGTAGCATAAAATAAGTTGTTAACTCTTATAATTGATGAGCTTGCAAATCAATTATCCAAGCTACCTCAACAACTAAAATAAATGCATGAAATGCCTAAGCATAAGAAGATTGCATAATATGAATTACGTAGAGGAGATCATCCAACTAGATTCTGTCCACCAGCCGAAGAAGAAGTCAACTATGTCAACAACCAACAAAGTTCAGGACAATACCAGAATAACAACTTTCAGCAAAGTAAATAATTACAACCAAGGGTGGAGATCATAAAGAGTTAAGTTCAACTGACAACCATATTAGAACTATACTCAAGTTATTCTTTAGTAAGATAAGCTATCAAAATTAGAAGACACCTTGAACCATTTCATCCAAATGTCGATGGTAAATCAAAAGAATATGAATGTTTCTATCAAAAGTTTGGAAACAAAAATGGGTCAATTATCAAAACAAATAGCTGATCAACCAAGTGAATCTTCCAACACCAATATATAAAAAAAACCAAGGAACATTGTAATGGTGTTGAAAAGGTAAAAGTTGAAAAAGCTGTTGAAAAGGCCATGGAGTAGAAGAACAAGTAAAAGAAGAAAGTTGCAACATGGTCATTCTACAAGACCTACCTGAAGGGGAAAAGGATTAAGGTGAAAAATCTCATTACCTAGTACCATAGGTGATGTAAAGGTTGGTTATGAAATCATTAAGTCACGTGCCAGCAGAAATATGATACCATTATTAGTGGCACATAAAATCAATGATTTCAAACTTAAACAGAAAATAATGTCATTTCAAATGGTGGACAAGTCACTTAAGAAGTCGGTGGAAATAGCTAAAGACTTCTTGGTTAGAATAGACAAACTCCTATTTTAGCTAGACTTTATGGTAATGGACTTCTTGGATATTGAATTTTGTTGTAATTCACAACAAGTGGTGCGGTGAATATGGAGCAAAGAGATATTGTTGTCAAGTGAGCACCATGGTTAGTAGATGGCAGGTTGAGAAATTTTCTGGTAACAACGACTTTGGGTTGTGGAAAATTAATATGCAAGCAATTTTAATTCAAGAGAAGCGTATCGATGTTTTGAAGAGTGAAGCATTGATGTTTGCAGGGCTTACACAGGTACATAAGACCGAGATGGTAGATAAGGCTAGGAGCGTCATTATTTTGTGCCTCGGGGATAAAGCTCTAAGAGAAGTCGCCAGGGAGCAAGTTGTGGTTGCTATGTGGGAAAACTTGAATCATTGTATATGAAAAAGTCTTTGACTCACAGGTTGTATCTGGAACAACAACTCTATTCATTCCGAATGGTGGAGAACAAATCCATAGCTAAGCAGCTCATAGAATTTCACAAGAATATCGATGATCTTGAGAATATTGAAGTGAATATTGATGATGAGGACAAGGTTTTTCTCCCGTTGTGTTCATTACCCATATCCTTTGAGAACTTTAAGGATGCCCTTCTATGGTAAAGAAGGTACTATTACTTTGGATGAAGTCCAGACGGTGGTGAAGTCCAAAGAATTTTCAAAGTCGAAAGATTTGAAGATTGAAGATAGTGGTGAAGGATTAAATGTGTCAAGAGGAGGAGGTGAGCTTAAAGGGATGTCCAAATCAAAAAGGTCTGGAAAGTCAAAGGTAAAATGTTTTAGTTGTTAGAAAATAGATCACTTTAAAAGGAATTGTCCTGAAAGAAAGGTCAGTGAAAATTCTGTTCAAGTTGTAGTTGCATTGGGTGAGGAAGGTTATGAGGATGCCGAAGCACTAGTTGTATCATTTTGGAAACTGAAGATAGTTGGGTCATTGACTCAGGTTGCACTTATCACATGTCTTTAAGAATATAATACTTTGAAGATGGTGCAAGGTGGAGTAGTTCGCCTTGGAAATAATAAGGCATGCAAGGTTCATGGTATTGGTAAGGTCAGATTTAAAATGTTTGATGATCGTGAAACTCTTATTCACAATGTGAGGTATGTTCCAGAACTCAAGCGAAATTTGTTATCTATAAGTATGTTTGATGATCTAGGCTATTGTACTAGAGTTGAACGTGGAGTATTGAAGATTTCGCATGATGAATTGATTATTTCTAAAGGGTCTAAAATATGTGGTCTATATATTTTAGAAGCTTCAAATGTTATTATTCATTCATCGTTAACTAGTGGAGGCTTTTATGACAAGGAAGAGCTATGGAATTCGAGTTTAAGGCGTTATGAATGCCTTGAGAAAGTTTCAGAGGAGTACAATGAATTTTTCAGAAATCAAGGGATAAAAATGCATGTTACCGCCGAGTTGTTATTGAGTTTTTAGGAAAAAGCTAAGGTTAAAACAACTTACTTGGTTGGTAGAGAATTTCTTCAGAAGAAGAATAATGAAAATCAAAGGAGAAACCTGGGAGAAACTATAATGGAGAAAACTTAGTTTGAAGTGGAGTTTCCTACTATGGATGCTAATAGCAGTGAAGTAACGGTTACAGAGATCTCTGATTATCATTTGACTCATAATAAGGTAAGGAGTGTTATTGTAGCATCTCAAGGGGACGATTATGTTAGCCTTGGATATTATGTTTTTAATGTGGCTGAAGGAATGCAAAATAAAAGAAGAAAAACCTTCAGGGAGGCATTTGAAAATAGGTGGAGTCAAGGGTGGTTGAAAAATCATACTTGTAGGCTTGTTAAATTACCTAGGCAGAAAAGGATAATTGGGAACAAGTGGATGCAAGTTGCAAGATTAAGATTCAATGGTTGCTTGAATTTGATCAAAGTTATTGATTAAATTTTCAACTTGGTAGAGAGCAACAATGTTGTTGATTGTTAAATTGATATCAACACGGTTTAAAGTCAAGGTGGAGATTTTTGTAAATGTGTCTTAAAACCTTTGTTGATGAAGAGAAAGAAAATATATTTTGGAGATTGCATTTACTGCGAAAATCAAACAAAAAGTCGAGAAAAAAAATCGGTCGATGAATAGTATCGTCTGTACGGTAAATAGTATCATCTATACGGATGAATAGTGACGTTCGTACGATAAATAGTATTATCTGTACGGTGAATAGTATTTTTGAGTTTTCGGGCTTTTTCAATTCACTTCATGGATCCATGTGATTTTAGGCTTTGTTTATTGGGTATTTGCTATTATAAATATGTATCTCATATATGTTTGGTGTGTGTCAATCTTAGAGTTTTCACCAACAAGGGAGACCAAGGGTTTAAAGGTATAGCATAAGGTTTCAGCTATGCACAAAGAAAATCTTGGATTACACCTTGGGTTTGAGTGATTCATATATTGAGAGTTGGAGAGGTAGGGAAACACTTGGATAGAAAATAGGGTTGTTCTTGGGCGCCTTCAGGGTTGTTCTTGGGAACCTGAAGGCGAATGGTATTTTCTTGTAACTCGTCTGTAATCTCTTGTAACAACTTTCTAATTATAGTGAATTGGAGAGCTTTTCTCTCCCCCGGAGTAGATCGTTTGATCGAACTGAGTAAACATACCTTCGATTTTTTCTTGCCTTATTTTGTTATATTATCTGCATACGGATTATTATTGCTGAAGAACATTTATTTTGGTTGTTATTATTCTTTGCCTCACAAATTGATATTGAATTTTGTCGTAATTCACAACAAGATTCACCACAATATATATATTGAATTGTTGAAATTATATTGAATGAATTGTTGAATTCTAGAAAATATATTTATAATTTTGTGAAATTCTTTTATGAATTAATTATTTTATTTATTCTCTTTATGCATCTCTAATTTCTGTTAAATATAATTTTCTAAAAAAAAATAGTATCATTGTTTAGCATACAATTTATTAACAAAATGACATTTGAACAAATAAAAGTTATTCATTATTTATTTTAAATACTTATATTAATTTTTTAAATCTTAGACAAACGAGTATCAAGGAACTTTTGTGGTCCCTCAATAAATTTTATTACATATTAGACCTCGATTTTTAAAAATATTTAAATATTAATTATATATTTTTATGATATATTTTTTAAAAAAATGTTTTTCAAATAATATAATTCTTTTATAGAATGCTAATTACTTTTAAAATAATTTTATTAAACTAATATGTCAATAATATTAAATTGAGCATGTGAGTTATATAGTATCCTAGAAGTATTTGTGTCATATAATATGTGAAATTGGGCGATAACACTAAAAAAATCAACCAATTTAATAGAGATTTGAACTATATCTCTGATGAATTAATGGTAAAAAAATTATGATAGTAGAGATATGTAAACTAATATACATATATATTTATTGTTTAGATCTTAGTGTAGCGGAAAATTTTGAGATTAAGTTGTTGATTAATTCATCTCACAAAATAAGAGTCGACACTACACATTTATTTTATCTAAAGGAAATGAAAAGAGCGAACAAAACCTAAAGAAGTTCTAAAACAAAAACTAATAACAAAGACAATGTGAGGGGTTTGGTTATGCAAAGGAAAGATGTTAGCATCCAAAATGTCTATAGTACTCTATCAGAACCTCTTTGAAAATCTAGCATTTGTATTAAAAAGGTGTTGTTTGCAAAAGATGGGAGGTAAGAAGAAAAATATGTTTTTAATAATTTTGTGTTTGACAAGACTTCCTAAGCCTCGTGCCTACGTACCCACAAAGTATAATGGAGGATCAAAATCTCGTAGTTCGTGATAAAAATAACCAAAATTGTGCGTTATGATTCATTTTAAATAAAAAGAAAACTTGTCATTTTAAGGAGAAAACTTCAACTAATCACCCCAACAATGTGAAAATGGACCTTTTTATCACCATGAGAAGGACTCCAAGTAGGATAAAATCAACAAGTATGCCACTAGATCTCAAATGTGAAAAAAAATCAACTCATTTCAAACAATACTATGGGGATATGAGGATCACATCTCAACTATAAATGACTCATGTATAAACTTTTATGAAAAAAAGTTAAAAGAAAAAGTGCACAAGGGCACAAAAATGATTTGAATGGGTTAAGCATTTTTTAAGTCTTTTAAAAATGGTCTAAGTATACTTAAGATTGATTAAAACTTTATTAAGAAAATGAAGTTTGAAAATGCACTTGACAAAGTCAAAGTTTATTGTGAAAGTGGTTCTAGTTTGAAAGAAGAAGATTTTTTAAAAAGGGAGAAAGTTTTGAAAATTTAAGAAGGGGATGAGATGAAGAGACTACCCTACAGCAATAAAATAAAAGATAAGTAAGGAAAGATCTAATCAAGATACAAGCCTGTTTTCCGTGAAAATTAGAAAACAACCGCTGATCTTCCAAATCCAACTTTGGTGACTCATAGGATCGATCAAATTGATCCTAGGACATGTACTAAATTTTACTTAAAAGAAAATACTAAGAAACTGAACATTTCAACAATGTTTATGAGGAAAAGGTTAATGTAAATGTAAAGTTCGACTAAAATGAAAGGACATGCAATTGTAGGAAACAAAGTAAAGAGCCTTTAAAAACACTTAAACAAAGTAAAACATAACGCCAGAAAGATGTAAATTGCAAGGAAGTAAAAGATAAACTCTTTAAGATAAAGCAAAATAAGTTTCATTAAAACGTAGGAATGGTGTTTTTTACATGACGTACATTCTCCCAGAACTCTTTTCTCGACACTCGGATACTTTGAGTAAATTTTGGAGTGACTTGTACATAAGTAAATTACAACATACTGAATTTCATTGCTAGAACCTCTATTTATAATAATACAATTAACTGCCATTAACCTCCTAAAATGATCAGCTCATGACAAGTGTCACACTGCATGTAGTTTCTTGCTGGATGTGCGCCACTTGTCTCGTTCAGCAATGAGAAAGCATAACTACTCCCTCCTTTATTTGAATTTCAAATTTCACTAATATTTGGCCAGCAGTCTTGGTCGAAGGTGATCTCTTTAATGTTTAGAAATATTTTCTAAGTCCCAAATACTTTAATATTTCAACCACTCGAAGGTTTTTTCACATTCCTTTGACAATTTAATATTTCTCTCAAACCTTTTAATTTAATGTGGGCGTCGAATTTGTGAGCTAACAAATTGCCCCCCAAAAAATGTCTTTTTCGACCATGTTGAAGAAAAATACTATTTTTTGACATCATCCAATTCGACGTCATCTTTCGACCTTTACATAGATGTCGATGCAACTGACTGCCCATGACTTGAAAGAAAACTGTTCAGCTACTTTTCACGCACGTACATGACGTCATGGCCCATTATGAACAATTTCTTGGAAACCCCACAAAATTCCAGACCATCATCACTTTCTTAGGACCTATGAAATCGTAGGTCTAGGCAATAACTGCCACCGCCCCCACTTTTATTCCTGGGACGCCGCGTGTCCCACTACTCTTAGCCTTCAATGATGAATAGTGGCTTTTGCTTACTTCAAAACGTCTTATAAATAATTTCATCATAAATCATTTTAACTTTTTTCCCACTCAAGCAATTACTACGCATCTCTTCCAAACACTCCTAATCTTCTTCAGTAAACTCATTCTTTACTAAACTTCATCAATGGCGTCCTCCGCTGCTGCCACCCAAGATCAGAAGAAGAATCCCCAGGCCAAAGGACTAAAGACTGTGCCACTACTTCCTCCCTTTTCTACACTGAGAGGGCCTAAGATGGTGAAGAACCAACAATTTATCCCTGAACCCCTTAAAGAAGAGAAGAGGCATATTTATGAATCACAACTAATGATCCCTATAACTGTTGTAGTAAATCCTTCACTTTAGCTGGCCCTTTGTCTCTTTTACGAACCAATTATTCAACCCTCGGTGACTTCTTTCCCTCTTATCGTAAAAACAAACCTTTAGGGTAGAAGGATCATACCAAAGTACCCACTGAAGGTCCTAACAGCTTGAATTTACACAATGTAGACCTTAAGCATCTAAATGATGGATCCAGATTGTTTAGAGCTACCCCTTACTTCAAAGACTCTGATCTTTACCTGAACTGGTTGACCAAAGTAGAAAAGGTCAAAGCAGATGCTTGGAAGAGAACCGGGATTTACGAATTGATCATGATGTCGAAAGCAAGTCCTACCTACTACCCCATTCTGCTGGCCTCTTCCTTATACTTCTGGGATATTGCCCATTACACTTTTCACCTTCCTTGTGGGATGATGACACCCACTCTATTTGACCTAGCCACTATCACAGGGTTAAAACCTCATGGATTGGTTTATGATCCTGAAGTGGATTGTCAAGACACCATAGGGTTTTCGACCACCAAGCACATATACATCCATTTCATCAATCATTATCACAACAAGCAAATCAAAACTGTCGAAGATCAAGAACACGTAGCATTTCTAGCTATGTGGCTCTCTCGTTGCGTTTTCTGTACAAAATCATTGCAGGTAGCGAGGAAGTACCTCACTTTAGCCAATCAACAGCACCTAAATCGAGGTATCTGCCTAAGTAAAATGATTATGGCCAGTCTGTATGAGTCTCTGAGTGAAGGCGCTGGTCGATTAAAAATCCAAGAAAGCATCAGGAACCTCTTGCTGTCGGGGCCTTTCTGGCTACTCCAACTTTGGCTTAATGCCACATTCGAGACTAGCCTTCCCAACAAAGGAGTAGTCGATGAAGAAGACCCTGAGATAAAAGGGAGACGAGTTGAATGGACTCGATTGGTCAAACTAACCCCTAGTGAAGAGGGACAAACACTTAGGGTGAATATCTCTGCCTTTATTAAGATGTTCGCAAAGCGCCGCGAGTTTACCCCACGGATGACTCCATTCACAGAAAGGAAATATGGCCCTGAATGGTTCACTAGGGATTTTCCTCATGCGTCCAAAAAACATGAAGCAGAGTCGATGCTTGTCTGGGAAGGTTTTTTAATTCCTCGACTGATAGTCCACAAACTTAACCTCTTGAGGGGCCAAGTAGCATTGATGGCCTACCAGTCAAACCTTGTATCTCGACAGTTTGGCTTAGTCCAAATGTTGCCCAAGTGCCTATATGACAAGAAAGCTCATGTGATCCTCCACAATACTGTCTTCAGTACTATAGAGAGTTCGACGCATCTTGCTCGACATGCTCACAAATCCCTTCTCACGCTTGTTTACTTCGAACCTTCTTACCTTTGCACCCAAGAATTCTATAACTGGTGGTCGAGGCACTCATTAAAGAGATTCAAGCCTTCCATAAGTACTTTGAAACTTCTTATTAACCAAATGATGTTAGTCGAACCATCCGCGAAGCCGCTGTTACGTCGAAGGAAAATTTTTCAAAGAAAATGG
Source organism: Lathyrus sativus (assembly GCA_963859935.3). NCBI lineage: Eukaryota > Viridiplantae > Streptophyta > Magnoliopsida > Fabales > Fabaceae > Lathyrus > Lathyrus sativus. The sequence continues at coordinate 453,692,454 of OZ012736.1, read as the reverse complement.
AGAATTTAAAAATCCCTTCGTGCATTCCTCCTGAGAAACGTTATGAAGTGGCTTTCGCCTTATTTCCCCCAAAGACTCCTCGACTGCCAACTGCTGACTTTGGAGTGGCTCTTGCCCCTCCATTTCCAAATTGGTTTATCTATGGGGATTCTATAAAAATCCTTCGTCAGTAGTCGAAACCCAAGGCCCAGTGGATGGTTCCAACTAAAAAGACGCTCAACAGTTTCAAAGGGCACCTTCATGTCGGTATTGAAGATGTTCGCATCGAATATGAAATCCTTGAAGGTTTTCATCCTTAGATTTTAGATTCCTTTATCTGAACTCTATTGTTACTAAATTATGGCAACGTTGTTTGTTTTGTAGCTGCCCCGAAGAAGAATCCACCTCAACCACGGGCTGAAACAAAGACTGAAGGCCACAAGGTACTTTACGTGCCTCTTTCTTTTGTTAATATGTTCTTGATTGCTTATAATACTTCTTAGTAACTTAGGCGTCTCACAAACCACCTCTAACACCTCAAAAGAGGGTGAAAAGATCCTCTGCTCAAATCATCATCGACTCAGAGGATGATGAAGAATCTCCTCCTGAGGAATTAAAACTGAAGAAGAGGAAGAGAACTAGCCAAGGGACAAATATTACTGGTAACCTATCTGACCCCTCGACGGCTAAGGTCTCTAAAATGGCTACACCCCTTAGCGGTGGTGTGGAAACCTCCACCAAGGGCGCCTCGACACCAGGCACAGTCTTTATTGAGAGTGACAATTCTAGTCCTGCTGACGAGGGTGCCAAGGTAAATTATGCCTCAGTTTTCCTTGAAGTCCTAGCTTACTTGCACCTTGTTCCTTTTCACCATGACTTATTTTCCTTTTGATTCAGGATGATACAGGTGGATCGAAGCCAATGTTGGACAAATCTCCTTCCCCAACCACCATCTTAAATAGCCAAGGTGAGCCTACTTACCATCCCACGTCTGATTTGGGCTCTGGCATGAGTTCACTTGGTGAAATTAATAAACCTGGCCTTGAAACAGCTCCTCCTTCGCCTACAAAAACTGCTACCCAACAATATCAAATTGATAATTGATAACGCGAAATCATATCGTTTATTTAGCTTGATTTACATGCATTTATTTGCGAATATTGGTAATTTATCTTGATTTAAGTTCTATCATACGGTTAATTTACTATGTTTTGCAGATTGTGGAGAATTTGGATTAAAGAAAGAAAAGAAGAAGAAATGGAAGGAAAAGAGATAAGAAAAACAGAAAATAACAGAGAAACGGATTTTGTGCATGTGACGCTCGTCACAGCATCATCAAGGTCGTCACGTGCATGACGGTCGTCACAGACTCCACCACGACCGTCACGATCATCACTTAAGCGTAACGGTCGTCACAAGCTTATCAAGGTCGTCACGACCCCAAAGTTCTGTTCGTGCAAAATAGAAATGGCCACGAGCACGTTCAACTTAACTTCTTCCTGCACTTTCTCCACTAACTGCCTATTACTGGAAGTTACTCCCACTTTCCCCATAACTCATGCATGATCTCTGGAAGTTGAGAAATAAAATATCTCCTATAAATAGGCCTGAGATTCACAGCATTGGGAGGGGGGCTTCGACGTATCGAAGTGCTGTCGAAATTTCTATTGAAGCCATTTTTATTGTTTCTTTTATTTCCTTTCCTTTTTTCCTTTAGTTCAGAATATTGTAATTTCTTTCTACACTTTTATTTTGCCATAGTAGAATCCTGCCGACATTGTGGGGGACTACTCGAGAATTCAATTTCAGTACTACTTTCCAGGTTCTTATTAATTGAATATTTATTTTGTTTCTATCATAATGCATGTTTTATTATTTTAATGTTTATGTTTATTCCCCTTTGCATTAGTTATCATGTCTAGCTAAACTAGTTTTATCGGTATGTAATCGAATTAGTAGGACGGGATTCGATAATACCCAGTGCACCTTCCCTTTTTACAAACACCTTTCTGGGCGTAGTTTTTAATCAAAATCTTCTAAATAAATCTTTGTCGCGAAAGCGAGAAATTATTTACAATAGTTTTGCCACGAAAGTGGGAAATTCATTAAGGCACGAGCCGACACGCGAAAGCTGGGGTTCAAACCGGATAGTAAGAACTAGGCATTGATTTTAAACACAGCGAAAGTGCTTTAAGAGAAATCAAAACTTACTTATTTTCAAAGAGTAATTTTAACCCCGAATGGGACTGCGAGAGCGTACATTCCGCCTTAGAATTATGATCCGAGTCAACAATCATCGTGAGGCAAAGGTCTTTAAACGAGTATTTTCTCCTGAAAAGTGTTTGCAAAGACTAAAAAGCACCGGCGACCTGTCGAATCCCCGAAAACTAAAGCATTACATACCGATATCCCTTTACCGCTCTTCCTTAAACCGATAACCTTTATTTTCCTTTAAATTTAATTTTAATCGCATTTAACTTTCCTAATTCCATTTGTCTTAGATTTACGCTGCAACAATAGATAACGGTAGGTTGACATTGGTCTCTATGGGTTCGATAAATATTTTATATTACTTTGATATTTTCGTGCACTTGCGGACGCATCAATAATTCTGATCATGAAGAAGATGATGCGTAATTGAATCTTGAGACACACGATACAAGAGACGTCCCAATGGAGGAAAATACATCCTTAGCTTATGCAGACAATTACCCATTGGGTAACACTTTTGGCGTCGAAAATGTTGATCCAGCAGGGAGCAAGGATATAGAGGAAGACGAAACCAAGCATCAATCTAAATTGGACAGCCATAGTGATGAGAATAATGGAGATGAAATGGATGAAGACAAGGGAGATGATGGTCAAAGTGAAGAGGAGGAAACTGGGAAAGGTCCAAACAATGAACCAACCCAAGTCGAGGTTGTTGCTACCACAGCCATCGTTGCGGCTAAAGAAGGCAAAGCAATGCCCACTATATGTGGAGTGGTCCTTACTGAAACAGAGCTCAATGCCTTGAAAATCATCAACCCTCGACAGTACATCAAGATCCTTCTTGGAAGTCGAGGAAGTTCTTCTTGCAAGACTCTGAGTACTTCAACTTTGGAAGATCAAGCTTCGAGCAAGCCTGAAGAGAATATCCTCCAAAAGATTAAAGAAAAAATATTCAAAGGTAACCTTTTCACTATCTTGCAAATGGACCACATCACCCACCTTTCTATGAAGAATCTCTTTCAACAAGTGGACATTCATGTTATATCCCCTGAATCTGCTAGCATTATCCTAGAACTTGGCACCATGATTGGCCAAGTCTATGGGGATCTCAAGCAGCTGCCTCAGATTGAAAAAGCCATTTCGACCAAAGTTGGGAGTGAGGCTGTCGTTTGGGCTGCTGCTGCTGAGTCTGAGAGCAAGGTAGCAGAATTGGAGGAAGCAAAAGACAAGAACAAGAAAGAGATTGCCTCTAATAAAAAGAACATTTCTTCCTGGGAGCGAAAGATTAAGAAACTTCGAAGCAAGATCTCGAAGGCTAAGAAACGGAACACTGAGCTATCTGCCTTCGACTATTTCAGCCTCTCGAAAGAGCTTGATCATGCCATCACTTTCACTGAGGAAGCTCAACAATTGAAAACAGAGGTTGCCCGTCTGAAGTCCGACAAAACCTTGTGTGAAAGGCGCCTCGAACTCCAGAAGTCGAGATATTTCAAAATGAAAGAAAATATCCCTTTTTATCTTGTTACTACTTTTGTAATGTTTACTTTTGGCCATCATATGCCATAGTCTTTCAGACTTAATTATGTAATGATTTGAGCCATTTTGGCATTATAAATACCATTTTTGGCTTTGCTTTATATATTGAATTATTCTCTAGAGATTTTAATTTCTTGAAGCGCTGGTTTGTATTTTTCAAATACTTGTCATTTACTTTCAAAATTCTCTTATCTTCGTTTAATTCATCGACTTCATAAGCTTCATTGAAGAACATTTGCGTGATTTGAAACGGGCCTTCCCACTTTGGGGACCATTTGCCCAAAGCCCTGACCTTTCGATCCATAGGCAAAATTACCCTCCAAACTAAGTCTCCAGGCGAAAAGGTCTTAACCTTAACCTTTTTATTGTACGATTTTTCTACCCTCTTCTTTTGCCTCCTCAAAAGTTCTAGAGCTTTAAGTCTTTCCTCATCTAAATCCACCAACTCATCCAACATCATATTCCAATAAGTCTGGCGAGGAATTTCATGATGTCTCTGAATCCTAATTGACTGCAAGCAGATCTCAACGGGTAATACTGCATTGTGGCCAAAAGTCAGTCGAAATGGAGTGCTATTGGTGGCTTCTTTGGGAGAGGTTTGACATGCCCAAAGGATCTGGTCTAACGTCTTGTGCAAATTTTTAGGCTTCTTTCCCACATGTTTTTTTATCAATCCAATCACCACTTTATTAGCTGCTTCGACTTGACCATTAGCCTGGGCGTAATAAGGTGTCGAGGTTAGGAGTCTGAATCCCATCTCCTTAAAAAACTCCTGCACCTTTCAACCGGTAAACACTGACCCTTGATCTATCGTAATTTTTCTGGTATTCCAAACCTGTGAATGATGTACTTTTGAATGAACTCGATGACGTCCTCTTGATCCACCTTTGGTAGAGGTACCGCTTCGATCCACTTCGTAAAATAGTCAATTCCTACCAGGATATACTTCTGATTTTTAGAGGATGCTGGTTGAATCTCCCCAATCAAGTCCAAATCCCAACCTCTAAAAGACCATGGTTTGACTATAGAGTGTAACTCGCTTGCTGGGACATGTTGTATGCCAGCATGGACCTGACATTCCTGGAAACCCTTGGCAAATTCAATGCAATCTTTTAACATGGTAGGCCAATACACGCCTTGAAGAAACAACAACCATTTCATCTTATAGCCTACCCAATGTGCCCCACATGCCCCACTACGGACCGTCAAAAGGGCCAGATATGCCTCAGATTCGCTAAGGCTTTTAAGTAAGACCTCTTCAGGGGTCTTTTTAAACAACTCGTTTCCTAGAAGAACGTAACTTAGAGCTTGATACTTAACCTTTTGCTCTATAGACGTTGATGGATTACGTAAGTATTCGACCAAAGGCTTCCTCCAGTCTTTATCCGCCAAACTATCCACTGCAAAATCTCAAAGTTCTCTTCGTCAGCATATCCAAACTTCGTTAATTCTAGATCTGATGGACGTAATCCAACAGACACAACTTTACCCCTAGCTTAGATTGCTTCCTGTAAGCTTTCCTTCGAAACCTTATACCCAGAGGCAATCTGTGCTAAGTCATTTGCTACTTGATTCTTTAGTCGAGGTATATGTCGAAAGCTTGCCATTTCAAATTTTTTCAGTAGTCTGTTGGCTATTACAAAATACATGATAAGATTTTCTTTAACACACTTGTACTCCTTTGTAATTTTCTTTATAACTAACTCTGAATCTCCCATTATTTCGAATCGGGTTACCCCTAATTCTAACAAAATTTCAAGTCCTGCTATCAAGGCCTCATATTCAGCCTCGCTGTTAGAGCAAAGACCTTCGACTTTATACTTAAATTTTGTTGGAATTTTTTCAGGAAAAATAATTAGCACGCCAATGCATGTCCCCTATTTATGGCTGAAGCCGTCGAAGTATAGCTTCCAAGGTTCTAGTTCGACGTAATTCAAAGCGCTTTCATTTATGGAGTGGTCAACAATAAAGTCTGCTACCACTTATCCTTTAACTACCTTCAAAGGCTTATATGTTAAAGAATATTCAGTTAACGCTAGTGCCCACTTACCTATTCGACTATGCAAGATAGGTTTAGACAACATATGTTTGATAACATCAAAGTGAGACGAAACATAAACATCAACTGGTTTTATATATTGCTTCAGTTTTGTACAAGAGAAATACAAGCATAGACATAACTTTTCTATCATGTTATACCTAGTCTTTGCATCATTCAAAAGTCTACTGAGGTAGTAGATGGATCTTTCGACGTCATTCTCATCCTCCTGAGCCAACATGCTCCCTAAAGGTTTGTCTGATGTTGCTATGTATAGCCTCATATTCCTGCTCCTACAAGGTGGCGAAAGAACTAGAGGATGGCTCAGGTAGTCTTTGATCTTGTCGAAGGATTCCTGTTGATCTTTCCCCCATTCAAACCCTTCTTTATTGAATCGAAGCAATGGTGAAAAGGCCTGCATTTTTCCGCTTAGGTTTGATATGAACCTTCTCAAGAAGTTTATCTTGCTCAGCAGTGACTACAGCTCCCTTTTTGTTGATGGCGCTTTCGCTTCCATGATGGCTTTAGTTTTATTTTTGTTAATCTCGATCCCCTTTTTATGGACCACAAAACCTAAGAAGTCCCCTGCCTGCACACAAAACACACACTTAAGAGGATTCATCTTAAGATCATATCTCCTCATCCTCTCAAAGGATTGTCGAAGATGGCCCAAGTGCTTTTTCCTTGAAAAAGACTTAACCACAATGTCATCAATATATATTTGCATGAAAGTCTCTATATAATCATGGAAAATTGAGTTCATTGCTCGCTGATACGTTGCCCTAGCATTTTTTAGACCAAAAGGCATCACTACCCATTCGTAGGTGCCTAAGGCTCCAAGACATCGAAAAGCTGTTTTGGGGACATCATCTTTAGCAATGAAAATCTGATTATAACCAGAGTATCCATTCAATATGCTGAGGTACTCATATCCTGCGGCAGAACTGACTAGCATTTCTGCCACAGGCATAGAATATTCATCCTTAGGAGTTGCTGAATTTAAATCTCTAAAGTTTATGAAAACTCTTAGAGATCCATTCTTTTTAATAACAGGGACAATGTTAGCCAACCATTCGACATACCTGGAAGTGCAGATGAACTTGCATCGAAGGAGTCTTTTGACTTCCTCTTTTATTTTTGAGAGAATTCCCGGGGTGAAACGCCTTTGATTTTGTTTGACTGGCTTCTTCCCAGGCTTGATTGGCAGTTTGTGTTCGACGAATTCTCTCTTCAAACCAGGCATCTCATCATAATCCCAAGCGAAACAATCTTTATACTCTCGCAGTAGCTGAATGATTTCGACCTTGAGTTGTGGGTCGAGATTGGCACTCACGTATGTTGGTCTTTTGGTCACCCCTTCTCCTAGATCGACTTCTTCCAATGGGTCTTGCGCTAGCATCTTGACATCATTTGCTAGTGGATCCTTTTCGAATCCCAGAGGCTCTTCATCATAGATGGCATCAAGCCTCTGGCTTTTCTCCACATCCTAAACCTTGTCAGGTGGTTCTGGGTCGAAGGCCTTACCAGGACCTTCTTGGTGAAAATCTAACTTGGCCTTGTCAGTCATCTGTTCACTAGCAGCTTCTAAAGCCGCCTGAAGTTTGGTTTCAGCCAAGTAGGCCAAAATTCTTTTCAAAGTTTCGAACTCAGCCATTATCACTGAATTCGCTTCCCTATCATGTGGGGTCTACTCCAGGATTGCCAAGGTATGGAAGTCTCTCTCCTGGCACTTCGTTATCCCACCGGAAACCGTTGACGGGGTGTAAGTATAATGACCAGAATGTCTCATCATCTGGGACAAATTCAAAATCTGTTGGGGCGCATGAGGCAATGTTAGCCAAATGTTTGTCGAACTGACTTTGGTCGACATGATTTATAGGTGCTTTGAAGTACCCTTGGTTAACTTCGATGTTCTCCACTATGCCATTTGGCCTCCAAACAGCAATTTGTTGATGCATCGAAGATGGCACTGCACCAATGTCATGTATCCATTCTTGTCCCAAAAGCATATTATAATTAGCCTTTGTTTCCACCACCATGAAGACAATGGGTCTTGTAATTGTTACAACTGTCAGATCCACCTGTATTACCCCCATTGTCGAGCCAACCTTTCCTTCGTAGTTTGACAGGACCATATTACGTGGCTTTGTGTCGGTGTCATATTTTCCCATTTTATTCAGTAAGAAGTGTGGCATCAGGTTTACCATTGCGCCACAATCCATCAGAATCTTATTTACTGGCACATTTTCTACCTTTCCGGTGATGTAAAGAGGCTTCAACTAATTTTTCATTGCCTCTGTAGGTCACTCGAAGAAGGAATTTTGTTCTTCTATGCAACCATTGTTCATGACATAGTAGCACACAGGTTTGTGTGTCGCCATTTCTACCTCAGTGTAGGCATCTAGATTCTCGACCTCTGTGATTCTATCAAAATCCCTGGGCATTATAGATACCACATTGACCAGGATATCTAAAGAGGCGTCATAATTAGAATCGAAGTTATCTGTCATCCTCGACCGTTCTTTTATGTTCGACCTCTTGAGAGTGGAACAATTTTCGCCCCACAGGCATTTTCTAAGTAATTTTGAGTTGACCCCCTTTGTTTTCAGCAGGGGCATTAATGTTGGATTCTCCCTGATCCTTCAATGAGGCCTCCATAAGGGCCTTCCTCCTTCTTTGTTCCCTTTTCCACTGAGATCGTGACATCAGGTATTTCCCTTTGTAATTCTCAGAGACATGTGCAGTTTTAGAGGATTGGAACTCTTTTCAATAGGTGATCGATGAACCTCGATTGACTTCGAAATTCTTCCATTTCTGTTGTCCCTTTTGTCTGTCCTCATTAGGTCTGACCCACTTGCCGTTAGAAATCTCGGCAAATGGCTTAAAGGTAGCAAGCCTTGACCTTGGTGCTCTAGTGTTAGGCTCAGATTTTCTTGGATCATTGCTTTGAGAGCCAAAGTTGGTCCTCTCCCATTTTTGTTTTGTCTTTCGCATTCCCTCGAGCTTCTGGGTATCCTTCTGATCAAAGATTGTGCTACATCTGAGGCACAACATGGCACCAGACCCTTTCTTTTGGCAGCGATGGAGGAATTCGACGATCGTCTCCTCATGTCTTGGATATGCCATTTTATTGCGCTCCTCTTGGCAACTTAACTCGTCATTTTCCATGGTCTCGTGTTGTGTTATTTCAACCATATTCACATCCATGTCGATGTTATTACTTAGGTTCAGCCTTCGGAGGTCCAACTCAAGGCCTTCATCAGCCTTATCCATCCTAATAAAATCATGTGCAGCTTCTTTGGTTACCAGCATCAGGTTGGAACCCTTTGTGTCCCCCTTACTTGAGTCATCAACAATCTCATTGAGGCCTTCAGCAGCCTCATTCGTGAATGCTTTTGGGGTATCATTCTCGAAGCCTATAGTGACCTTGGCCAGTACAATTTAGTTGGAAAAATCCTCAGTGATTTCCACCATGTTAATCGAAATATCAAAGCCATTAACAACCTCGACCATATGTGCCTCTGTGGGCTCAACATAATGGGCATCCACCGCTTGTAGTGGATCAGTGTCAATTTTCATCTGGCTATTGTTTTTCTCTCCAAACTTTAATCTTCCTTCTTGGATAGCATTCTGAACCAAATCCTTGAAAAGAAAATATTGAGACGTTTTATGACCTAGAAAATTATGGTATTTACAAAGCCCTCTCTTTTTTCTGTGTTCTAAAGGTGGCATTTTAGCGCCAGCAGACACTATCATTTTCCCATCTTTAACTAACAAATCAAAAATTTCATCACATTTAGTGATATCGAAAGTATATGTTTTCTTTGGAAACTTGTCATTGTTTTCAGATTCGACAAAACGTTTTCCATTTGGGGGAGCTAATACTTTACACGCGTAAGGAGGACCCTGCTTTAATTCAGCAACATCTATTTCATTTTCGTCGAAATATAATTATTCATCACGTACAACTTCAATATTTTCATTATATTCGACGTAAGCTACCTTCTTACCCTTATTAAATTTGCCATTTTCGTCTTTAAGACGCTCTAGCTGTCGAACCCTATCGGCTAGTTGGGCCATATCTCTCAGATACTGGGTATCTAGTTTCTTCCTAATAGAGTAATTGAGGCCACCATCGGCCATTTCGACTAACTCGTGTTTAGGTACTTGAGTAAAACACCTAGCCTCGAGTAGTTGGAAACTATTTAGATAATCTTCTATTGGCTCAGAAAACTTCCGTTTTATACTAGCCAATTCCTTCAAGCTAATCTTGGTTTGCCCCATATAGAACTGTTCATGAAATAAACGTCCCAACTGGGTCCAATTGCAAACTGAGTTAGGGGGTAAGGTTGTAAACCAAGTGAAAGAATTTTTTAGTGAGAGAGCTTGGAAAGTATTTTATCCTAAGGCTTTCATTATTTGCGATCTCTCTGGCTTCGATCATATACCGGGAAACGTGTTCGACAGTAGATTTCGTCGTATCTCCTAAAAAATTGGTGAACTTTGGCACCTTCGTCCTAGGAGGTAGTTCTGACTGGAGAATATAATCTACTATTGGTGACGTATAATTTGGCCTAGTGAAACCGGAGTTGACCCCATTTCGAGCCATTATTCTTTCGACCATGGTTGCTAAGTTGTTATCGACGACAATGTTGTTACGTTGAACCTGTTGTATGACATTGTCTGCATCTTGGTTTTGATTCTCCATAATCACTTATGGGTCTCTTTCTACCGGAATTGGTACTTGAACCTTTTGTGGTTCGACCCTAAGAGGCACGAGTCTAGGGAGTTCGACCCTCCCTTGATTTTTGAGTTTGGTCTCAGGTAGGTTCCCTAAGTCCTGTCGTGGAATGTTTTCCATAATAGTTGTGGTTCTGACAGTGGCTGGCACACCCATAAACTCTGCCAGCCGTGCTAATTGCACTGCTAATTATTGGTTAGTCTGAGTAGTATTATGGATCAAAGGTTGAAAGATTTCCCCCATAGTTTGGGATAAGGTTTGAACCATTTGCAGATTGCTCTCATCCATTTGCTGCCTCAAACAAGCTATCGAAGTATTAGTCAAATCAGGGCCTTGAGTGGAATACCCCACACCTATACTTTGATTGTTTCGACCAACATTTATCCCAGACCCCGATCCTTGTAATGGCGAAGCCATCACATTCTCTGAGAATATCAGGGGAGCATTTTGGAGGCCTTGCATTACTGTCGTTGGCATTCCATATGGTGGGTTTCTTGGCAATGGTTGTGAAAACCCTGGAGGGAAAAATGTCTAGACGTCGAAGTCCCTCCTGGAGGAGTTTGGGGATTTGACGCTTGAGGCCCAACATACTCTAACACAGGTTGGGTGTAGGCCCTTATACTTGTCGACCCAGACCCCAACACTAATGGCACTAATTCAGGCCTAACAGGAGGCGGTATCTGCTCTCCTGTCGAAGGTACTGAGGGTGGAACTACATCATTCCTAGACACATCACGAGGATTGATGTTACTAGGCTGGAGATTAGAGCTATCCCCTCGAAGGTTTGGGTTATTTGGCTGATTAACATCTGTCGCCATTTCCCTAGTGTAGTTTTTTCTTGGTCTTTCTTCGTTTGTAGCGGCTATATTACCACTTCTTAATAACATGCAACGAAGTTTTATCAAAGACAATAATAACAACTATAGTTTAGCAAACTTTTACAAAAATTTCAAAAAAAAATTAGCGCCGTCCCGTTGGGCGTGCCAATTTATTTCCCGTGAAAATTAGAAAACAACCGCTGATCTTCCAAATCTAACTTTGGTGGCTAACAGGATCGATCAGATTGAGGTTAATGTAAATGTAAAGTTCGACTGAAATGAAAGGACATGCAATTGTAGGAACAAAGTAAAGAGCCTTCAAAAACACTTAAACAAAGTAAAACATAATTCCAGAAAGATGTAAACTGCAAGGAAGTAAAAGATAAACTCTTTAAGATAAAGCAAAATAAGTTTCATTAAAACGTAGAAATGGTGTTTTTTACATGACGTACATTCTTCCAGAACTCTTTTCTCTACACTCGCATACTTTAAGTAAATTTTGGAGTGACTTGTACAATAGTAAATTACAACACACTGAATTCCATTAGTAGAACCCCTATTTATAAGAATACAATTAACTGCCATTAACCTCCTAAAATAATCAGCTCATGACAAGTGTCACGCCGCATGTAGTTGCTTACTGGATGTGCGCCACTTGTCTCGTTCAGCAATGAGAAAGCATAACTACTCGCTCCTTTATTTGAATTTCAAATTCCACTAATATTTGGCCAACAGTCTCGGTCGAAGGTGATCACTTTAATGTTTAGAAATATTTTCGAAGTCCCAAATACTTTAATATTTCAACCACTCGAAGATTTTTTTTCATATTCCTTTGACAATTTAATATTTCCCTCAAACCTTTTAATTTAATGTGGGCGTCGAATTTGTGAGCTAACAAAGCCTTTGACATAACAAGGAAAAACTCTCATCCTTTGGACTTAAGCAACCAAATAAGCAATAAGATAAGCAGAGAAAACCAAGTAAAAAGATAACCAAGCATCCAAGTCAAGTCTCCAAGCCAAAGTCTTCACAAAGGTCTCTCAAGGTCTAAGTTTGAAATAAGATTCAAGGTCTCAAGATAAAAATCCAAAGCATAGGGAAAGGATCCTAATTCTAAGTCCATTATCCATGAGCAAAGGATAGTCACCAAGTAGTCCAAGGAACACATTAAAAGTTTTAAGATGTTTAGGCCTTTATTAATGTCTTAAAAAAAGTCAAAATGGATAAAGAGAAAAAAGCATAAACATAAACAAGATGAATAATATGATATGATAGTGATAATCATAAAGAATAAAGAGCATAAAATAAAGAAGCATAAAGTAAAGAAGCACAAAGGTAAGTGAGCATAAAATAAAAGACATAAAGTAAAGTTAGTACAATTAAAGTTAATGCTAGTGTTAATGAAGATATTTTTTCATTTGAAATAGATTACTCAACTAATCAACCAAGCAATGTGTAAGTATTTTGCATCATCCTTTGAGAAGGGCTTCAACTTGGATAAAATCGACAAGTATGTCACTAGCTCTCTTAGGTGGAAAAGAAACTACACATTATGGAGATAGGAGATTTACATCTAGACTAAAGATGACTCATTATGGAATTGTAGTAAAATTTATAAGGAATATCATACTATGGGAGCCCGATCAATAAACTTTATGTATCATACATGTTAGAAATATGACATAAAGATCATACTCCTAAAACATGTAGCACAAGTCAAAACAAGGTTGATCAAGACTTAAGTCAAGGAAATATGGACCCACTACATCAATCAACCTCTCATAGTACTTTGGACAAACTTATGCATCAATCCAAAGTACCTCAATTGATCAAATGATCAATCAAATGGTAGATTTGAATTGATGAAAGTTCATCAAACACCACTCAATGAGCAAGGTGGCCTACAACATCCTCCAAATTGGTCCAAAAAAGGGTGAAAAAGAAGAAGAAAGAGATTAAGAAGAAAGGAACATCCAAATTGAATCTCAAATCGATTAAATCATCATCAGTATCAATCACCTCTCTTGGTGGATTAGGATTTCCTATCAACACTCAAAGTCCATTGATATTGATGAGATCTTTATCAAAAATCAAGATCCAAAGCAATAACCAACAATCAATATACCAACAATCCACAAGAAAATAAAATCAAACAATATGTCAATTCAAATGATTTTAAAAGAAATTTTAAACAAAAATTAAAAATGCAAAGATTAAAGAGATACAAAATGATCTAAAAAAAGATCAAGAAAATAACTAGGAAGAATTTCATAAAGAAAAGTAGTAAAATAATTTAAATTAAAAAGGAATTCAAAAACTTCTTAAAGAAAAAGGAATGGAGGTCCAAATGGAAAATGGAAGGTGAATAATAGTAAAGCCCATATAACCATACACGGCCCAGCCCAATCATAATATGAAGACACTTTAAAAAATAAGAAAAAAAGAATCATAATGTAATCATCTTCTTCCTCGTGCAAAAGAAGGTCGTGAAAGGAAGCTTCATGCCATCACTGCTCCACCACGTCGAAGCTCCAGGCCGGCAGCGTCGGAGCTCAAAAATTACATGAAATCGATCGCAGAGTAACACTCAACGCAAAGCAACAAACAATTTCAAGAAACACGCAATGACGAATTAGAAACGGAAAAGCGAAATTCACTCCGAACTACCTTCAATGGCTCAGGTAAGAGCGAATTGATCATTCTTCCTCTTCTTCTGTTACTTCTGGCTGGTATTTTCTTGGAATTTGTTTTGAATTGAAGAATAATTTGAAAAAAAGGGAGAAGAAATAAAGTTTCAATCGGTTTCGTAAATGGAGGGTGAGTAGAAAAAGATGCAGAGTTTGTTTGGCTTTAGAGCTTCAATCAAATGAGTGAGAATGGGTTGTTATTTATAGATGAAATGGAGTGGAATGGATTTGAAATTGAGCTGCCGTTTTGAACTTTCCGTTACGTTTTGGTTCAATATGTATTGCGTGATTTCTTTTGATATTTCGCTATCGTTTTGAACTTGTATGTGCAAACCGTTCTTGCGTTATGTGTGTCATGTGCAGTGAAATCGTTTTGAACTTTCATGTGTTTTGTGTAGGCTAGCTTGGACGGCTTGACTTCATGAAGCTTGTAAATAGCTCAAGGCAACACGACTTCATTTGGTACGGTAATAGCTCGTAATGCTTAGAAAGGCGTGACTTTTGCAGCTTGGACATGGCTCGTGTGAAGCACGAGATTGGCATGAAGTTTCAAGGCTTGAACAAATTGTTTGATGTCACGGCTTGGAGATGTATCATGCTTGGCACAGCTTGTAAAGTAGTAGCTAACATGAGGATACTTTGAAGCATGATTTCTGGGTTGTGGCTGACGTAAGAGGCTATTCTCATGGCTTGCAATTACATGGTACAAGGCTCCAAGGCTAGCAGCTTGTATTTGCAATTGGATGCATCACGGGCCGTGTGGCTGGGTACAAGGCTTTGGATTGCTAGCATATCATTTGTTGAACTTGGAAATATCATGTAGCTAGTAGCATGAGACTTGAACAAGTTTTTGCTGGCATGTACCTTGGTTCCAACGTGTGGGTTCAAGGCTTGTTATGGGCTTTGTTCATCATTTTTTTTTTTCATTTGTTTTTAATGTATCATGGGCTTAAATTTGGCAAAACATGGCCATATCTCCATTTTTAGTAATTGTCTTGCATTGAAAAATGATAATGGATATTTAAAAAAAGAAAGAAAAAGATTTCAATAATTGGATATTGGATTTTTTGTAATGGACAATGGATCTTGGATTTATGAATTTGGAAATATGGTTTTTTGATGGAAATTGGTTAGAAAAATAGATAATTGAAAATTTTGTTATGGACATGAAACAATGGATTTATGGATATATATATATGGATAATTGAAAATGTGGATTTGGGAATTGAATATTGAATGACATCCAAATCAAATGAATTTAAAAAAAAGTTAATGGATAATGAATAATGACTTGGGTATGGATATTTGAGAAATGAATATGGTTAAGAAAAAAAAATAATGAATGAAAAGGGTAAATCTAAGAAATGATGGACCTTAAAACTTTTGATGATACATGCCATAAAATTTGAATTGATGAATGAAGTTGAATTTTGCCTTGTAAACTTGAATAACATTTGAAAACTTAATTTTGAAGCTTGACCATTTGAAATTGCACAATATTGGATGAGTGTCTTAAGTTTTCAAGTAACTTGTATTCCAAGTAGGTCATATACAATGAACCTTCTAACTTTAACTAGAATCAAATCTTGAGTGCTACAAGTTCTTAATAATTTGATGCCATGATGAATCTAAATATCAATAATTACATCTCAATCAACAAATGCCTTGATTTAGAAAAGTTCTTCTCCCATTGATGATCTGACCATATAGGTAAATCCTTGAGGAATCTTTTAAACCTCATTAAAGATAGTGACTTATGAAGAAAATAACTAGGAGAAACCTTGAGATGATCATGATCTTGCAATAGAGAAAGAATAATGCTCAATGTAACCTTGAAGAGAAAACCCTAGCATAATGAACTTCAACTGAGGAACCACCATCAATGCTCAAGCACAATGAACAGAAACCCTAATTCCCTTGTTCTTGAGAAATCTTTGATGAAGTTATCCTTCTGGTTTGATGAGTCTGATTTTGAACCAAACTTCTTATGAATCATTGCTTGATAACCATAAGACAATTTGACCTTGAAACATAGACCACTGACAAGAATAACTTGCATTTTAAGCAAACTCTTGATGGTTTGACCAAGATGAGGTCAAACTTCCATCTGATTTTGATCATGAATGGATAACCAAATTTGACTTGGAAACAATGTCATTGCCTTTGTCATCCTTGCAAAATCCTAGACACACAGAGAAGAGGAAACAAGCAAACTGCAACATACTTTTGGTATTTTGGTTAGAGGTTAGTAAACATAAACAAACATAAAGCAAGTAAGAAACACATAGATGTTTGGTGATCTCCCTCAGAATCAAACCCACAGAGGAGGGCAGGAGAACCAATGTTTGTGATCTTGTTGCATTGTGAAGATGCAAATGAGGTGAGATCTTAGGGGTAAAAATTAGGGCATGACACTTAGTCATTACTAAAAGATAGTAAATATTTTGTAACTATAACATTGTTTTAAATTATTGGAATTAAATCCAAGACTTTGAGTAATTTTAAATCAATCTTGATGAACAATATTTAATCAATCGATTGAATTCTTTTCTTGTTCTTCATTTTTTACTCGAGTGAATGAATCACACCTTGATTATAAGATGATTCTGCAACACAACAATAATAGATAATAAGAAAACAAAAACTAAATTGAGAAGAAAGGAAATTATGGATTAAAAAAAATAGGGGAAGAAGAAGAATTTCTGCAGAGTTTTTCCCTGCTTACAAACTGTGATTTTTTATTCCTTTTCTTGCAAGCTACAAGTATTCAAGTGTTTTCAATAATAGGGGTTACTCCTTATTTATAGATTGAGTTTGCTTGTCCCTAAGCAAAGTCTGCATATCTAATTCTTCTAAAACTGCAAAATTGGACCTAAGTAAAAAACCATGTCAAGGATAACTCATCGACAACTAGAGGTTTCAACAGCAACATGCTTCGACACTATAAATTATATTCTCAGCACACCATTTAATTCATTTTGTTTAAGCTGAAATTTTGGCAAGCAGATCATAGATGTTCCAAGAGATGTCGAGACATTGATCTCTGGAAAAATACTGAACAAGGATAGAACAGAAACATTATGTTCTCTTAAAATCAGGAACACTCTGAACCTTCAAGGTCAAAACAGTGTCATGATAGATGTTTCAACATCTATCAAAACACATACTTCAGAGCAAGAGTACAGACTGAATAAATCATAACAGAATGAAAAATAACACAAGATATGATGACCCAATTCGGTGAACAACAACACCTACATCTGGGGGATACTAAGTCAGAAATGAATTCACTATTAGTAGCATTAATTTAGAGCTTAACTCCCCCGTTTACAACTTCTCACTTAATCACTACCCAATATAATTCTATCTAGAAATCACCATCTAGATAAGAGAACCCCATCTCACTTCCTAAATCACTTTAATGATATCTAACAGTTACAATCTCCAACAACTGCATCAGATTGTTCAATTGAAAGACATTCCTTCCAATACAATATTCAGTCAAGACTCTTGACTGACAAACATGCCTGGATTTGCTTAAAAGCTTCATCCAAGAACAATACATAATTCATTACCTACAGGCTTCTGAATCTGTAAAACTATGTCTACTACAATGTATCAATCGATGCAAAGGGTGAGTTACAATATAAGAAAGTACACGAATCTCAAAACCCTAAATCCTTATTTTCTACTTTACAAAAGTCTTAATAAGAATTCTTGTTCTACCCTAGGTCTTGGTCTTCCTTTTATAGACTTCAGCTTCCCACGAGCTTCGAAGTCTCTGTTTAATCTTCCCTTGACCCATATTCTGATTTCTCCTTAAATCTTGGACCAGATATGCAACAAATCTGTGCAGCAGATCAAGATGTCGAGTCCACAATGCTAGGAAATCTTAACTGACATTTCTTCCTTCAGCAAATTTCTTCTTATTGGAACATCTTGTGCAACATCATATTTTACCAAAATTTTAGTCAAATCTTTATAGCCTTTAATCGCCCCCTTTTGACAAATTTTGGATGAAACACCTTTTGTACAATAAACCTAGGATGATACGAAGGGAGGAAGTAGAAAGTTCTGAACTTATTTCATCTAGATGATTTGTCTTCCTTATGTTGAAAGCTTTCATTCTTCATGTACATGAGGAAGAAGATACACACAACTCCCTCTCAAACCCATAACAAATTCGTTTCCCCGGAGCAACCAAACACCAACCTAAATTATGTCTATGAGGACTCAGGGGAGCAGCCTATAACTTCGAGTAACTTAGAACACAAGACACAACTGTGTTCATAACTCAAATCACAAGACACAAAAGAAAGACTCTGGAAATAAATTGAGACACATACAAGATGTTAGAACATCCCATCCAACATCCTTGCAAAGCAACTGCAAGAATAGACTCCACACCCAAAAGGATATCAGTTTTATGTTGTAAGGACCAACACACAACCGAGATGAACACACACCCATTCTCCCTCTTTTTAGTTAAAACTTAGAAAAAGTAACCAACACAGTTCTAGACCTACATGGTACTTACCCAAACTTGGACATAAGCCATGAAGAAACGCCACAACAAAAGAAACACAACCTGAAACTAACGAAGCACAAACCCCCTTTAAATACCCAAGCAGTTACTCTAGGAATTAATGGTCCATAGAAGTTACCGAAGAACAATTCGATGAAGAAATAAATTTAGGTAGGTAACTTCAACATAAATGATTGTGCACCACCTAACTAGGATTTGATTGTTTCAACTTTAGGGTAAATCGTCCAATGAATGCGCATGTTTCAAGACACATATTTAACACGCTTTTTCTTAGGAACGCTCTCCATTGTCCAAGGGACACCGTCCAAAAATATCTTCTTGGAAATAAACACAAGTTTTAAACAATGTCCTGACATCAGGTTAGACTCTGTCTAGTCCTTTTCATGGCTTCAGAGGCATTGTCGCAGATCCTTCAGATAATTCCAGCATGCTCCTGTCAACCAGAGGCTTACTAAGATGTTAAGACATCATATCCAACATCTTCCAACAAGGACTCCCAAGAACCTTAACTCATTCTGCAGAGAAAAATAAATTCTCCCAAATAACAGCCAATCTTATTTCTCATGTCCCTCCTAAGAATTAAGAGCACAGTTGATATAATTCAGTATCCTTAACAGTCTGACCTATCATGCGGAGCTGACAATTCTACCAAAATAAACACACTAGGATGTCAATACATCTTGTCTAACACCACATCCTCACAATAATCACATGAGCATCTTCTTGCTTATAAGTGGAAAAAAATACCAGCACCACACTCCATGTATCATGACTAAAGAACTCTTAGAATGAGATCAATAATCACGATTGATCACTCTCCCCTTGAGTATATCTGTCATACCACAAATTTTGATCCATATATTCCATTATCATTATAGTAGCATCAAGCATTGTTTCCTAACCCTAACCTTGTTTCATGTTTTTGTTGTTGAGATCCATCTGAATTAAGGTTTTGCACCTTGGGTATCAAGAGGACTATTGCTTGATCAGTCAATGTTTTGGATTGATAATCATCAAATCAAGTTTCGATACATTCAAGGAGCTCATATTCAACAAGAATCAAGTGCTAATTTATCTCACTACAAGTCAATTGAAGTCCAAGTTCATCTGCCCCCAAATTAGGGTTTTGTCAGGAAAAGTCAACTGTGCCTTTGGCTTTTGATCCAAGCATGACCCCAAGAATTTGGATATGATTCAAAATGTTCATATACATAATTGGAGCCTATCTAGGATGTTTTATAAGTCTCAAGATGCAAATTCATTGAAGATCACACAGTTGAATTCACCTGATACAAAGTTCATCTGACAAAGTCAACTATTTGACTTTTAGGGTTTTTGGTTCAAATTGAAGCTTCCAAGAAAAATTTCATCAAAATATGTTTAATAAATAAGTTTGATCATGAAGAAATAAATATTTGAGGTTTCTTGCAAAAGAAGAAAACTTGGATAACTTGAATTTTTTCTAAGTGTGGGAAGAAACCCTAATTTTAGTACCAACTTTGAGAGGCCATAACTTTCAATCCACACATCTATTTTTTTAGTTCCAAATATCAATTTGTAGACCTCCTCATGTACTACAAAATTATCCTACTGACCTATGAGCAAAAGATTCTTATAGTTTGAGTTATGAAGCTTCAAAGTGTCCTACTCCAATTTTCAGCCAACTTCAAGGCCAGTTTTCACAATGATCCCTTTGGATTCAAGAGTTTCACCAAACATGAAAGTTATAGAGCATGTTTAGGGATTTTTAAAAAGTAAAAGAACTCATCCATAGCATTTTTGAGCTAGGAGTTTCTAAGAAGGAAAGTTAGCCCTTCACACTTGAAGTTTTGGTCATTTTCATGCCAAGGACAAGTTGCAAGATCAAGCCAATATGCAAAATCCTTTGATTGAAAACCGTGAAAATTGCATATCTACCTATGATCAGAAGGTTGTACTACTTTTGGAGTCATTACACAAAGGTTTGAGCCATGATTCAAGTTCCATACTATTTATGGAAGTTTTTGACATAAAGGTTGCAATACCATTCTTGAAAAGCAACTTTAACCACAACTGGCTTTTCTAAGACCACAACTTGTTCCATCTGCAAAAGCAATATCTAGAGTATCCAACCACTCAAGATCTCATTATATCTTTTCCTTGAAACCATGGAGAATCATCAAACCTCAAGTTAGAATCTGACCAAACCATGAAAACTACCAAGTTACAATTATGCATAACCTGATCTCAATCCTTGCCCTATAAATAGAGGCTCAATCTATGCTTCAAAGGAGGCAGAAAAAACAGATTGAGAGAGCTAAGAGAGAGAGCAAGCATATCTTAAACCACCTTGTGCCAAGAATCTCAATCTTGAACAAACATAGCTAGTTCCATTTCTATAACTCAAACCACCAAACCATTTGCCCAAACACATTTTAAAGGTGTCTAAGCCTTCATTTCCATCCAAAACCTGCTAGAACATAAAGTCAACCTTCAAAATCAAGTTTTGTTAACTTTATGCATTTTCCATTCCAAAATTCTATCCAGACCACTTCCAATCATTCTAACACTTCTAATACACCCTATAGAACATCTTTAAACTGTTCCAAACATTGCTTGGCTTTTGTAAATTTATTTACTTGGAGTTCCATTTTGGCACTTTTCACACATTTGCAAGAAGGAAGGTGTTGTCTGTTCCAAGAGATTCCAAGGGCTCCTCAGTATCCCAAAGCTTCCTTAGAGTTGTATTGAGGCTATCCAAATCATCAAAGTGAAGTTGTAACACCTTTGGAGGATTTTCAAGAATTGTATCAAGAGGTAAGTTTACTAAAATCTTTAGCTCTTCAAACCATGTCATATCTTGATGTACATTGAACATGAACTTGTTTATTATGATGTATGTGATGATTTTGAACCATGTCTTGTTGCTTATCATGTTTGAATAAGACTGTGCTATAGAAATTGCAAATTTGTGAATTTTTTTTATCTTGCTATCATTTTTTAATTTAGACACATTGTTAGCCAAAACCAATTATACCACTGAATTCCTTATGAAAAAAATAGGCAAGATTGGTTTTTGTTTCATTGAATTTCATTGAGTATTGAGGAAGTTACATGTTATTTTGTAAGCTGAAAATATTGTTGATGGTGATGTTCATGGCCATGGCGCCTTGGGTGAACTTCAGAACACTTCCAGGCTTATATTTTAATTTTTAGGGGTGATACATTGGATGTATCAGCACCCCAATGGTTTACCATACGCGTTTAGTACTCTCTTGCCTTTCCTAACCAGGGTTCAAGTCCTAGCGACCACCTTTTTGCTATTTTTATCATTTTTAAGGCTTGTTTCACATATATTGGACTGCTTCGACCTATGATTCACAACGCGTGTGTGGGTTGGATGTCTAATGTTTTGAGCCAAGAACCCTAGCAGCATGGGTTCAAACCCCATTGAGTGCATTTCCATATTTTTAATGCTTTGTTTTTATGTTTTCCTTCACAAATTGATTTGATCATAACTCCTTTGATTTTTATCATTTTGATCCCAATCTTTTTTCTAAATGCTCATAAGAATGTATACTTTTTGTCTATGTTAATAAAATTACAAAAAGAATTATTTACTTGGTACTTTTTCATGTTCAAAGTTTATGACTTTTTAGGGTTTCATAGGTTCCCTTTTGATCTTTTAATTTATTCCCTTGATTCTCCTTGTAGATTTTGACTTGTATAAACCTTACATTGCTTGTATGAACCTCACTTAATGTGTGAATTTAGATACCCTTGTTGTTACATGATAGTTATTTCTTATTCAAGTTCATGTTCATATGTGAATGCATGTTTAAATATCATTGAAACCTTGGTTGTTACCTTGCCATTGATATGTGATTCTCTTCTATGATCAATTGATTTGAATGTGCATGTGATTCATGTTCTCATACCTCTCCTTGAGTGTTCTTGAACACTTGTTGTTTTGATTTGAAATATGTTATGCTTTCATGAATCACCTTTGAGATGTTTCTCATCTTCCATGGTTGAACTTCTTTTACATGTTGGTTGTTACCTTCTTGTTTAAACATGATTCACCACAATTCACATGTTGTTGTCACACATGTTACACCCTTATTCAAAGATGTTTAGGTTGTTACCTCTACTTGATCTGCCATGTGTCATACCCCAAATTTGTCCTACCTTTTTCAAAATCATCATTCATCCGACTTTAATTTTTTTATTTACCTCGCTTGTACAGCATAGCGTATTTTTCGGGACGTTGCATTTTTCATTTTTTAGCCCAATAAATTTTGACACGTGGCATTTGTTTGTGATTTATTTGTGCTACGTAGCATTTGTTTTCGTATATATTTATAATTATTTTTGTTTCATAATTTCTTTTTATTTTATAATATGTAAATATAATATAGTTTTAATATTAATTAATTAATTAGTTTAGATTAGATTAATTTTTTAATAGTTAGTAATTATGTTAGAGTTAGAATTAAATTTAAGTTAGAGTTAATTGATTAAGCAAACAGAAAATTAATAAAAATTAAAATCAATTTTTAAGAGAAAAAAATGGAAGTTGGGGAAGGCCCATGTTTGGCCCGTTAGGTTTGAATTCAACAGCATATAAAGGAGGGACTTCATCTAGCTAAAGGGGGGGGGGGTTTACTGTTCATCGTCATCATCAGAAAGAAACCCTAGCCGCCCCCAAAGAATTGAAAACCCTTCTTCTCCAATCTGAAAATCCAAACCAGTCGCCGCGACATCTATCAACCTTCCACCTCTTCATTTTCTCCCTCCGAAACCTTCGCCTCTTCTTCTTCCAGCCGCCCACAAAACCCTAAATTCCCACCACACACAACCGCCGTTGATCCCCCCTCCCGCTCATTCGGAACCGGTTTACCGCAAAACGGATTCGGATCTCCTCAATATTCATCTTTCATTACGGTGTTTTCGGGAGCAGCGGTGTCAAAACGCAGCGTTCAGGAGGTTTTTGACAACGACATTGACGAGATCTTTGGTGGAAATGGAACCACCAAATCGAATGCCGACAAAAGTGTTACCCTTGACGATGATCTGATATTCAGTGGTTTGAGTCAGTCAGTTTCGACTTCTTCGTCGTCGCAGGTTTATGTAGATGATATATTCGGTGGAGTGAATGAAAAAAGTGTTGGTATTGATGATTTGCTTGGTAAGATTGGTGGATTGCATGCGACAAGCAACAAAAGTTCGGTGAATAAATTGTCTGATTTTGATGATTTGATGGCTGGATTTGGTGGTAACGGCGTTTCTAATAGTCGGAAAGCAAGCATTGAGACGAAAATTCCTCGTAAACCAACTGCCACAACTCATGATGATCCATTTTTAGTATTTGAAACTTTAAGCACAACATCTTCAGAATCATTCCTGGACTCATTAGAACAAATGAGTAAAAATAGTTCTAAAGCTACAGATGGTAGCTCCAGTCCCTCCCCATTATTAAAGCCTCCACCGCCTGGGAATGCTTCAAACTCAATTAACAACTCAAGTATATCATCGATAGATGAGCTTGAGAACTTTGCCATGGGCCGGGTGCAGAGTAATGCTAGTAGGAGGGCAAATGCCAACACTGGTGAGATTAAGCAAAACTCAGCGGCTAAGACAAACAAAGGTTGCGACATCGCCGATAATTTGTTGAAGCTACCGAAGCCACCATTAAGCAGCAGGACGACATGGATTGACGAGAGATCTAATAATGAGAGCTGCAGAATGGTTTCACCGACGATGAATTGTCGGACTCGGCAGCATAAAGCTATAACCGCGACACGACAAGCAACTCAACAGCTCATACTCGCCGACTACACTATCGATACCCTTCGAAGCTCACTCGCGTTGAACTCTCCCAGCAGTAAACTCATGTAAACAATAACAGGTGGTCATACGTTTTTTCTTTTCATAATTTTGATGCATTCTGTTGATGCTGCTGGTTCATCAGAAAGAGGAGGGCATGGGTTATGTATATCATGCTTGGATCTGTTTTTTTATAATTTCAATTTTCGTTTTGGTTTCCCGTACTGCTTGTTTCTATGGATGTTTATGTACAGGTGAAGAGCTGATTAGCGAATTAGTTCGATTCAATTTCAACACGAACTCAGCAGCAACTCTCGGTATTCAATGAAAACGGTGCAGAAATTCAATAACCATAAGCCAAGAGCAAAATGGTTTCGCCGACAACAACTGGACCACCATTTTCCAAAAATTTCTTGTGACAACAAATCAATTCTACAGTGCAAGAGCACCTCGTCCGTTGTTCACCACTTCATGGCCATAAAAAAGTCACGTCTCACACAGCGATGATATTTACAAGTTTGATTGTTTGGTTTGTTTTGTTTTTGTACAGGTTGCAACGTCTCCAAATTTTGAGAACGTGAATGATAGCATGAAAAAGAGATTCAGAGGGGTTCCTCTTTGAAGATTTCAAAACATTCCAATGCGGCTTGATAACACGAAATCGTATATATATTTTGATGCATAATTCAACTGATGTTTAACTGTTTTCGATCTGATTTCGGGTTATTTCCGTGTTATTTGTCTGATACTTTGCAGGTATTTGATGATCATGTCTAAACAAGGCAATATGAAGAAAAGAAGCAATCTCAGATGAAATATGGACGAAAACCGGATGAAAACAACATGAAAAACGCAGAATGCAGATTTTGCTGCTGTGACGACCGTCACAGCTCCATGACGACCGTCACACGGGTGACGACTGTCACACACCGTGACGACCGTCATGTAGACAAAAACGCCCCACTTCAAATGCACGTGAAAGAAGCAGTTCCAAGTCCCAAATAGTGGACCACTACTCCCTGATAATTCTGCCTCAAAGTCCACCTTCTTCAAGTTATAACCGTTAGAATTCCATTTCTATAAAAGGGGAAGAAGGGGAGCAGAGAAAGGGAGCCGCATTCAGACAACGAAGTGCTGCCCAATTTCATTTCCAGAGCAAAAGTTCAGTTTTATTTTCTTTCCTATTTTTTTGTTGCCTTTCATTCCTTCTGTAATTCTTATTTCCCTTGTACGATCAATTGACACAAAGACCAGAATCCTGCCAACATTTGTGGAGGATCTGCCCAAAGGTCAATTGGAATATTTACAGGTTTCTCATTTTAATCGTAATTCCAGTTTTTATTATGATGCATGCTATTATTTATTGTTTTTATTTATGTTTTACCTTTCCCAAATCCATGTCTAGCTAAATCAAAGTAATCGATATGTAATAATAATTCGGAAGGGATTTGATAATAACCGGTTGAAAACTATCTTTTTCAAAAGTTGTTTATGGTCTGAGTGTTTAAATTAATTTACTGAATAAACTTCATCGCGAAAGCGAGAACTTATTTAAAAGTAGTTTTGCCACGAAAGTGGGAAATTAATTAAGGTACGAACCAACAAGCGAAAGCTGCGGCAAGACCAGATAGTAAACACTAGTCATCCATTTTAATAACAGCGAAAGCACTTTAAAATGAATTAGAACTTAGAGATTTCCAAAAAGTAGTTTTAACCCCGAATGGGACACGAAAGCGTACGTTTGGCCCTTAAAATTATGATTAGCGTCAATAACCATCGTGAGACGAGAGTCTTCAGATCACTATTTTCTGCTTAAATAAACTCTGAAAAATATTTCATATACCGGTAACTTATCAAATCCCCGAAGAACATAATTACTACATATCGATTCACGTAATTATAATTTAAATAACATTTTTAGTTCCCTTTAGTGACAATCTTATTCCCTTAAGCATTATCTACCTAGCTAAACATAGTAACTCCCGAGAACACTAGTTTGATTACGAGTCCCTGTGGGATCGATATCTATTATTACTACGCGATAGACTGTGCACTTGCAGTTAAGTTGTATTAGACATAGAAAGTCGCGATCAAGTTTTTGGCGCCGTTGCCGGGGACCCGTTTAGTCAATATTGTAACCTTCTGTTACGCCGTATAGACTAGGTTAACAATTTCATTTTTCCTTTACTAGTGCTGTCGATTGTATGCCAAGTAATCGCCCACAAGGCGATATCTTGAAACCTTCAGTCGCAGAACTAGAACACTTCTTACATCTAAGAAGCCGAATCATTGAGTACCAACTCAAACATAACATTCCAGATCCTCTCACTCCCATTCCCAAATCCGAAGAAGAATCAAACATGGCTGAAGGACCTCCAAACAAACCACTGAAGGCATACACTACACCCTCTCAAATGAAGCCTAGAAGTAGCATTGCTGCCCCAGCTATTACTCGAAACGATTTTGAGCTGAAACCATCATTGCTGTCAGCTGTACAACAAAACCAATTCTCAGGAAATGCAACTGAGGATCCAAACGAACATTTAACGAAGTTTGTACAATACGCAGACACAGTGAAAGCAAATGGAGTAACTCCAGACGCGATAAGACTTCGTCTTTTCCCATTCTCTCTTAGAGACAGAGTGTGGACATGGTTACAATCCTTACCATCCAACTCCGTTACGACGTGGGAACAATTGAAGAACGTCTTCTTAGCGAGATATTTTCCGCCAAGCAAAACTGCTATGCTTAGAGCTCAAATCAACGGATTTCGACAAAAAGATACTGAATCTCTTTACGAAGCATGGGAACGATTCAAAGATATGATGAGAACATGTCCTCACCACGGTCTAGAAGACTGGGTGACAATCCATACTTTCTATAATGGGCTTTTATACAATACCAGGTTGACAATAGAGGCTGCCGCGGGCGGTGCACTTATGGATAAGCCATACGACGAAGCCTATCAACTAATCGAAAACATGTCTCAGAACCACTGCCAATGGGGAGGTGAACGCACTTCGACAGGGAAAACCACAACGAAAGGTGGGATGTACGAGATCAGCAGCCTTGAAAAGTTCAACGCTAAAGTAGATGCTCTAGCACAGAAGATTGACAGTCTGACCGTTAACCCCACTGCAATCGTCGCTGCCGTAACTCCAAATTGCGAGTTATGCGGAAGCACCACTCATAATGCGCCCGAATGCCCATTACTAGCCGGAATCCCACCAGACCAAGTAAATTATGCTCAAGGAAATCCTTACGCAAATACCTATAACCCAGGTTAGCGAAATCATCCAAACTTTTCTTACAAAAGCGAAAACGCATTGCAAATGCCTACTGCTCCACCAGGATATCAGAAACCAGCTGCTGCTCAAACTGCACCTAGGAAATCAAACCTCGAGTTGATGATGGAAAAATTCATAGCTACTCAAGCTCAAACAAACAAAGAATTCCTAAATCAAAACATACACACTAGCGAGAAAATTAAACAGTTGACCGGAAAAGTAGACGCTTTAGCCACCCACAACAAAATGTTAGAAACACAGATATCACAAGTGGCTCAACAACAAGCCTCTGCTGCCGCACCCGCTGGCACATTTCCTGGACAACCCGAACAGAATCCAAAAGGTCAAGCAAATGCTGTAATACTAAGAAGTGGAAAAGAATTGGACGAACCGATCGATCCGAGGACCGAAAACTCAGCCATGCAACAAAAACCAACTGAACAAGCAGAAAAGGAGTCCGAGTTAGAGAAGAAGGAAGACAACGAGAAGGAGGATACCGCAAGTGAAAAAACTCAAGCACCTCCAGCGCCATATAAACCACCTATCCCTTATCCTCAAAGATTAATAAACTCCAAAACTTCAGGACAATTTAAGAAATTTGTAGAGCTCCTTAAACAGTTGAATATCACTATTCCTTTTACAGAAGCGATAACTCAAATGTCGTCATACGCTAAATTTCTCAAAGAAATCCTGTCAAATAAGAGAAAGATCGAGGATAACGAAACAGTTACACTTACTGCAGAGTGTAGTGCTATTATTCAAAACCGCATGCCTCCTAAATTAAAAGACCCAGGTAGTTTCTCCATACCCTGCGTCATAGGAAAGTTCGTGATAGACAAAGCTCTATGCGATTTAGGAGCCAGTATCAGTGTTATGCCTTTATCTATATGCAAAAAGCTGAATATGGGAGACCTCAGACCAACCAAAATGTCCGTACAATTAGCTGACCGATCAGTAAAATACCTCGTCGGAATACTGGAAAACGTTCCAGTACGCATAGGACAATTCTACATCCCAACCGACTTCATAATCATGGACATCAAGGAGGACACTGTTACCCCAATTATCCTAGGAAGACCGTTCCTAGCTACAGCCGGAGCTATTATAGACGTGAAGAAAGGAAGGCTAACATTCGAAGTAGGAGAAGAAAAGATAGAGTTCATTCTCACCAAGTTCTTACAAGCACCAGCCATAGACGATACCTGCTATTTAGTAGACGAAATTGACGAATGTATAAGAGAACTTGAAAATGAAGAGACCACGTATTCAGAAATAATAAAGATTCAAATACCCGATATTTCTGAAGACGATGATTGGCGTAAACCATATAAAGACGACAGCCTAAGCGAAAGCTTAGCACTGACCCCAAGCCATATGCCAGGTCCGAAGAACTCATCTTTAGAACTTAAAACACTACCCAAAAACCTTAGATATGAATTTCTAGACGATGAACTAAAAAGACCAGTGATAGTCAACGCCGACTTAGGACAACCAGAAACCGAAAAGCTATTAGAAGTCCTAAAGAAGTACCCCACCGCGTTAGGCTATAACATAAGCGATCTAAAAGGTATAAGCCCTTCAATCTGTATGCATCGAATTACAATAGAGGAAGACTCTAAAACCTCTAGAGAGCATCAGAGGAGACTGAACCCCATCCTAAGCACTGTAGTCAGAGATGAAGTAAAGAAATTGCTAGATGCAGGAATCATCTATCCAATCTCCGATAGTGAATGGGTTAGCCCAGTTCATGTCGTACCAAAGAAAGGAGGAGTCACAGTAGTTAAAAACGAAAAAGGCGAATCAATAACAAAAAGAGTCGTGACTGGAAGCAGGATGTGCATTGATTATAGGAAGCTTAACAAGGCCACACGAAAAGATCACTTCCCGTTACCCTTCATAGACCAAATGTTGGAAAAATTAGCCAAACATTCATATTTCTACTATCTAGATGGTTATTCAGGATTTTTCCAAATTCCCATTCATCCTGATGACCAAGAAAAGACTACATTCACCTGTCCTTATGGTACTTTTGCTTACCGCCGAATGCCGTTCGGACTCTGTAATGCTCCAGCAACCTTCCAAAGATGCATGATGGCAATCTTCGCAGATTTCATAGACGATATCATGGAAGTATTTATGGACGATTTCTCGGTATGTGGACAAAGTTTCGAAGGATGCCTACAAAACTTAGAAATGGTATTAGAACGATGTGTAAAAGTGAACCTCGTCCTAAATTGGGAAAAATGCCATTTTATGGTCCGGCAAGGAATAGTTCTAGGACATGTCATATCAAATAAAGGAATTGAGGTCGAAAAAGCTAAAATAGAGATTATAAAAGATCTCCAACGTCCAAAATCCGTACGAGAAATACGGAGTTTTCTAGGACATGCCGGTTTCTACAGAAGATTTATAAAAGATTTTTCAAAAATCACAAAACCTTTGACCGGCCTGTTGATGAAAGATGTTGAGTTTGTCTTCGACGACGACTGTCTAAAAGCATTCGAAACATTAAAATCAGCCCTTATCACCGCACCGATTATGCAACCACCTGATTGGCGACTACCGTTCGAAATCATGTGCGATGCGAGTGATTATGCCGTAGGCGCAGTTCTAGGACAAAGGAAGGACAAGAAACTCCATGCCATCTACTATGCCAGTAGAACCTTAGATCCTGCCCAAATGAACTACGCTACAACAGAAAAGGAACTTCTAGCAGTTATATTTGCGCTTGACAAATTTCGTTCTTACCTAGTAAGAGCAAAAATTATCATATACACAGACCACGCTGCCATTAGGTACCTAATAAGCAAAAAGGATGCCAAACCAAGACTATTGAGATGGATCCTGT
Source organism: Lathyrus sativus (assembly GCA_963859935.3). Taxonomy (NCBI): domain Eukaryota; kingdom Viridiplantae; phylum Streptophyta; class Magnoliopsida; order Fabales; family Fabaceae; genus Lathyrus; species Lathyrus sativus. Next base: position 453,661,958 of record OZ012736.1, on the reverse strand, counting down.
TATTACAAGAGTTTGACTTAGAAATCAAAGATAAGAAAGGAACCGAGAACGTTGTTGCAGATCACTTATCCCGAATAGAAGGCATCAAACATGAACCAGTACCGATAAATGACGATTTCCCGTACGAACGTCTGATAGCCAAATTAAAAAGTGACATGCCCAACTCAATCTCGGAAGATCCAGAATTCGAAAAAGCTGTAGAAGCCGTCTATGCCCAAGTCACATTACCTTGGTATGCTGACATCGTTAATTACCTCGCTGCAGGCGTGCTTCCACCGGATCTCACTTATCAGCAAAAGAAGAAATTCTTCCACGATCTGAAAAACTATTATTGGGACGAACCTCTACTCTTCAGGAGAGGGGCCGACAACATATACCGTCGCTGTGTCCCAGAGGAAGAAATAGAAAATATCATTTCCCAATGCCATTCAGCACCATATGGTGGTCATGCTAGTACATCCAAGACGTGCGCTAAGATTCTCCAAGCCGGCTTATTCTGGCCTAACCTCTGGAAAGACGTCCACATCGCTGTGCTAAAATGTGATCGATGCCAATGAACTGGCAACATCTCACGACGCGATGAAATGCCTCAGAAAGGAATCTTAGAGGTAGAAATCTTTGACGTATGGGGAATAGATTTCATGGGACCATTCCCACCTTCTTTTGGTAATAACTGCATACTCGTCGCTGTAAACTATGTGTCTAAGTGGATAGAAGCCATTGCTGCTCCAACAAACGACGCACGAGTAGTAATCAAACTCTTCAAAAACACAATCTTTCCTAGATTCGGTGTACCCAGACTCGTCATTAGTGACGGCGGATCTCACTTCATATCGCGAATATTTGATAAACTTCTTTCTAAATATGGAGTCCGACACCGAGTAGCTACACCCTATCATCCGCAAACTAGCGGACAAGTAGAGGTCTCGAACAGGGAAATAAAACAGATATTGGAAAAGACTGTCGCTACCTCAAGGAAAGATTGGTCATCAAAGCTACATGAAGCTTTATGGGCTTATAGGACCGCTTTTAAGACACCAATAGATACTACACCCTACAAATTAGTTTACGGTAAATCCTGCCATCTCCCTGTAGAATTAGAGCATAAAGCCTTATGGGCCATTAAAACACTTAATTTCAACTACACCGAGGCAGGAGAAAAGCGAATCTTGAACTTACACGAATTAGAAGAACTTCGATTAGACGCTTACGAAAATGCCCGTATCTACAAAGAACGAACTAAAAAGTGGCATGATAAACGTTCAGTCAAGAAACAATTCAGTGTGGGAGACATCGTATTGTTATTCAATTCAAGATTAAAACTCTTCCCAGGTAAACTAAAATCCAGGTGGTCCGGACCTTATGAAGTGACTAAAGTACTTCAGAGTGGAGCTGTTGAAATTACCGATAAGACGAATGCACCGTTTATCGTAAACGGGCAACGCCTAAAACATTATAATAAGAACGAAAACAGCCCTCAAGTCTGCAGTATAGCATTGCTTGAGCTTCCAGCTCAAACACCCGAATAGCTTGTCACCAAGCTATCGTCAAGCTTTAAACGTTAAAAAGAGCGCTTACTGGGAGGCAACCCAATTTTCCTGTAAATTTTCCTCGTTACTGTATTTCATTTTTATTTAAAATTTTACTTTGAAACTTTAACAAAAATTCTAAACTTAAAATTAATACTATTTTTACTTTTGTTTATTTTCATATTTTAATTTATTTTATATTCTTCCTTTATCTTTTGTTTTTACCGCCTTTAGTTTTTAAAAATCCTGACTTCAAACTTCTGTTTTAAAATTTTCAGGATTTTAAAAGTCTTCAAAACATTCCTCCTGTTTTTCTCCGACTTACCTGCGAGTATGGCCGAGTACGACTTCACAAAGGTTCATTTTCGAGGACTAGCTCAAAAGGCAAGATTTGCAGCACTAACTGAAAGAGAAATAGCCTTAACGCTGTATTATGATAAGTCTACCATGGATAAACTCGGAATCACTGATAGCATCCAATACCTGTTCAATCAACTGGGTTGGGAGAACACTGCTTTGAAAACCCGTTTTGCTACCTATAAGGACCTCACCTACGAATTCCTTAGTTCCTTCAGGTACCTACCCAACTATGGTTTTGGATCCAACACAGAGATGATCACCTTTAGGATGTTTGGAATGAACCAAACCCATAGCCGGATGTCATTAGCCAACCTCCTAGGATTTCCTAGCGGACCGCATGTGTTCATCAGTGCAGAAGATGACGATATTGATTTTGAACTCAACCAATTCTGGGGTAGAATCACAGGCGACTATCACCCTGAACCAGACAGAATGTATAATGATGAGATTCATAACCCAGCTTTCAGATACTTTCACAAGATACTAGCTCACACCCTTTTCGGGAAAGAAGAAAATATTACTACAGTATCTAAAGAAGACTTATTTATCATGTTCTGTGCTTCTCAGGGCCGTACAGTGAATGCAGTACCTTTCATGATGAGATTTTTCCGACGCCTCACTCAGGACCCACAATCACCTATTCTAATAGGAGGCCTTGTGACAATGATTGCCCACGAGCTTGGCCTTAGATTCCACCTAAATGCAAGCACTAGTTTTGGCACCATCCGACCCATGAATATACAATTTTGCTTTAACAGGCGCATTTTAGGAACTATGGGACCTGGACCTTACGAGTACCTCATCAACGAAAAACCTGTCCAGCTATTCACACTGCCTAATCATCAGATGACAAGTATCCACAACAAGGACAACTGGCTTTATGAATTGGATGAGCCTATGGGACCTCCTTCACCCCAATCAACACCACAGAACTACATGTACGACAGTGACCACATCTCTGAAGCACACGACTATATGTACTATGAGGATGTTGTATCAGAAGTTGAAGTAGACCCTACGACTCCTCCACATTACAACACCTATCCTGAGCCTATTCCTGAGGAGACCACCGACAAAATGGATACTGTTCTACTCCAATTGGACAACGTTGACGCAACTCTGACTACTGTAAAAGATGACATCACAGGCATACACATCGAACTCGTAGTCTTCATGGACTTAGTCTGTGACCAACTCGACTACTACGCACAGAAGTTTGATGAGCTGAAGGCACGAAAAGACTAGATACTAGTTTTAGCATTAGATTTAGTTTAGTTTAGTTTTTCTACTTTTCGTCCATTTTCAATTGTCTTGATTTTTGCATTGTTAATTTCTTTATGTACTACATACAATCATTCTAATTTCTTGTTATTTCAATTATAGTCTTTATTCATTTATTCTGTTTTTACGTTATTCTTTGTTTATTGGCTGCTATAATACATTGTCATATCAATACTAGGCCTAAAAGTCACTGCAAGAACACCCTCACAGCAAAATTCTGCGTTCTGCAGATTTTGTTGGTGTGATGACCGTCACAGGAGCCTGACGAGCGTCACGCGGGTGACGACCGTCACGAACCCAAAAACTGTTATCTGATATAACAGGGGTTGCGTTTTCTCTCCCACTCATCTCCTTTCAACTTCCAATCATCAGAAACTCACACCCCACTCCAAATTTTCGTTTTCCCCACCTTGCACCATATATCCCAACTCCCATCTCAACTTCCTACTACACTTCTGTCACATTTTTCCCACTCCGCAGAACCACCTCAATCCTCAGAACCAACTCAATCCTCCAACAATGGCGAGAAACTACGAAGCCCCAGACCTCAGCAACATTGTGTTCAGCGACGGTGACTCCGACGAGAGACAGCGGGCCAACTACATCGCATTCCATCAACAGTCGCTTCAGCCGACTCATTATCCATATATCCCATCGCTCACAGAGCTCGGACTCCTTGACGGCGTCACTTGGATGCTTCAAAGAGCCGGCATCTGGAACCTCTGCACCAATCCACTGCCGATGTACGAACAACTCACCCTCGAGTTCCTAAGTTCGTTCACCTACGTCACTTCCAGCGGCGACCTCAGCCAACACTCCGGTGCCGCATGCTTCCGGATGTTCGGCACAAACTATCAAGTGAACCAGAACCAGATTGCCACCATCCTACAACTCCCTCGTGGCGACAATGCTCACCGCCGCCTCACCGATCAGTTCTAGCACGAAGCCTTCACGCTCTGGTACCAGTTGACCGACATCAATGCTGATGGTTGGGATTCTCTACACGCAACGCATATCCACAACCCGACCATCTGGTACTTCCACCGAGCATTGAGCAACACCATCTTCGCCCGGGACAGCAACCATAAGGTGAACTCGAAAGAGCTCTTCTTCCTCCGCTGTGTCTTCAACAACGAGCCTATCAATGCCGCTCCGTTCCTCCTGGCCCACATTCAGGCCAACTGTAACCGTGGCTTCAAGCCATTTTACTTTGGCGGGATTGTCACTGCCATTGCACTTGGGCTGAACCTCGGTGACCGCCTCCAGCACCTCCATGCCATCCCCTCGGTGTTCCTTGACACCGACCACTGCAGAGCCTCTTACCTCATCCGTTCCAGAGCCGATGGCAAGTACCACCCGGTAGTGCGTGGCAAAACCGTCCGAAGCATCATCCTTCCGTCACGCACCCGGATGCATCTAGAGGATCGTACCAACTGGCTATTTGACCTCACTGCCCCTCCTGCTGCCGATGCTCCAACTCAGAGCCACACCCAAGGTTCTGATGACGAAATCCAAGTTGAGTTGGACAGACCAGAGCAACCGGAGGCATCGCAACCACTTCCTTCCGAGGGTACATCCTACCGCCGCCGCCGCCATCGTCCAGCGCCCGACTACTCAGAAGAGGACCTCCGCCGCTCTCTCGACCAGCAGGCCCAGATACTCGCTATGATGCAGCAGCAGAATCAGCGGGCAGAGCAGTTCAAAGCTTGGCATCGGACCCAAATGCAACAACTACAAACCGGCCAAGAAACCATTACTGAGAACTTGGCGAATCTGACCTTGTAGTTCGAAGGACTCCGTGACTATGTCTATCATACCGGAGCTATGAGTTTTGAGGACCGAGTTGCCCAAGTCAGAGCCAGAGGACGCGAGCGCGGACGTGACCGAGGCAGAGGACGTGATTAGTTATCATTTTCCTTATTTGTTTACTATATTTGCAGTTTCTATGTACTTTCATTTCCGTTGTATCTCCCTCTCGCATTCTTTCAAATCAGTGGGGACACTGATTGAGATAGTGTGGGAGCGGAGCGTTTATTTCCCATTCCTGTGTACTTTTATTTTCGTAATTTCTATTCAAACATTTTCTATTTTTAGCAAATAAAGCTCGTTTATATATCCTTTTTCCGTTACGCAAACATCCCCACGTTATTCGACGTAAACAACAATTTTTTCGTTCGTTCCTCAAAAGCAAAAGCATCACGAGAATGCACCCGAGTTCAAACCAAGTTTTGAAACCCCGAGGAGACGACAATTCTAACAAAACCAGTACCGTCCTGACACCTTAGATCTCCGGTTTATGCGAGTCGGTTTCACTACCTACGTGTACCAAAGTCTCAAGTGTCTACGCAAACTCAACCCCAAGTAGTTTATACTAGCAGTCAGCACCATCCTAAAACACTTCTAAGCGAGCGACCAATGCAAATAAGTGTATGATCTCCAAAAAGATGAAAAATCATGAAAAGAAAGCTAGATAGCCAAAAATATACAAACATGTTTCCTTCTAAGTTAGGTGCTCCTCACCCGAGCATTTAGCCCAACGGCACGAAAACTCATTGAAAAATCAATGATATAAGCTTATGATCAATGAAGAAGATCAAAACAGAAATGAGATCATATTCACTAACAGGTCGACTTGCCATGAAAGTCTATGGACAACGAGCTTAATGTGATTGCGCTAGAACAAACAGGGTGAACTTGCCGCGAGGACCTTGACACCAAGCTACAGTAGCATGACTGGGACCGATTTGCCTAAGAAGGAGACCTCCGAAGACTTATAGTCCAGTGTCGTCATCGTACTCGTTTTGTTCTTACTAAGAATCCCGGTTTTTCCCAACTTTGCGAACGAAGAAGCTGCCTCGTGCTTGCCGACTTTTTCCTGTTTTACTTGAGGACAAGCAAAGATTCAAGCTTAGGGGAGTTTGATAACACGAAATCGTATATATATTTTGATGCATAATTCAACTGATGTTTAACTGTTTTCGATCCGATTTCGGGTTATTCCCGTGTTATTTGTCTGATACTTTGCAGGTATTTGATGATCATGTCTAAACAAGGCAATATGAAGAAAAGAAGCAATCTCAGATGAAATATGGACGAAAACCGGATGAAAACAACATGAAAAACGCAGAATGCAGATTTTGCTGCTGTGACGACCGTCACAGCTCCATGACGACCGTCACACGGGTGACGACCGTCACACACTGTGACGACCGTCATGCAGACAAAAACACCCCACTTCAAATGCACGTGAAAGAAGCAGTTCCAAGTCCCAAATAGTGGACCACTACTCCCTGATAATTCTGGCTCAAAGTCCACCTTCTTCAAGTTATAACCGTTAGAATTCCATTTCTATAAAAGGGGAAGAAGGGGAGCAGAGAAAGGGAGCCGCATTCAGACAACGAAGTGCTGCCCAATTTCATTTCCAGAGCAAAAGTTCAGTTTTATTTTCTTTCCTATTTTTTGTTGCCTTTCATTCCTTCTGTAATTCTTATTTCCCTTGTACGATCAATTGGCACAAAGACCAGAATCCTGCCAACATTTGTGGAGGATCTGCCCAAAGGTCAATTGGAATATTTACAGGTTTCTCATTTTAATCATAATTCCAGTTTTTATTATGATGCATGCTATTATTTATTGTTTTTATTTATGTTTTACCTTTCCCAAATCCATGTCTAGCTAAATCAAAGTAATTGATGTGTAATAATAATTCGGAAGGGATTTGATAATAACCGGTTGAAAACTATCTTTTTCAAAAGTTGTTTATGGTCTGAGTGTTTAAATTAATTTACTGAATAAACTTCGTCGCGAAAGCGAGAACTTATTTAAAAGTAGTTTTGCCACGAAAGTGGGAAATTAATTAAGGTACGAATCAACAAGCGAAAGCTGCGGCAAGACCAGATAGTAAACACTAGTCATCCATTTTAATAACAGCGAAAGCACTTTAAAATGAATTAGAACTTAGAGATTTCCAAAAAGTAGTTTTAACCCCGAATGGGACACGAAAGCCAACGTTTGGCCCTTAGAATTATGATTAGCGTCAATAACCATCGTGAGACGAGAGTCTTCAGATCACTATTTTCTGCTTAAATAAACTCTGAAAAATATTTCATATACCGGTAACTTGTCAAATCCCCGAAGAACATAATTACTACATATCGATTCACGTAATTATAATTTAAATAACATTTTTAGTTCCCTTTAGTGACAATCTTATTCCCTTAAGCATTATCTATCTAGCTAAACATAGTAATTCCCGAGAACACTAGTTTGATTACGAGTCTCTGTGGGATCGATATCTATTATTACTACGCGATAGACTGTGCACTTACAGTTAAGTTGTATTAGACATAGAAAGTCGCGATCACGGCTACAATAACATTTCAGGAACAATAACAGCGCCCACATCGAGCATCTGATTTCCGTCTTTGCCAGAGTTATGAGGTGGAGGATTTATTCTGCTGCGGTGAAAAGCTTTCTTGATGCAGAGGGGAACGGAGTTTGCTAAGTGTTCGCTAAATGTTCGTAAAAATGAGCAACACAACAACCCGCGTGCCGACACATTCTTGCTCGATTTTACGCCGTAGTTTCGCAACAACTTAAGACCGTCCGTAGAAAGCAGAAGAGCAAGATTTGGGGTTTGGAAAAGAAGAGAGACATCGTGAGCGGTGGACACCAGACCGCAACTTCAAGTCGACGTTTCCGCAATGCAAAGTAGCAGCCCCTCACTTCACCACTGTTCTGTTTCAAGCCCAACATTAAAGACAACTGTGCAATAGCAGCAATAAAAGAACAACCTAGCGGTCTCGTATTCCCGGTTGGTGTATTCTCCACCTTTCAACTTCTGCCTCTATTTTGTGTTGAAATGTGTTGCGAATATTGCTAAAAAAAAATCATTGTGCTGTTGTTTATTTATTGTTAATGTCGACATTTCTTAAAATGCTTGATATTCTATTTCAATTTTCAATTCGTGTTCTGATGGTGTGGTTGACTCAAGAACTCAGTTTAAAATTCTGCTTCTGATTTTATTTAGTGTACCAGAAGCTTTGTTCCTGTTTTCATTTATGGATTTTTCTCTCAATGTGGTAGAGATTTGCTTTGCATATCTGGGCTCTACTACTTAGTATCGGTGCGAGATCATGGCGATATTTGTTGTTTTCTCTTAGGTAACGCGGTGTGTATATTAAGTCCATTTTTGTTGACACATAATGATTTTCTTTTGTTGCAATATTGTTGTTCTATAGTGTTAGATTAGACTTAATCTAATAAAATCACATTGCGTCAGTTTTGCAATTAGAGAGGATTATAATAAATTTCGTGATTGCTTAGAATTGCACAGATTTTGTTCATTTATTATGTAGAATTTGGTGATTGCTTAGATTTGCTTAGAATTCAATTATGCTCAATGTGTTTTACTTCCCAGTCTTATTATCAATTGTGTCACATGAATTATGATGATGTCTCAACTTGATCTAGTGGCTTTGATTTTAGTTTGTCGGATGCACAAATTGTATTAAAGTCCAATGGTATTTATAATCGGGCAAACGCGTGGTGAGTATAGAATTCATGGCAATTGAGTTCAACAAAGCTTATAGCATGTGTGTGAAGTTTTTTTTGGATTATCTTTTATTATATGAAGGCATTGTGCTTTTGAATGAAATACATGCGGCATTATCAAGTGCACATAGCGGTTTTGATTTCGATTAAAATTAAACTCAGAAGTTTCCGCGGTATTAGGCTCAATGAGGTTAAGTTTTTGATGAAGTTTGATTGACTAACTTGAATTTTTATTAATTAATTTTGCTAATTATTTTTAATTAATTTGATTATTCGGTTTAGTTGGATAATTTTGATAATTAATTTTAATTAACTTATTTAATAAATTAGTCAAACTTTAATCAATTATGTTGATGTATATTTCCAAATTACCTTCATAACCTAAGTGAAACTATTTTTCCAAAAAAACAAACTAAATCTTAGCCAATATCAAGTGACTAGTTTCTAACCTGTTTAATTTATTTTTAAATACAATCAATTGTTAAAACTTTTCTAATTAATAACGAAAGTAGTGAGTTTTTGGAGTCTAGCACTCCTTGAACTCTTGAACAACCGCTCTCGAGGCGCACGCCCTTGAGTTGTGGTTGTTCCGTCTTTCGGTTTTCAAAACCGTTTTCACTCAACTCAATTAAAGCTTCTAAAGGATATTTCTAAATAATTTTTATTAATTAGATATTTTTATAATAAGTTCCAATTATTCTTTCTTTAAAAAAATATATTTCAAAATCATTATCAAATAAATATTTAAAATATTAAATCTTTAGGAAAATATATTTTATTAATTAAGTTAAAATCTCTTTTAAGATATTAATTTTTTTTTCAAAACAATTAATTATAATTAGCTTTTCTTAAAATCTTTTTTTATAAGCAATCAATTAATTTATTTTATATGAAAATTAAAACTATTTTCTTGATTAAATTAAACTATTTTTCTTAATCAAATTTCAAAACAATTAAATTCTTGGATCTCGCCTTCCTTGAATTTTTAAGCAACCGCTCTCGAGGTGCACACCTTGAGTTGTGACCCTTCCGATCTTATTTTCAAAAATACCTAGCGCGCCTAGTCCGAGTACGCTAAACTATTCAAATTATTTTCTCACGAGTACAATTAAATTCTTGGAGTCGCGCATTCCTCGAATTTGAGAGTGACTACTATTGAGGCGTACGCCTTGAATGGTGTGTCGTTCGAACTTTCGTTTCTAAAATATTTCCATAATTATTTGGACAAGTATTCACTGTCCAACAAACACTATTTCATAATTAATGGGATGAAAAATATTGTCGTTGGGATCTAGTATTCCAACGATATCTCGACTAATTGGTTGTGAGGCCGACGTCTTGCTTATCAAATAGTCGTCATTCCTCCTAAACATACAACCTCTCTAACCTCGTTCCTCACCTTCATACCGTCGAGTCTAAACCCTAGTATGTTTCTAAACCATATGTCAAATCCAAACTATTTTCTTGATTAAATTACGAAAGAATTGAGTTCTTGGAGTCTCGCACTCCTTGAATTCTTGAGCAAACACTCTTGGGGAGTACGCTTTAGGTTGTGGATTACTCGACCTTTCGTCTATAAAATATATGCCCTAACGATTTGGACAAATATCGGCATTGTCCATTCAAATACAATTTCATAATTAATTGAATGAAAAAGGTGTTGTTGGGATCCAGCATTCCAATAATATCCCGACTAATCGGTTGCGAGGCTGACGTCTCGTTTACCGAGTAGTCGTCATTCTCCCTTAAAATATTCTATCCAACTCTCTTTTCTCGCCCCCGTGCGATTGAAACTTCCTTAAATACAATTTCATAATTAATTGAATGAAAAAGGTGTTGTTGGGATCCAGCATTCCAATAATATCCCGACTAATCGGTTGCGAGGCTGACGTCTCGTTTACCGAGTAGTCGTCATTCTCCCTTAAAATATTTTATCCAACTCTCTTTTCTCGCCCCCGTGCGATTGAAACTTCCTTAAACACTAATTTCGAAGTTAGTCGAATGAAAAAGGTGTCATTGGAATCCAGCATTCCAATAATATCCCGATTAATTTATTGCGAGGCCGACGTCTCGTTTATCGAATAGTTGTCATTCTCCATCAAATTACCTAAACAAACTCCTCTTTCTCGCCCCTGTGTGATCGAAACCTTAAACCTATTCAAATCCATTCTCTTTCCCAAACCAAAACATCCATTGCGATAAACACAAATTCCTCGCCCTCGTGCGATTTCCAACCAAAACGCCTTTTGTCAAGAACATTGTTTAGTCCTTTCTTCCGCGCATATGAACTCGTGCTTCAGCCTCCCCTAGTGAGCAAACAAGCCAATGTTTAGCAGTTAGAATGCGACCTAAACACTCGTTCGTTTACCAAACCCACAAACCGTAGTTAGCCGAACTACGGCTGCTCTGATTTCTCATTTATCAATGAGAATACGTAGGCACAAGATTGCGATGATCTTGGCAAGCACAATCCCCTCTTTTTCCCGTAGTCCTCCGAACTACGAATGCTCTGATTTTCCACTTCTTACAAGTGAAGATACGTAGGCACAAGGGCCCCAATCCTTGGCGAGCACCCTATCTTAAAACCACCCATTCCCCCTATAGGAGAAACCTTAGAAGAAAACTAACAAGCGTAGATAACTTTACTCTCGAATCGAATCAAGAGGTTCCCGTTGAGTACAACGGACGTAGAGGGTGCTAATACCTTCCCTCTGCGTAACCGATTCCCGAACCTAGAATATTGGTTGCGATGACCATGTTCTTATCTCCTTAAAGGTTTTATCGATATTTTCCTATTCCTGCCTTGGAATAAATAAAGTTCGGTGGCGACTCTGTTTCGAACATATTTTCCGCGTCCATCGCGAGGATCGTATTTTTCGAGGTACGACACCATGATAAGTAATGTTTTGACTTATGCATGATTCTCTTGATTTGTATTCATGCCTTAAATATTGTTATGATTTATGCATGTTGATCTTGAATTTTTAACTTTTCCATGATAAGTAATGTTTTGACTTATGTATGATTCTACTTGATTTGTATCCATTCCTTAAGTAATGTTTTGACTTATGCATGTTGATCTTGAGTTTTGAACTTTGCCATGATTAGTAATGTTTTGACTTATGCATGATTCACTTGTACTTGTTATCTATGATGTTTGGTCTTGTAAGAACCTTATTTCATATCCATTTAGATGTTGTAACATCTATGTTTACCTTTGGTTGTAACCATTTGGTTTAAATCTAAGCTTATATGGATGAATACTTGGTTGTAACCTTGTTATTTGTTTTGCTTGATGTTGTCACATGCTTGCTTTACTTTCTTGGTTGTTACCATGATTTTATATCTTCGTCATGTTTGAATGAATGTATATGTGTGCCCAAGCTTTGATAATATCCCCCCAAGTGATATACCTTATTAGCTATCATCCCAAAATAGTTTCCATGTATTCCTAATTCCAAAGGAAAGTCTCTCTATTGACACAATGTCATAGATAGCTCATTTATTCTCAAACCTCCCTTTAACCTTGTTAGAGTCATTAGAACTTTCAACTTAGCCTTAAGTTAGAACCCACTACCTTTTAACTTTGTCAAGTCAATACCTTTAGCATACCTTGTTAGGAATCCTATAACTTAGAATTAGGACTAGAGTTTTTTAACTCTATGTGTGTACCATTGTTATGGGTACTCACTTTTCCCCTTTTGTCTTTTGTTAAAGTCAAACCCCTAGTTAGTCTTTCAACTTAGACTTAGAGAGTTTGTTAACTCTATATAAGTATCATTGTTATGGATAATTATTCCCCTTGAACCTTGACCAAAGTCAAGAGTTCTTTCATCCTAGTTAGGAGAACTACGGTTGGTCTGATTCCATCTTAGTTAGGATACGTAGGCACGAGATGCGACGTCTTGGCAAGCGCACTTAGTGTATATATCCATAAGTCTTTACCTTAGCACATGACCATTAGCAGACAAACATTAACCATAACACAACTAACAAACAAGAGGCTCATGTAGAGTACTACAGATATTTAGTGTGCTAATACCTTCCCTTAGTATAACCAACCCCCGAACCCCCCGATCTCTTAGCTTAGTTTTTACATAGCACACTTAGGGTTTTTATTCAATCTTTACCCTTTCCTTTGGATAAATCAAAGCTCGGTGGTGAATATTTAAAGATTTATGGTTGGAATTTTGGTATGCATATCACATGTGTTCCAAGAACATTGATCTCTACTCAACAAGGATGAGTACAAACCATGGCCAATTTAAATTTCTTTAAATTGTCCCAATGTCATGACCAATGTCACGACCTCTGTTGTGACATCTGCAGTTTGTCATACTATTTATCTAACCATTTAAAGTACAGAATTGTAAATGCAGAAAGATAAATAACACAGTAATTGTTCACCCAGTTTGGTATCAACAACACCTACATCTGGGGGCTACCAAGCCAGGGAGGAAATTCACTATTAGTAGAATCAATTCAAAGTCAAACCTCCAGTTTGCACTTCTCACTTAATCTCTATCCAATGACACTTCAGCCTAGAGACATTCTAGTACCTGAGTATACCCACTCACTCCCCATCAATCACACAACAGTGATATCAAACAATTACAAAAACAGTATGAAGAGACACTTCATACACACCTTGATCTTGCTTCACAACTTTGATCAAGAAACTCACACACTCTTGCTTCACAGCTTCAAGTGAGAGACAACCTAGAATCTACCTAACCAAAACAATCATCCACCTGACAATTGCTTGGATTACAAGTATTCCTAAACAGACTTTACACGTGAAGACTAGCCTTCTTCACTTACAAATATGTCTACCTCAATGTATCAACAGATACAAAGGGTGACTTACACACAAGGGACTCTCAACCCTAGACCTTTATTTTACACTCTGGTTTTTCTTGATGTGAGTGCTTACTTTTCCCTTGCTTCTGTGCCTCCTTTTATAGCACTACAGACTAGGCTTGGGCTGTGTAGAAGTAACAAATATTAGTTTTAACAAAATAAAACTAATTTCCACAATTCAAGGTGCTGTCCAATTATGTCATGGCATGGTCAGCATTGCCTTGAATCTCTCCTGAGATAACTCAGGATTCATAACATGTTTCCTGATATTTAGCCTGAGATATATCAGGTATCATAACAGAAAAACAAACCCATCCCGTCTGATGTCATGCGATCAATGTCATAACTTTGGTCATGACATTCAACTTCACTTCCTCGTAGCTAACCAGCTTGCCCTGCTGAACACTTCTGAAGAATCTTCATCATGACAGTCATGGTTTCTCCTAATCTTCTGCAGAATGATATTAGAAACAAGTATATTCAAGTTTCCTAAAAGGTCTCCAAGATTCTTTTATGAATACCAATACAATCTGTTCTTGTTCCTAATCCATCTCCTTGACATATTTACTGATGAGGTATTTTCAACATGGTCTCATCAATCCAAACCAATTATGTCAAGAGATATACACTAGCAGCTCCTTCTGTTGTCATGCAACTATGTCTTGCTTAAAACACATGACAACACATCTCACTCACCACAACTCACATTATTGTGGCTGCACACCTCACACTGCCTGTGAGGAGCTTAATCACAACTCCAACAGTTGTGGCTGCACACCTCACTCACTACCTGTGAGGAACTTCACCATAACTCAACCTGTTGTGGATACTGCTAACACATAGCAGCCCCTACTGTGCTAGACAGCTATGTCATTACTTTGGTAATGACATCCATGACAGTAGTTCATCCATGACAGTAGTTCATCCATGACAGTAGTTCTGTCATCTGTTCTCATTAGCTCCTGCTGCACATAGCTCCTACTGCACCATATGTCAACACATACCAGCAGTTCTGTTATCAGCTCCTGCTAACTCCTGTTGCACCACTACTCATGATGCTTCTCACACATGACAGTAGTTCTGTCATGACAGCAGATGGATGTCGTGATGGATGTCACGACATTCATCATGACATTCACATTAAACCACTCCACAGCAGTTCTTTCACCAGCTCCTGCTTGCTCCTTTAGTGATGTCATAACTATGGTAATGACATCCTGCTTAACATTAGTGCAAAGTCATGTTTTACCATAATTTAGCCAATCATAGAACCATGGACAGTTCTATATCATAGAACCATGGAACTAACAGTGGTTCAAGTTAATTAATAGCTTGATATCCGATTCTCACCACAACAGAAATGGCGACTTCACTAGGGAGGACTGCGGGTTAAGGCCACCTTATTTGAAGTTGTATTTTGTTCATATCTGTTTCTTTTATGCATGTATATTTGTGAATATCTATATATTATATATGTTATGTTGCACATGTGCATTGGGTTGCTACCTTGAGAGGTGAGATAAGTCATAGCCCGGACTTGAGTGTATACCTATGACAGGATTGTGGTATGATCAATAGTTGACGGTTGGGAGTAGTTCTAACATGTTTGACATATGATGTAATCATGCTCAGTTAACGCCCCTTTGGGATTACTAATGGCGTTTGAGTAGTCGTACGTTCATTACTTTTTCCGACCTGGGAGTCCGTGAAACTGAGGACCTTTTAGTTACCCACTTGCCCCACTTGGCCTTTTTTAGGACGTAGTGCGATGACTATGAGGGAGTAGTCCTAAATGGTTGATACGTGATACTACACTCAGACGAGTTTATCTTGAGAATATTTTTTACTCACATGAGTAATCATGTAGGTTTATACTATCCGAAAGATTTATTGATGACTCTGGGAACTTTGTAGAACCCGTTGTGCAGGTACAAACAACCCATAGTTCATGTCTATTGGGAAGGGTATACCATGGCTCCATGTTTGTGACCCAAACCTAGGACCTTTGTTTGTGTGCATATGCATTATATATGTAAAAATGTGAATACTTGTATATGTGTTGCTTGTGCATCATCTCATCATCCCATCATAAGCATTCATGCAGTTGGTTTTGAGAAACTCAGTTGTTTTTTTTATTGCAAAAACCTTAGGTCATGGATAATGGAAAAAGAAACACTCAAAAGTACAACTTCAAGAAACTAGATTTAACAGAGTTAAGGAAATTGGTGGCTTTAGTGTCTTGCTCTGAAGACTTCAAAAATAGATATGGAATATTATTGGGACTTGTCAAGATCAAGATGCAAGAAGCAGTTCTCAACACTCTTGTGCAATTCTATGACCCTCTATATCGTTGTTTCACCTTTCCTGATTATCAACTCGCCTCAACCTTGGAAGAGTACTCATATCATATTGGTCTGCCAGTATTGGATAAGAAATTGTTCAGTGGTTTGGAGAAGTTCCCTTCACCAAAAGACATTGCAGATGCCATCCACCTAGAAGCTTTCGAAGTTAAAGCCAATCTCACCACCAAGTATGGACTCAGAGGTCTACCTTCTGAATGTTTGATAGGGAAAGTTGTATTCTTCGCCAAAGAAAATAGCCTAGATTCTTATGAAGCAGTCCTTACATTGCTCATCTATGGTTTGGTTCTCTTCCCCAAAGAAGAAAGTTTCATTGACATCAACACTATCCAGATCTTTATCATTGGTAATGCCCTACCTACTATGCTTGGAGACATCTACCATTCTATTCACTATAGGACTCTAAAAGGATATGGGACTATCCTATGTTGTGCTCCTCTGTTGTATAGATGGTTTGTTTCACATTTACCGAGAACATATATTTTAAAAGGAAATCCAAAAGAACTAAGGTGGTCTCAAAGACTCATGGCTCTGACTCATATCGATGTACATTGGTATGATCCTGCTTAAGACAAGGGAGTGATCATCGATAGTTGTGGTTCATTTCCCAACTTACCTCTTCTCAGTGTATGAGATGGAATCAATTATAAACCTATCCTTGCAAGACGTCAGTTTGGGTTTCCCATGATGGAAAAGCCTAGCAACATCATGTTGTCAGGTTTCTTCTACCTCAATGCAGAAGCTAGTATGGGGTTTAAGGATAGCGTTGTAGATGCTTGGAAGACCATCCACAAGAAGACCAAGGATGATCTAGGGAAGAATAACTGTATAGAATTTGAGCCTTTCACGCAATGGGTCCATTCTAGAGCCCGTGATCTCAAGTTGCCTTATCTCTCAAAAAAACCTTTGCAGACTGTCGTCGCTTATTCCTTTATCATTTTTGTTGAGCATATGGAGGAATACCAAGGAGTTTTGGCTAGGATGAAACTTGAGCGAGATACTTGGAAGGGCGAGTACCATGTCATTCATTCCGAGCAGATGGAGATGAAGAGACAGCTGAAAGAAAAGAATGATTTGATTGAGTTGCTTGAAAGGAGGGTTGTTGACTGATATGTGGCACAAGAGAATTTATTTTTCTCTAGTGTTCAGACCGTGCTTAGTACCCATGAGTACTCTGACATGCCATCTACATCCGGTGCTTGAAAGGGAATCATCGACAAGCTAGTATTGGAGAATGCGGAGCTGAAAAGACAGAAGAGGACGCGCAGATAGGACCTTTCTAGCTAGACTCTGTGGAGACCCTAAGGCCTAGTGATTTCCTCTTGTATTTCCAGTCTCTTGCATTGTATTTTAAAGTTGTAAAATTTTCCAATATTAATGAATTAAGGTTTTGTGCCAAAAGTGTTCCTTTTTCAAATCAATCTTCTGAGTTTCTTAAAACCAATTGCTTGCATCTCATTATTTTGTTA
Organism: Lathyrus sativus; assembly: GCA_963859935.3. Classification (NCBI taxonomy): domain Eukaryota; kingdom Viridiplantae; phylum Streptophyta; class Magnoliopsida; order Fabales; family Fabaceae; genus Lathyrus; species Lathyrus sativus. The sequence continues at coordinate 453,644,546 of OZ012736.1, read as the reverse complement.
ACATTCAAGGAGCCCTATCTTTTTTGCAGACATTGTAATGGACTCAAGAAAGAAAACAACTCCAAGATGCACATTCAAAAGCCCAAAGTTGGAGAATCTGAGAATACTAGGAGGCCTAATGGAAGATCCCTTATTGTTTAGCAACACGTATGGAAACCTTCTGCATCTCTTTGAGCTCCAAGTAGATGAGGAGATGTTAATGGCGCTCGTACATTTCTACAATCCCATTTACCATTTCTTCACGTTTCCAAACTATCAACTGCTACCAACATTGGAAGAGTATTCTGTTTTGATGGGATTATGTGTCACTCCTCAACCATTCTCTGGAAAAGAAAGGAGACCAAATAGAAGAGTCTTGACTGAAGCCTTACACCTAGAACCATCTGACCTTCAGACCCATTTGGATGTCAAAGATGGATTCTTTGGTTTATAAGCAAGATCCTTGATGGAGAGAGATGAAGCTCACGCTGATAAGCAAAACATAGAAATCTTTGAGGCTATCTTGGGCTTATTAATTTATGGACTCCTTCTGTTCCCAAGTGTTGACGAGTTCATTGACTTGAACGCCATCAATATGTTTCTTATTAGGAACCATGTTCCACCTCTCCTTGCTGATGCATACTTCTCTATTCATTTGAAGAACTCCCATGGAGAAGGCTAACTTACTTGTTGTACCGCTCTCCTTCACAAGTGGTTTATTTCGCACTTGCCAAGGAACGCCTCTCTATGGAATCTGAAGGATAGTATTGCATGGACATAAAAGCTTCTATCGCTCAAACACTATAACATTCGTTGGTACGACCCCATGTAAGGGGGGTTACCATGATTCACAATTGTGGAAACTTCCCTAATGTGACTCTTCTCGGCACAAAAGGATGTATTAGTTACAACCTCATCCTAGCTCTTCGTCAGCTAGGATATCCTGCAGAGAAAGAGCTTGATTCGGTCCTTTGGGAGAGATGTTTTCTTGAGGAAGGGAGAAACCCAGATTTCAAAGTATGCTTGGCGTCACCTCAATACACAAGGGATGACTGCTCTGGGGCATCTAGATTGTACCGTCTCAAAGGCGTATCTTCTTTGGTCTAAAGAGATATCCCTAAAGATGTTCTACACTCGCTTCAAGCCAACATTATCAGCTCCGAAAGAAATTTTCTCTGTGGAGGAATTAAGGGATGCTTTAGTCAAAGCTGAAAAAGAGAAGAAGACATGGGAGGATAAACACTTCATGGTTGTTCAAGAGAACGAAGAACTCTGGAAGCTGCTCTTCCAGAACCAGAAGGAAGAAATTGTAAGGAATATGAAGATTCAATAAAGGGAAGGGTCTTCTTGTCAGAAATACTAGGCCTCTCATTTTCAGTTTTTTCTTGTAATTTATGTCCACACTTTGGCTTTTGATGTGTAATATCTTTTCCTGTAAAACTTTCATTCCTTAATGAAAAGTTACTATGCTCTACTTCTTCTCCATTATTAATGTTTGTAAACATGATTTGGGGGTTCTTTAAATGTTACCTTTGCATTTGCATTTGCATTCCATAAGCATTACATACGTATTTCCTGTTCTGTGGCTTATCTGTGTTGTTTTACCTCCAGTCATTCACATTGAGTCCTCCGCATCCTTACAACACAAGAGCTCAAGCCCGAATGAGAATGGCTGAGCAAGATCAAGAGTTTGACAGAGTCAATAATGAGTTGGATGATGCATGAGGCAGCATGGGCCAAATGATGGAGATGTTGCAAGTGATCCGTGCAAAGATAGACACTCAATAGACTGTGGTTTCTGAGATCAATGCCACAGTAATGGAGCCAACACCAGTTGTAATTGTTGCCGCCAGTGATCCACCCTTTGGACCATCATTTAACTTTGTACCACCACCAGTCATTGTGAAGACTACTCAGCAGATACCTCAGCAAATTATTCCTCTGAATATTGATTTTCCTCATACTATCCCTACTTACAGTCTAGCTATTGTGCAAACACAAGAACATCTATACTTCAATAACCAACATCAAGTTTACGATATCCCTAACCAGTTGGAAGAAGGAGATAAACGCCACGAGAAGATGAGGGAAGATTTTGAAACTATGGCAAGGAAAATCAGGGCTATGGAAGGTAATAGCATATTTGGGGCTGACGCGAGAGACACGTGCTTGGTTTCTGATTTAGTGATTCCTCCAAAATTCAAAATCCCAGTTTTCAAAAAATATGAATGGGCTACTTGCCCCAGAACCCACTTGATCATGTATTATAGGAAGATGGCGGCCTATGTGGAAAAGGATAAGTTGATGATCCATTGTTTTCAAGATAGTCTTAAGGGCGTTTTAGCTAAATGGTACTTGAGTTTGGACCAATCTAGAATTCATAATTTTCAGGACTTGTCTGATGCTTTCATCAAGCATTACAAATACAAGATGGATTTGACTCCTGACCGAAGACAGTTGTTAAGAATGGCCTAGAAAAATTCTGAATCCTTCAAAGAGTATGCCCAACGTTGGAGGGAAACTACCTCCCAAGTGGAGCCCCCTCTGACCGAAAAAGAACTAGCTGATTGGTTCGTGGAAATAGTAAGGGTGGAATTCTATAAGAGGATGATTAGCAGTGTGAGTGCTAAATTCTCTGACATTGTGGCTATGGGAGTAAAAGTAGAGTTGGGATTGAAAAATGGAAAAATGATAAGTATCGCTGGCAGTTCAAGTGGAAGTAACACTAAGAAGTCCTTTGGAAATGTCCATAAGAAGAAGGAAGGCGAGACCAATGCCATTTCTGCAGAAAGAATAAGTCAGCTCAGAAAACCTCAGCGTCAGCAGCCATTTTGACAACAACTGTCATACCATGTGCAGTACACTTAACAAACCTATGTGGTAACCATAACGCCCATCTTTCACAATTAAACTCTGGTTTTTCATCCAGATCAACCGCCACCCACATATCATCAAGGCTATCAACAGGCGCCCAACGCCTCAACGTATCAACAACAACAACCTATGGCTCCAATCCCTAGATAGAATGTACTAAATAGGAGACCAGGGGGAAGACCTCCTATTCCACCAATTCCAATGAGCTACACTGAATTGTACCCATACATGGTACAACAAGGTCTGATTACCACTAGAAAGATGGGACCGCCACTAGTTCCTCTCCCACCATTCTATAATTCCAATGCCCGGTGTGCGTTTCATGAAAAGGGAACCGAACATGATCTAGAAGGATGCTTTGCTTTGAAGCATGTTGTTCGATAACCAATGGAGAAAAAGATTATGTCCATTGTGGATCGTCAACCCAATGCCAAAAACAACCCATTACCTAACCATGGGAGCGCCAATGCAATATAAGATGTGCATGAAACAATAATTTTTGATGTGACAACAACCAAAACTCCGCTACAGGCTCTCCACAAAAGATTAGTTGAAGCCGGTATGATTGAGAGTACCCGCTCAGAATGCAAAGAATATGCTAAGAATTCCCAGTCTTGTACTCTAATCTAAGAAGACATCTAGAGATTGATGAATGAGGGTCTTTTACAAGTTTGCAGTAAAATGAAGAAAGAGGAGGTATATGTGATTGAACTTATTTTCAACATGCCAGAGTGGAATGAAAAAGTGCCCATATTCAATCTCCCAAATGCCTGCCAAACCAGCGGCTAGTCAGCCAAAGCCGGTAAACAATCAAAAACCTAGATCGTTTTTTTTCAAGAGTACCAAGGCATTACCTTGGAGATATGATGACACGCGGAGAAATCAGAGATCTGGGAAACAGGTGCGAAATGAAGGGATGAAAAGTAAACACGAAGATGTCTCTAACATTGTTGGTACGATCAAAGTGATCTAAAGAGGCCGAATCTACCAACCTAAGGTAACTGTGGTCCCTCTCAAAGAAACCACCCCCGTGGAACCTGCAAAAGGCAAAGAAGTACCAAATGAAGAAAATGAAGAGTTTTTAAGGATCGTCAAAATAAGTGTTAGTTCTTGATTGGCAGGAATTTTGGTAACACTTGGTGATATCACAAGATGTCCTACAGGATGCCTTGACATATGTTCTTAAATTTCTGCAGGTAGCTTTGCTTGTTGTTGCAGGGTTTAGTTCATGATGTCAAGCATGATGTCCTGACATTTGTGAACAGAACATTCTGTGAGAATGTGCTTGTTTGTCTGTTACTTTTAGTGCAACTCTTTGCGCTGTTTTGATCTATCTATTATGGTTCAAATCTGTGTGGAAATAGTATTTATTCTAAAGAGTTTTTGGTGTGTATGTCATGGAGTATTTATGGAATTGTGAGCTATTTTCTGAAGGAAATCTTGAAGATCTGAAGAGTGATTTGATTGGAGCTGATTGGATCAAATCAAATCCATTTTGGTTTTTCTCATTGATGCTAATTATTTAAATTGATTTCTTCAAGATCAGATGCTGTTTTTGCCAAAGCCCAAGCCCGTCCACGAGTTACTATTTAAAGGATTCATAATCCTATTTTGTAGTTCAGAGAAGCTAGGTTTAATACAGTGCATTGCGTAAGGATTAGAGTTGTTTAGCTTTCGTGTGTTTGTGTTAGTTTATGAGCCATTCACTCATTACTTTAATGTGTGAATTGGACTAAGTGTTTGTGTTGTATGTTGTTCACTCAAAGCTTGTAAGCAAGAGTGTATTGTTCTTGATTGAAGCTTTTAAGCAAGATCAATTTTTGTCTTTGAAGAATGTCTTCTTCATTTTATAAATTTGTTGTTATCACTACTGTGATTGAGGGGAGTGAGAGGTGTCTCATATCTAGGAGTGTCCTAGGTAGAAGTTGCATTGGGTATGGATTAAGTGAGAGGTTGTAAACGGGGGATTTTAGCTCTGAATTAATACTACTGATAGTGGATTTCCTTCCTGGCTTGGTAGCCCCCAGATGTAGGTGATGTTGCACCGAACTGGGTTAACAATTCATTGTGTTATTTATCTTTCTGCATTTAAAATTCTGCACAATTTAAATGGTTGGATAAATTATTCTGTCAGTCTGCAGATGTTACAACATTTATCATGACACTGTTTATTATTAAAGTAAATCAAAATGACCGTGTTCTTTCCTTGTTCTGTTTTTAGCAGAGATCAATGTCTCGACATCTCTTAGGACATCTGAGATCTGCATACTAGAATTTCAATTGGTATCAGAGCAGGCATCCTATTCTGTTTCTGAATGAGTTCTAAGGAAGATACTTTCTAGTCTTTTGAACCAGGAAGGTGATTATGTGATCAAATCATCCTTTACTATTGTCCTTAAGGAGATTGGAAGCTAGGAGGATAGTGTTCTAAATCTGGCCTAACAATTAGTGATGATTGACTAAGTGCTCTTTGAGGATTCTTCTCCTGTTGCTGATAATGATACTTGTGTTAAGCATGATGTATTTTAAAATGTTATGACATCTGTCCTGGCTTGTTGAAGATAGGGTCAACCTCTCTAGATGCTCATGTCATTACTAGTTGGGAGTAATATAAAGGAGAAAGCATTATGATCTGGCTTCCACTAAAGGGATTTTTGGTCAGCAGGTTTTTGGGCCTCTATCCAAGTGTTTTGTCTTGTATTTGTATGACTGGTGAAGATGAAGATCAAGACACCATCAGCTTTGATTTTGTGCATATGGAAGTCAAGGAAACATGTCTAGGACATTCACCCTGACATCTTGGAGATTTTTCTGGTCTTTCAAAGCTGAATCTGAGTGATCTTGCAGATAGTTATGTCTATCCTGCGACTACCTCTTCTATTAGGTTTGGTTCTTGTGTGGTTTGTGAAACAAGGGGTGTAAAGTTGCATGTGTTTCTAGTGAGTGAATATGAAGTGATTATTAATGTGTTTGGGTTTTCTCTTTTAGGAGGAGTGCTGATTATGAATGACAAGGGGAGTTGTGTACCTGTCTGATGTGTAGCTGCATTACTGTAGCCTGTACAAAGTTTGTTGATTCTCAGGCAAGCTTGTGTTCTTGCACCTTTGGTGAGGTCGTGATGTCAGACAAGATGTCTTGACATTGTGCTGTCTGGTGTACCTTTTTCCTTGATAATGTGACTGTGGGTCTAGCTTTGTGAGGCTGTTGGTTTGAACTAGGATTGTGCTTGTTTCTTATGAATGACCTAGGAAACAACATTGGTTATTGTCTGGGAGAATTATTTTTCTCTGCAGAATATTTGTGTGTCTCAAAGAGGGGTTATACTATTGGCTGTAAGATGTCAGACTGGATATCCGGACACCATGTGCAGTTTGTCAGCTGAGTCTTGCTTTGAAGCATGATGATTTTGATTCAGTTTTTGGCTTTGGCTCTGATTGGTGTGTTATATGCATCTGAGTTATATGTGTGTATATTTACTCCAATTTTTGTCAATTTTTGGCTAAAAAGGGGGAGTAAAATATTAGTGTTATCTGTTGTCCTGATGTTATGTCACATGTATTGACATGATGACCAACATTGTGATAGGACTTTGCTACTGCTAAGGAAAGAGTAGTGTTTTGTTGTTGCTTGCTGAATGCAACTATTAAGAGGGAGCATGATAGTTTGTGAGGCTGGATGTACTGGAGAAAACTGCTGTTGTTGCTGCTCTGATAAGTTTATATCTCAAGATTTATCATGGTGTGGTTGTTTTAGCCAAAATTTTCCAAAGGGGGAAATTGTTAGTTCCATGGTTCTATGATTGGCTAAATTTTGGTAAAACATGATTCTACACTGATGTTAAGCAAGATGTTATAACATCTTCATCAACTGTTATTGTCGCAACTGCAAAAAACACCCGGCAGAAAACAGAAGAGTTGTCGTCTTTCTTTATTTATCCCAAAGAGAAGGAAAGGAAATGATCGGAAAAACCTGACGAAAAGGGAAATACAAGGTCATCGCAACCAAGTCCTGGATTCGGGAGTCGGTTACGCAAGGGGAAGGTATTAGCACCCCTCACGTCCGTCGTACTCGACGGGATCCACGCTTGTTGTCTATCTAAGGGTGTGTTTAACTATCTATGCTACAGGCTTGTAGGACAAAAAGAAAAGAAAAGAGAGACTCGACAGGGCATCGCAGCTCTGTGCCTACGTACTTTCATCCGGTATGAAAGATCAGAGTCAATGTAGTTCGGCTAACTACGGGAGAGAAGGGGGAGGCTGCTCGCCAAGACATCGCGTCTTGTGCCTACGTACTTTCATCTGGTATGAAAGATCAGAGCAAACGTAGTTTGGTCTGACACGAAACCACAGGTTGATTAAGTGTTTTAACCGAGTAGGGTTAAACCTCCATTCCAGCAGTTAGGGACTAAGCCTGTTTGCGGTAGAACCGAAGCTTAACAACACTCTTTTCTGAAAAAGAAGTTTCCGATTAATCCCGAAGGAAAAAGGTTTGAATTTTGTTTTATGTTTTTTAGTGAAGTGAATTAATTCGGTTTGTGATTCACGTTGCACTAAAGACTATGACATGGAGGCGAATGCTTCGTATATCGCCCCCAAACGGGACGTATACTAAACACTCTAGATAAGCAAGAGGAGACCCCTCACTCATCATTCCCCATGTAGCTTAAGGATCGTAGCACACAACGTTTATCGCCTTTATTAGATGAGTTAGAATTATTTTGAGATGAGAAGAGAGACGCACAGAAGGTCTAAGGGAAACTTGGCCCTAACATTGTCATGCAAAGTGATCCTAAAGTTCAGATGAAAAAGGGAACATCTACCCTAATGTTAGCATACTTGGATTGAGCACCTAATATCTCTCCTACTCCCATCCTAAACGGAGGGACTAGGAATCCTATGGGGATCATGGCAAAAAGCACAAGAAGAACAAAGAAAGGATCAATCACAAGTAGAAAATGCACACTTAGAATGGTAGGAGGGAGGAAAAATGTGTGGGGCAGCAGCCGCCACAAGCGCGTCTCAACCTCAACAGTGATGCAAGAATGATGCAAACATGTGGAGAAAAGCAATAAATGAAAGCAAATAAACATGCAAACAAATGATCAATTCGAACCACATACTCAAGTATGTAAACAAATGGAAGAATGAACATACATGTCAACAAAATCATGATTAATCAACCCCAAACAGTGACAAATATCTAAAACAATTCAATCCTAATGCATCACACTGATCTATGATGATTCGAATCGAAACGGTATGCAAACATGCAAGCAAAACAGCAAATATGACATTCTGGCACAGTGTTAATCGGTTAACCCCTGGGGTTAATCGGTTAACACCTTAAAAAGTTCAGAAAAACTGAAGTTTTGAACAGGTTAATTGGTTAACCATATGCGTTAACCGATTAACACTGTTAATGTTTGAAATGGTTAACCATATAGGTTAACCAATTAACACTGCACCAGAAGCTAAAAACAGCAGCAGAAAATCACTTCCAGCACAGAAACAACTTATCCAAGGTTCCGACAGATCGACTTATCAATTAAGCACGAAATTAACAACAGAAAACAGAGATCCAACATCATGGATACACAATTACACAACCATATCACAAATCGAACGGATCAAAATTAACAAAATTCAATCGAATATGAAGATTAACATGATAAGCTCAAAAATTAAATCGGATCGAGAATTCCAACCTTCGAAGCGGAGATTTGCTTCGGTAAATGTTGATCAACTGAATTTGAGTAGATCAAATGCTAGAAATCTGGAAAACTTCAAGATCCATAACAATTGTTGTTGTATGAATGAAGATCCACCAAATTTGAGTCAAAAAGCTTCAAATAATCACTTCTAGATCCAACTCCAGATTCAGATCCAAGCTTGCACGAAAATTGTAGATGAAAATTGATCCAATGATGATGGTTGTTGCACCCCAAAATTTGACCAACCGGGTCCCGTATTTGGTCTTATGTTTCGACGCATGACCGCATTCGCATCTGCATATCGCATACAGTGCATTTTTCAGTTGTTTTGATTTTATCGGGATCACAGCCCTCGTCTCGCGTTTCAGGTGTTTTTAATCAGTTTAGATAGGTAGAATCATATTTTTTGGGAAGTCGTGCTATTCCCGGTGTTTTCAGCTCGCGCTGTTGTTTTTAGGGATATTTGGGTGTCCGTTTATTTTTGCCGGCTATTTTGTTGCGCTCTCGCAGTGTTATTTGTCGTTCAGTGCTATTTTTGTTCCTTCGGGAATTATTGTGATTTTCTGGATTTTTATTGGCTTTATTAGGGTTTTAATAGATTTTATTCATTTTAGAGTATTAATAGTTTTTTTAAATAGTTTTAATAGTTTTAATCCAATTTTAGAATATATTAGGTATTAAATAGATTTTTTAATCATTTTAGGATAATATAGAATATTAATAGGTTTTTTAATATTTTTAATAGTTTTAATCTTTTTAGAATGTATTAGATATTAAATAGACTTTTTAATCATTTTTAATAGAAGAATATAGATTTTTCTTTTATTAATAATAGATTTGCTTTTAATAAGTAATATAGGTTTATTTAGAGGTTTAATAGAAGTTTAGAGTTTTAAGATTAGTGGGTTTATTAGAGTTTTATTAGGTTAGAAATTAATTGGAATTATTAGGTCTTAATCATCAGTTAGTTAGTTAATTAGGATTAGATCTTAATCAAGTTTTTAACCATTTTTTATTATTATTCAGATTTGATTTTGGGTTTTTATCTTTTTTTTTTCGTTTGGGCCAGTTTCATGTTTTTTTGGAAGCCCAATTCACTGCAGGTCCAGAAAAGTCCAGTCCATGTGGTATATAAAGCTCGTACACGTGTAATTCTCAGGAGGGAGCCACACATCATCACCCACATCACGCCACTTCATTCCACACTTCCCTCTCTCTGCCACGCCCTCGCCACGTGGCGTCCATGCACCATTCTCTCCCACTACCAGTGCCACCTGTCCTCTCCACAAACCTCACCAGAACTCCACCAGTTGCATGGCCGGCGGCCATGCAACCATCGCCCAACCCAGCTCCGGCCACCGTAACAAATCACACAACTACTTCCGGCCACCATACCAGTCACCGGAAACCCAATTTTTGCCCAGACTTCATCTTCTCCAGTTTTTCTCCTCCGATCCAACTTCCTTCCTAGACAATCATCATCGATAATCAGTTTCCAGAATCTTTTTCATCAAGCTCGTTCAATGTGTTTTCCAGAAGAACTACATGAATCTTCATCTTCTTGCTTCGCTCCTTCATCGTCGTTTTCCAGAACGACTTGAATCATCATCACATGTTCATCCCTAGATCCAGAAATCTTCAGGTCCTTCAAGATCGCCAGAAAAGCCATGAACCTCTTCATCAAAATCTTCAGCGAACATTCAAGAAACCTTCAAGAGATTTCATCGCCTCCATCAGTTCTTCTTCAACTTTCCAGAAATGGTAGCGCCTCAATGGATTTTTCAAGACCTTCAATCGCGTTCATCGTCTTCGTCCACCTCCGTCCAAGAACCTTCAAGAAGCGTCCAGAAAATCTTCATCAATCGCGTTCATCGTCTTCGTCCACCAACCTCCAAGATCTTCAAGAAAACACCAGAAATCATCCACGTTTTCCAGTTCTTCAAGAACCTTCAAGTGTTCTTCAACCAGTTTCCAGATTCATCTCGTCCTCAAATCTCCAGCAACGTCAAACTTAATCCAACGATCATCGATCATCTTCATCGAACGCACCATCAACTTCCTAGATCTACATCTCCGTTTCCATTTTTTTTCCAATAGCATTTGCTGGGGAAGACTAAAGGTGGAAGATTACTTCTGTTGGTTTGTTTTTGGTGGATCGGTTTGAAGCGAACAGAGAAGAGGATTTGATTGAGAGGTGAACGAGAAAGTCTGAGAGGGTGAGGGCGATGGTAGCGGCGGTGAACAGTGAACTGAGAGAGGAGAGGCATTTAGGGTTGATTAGTCTGAGTGATGAATACGTGGTCATGGATTGGGCCTTGCTGAGCCCATTGGGATTTCGTCCGTACACCTTCAGTTTACTCATCAAACCCCCCCCCCCCTCCGTGTGTCTTGTGGTGAAGTGGGCCTGAGCCCAATTTGTTTTCTGGGTTACACCCCCGGTTCAACGTTGTACCCCCCCCCCCCCCCCCTCTGTTTGTTTTTTTTGCAGCCTTATCTGTTGGGATGGGCCCAATTTTGTCTTTATTTTTTCTGCTTACCCCCCTGTAGCAGTTCTCCCCCCCCCCCCCCCCCCCCCTTTTGTATTTTTCATTTTTTTTTATTATTGCTTTTGTTTAGAAATTTTGAAAAGAGAAAGAAAAAGAAATATTGAGGAGAAAAAGAAAAAGAAAATGAGAAGAAATATTGAAAAATAGTATGAAAAAAATAAAGAAAGAAAAAGAATTTGAAAAGAAGAAAATATTCAAGAAAAGAATATTGAAAAAATAGAAAAAAAGAATATGGAAAATATTGAAAGAAATAGTGAAAAAGAATAGTTTGAGAAAAAGAAATATTAAAAAAATAAAAAAGAAGAAAATAGAAGTATGAAAAAGAGAAAAAATATTAGTATAGATGTAATATTTTTTAGAATGTATTTTCTTCATGGAGTTTTATTTTAGAGATAGTTTAGACGTCCATTTGTTAGGGGACTTTGCCACTTGATTTTTCATAGGATAGGATAGTATTTCCTAGGGGTTTATTTTCAGTATTCAATCATTGTAACCATTTTTTAGAGATTAATAAAATGAGATTTGAGCTGTGGTCCCGAAGTAGCCAAACTACAGCTGCTCTGATTCCTCGTACCAGACGAGGATATGTAGGCATAGGATGCGATATCCTAGCGAGCACACTAACAACTAACTCTTTTGTTCTCTCGCGGTTGTGCGATTGAGACTTTCTCGCTGACGACTAATTGTTATCCCTTTTCTCTTGCCCGAGTGCATTTGAGACCAGACCGTAGTTTTTCCCAAAGGTTCCCGTACCTTTGAAACCAGTTTGATTTCCCACTGCTGTGTGAGAACGCCCTGATTAGCCGTAGTTAGCCTGAACTACGTAAAGCTCTGATCTTCCATGCATTGTGGAAGTACGTAGGCACAAGACGCAAAGTCTTGGCGAGCCAATTTCCCCGCAGTCCCGAACTACGTTGACTCTGACTTTCTCTCTTGAGAATACGTAGGCATAGAGTGCGACGCTCTATCGAGTCAATTCCCTTCTGTTTAGATTTAGCAGCCGTAGATAGATTGTTTTTGCATCCTTTAGACAACCCAAGCAAGTGTGGCTCCCGTCGAGTACGACGGACGTGAGGGGTGCTAATACCTTCCCCTTGCATAACCGACTCCCGAACCCAGGTTTTGGTTGCGATGACCATACCTTTCCCCGTTTTTTTTCGAGGTTTACTTCGAACGTTTCCTTTCCCTCCGTTGGGATAAATAACGCACGGTGGCGACTCTTCTGTCAGCCGGCGCCGATTTTCGCAGTAGCAACAATGGTAAATGGAGGTTTATGCTCAAGAATCCATTGATTCCAATGAAGAATCAAGAATTCCAATGAAAAAGAGCTTTGAGTGAGTTTTGGAAATGGAGAAGTTGAGAGAATTTGAGAGAGAATTTTGATCAATTCTGAAAAATGAATGTTAGAAATGAAAATTGGATGGTTTGGTTTGAAGTGGATCACTTAAATACCATCTAGGTTTGGATCCCAAAGCAAGGTTTGGAAATTTGATTGGAAATCAAGGTTTGGAATGTGGAATGGGATTTTGGAGAGAAATCTGAAATTTAAAGATCTTCTAGATCCTTCCCAAGTGAAAATTTGAATTCCAAGGTGATCAAAATTGAACCCCAAGTGCAATTGGCTTGCAAAATCACGTACAGGGCAAAATCTGTTATGGTTAACCGATTAACCATATGCGTTAATCGGTTAACCATAGGTTTCAGACAGATGTCAAAGACAAATGTCATGACATCTTGGTCCGGTACAACAGGCGCTGCTATTTTATATCTCTTGACAGATGTGTTTTGATTTCATGAGATCCTCTTGGATATACCTCATCATTATGCGCAGGTCAAAGATATTTATTAGGAACAAAGTGCATATTTAATTGAATTTCATAAAAAGGATCTTTGAGACTTTTTAGGAAACTATAAAATATTTGTTCCTATTTTTGTGGAGAAGATTCTGCAGAAGATTTACAATGTGGAGAATTTAAAGTTTGATTTGATATCTAGAACAAAATGAAAGGATACCATGCAGGATGTTGATGATCAAGAAGAAGAAGATGAGGAAGTTGCTGGTTCAGGGGAGAAGACTGATGATAATAATTATGTGTCTACTAATGCTGGTGAAGATGACAGTACTGAATTTGAAGAAGAAGATTAATTTTGTTTGACTGATGTGTTATTTGGTTTTTCTTTCTGCTGCTGCAGAATTTGTTTGTTTTTGCACTTAAAGTGTTGTTGGCTTGTACTCTATTTGGGTCATCTTCGTATCCTTAAATGGTTCTGCTTTCTTAGATCTATGGTATTATTATCCTCAATTTGTGTTCCTAATTTATGGCTAAAAAGGGGGAGAAGATGTTGCTGACTATTTTGTTGAGGGGGAGTTTGTGTTTACAGGTTCTGCTGATTTTGCTGGATGTTTGGGCTATTGTGTATCTTGAGAAGTTGCTGGTTTTTGTGTTGAGGGGGAGTTTGTGTTTACTTTTGTTTTGAAGTTTTTTTTGAGTATCTGCTGCTGTGCTCTCTAATTTAGGAGCTCTTATGATCTGTTAGCCCTTGCGATTTGTTGAATGTTTTAGCCAAAATTTTCCAGAGGGGGAGTTTGTTAGTTCTTGATTGGAAGGAATTTTGGTAAAACTTGGTGATATCACAAGATGTCCTACAGGATGTCAAGCATGATGTTCTGACATTTGTGAACAGAACATTCTGTGTGAATGTGTTTGTTTGTCTGTTACTTTTAGTGCAACTCTTTGCGCTGTTTTGATCTATCTATTATGGTTCAAATCTGTGTGGAAATAGTATTTATTCTAAAGAGTTTTTGGTGTGTATGTCATGGAGTATTTATGGAATTGTGAGCTATTTTCTGAAGGAAATCTTGAAGATCTGAAGAGTGATTTGATTGGAGCTGATTGGATCAAATCAAATCCATTTTGGTTTTTCTCATTGATGCTAATTATTTAAATTGATTTCTTCAAGATCAGATGCTGTTTTTGCCAAAGCCCAAGCCCGTCCACGAGTTACTATTTAAAGGATTCATAATCCTATTTTGTAGTTCAGAGAAGCTAGGTTTAATACAGTGCATTGCGTAAGGATTAGAGTTGTTTAGCTTTCGTGTGTTTGTGTTAGTTTATGAGCCATTCACTCATTACTTTAATGTGTGAATTGGACTAAGTGTTTGTGTTGTATGTTGTTCACTCAAAGCTTGTAAGCAAGAGTGTATTATTCTTGATTGAAGCTTTTAAGCAAGATCAAGTTTTGTCTTTGAAGAGCGTCTTCTTCGTTTTATAAATCCGTTGTTATCACCACTGTTATTGAGGGGGAGTGAGAGGTGTCTCATATCTAGGAGTGTCCTAGGTAGAAGTTGCACTGGGTATGGATTAAGTGAGGGGTTGTAAACAAGGAAGTTTAGCTCTAAATTGATACTACTGATAGTGGATTTCCTTCCTGGCTTGGTAGCCCCCAGATGTAGGTGATGTTGCGCCGAACTGGGTTAACAATTCATTGTATTATTTATCTTTCTGCATTTAAAATTCTGCACAATTTAAATGGTTGGATAAATTATTCTGTTAGTCTGCAGATGTTACAACATTTGTTATGACACTGTTTATTCTTAAAGTAAATCAAAATGCCCGTGTTCTGTCCTTGTTATGTTTTTAGCAGAGATCAATGTCTTGACATCTAAGATCTGCATACCAGAATTTCAATAAGTAATCATAGATCAACTACATCAGGCTCCTTCAAAAAATTCGATCATGTCTCTCCTTTTGAGTTCTCCTGCCCACAGGTCTGCATTACAAAAATTTCTGGCACAGGCCCATGTAACTAGGGACATAATAGTTGGTCAATTTAATTTGGTGATTTCCAATATTACTGCATGTAATACCCTAAGCTTCAGCAACGATGAATTACCTGTCGAAGGTCGTAAGCACAATTGTTCTTTGCACGCATCAGTAAAGTGCCAAGAGGACACTCTAACAAGGGTCTTGGTGGACATTGGTTCCTCTCTGAATGTATTACCTAAAATGATGCTCACTAAATTGGCATATAAGGGGACTGACATGAGACCCACCTCTTTGATTGTTAAGGCTTTTGACAGTTCCAGAAAAACAGTAATAGGAAAAATGTATATACCTGTTATGGTTGGACCTCATGTATTTGACATTACCTTCCAAGTGATGGATATCAATCCAGCTTACAGCTGTTTGTTGGGAAGACCATGGATCCATACTGTTGGGGCAGTAACCTCTACTCTTCACCAAAAGATGAAATTTGTAGTGGATGACAAATTGGTGGTCGTCCATGGAAAAGAGGATCTAATGGTGAGCAATTTATCATCATTCAGGTACATTGAAGCTAATGAAGATGCTTTAGAAACTTCTTTCCAAGCGTTAGAAATAGATAATGTCGTGTTGATCAAAGAAGCTCTGGTCGAGAGTGGTTTATCCTTTGCATTTGTTCAAAGCATAAAATCTGCATTGAAGAATGGCACTCCTATGGGATGGGGGGAGGTCATTGAAGTGGAAGTACGAGCGAAGACGAATCACCAAGGGTTGGGTTACAAACCAACTGATGACAAGACTCAAGAGTTTGCCAAAAGACGACTGAATAAGGTGTTTATTAGTAGAGGTTTCCAAATCAACGCCGTTGAGGAGGATTTTGAAGACGACTATGTTAATCAGATGGTATATCATGATGAGGCCACTTTAAACAATTGGGAGGCTGTTGAAATTTCTGTCATCTTTCCTGTGACGAAGTAATTTGCTTGTTTTATTTTGTAGTTTCCTTTAAAAAGTTTTCCATAACCATGCCCGGGGTTATCGAATTATTTTGTATGGGCCACATGCTTTCAAATTATTATAATCAATGAAGATGTTTTGTTAAAATCCTCATTTGTTTCATTTACTATTTTTTGCTTTTACTTTTAAAGAAAATGACATTTCTTTTTGAAAACCGGCAAAAAATATGTTCCTTTTGTTCTGTGCATTTATCTTTGTGTGTTTTAATAAATCAAGCCGTTCCAAACATGCAGAGAAAACCCAAAACCTGTTGAATCCAATGACTATGTTTTCCCTCCTGACTTTGATTCACCCATATACCAAGGCAAAGATGAGGATGATGAAGATTTTGAGATTCCAGATGAGTTAGCAAAAATGTCTGAGTACGAGTACACGGACATTCAACCTCACCAAGAGCACGTAGATGTCGTTAATCTTGGCATTGATGAAAATAGAAGAGAAGTCAAGATTGGGGCAACGCTTGGGGAAGAGATCAAGCAGAAACTAATGAAGCTTTTAGAAGAGTATGTTGATGTGTTCACTTGGTCATACCAAGATATGCCTGGTTTGGATACCTCCATAGTTGTTCACAAGTTACCTCTTCGACCTGAGTGTTCGCTCGTCAAACAGAAGCTCAGAAGGACCCAACCCGACATGGCTCTCAAGATCAGAGATAAGGTCAAAAAGCAGATAGATGCAAGTTTCCTTGCAGTATCAAAATATCCAGAATGGGTAGCCAACATTGTGTCTATGCCAAAGAAGGATGGGAAGGTTAGAATGTGCATAGACTATAGGGATCTGAATAAAGCTAGTCCAAAGGTCGACTTCCCTCTGCCACATATCGATACCTTAGTGGATAACACTGCTAGATTCAATGTCTTATCTTTCGTGGATGGTTTCTCAGGATACAATCAGATAAGGATGGATCCCGAGAACATGGAGAAAACCATGTTCATCACGCCCTGGGGCATTTATTGTTATAAAGTCATGCCTTCCGATTTAAGGAACGCAAAAGCCACTTACCAGAGAAATATGGTCACATTATTTCATGACATGATGCACAAAGAAATCGAGGTATATGACGATGATATGATAGCAAAGTATCAAAGTAAAGAGGATCATTTGAATCATATGTTGAAGTTATTCGTAAGACTCAAGAAATACCAGTTGAGACTGAATCCTACAAAGTGTAATTTTGGAGTAAGATCTAGAAATTTACTCGGCTTCATCGTCAGTCAGCAAGGAATTGAGGTGGACCCTAACAAGGTGCGAGCTATTCAAGAGACGCCTGCTCCAAAAACAGAAAAATAAGTTAGAGGTTTCCTTGGGAGACTAAACTACATCTTCAGATTAATCTCCAACATGACTCTAACCTATGAGCTGATCTTCAAGTTTTTACGAAAGGATCAGACTGTTGTTTGGAATGAAGATTATCAACAAGCCTTCGACAAGATCAAAGGTTATCTCCAAGAGTCTCCGATCTTGATCCCTCCTATACTGTGAAAACCTCTCTTCATGTAAATGACAGTGCTCGAGGGATCTATGGGCTGTGTATTGGGTCAACACGACAAGTTCGGATGAAAGGAATACGTCATCTATTACCTTAGCAAGAAGTTCACCGATTATGAAAGTCGTTACTCACTTTTGGAGAAGACTTGTTATGCAATGGCTTGGGCTGCTAGACGTCTGAGGAAATACATGATATGTTATACCACTTTGTTGATTTCCAAAATGGATCCAATAAAGTATATTTTTGAGAAACTTGCTCAGGCAAGAAGGCTTGCCCATTGCCATATGCTCTTGTCAGAGTATGATATCCAATACGTTGTTCAAAAGTCCATCAAAGGTAGCATCTTGTCAGATTACCTCGCTGATCAGCCAGTAGAACACCATGAGCCTCCCAGATGAAGATGTTATGCTAATCAAGAAAGACTACGAAGAGCCAGGCCCAGATGAAGGTCATGAACCCGGTTCCGATGGAAGATGATGTTTGACGGTGCTTCCAACCAAAAAGGGTATGGTATAGGTGCCATTTTGATGAACCCACATGGTGGGTATACTCCTTTCACAGCAAGATTGTGTTTTGAATGTACTAACAATATTGCTGAATATGAAGCTTGTATTTTTGGGCTAGAAGCAGTCATTGATCTCTGCATCAAAATTCTAGAAGTGAGTGGTGACTCAGCTCTAGTTATCTATCAAATCAAAGGTGAATGGGAAACCAGAGATGAGAAACTGATCTCGTATAGAGCTTATATTGTGGAAATGATTGAGTATTTTGATGAGGTAACCTTCAAGCATGTGCCAAGATCCAAAAATCACATTGCCGATGATTTAGCTATGATGGCTGCTATGTGGCAGGTTCATTTTGTTAATGAAGCAACACTCATCCGAATTAAGAGGAAAACTGAGCTTGCTTACTTCCAAATGGTGGAAGAGGAGTCTGATGGGAAACCATTGTTTCACGATATTAGACTGTACTTACAAAGTCAAGAATATCCAGTTGATGCTACTTCGCTCGATAAGCAGACTTGCTCAGCAATGATGGCATCCAAGTTCTTTCTCAGCAATGATGTGCTCTACAAAAGAAATTATGACATGGTCCTACTTAGGTGTGTCGGCAGACGATAAGCAGACTTGCTGATACAAGACATTCATGAAGGAACATTTGGCAGCAACGCCAATGGATATTCCATGTCAAAGAAGATTCTAAGAGTTGGATACTACTGGTTAACTATGGAAACTGATTACATCCAATATGTCAGGCTTTCTCCAACGCTGTTAAATGTTTTATCATCGTTGTGGCCTTTCTCTATATGGGGCATTGGCATGATTGTGGCAATTGAGCCAAAGGCTTCCAATGGACATTGTTTCATCCTCGTTGGCATCGACTATTTCACAAAGTGGGTTGAGGCTGCATCCTACGCCAATCTGACCAAACAAGTGGTTGCCCAATTCATCGGGAAGGGGATCATTTATGATATTGAATCCCTAGTCGTATCATTACAAATAATGGAACCAATATGAAAAACAAAACAATGAAAGAGCTGTGTGATAGCTTTAAGATCGAGCATCACAACTCTTCTCCTTATCACCCAAAGATGAATGGAGTTGTTGAAGCTGCAAACAAGAACATTAAGAAGATCGTGCAGAAAATGGTTGTGACCTACAAAGATTGGTATGAGATATTACCATTTTCCTTGCACGGATATCAACATATGTTCACACTTCAACAGGGGCAACCCCTTTTTCCTTAGTATATGGAATGTACACATTCCTTCCCATTGAAGTAGAAATACCATCTTTGAGAATCCTGATGGAAGCAAAGTTGGAGGAAATCGAGTGGGTTAGGGAAAGGTTCGATCAGTTCAACCTCATTGACAAAAAACGAATGATTGCCATGTGCCACAGCCATCTCTATCAGAAAAGGATCAAAAGAGCCTTTGACAAGAAGGTTTGTATTCGAGAGTTCCGAGAAGAAGAACTTATACTCAAGAGGATATTGCCAACTCATAAAGACACGCTTGGGAAGTGAATGCCCAATTATGATGGCCCTTTTGTTGTGATAATAACCTTCTCTAGAGGTTCACTCATCCTCACAACAATGGATGAAGAACAGTTCGCTCACCCTATGAACTCTAATGCAGTCAGAAAATATTATGCTTAAAAACCCGATGAGTCGAAAACCCGCAAGGGAGACTTAGGCAAAAATGGGTATCCCGGTGGATCATAACCTATGAAAGAGATCCATGCAAAAATTAGGAATGAAATAAAAAAAAATAGAGCTCGCTAAATCGAAAACCCGCAAGGGCGGCTTAGGCAAAAATGAGCGTCCCGGTGAATCGAAAACCCGAAAGGGCGGTTCAGGCAAAAGTTAGGGACAAAAGAATTTCGCTGCATTAGAGGTTGTTACCACTATTGAAGATTACTAAAGAGATCCACTTCCAACACTCTTTTCAAAGGCGAAGATCTGGGGAACTCTTAGTTAGAAGGGCAGGATAGTCATTGGATTTGATGTACCCTTTTTCTTTTTTGCCATTTTCAAATTGTAATTATTCCATGGAGCTTTGTCGTTCGCAAGCTACCATTCATAAATAAAATCAGTTTGGACCACTCCAATATTTGTGATCTACTGCATTCTTTGCTTTTCTTTGTTATGCAAAACATCACTTATTTGTTAATAATGATTTTTGAAAGCAAGTTTTGAATCAAAAATGATTTTAAAAGAAAACTAAAACAGAAAAAGCAGTTACTTTGGTATGGGAGATATCAAGGGAAATTAGTTTGTTTCCCAGGAAGTCTAAAAGCAGTCAAGATCTTAATATTGCCATCTCATCAATATTGGTCCCGCTAAAGATCCATTTCTCTGGTACCCTTCATCTAATGAAAGTTTTGAAGACCCATTCTTAGAATGAATAATTTGACTCTCCATAGAGGTTTTTGTTGTTAGCTGGCTTGCCTAAGCCCCGTACTTTTCCTCAATGAAGTGAACGGGTTTAACCTCCGTGTGTTGTCGAGGACACCTTGGTTCCCTGGATTCCGTGTGACACTTGTTTCCCCCAGCGAGGTAGATTGTTATCTATCTTCCCTTTGAGTCTTTTGTTTCCGTGTCTCTTGTTAGAGTCGGTTCTTGCGCATCTTTGAGTATTTGCATCATATTATAGCATGTGCATTTAGCATATCTTTTCGGGTTGCGTTTGCTTGGTTGTTGCTTTCGTTTCCATGTCCAGTTGTAACTGGCAAACTTTTGCGTATGTTGTGACTGTTGTCCGCCCTTATCTCCCTAAGAGTCGCCTGACCCTCTTTTTGAGATCTTTGGTTGTCACCAAACCTTTCTAGGTCAGTTGTTACTGATATATTTTACCTTTTGGTTGTTACCAATTTCCTCTGAAGTCTAGTTGTTACTAGCTCTCCATTGACTTTGCTTGTCTGATCGTCACCAGATTCTCCTGTGAAGTCTAGTTGTAAATAGCAATCTCTAGCAGAGAGTCCAATTATACTTTTGTCTAGTAGTTACCAGTATTACCTTGTGAGGTTAGTTGTTACTATTCTCTCAAATCATTTTTGCTATTTGGAGGTCACCAATTTCCCCCCCATGAAGTTTAGTCGTTGCTAGCTCGTTTGAAAGTCCGGTAGTTACTGGCATTGCTAAAATCCAATTGTTATTAGTATTGCCAATTTGGTTATTACCATATCCACTTGAAAGTCCAGTGGTTACTAGCATTTCTAAAATCCAATTGCTATTGGTATTACCAATTTGGTTGTTACCATATACGCTTGAAAGTCTAGTAGTTACTAACATTGCTTTAAATCCAATTGTTATTGGTATTGAGATTTGGTCATTACCATATCTGCTTGAAAGTACAGTAGTTACTGACATTGCTTAAAATCTAATTGTTATTGGTATTGTCGATTTTGTTGTTACCATATCTGCTTGAAAGTCCAATAATGTTTTGACTGACATTGTTTTAGATCCAATCGTTATTGGTATTGTTGATTTGGTTGTCACCATATCTACTTGAAAGTCCAGTAGTTACTGGAATTGTGTTAAATCCAATTGTTATTGGTATTGCTGATTTAGTCGTTACCATATCTTTTTAAAAGTCCAGTAATGTTTTGACTGACATTGTTTTAAATCCAATTGTTATTGGTACTGCCGATTTGGTTGTTACCATATCTGCTTGAAAGTCCAATAATGTTTTGATTGGCATTTCTTAAAATCCAATTGTTATTGGTATTTACGATTTGGTTGTTACCATATCTACTTGAAAGTTAAGTAGTTACTGGCATTGTTTTAAATCCAATTGTTATTGGTATTGCCAATTTGGTTGTCACCATATCTGCTTGAAAGTTCAATAGTTACTGGCATTGTTTTAAATCTAATTGTTATTGGTATTGCCAATTTGGTCATTACCATATCTGCTTTGTAAGTCCAATAATGTTTTGACTGGCATTGCTTAAAATCTAATTGTTATTGGCATTGTTGTTTTGGTTGTCACTAATCCCCAGAAATCCCAGTAGTTGCTGGCATTACTTGAGCTCAAAGATTGTTGATAATGGAATATTTGGTTGTTAATCTAAAAGTCTAGTCGTTACTAACATCATTTAAAGCCCAATGGTTATTGCCAATGTTCATCGCTCTTAGGATGGTTTGTTATTACCTACATCCCTAGTGAATCTTAGTATGGTTGGTTGTTACCTACATCCCTAGTGAATCTTAGGATGGTTGGTTGTTACCAACAACCCTAGTGCTTTTTTAAGATATTTGGTTGTCCCCAATATCCCCGGTTGGTCTGTTTGTTTCTCTGGCATTTCCTGGAGATCCTGTTCGAACTCTTTGCTGTAAGGAAATTCTCTGTTTTGGTTTGGTCCCCCGAAGAGTCTTATTTTGTCTTGACGTTTCCTCTTGTTAAAGGCCATCTTTCAGTTTTATCCTGATCCCCAGTAGAGCTTGTGTCCTTCTGAATTTCCCTAGTGGAGTTGTTTTCTGCTTGTTTGGGATTATTTCTTTCCTCTAGAGTGTTACACTGGTCATTTTTGGACCTCGTGCCTGATCACTTTAGATTTCCCCAGTTTGTTTCAGCTTCCCTAATGTTGTTGTCTTTCCCTAATGAGTGGTTACTCATTGTGTCAGCTTTCTTCCTGTTAGCTTTGGTCGTCTACATTTGTGAATTTCTCATCATAAAGCATCATTGTAGAGTTCATAGCATGTCAGCACTTGCATAATTTTGTCTTCCTTAGCATATCATTGCATCTAAGGGCAAAATTTATGATTTGCTATATTTAAATACCTTTCACCATGATTTTATAGAGATTGTCATCTCTCCTACCATCTGGTAAAACTATTTAAATAGGGGAAACTGTCATACCTAGAATTTTGACCCCTAGATTCCATTATCATTATAGAAGCATCAAGCATTATTTCCTAACCCTAACCTTGTTTCAAGTTTTTGTTGTTGAGATCCATCTGAATTACGGTTTTGCACCTTGGGAATCAAGAGGACTATTGCTTGATCAGTCAATGTTTTGGATTGATCATCATCAAATCAAGTTTCCATACATTCAAGGAGATCATATTCAACAAGAATCAAGTGCTAATTGATCTCACTACAAGTCAATTGAAGTCCAAGTTCATTTGCCCCAAAATTTGGATTTTGTCTAGAAAAGTCAACTCTGCCTTTGACTTTTGATCCAAGCATGGTCCCAAGCATTAGGACATGATTAAACATGTTCATATACATCCGTGTAGCCTATATAAGATGTTTTAGAAGTCTCAAGATGCAAATTCATTGAAGATCACATAGTTGAATTCACCTGATACAAAATTCATTTGACAAAGTCAACTCTTTGACTTTTAGGGATTTTGGTTCAAATTGAAGCTTCCAAGCCAATTTTCATCAAAATATGTTTAATCAATGAGTTTGATCATGAAGAAATCGAGATTTGAGAGGTTTCTTGCAAAAGAAGAAAACTTGGATAACTTGATTTTTTTTCTAAGTGTGGGAAGAAACCCTAATTTTGGTACCAACTTTGAGAGGCCATAACTTTCAATCTACACATCCATTATTTGAGTTCCAAAGATCCATTTGTAGATCTTCTAATGTACTACAGAAGTGTACGTGACCTATTAGCAAAAGATTCTTAGATTTTGAGTTATGAAGCCTCAAAGTTTGGAAAAATCTTTAAACACTTGAAAATTGTTTAAGACAACTTTGTTAATCCAATTTTCAGCCAACTTCAAGGTCAGTTTTCACTATGATCCCTTTGGATTCAAGAGTTTCACCAACACATGAAAGTTGTAGATCATGTTTAGGGAGTTTCAAAAAGTACAAGAAATCATCCATACCATTTTTGAGCTAGGAGTTTCAAAGAAGGAAAGTTGGCCCTTCACATTTGAAGTTATGGTCATTTTCATGCCAAAGACAATTTGCAAGATCAAGCCAATATGCAAAATCCTTTGATTGACAACCTTGAAACTTGCATATCTACCTATGATCAGAAGGTTGTACTACTTTTGGAGTCATTGCACAAAGGTTTGAGCCATGATTCAAGTTCCATACCATTTATGGAAGTTTTGGACATAAAGGTTGTAATACCATTCTTAAAAAGCAACTTTAACCACAACTGACTTTTCTTGAGACCACAACTGACTTTTCTTGAGATCACAACTTATTTCATTTGTATAAGAAATATATAGAGTATTCAACCACTCAATATCTCATTGTATCTTTGCCTTGAAACCATGGAGAATCACCAAACCTCAAGTTAGAATCCGACCAAACCATGAAAATTACCAAGTTACAATTCTGCATAACCTGATCTCAATTCTTGCCCTATAAATAGAGGCTCAATCCATGCTTCAAAGGAGGCAGAAAAATAGATTGAGAGAGCTAAGAGAGAGAGAGAGAGAGAGAGAGAGAGAGAGAGAGAGAGAGAGAGAGAGAGAGAGAGAGAGAGAGAGAGAGAGAGAGAGAGAGAGAGAGAGCAATCACATCTTAAACCACCTTGTGCCAAGAATCTCAATCTTGCACAAACATAGCTAGTTCCATTTCCATACCTCAAACCACCAAACCAACTGTCCAAACACATCACAAAACACATTTTGAAGGTGCCTTGAGTGTTCTTGAACACTTGTTGTTTTGCTTTGAAACATGTTATGCTTGAATGAATCACCTTTGAGATGTTTCTCATCTTCCATGATTGAACTTCTTCTACATGTTGGTTGTTACCTTCTTGTTTAAACATGATTCACCATAATTCACATGTTATTGTCACACCTGTTAAACCCTTGTTCAAAGATGTTTAAGTTATTACCTCTACTTGGTTTGCCATGATAAGTAATGTTTTGACTTATGCATGATTCTCTTGATTTGTATCCATGCCTTAAATATTGTTATGATTTATGCATGTTGATCTTGAATTTTGAACTTTGCCATAATAAGTAAAGTTTTGACTTATGTATGATTCTACTTGATTTGTATCCATGCCTTAAGTGATTTTTTAACTTATGCATGTTGATCTTGAGTTTTGAACTTTGCCATGATAAGTAATGTTTTGAACTTTTCTCATCATCTTGTCTTTGATCGACATTTTATAGTTATTTTCAACCAAATGCCCTATGATGAGAAAATTACTTTTCATGCCTAGTATGTACTTTACATTGGAAATTACTGACCTCTTTCCATCTTTCCTCATAATCAAAATATCACAAATACCTTCAGTTGCTAGAGTATTACCATTTATAAATTTCACCATGTTCTTCATCGAGGGTTTTATGTTAACAAACTAATCCTTCCTTCTAGTCATGTCTGATGAGCATCCTGAGTCCAAGTACCATTGATCTTGGAATCTTTCTTCATCTCTTGTTATGACCATCAACATCATCTCTTCTTCTTCATGCTTTGCAAGCTTTGCATCATTTTCTTGATTCTTTTATTTTTTTTAAGACAATCACTAGAGTAGTGACTATACTTCTGACAATTGTAAACTGAATGTGACTTTTGTCAGGTTTTCGACCACCACCTTTTCATCTACCTCCGAATCACCTATATGGTTGCTTTGGTATGAGGGTCTTCTCTGATTTGGCCATCCTCTTTCTTCTTGATTTCGACCAGTCGAATTTTTGTAGCTTCCTTTACTTTTGTTGTTAAACCACCTCCCTTTTTCCTTTCTTTTCTCTTGTTGATTGTACCTACAAATCCACATCACTCTTCGACTTGCTTGCAGCTCTTTCAGCCATTCTTTGTTCATGAGATTCGAGCGTCCCTTGAAGCTTTTCCTTTGTCAATATTGAAAAATCTTTCAACTCTTCTATAGATACTACTACGTGGTTGAACTTTTGAGCCAATGACCTCAAGATCTTTGCAACTGGTCTTAATGTCAACACTTCTTCATATACCTTGATTTGATTCACCATTTTTGTAACCCTAGTAAAAAAAATCAGTTAAGTTTTCATTGTCTTCCATCTGAAGAAATTCATACATTCTCTTGTGAGTCTGTAACCTCGCCTCTTTCACCTTTTCAGCCCCCTCAAACAATTTCTCCAAGATTTTGCATGCTTCTTTTGACGATTCTACATCACTGGCCTTTTTCGAAATTATCTGTATCAACATACTAAGCAATTATAAAAAGAGCTTTATAATCTTTCTTCTTCAATTCTTTGTGTGTTTCCTTTTTTTCATCTATCGCGTTTTCTGCGATCGGTGTTACTCCTTCCTTCACAAGATCCCAAGATCTTGACAATAAAAAAGAACATTCATCTGTTTACACCAATTTTCATAATTTTGACCCTTCAAAATTAGAAGACTCAATGGAAAATATCCATTTGGATGATTCATCATCATTTCCATCATGCTTTGCTTCTCACTAATCGCTCAGCCAGTGGTCTAGATACCAGATGTTAGAATTAAACCAAAGATTTTGAGTAATTCCGAATCAATCTTGATGAATAAGATTCAATCAACCGATTGAATTGTCTTCTTATTCTTCACTCTTCACTCGAGTGAATCAATCACATCTTGATTGTAAGATGATTCTACAGTACAACACTAATGGAGAAGAAGAAAACAAAAACTAAATTGGGAAGAAAGGAAACTAGGGATTCAAAATAAAATAGGGAAAAAAGAAGAATTTCTGCAGAGTTTCTCTCTGCTCACAAATTTTAATGTTTTATTCCTTTTCTTGCAAGCTACATGTATTCAAGTATTTTCAATAATAAGTGTTACTCTTTATTTATAGATTGGGTTTGCTTGCTCCAAAATCAAAGTCCGAATACCTAATTCTGCTAACACTGCAAATTTGGGCCTAAGTAAAAATCTATGTCGAGACTAACTCCTCGACACTTTGACAACTAGGTGTTTCGACAACAACATGCTTCGACACCATGAATTACATTCTCAACATAAATAACATATTAGATTATAGTAAAGTGATGTAGCGTATTTGACATATCAAAACTAACAAACATAAATTCATTATATTCATGCCAAAATTAAGTAATATTTTAGAAAATATATACAACCTATATTTGAATTTTTTTTAAAATAAAAAATAATCAAAAAAATAATCAAAAAAATGCAGTATGTTAATTTGAATTCTTATCTAGAAATAATTTTTAACATTTCATTTTATAGGTTACAATGCTATAGAATTTCGTCCTTTGAACAGTAAAATTTTTTAAATCTTGATAAGTTGCACATGTTTATAAAAGGTGGTATGTTCTCTTATTAAATTGAGTTTGAACTTGGTAAATTTATTACTCTCTTATTTTTTTCTTCCTTCAAAAGTGGTATCTTCTCTTATTAATTTGAGTTGAACTTGGTAAATTTCTTCCTCTCTTATTCGCTTCTTTCTTCAAATTATTTGCTTCATTTTTCAAATATCATTCTTTGCACCTTATGATTCACAATTTCTTTAGGTAAAGTTGACAAATCTTACTCATTTGTTTATTCGTAAGTTAATCTAATCTACTTCATATAGGTATGTATGTATTCATCAACTACTTTTGTGTTTTGTTTTGGGGATTTATTCTTTCATGTGTAATGTAGAAAATTTTACTTTTCAATTCACTTGAAATAATTATGTTCTAATAATCAATCGAATCTGATGTTGCAAATTTTTATTGCTCAGTTCACTTGATGTAGTTAAATCTTCATTTCTCAATTTCTTCTCAAATGTTTTAATTTTTTTATCTCAAAAATATTATTCTTTAATTTCATATATCAGATCTGATTATTAGAACTCATTTTACCTATTAATATTTTTTTGTAAGCGAGGAATCTAATAACAGAGTACTAGGGATACTCAAATCCGTTTACAAAAAGAACCGAAGGGGTACACAAGGGGAGATTAATCGGCAATTGAAATTTAACTAAGAAAATGCAAAGGATCTTTGCAAAAATCGTAAAAGTTACAATTGGGAAAATTAATATCACCTATTAGAGACCATCTCCAAGCCAAGGATTTGATGTTCCAAATAGGATCCGAATAAATGAAATTATTGCCTTTGAACACCATTCTATTTCTCAACAACCAAAAACTCCAAACCACCACAAACCATATGGTCCCAACTTGACTCTTCCTGACATTATTCCTTCTGAAGTGAGATGCCCAAATCATGAAATTGATGCGAACGTCAGCAATATAAAAACCCTCAATCCCAACCCAAACCGATATCTCATGCCATACCTTCTTGGAGACGGGACAAATAAGAAAGAAATGAAGTAATGGCTTTGGTTCAGCAGTACAAAATGAACAAAGAACCTGGTTTTCTGCCACGACTCTGTGATGCTGAAGTTAAATTTTAGTTGGGAGCCTATCAAGAAAACATCTCCATCCGAAAGCTCGTATTCTGAATGGAATAGACAGCCTCCAGAGCACTGTGAAATAGTTCATGCTGCCATTGACAAAAGGAACCGAATACAGAGCTGAACAAAGTAAAGCATAACCTGAACTTATTGAATAACAGGAGTCCCTTTCTGGTAACTAATACAAGCAATCTGAAGCATTCCAAAAAGGAGAGAATGCAACTAAGACGTTCCTCAAATCCAGAAGTCCGACCTGCAAAGAAATAGAAGAAAAAGAAATGATACCAAAATTTCCCCATGTCCAGCAGTACCAATCCAACTACCTGATTTTGCCACCATCATCTTTTTAGAATTGAAAACCAGGAACAAATCTGGAAAAACTTCCTTCAAACATTCCTCCCTAGCCTACGCAGATGTCCAGAAAGGAATTAAGCAATATTCCCCTAAAATGAATCTACATTTGTCTTTGAAAGCAACAACACTATAAGATTTCTCTAAAGTAGGAATGTCTTTCCACTAGACTGAACAAGAAGTGAAACAAAAACGAAAGTTCAAGGCGGAAACATAAGAAGAAATGGTGCCATATCTAGCTTTAAGGACCTCCCTCCACAAGTAAGCTTTGCCCTCCCGAATCCACCATCTCCACTTCATAAGCAACGCCATATTGAATTCCTCTACCCTCTTCAAACTCATCCCACCATCTTCGAGAGGCTTACATAGTCGCTCCTAGTGATTTCTTTACAAAATTTCTTAGGAGCCCTGTAAAAAGATAGAACGAAAACCGACAAGCTAGTCCAAACAGCTTTCAATAGAGTTATGCGCCCTCCCAGATTAAGAAATCTTCCCTTCCCATTATTTAGATGATACGTCATCTTTTAGAGAAAAAAATCCCACGACGAGATCCTTCTTCGATTCATACCAATCAGAATACCAAATAATTTTAACTCGGGACCTTCAGACCTGTAAGATAGAAAGTTAGATGTGGCTGCCAAAAAGTGAGGACTGGTGTTGATACCAATCAAGCTTCTCTTCAAGAAATTAACACCAAGACCGAAAATGCATTCAAATCCCCACAAAACAGTTTTTAACGCCCAAATATGATTCCAATTCCCTTCTCCAAATAACATGGTATCATATGCATATTGAAGAATGTCCATCACGCATTCGCCTTTTATCGAAAATTCAGAGAGCTGTCCCATTTCAAAACATCTTCTTACCAGCTCCATTAAAGCCTCCACAACTATTAGAAATAAGAAGGGAGAAATAGGGTCTCTCTGTCTGAGCCCTCTACTAACCTTGAACTCCTTCATCGGACCGCTGTCAACGAGAACCAAAATGAAACTAGTGAAAATTGTCGCCTCCATCCACCTAATCCAAAGATCCCCCAAACCCACCCTCTTCAATAAATACTTAAGGAATTTCCAATTCACCTTGTCATACGCTTTTTCGAATTCAACCTTAAAAAGAACTCAACCTTTCTTCTCTTACATCGTAAAATCCACCATTTCGTTAGCAACCAAAACACAATCTAACAATTGCCTACCAGGAACAAAAGCATTTTGACACGGAGAAATGATAGACCCGAACACCATTTTTAATCTCACTGCAAGTAATTTGGAAAGGGTTTGTATAAATAACCAACCAAAAAATTTGGTATATAGTCATTAAGACCCAAAGGATTGCCGGTTTTGGGAATCAATGCAAGAAAGGATGAGGAAATTGCCTTGGAGAAAGTTGCCTTGTCATGGAAATCGTGAAATAAGCGAAAGATGTCACCTTTAATAAAATGATAACACTTCCTGAGAAAAAGAAAGTTGTATCCATCAGGTCCCAGACTCTTTGATCCTCCACAACCCCAGAAAGCATCCTTAATTTCAGAATCCGTGATTTTAGTTTCTACCATACGACTTTCACCTACAAAAATCCTTTTGAAAGAAACTCCATCAGAGACAGGACAAACCAGATTAGTTTCCTTAAAATAGTCTGAATAGAAATTGAAAACCTCATCCTTGACTCCTTCCACATCTTCAATCAAACCATGAGCAGATGGAAGACGTAACACCCTTATTCTACCCCACAGATATTACGGCAAAATAACACGGATTTCAGAGTAAAATATTAACTTTCATTAAAAATCCACAAAAAGGGCGTACATTTCTCAATGTCTTAAAATAAGTCAATGCTCCGAAACACACGGGTTTTCTCAAAATACATTAAAATATCATAAACAGCGGAACTCAAAACATAACTCAATGTTTTCCTCACAAGGGAACATCAGTAAAATAACCCAATGATATAAAATCAACTCAAGGAATCGAACCCGATGTTACATATCAGAGCAAGACCCTCTAAATTAACCATAAAGGCTAATGACTCTAAAACTCCAAAATACTCCTCGACGGCGTCCACGGCTAAACTTGCTCATCTGCACGTTACCCACATGGAGGTAACATTCAAACAGGCAGGGTGAGTAAAACAATTCATAATAATCAATGTATAACAATTAATGCATAAACGGCATGTTACTCATAATTATATTCAACACATTGATATCCTTCGAATATGCCTCAAAGGCCATAACGTCATAATTTATACACAAAGGCTCATAAATGCAAATGCAACATAGACTTAATGCATGTTGTACCAATCATCACAACACGATGGACACTGGGCCATCAACCCTCCATAGATCCCCATCAATAGGATCAATTCTACTATAGAACCGGAGCACATCAAAATACTTCACATCCGCACAATGGGATTGAAGCCAAAGTAATCAAGGTCCTGAACCGAAGTCCGGATGCACATGAATGGATGATGCACACTTCATAAATCATCCTCATAATAACATCATAGGTGCATCATCATTCATCATATTCATCACCATCAAACGTCATAATTTATCATATTAATCATCATACAGCATATCATCATAATTCATCATATTACTCATCATACAACATATCATCATAATTCATCATATTAATCATCATACAACATATCATCATAATTCATTATATTAATCAATCTCACACATCATGTCATCACATAATCACGTATAAATCACATATTAGCTCATAGTCATATTATCCCATATTATCCCATATTAATTCATAATACTACCCCCATATCATCTCATATTAATTTATCAAATTATACTCACGGTAATCCTCACACTACCGCCTATCAATCACATAAACTTCACAGTTCTACTCATGTTAATTCGTTATATCATCATATAGTATTCACATATTAATCCCTAATATCATCTCACATTGCCTCATATTAATTCATCATAATTACACTCGTGGTAATTCTCATACTATCACTTATTACTCACGCAACCTCACTGTCATACTCATAGTAACTCATCACAGGAATCCCAACATCAAACATCACGACATCGCTGCACACGATCAATATTCGCAAACTCTGCTACGTTCGCTGGCTTGCTCGCTAGGCGAGTTGGTAGCAAGCCTTCGCTGGCTTGCTCGCTAGGCGAGTTGGTAGCAAGCCTTCGATGGCTTGCTCGCTAGGCGAGCCTGTAGCGGACCTTCGCTGGCTTGCTTGCTAGGCGAGCAGAGCGATGACAGCAAAAACCTGTTACAACCAGAACTGATTCTCATCCAAATACTCATACGATTTACTTACCCAATACCCCCAAAACATCATTAAAACATCTCCAATGTCATACGGCGATAACGACACCAACCCTATGGTTCATTAGGCCAATCTGGCAACATTTGCACTGCCTAAAACACTATTTTCCTGCAGTTACCCTAAAGGCATCATAATTTCTCATATCACCTATCTCTATCCCTTCAAGGTTGGACGCATGTCACCCCATAGTTTTGGCCACGAAGGCCTAAGGTTTCCTAATCCTCATATCAAATATTCAATATTTAGTGATACATATCACAAACCATAATCTCAGAGTTCATCGTCAATTTCCCTTACTTTCCCACAATCAACCCAAAATACCTTAAATTATAAACCATCCATAAACACATCTAAAGGCATACATAAAAAATCATGAAATGCGATACTCCCCATACCTTAGCCGATTCAAAGCTTTCACGATTAACTCCGGCAATCTTCCGAAGCTTTTGCCTTCACTGATCCTTTCTCAGAGCTCTGGCCTCCATTCTTTTCACGGTTAACAAAATGAATCTTAAACCTTCAGAATTCTATTTTGTCAAACTTAGACTTGGGCCACACAATTGGGCTTTTCCCATAACACCCTTACTAACTCTTCATAATGTCCAATTTACCTTTATTTCACTTATATTCATTTTAATCAATAATAATACTAATATTCTTATATAGTATACTATTAATTAAATAAATAGTCCAAAAATGCACATTTTCTCAATAATCCACAAAACCACTGAAACCACCCAAAATACGAATACTCTCAATAAAATAATTAATTAAAATATTCCGCTTAAATTTGGGGTGTTACAGAAGAGATCCCAAGAAGTTCGCACAACGCCTTTACTTCATGACATTGTGAAAAAGCTTGAAGTTCAAGTCACCAAGCCGACTCTAACTTAATTTGGACTTCTGAAGAAGCATGTTCTCTTTTTCCTTAAGATTCTGCCAGAACCGAGCTGTGACTAAATTCATGCGCAAA
Organism: Lathyrus sativus; assembly: GCA_963859935.3. Lineage (NCBI taxonomy): Eukaryota > Viridiplantae > Streptophyta > Magnoliopsida > Fabales > Fabaceae > Lathyrus > Lathyrus sativus. Next base: position 453,611,739 of record OZ012736.1, on the reverse strand, counting down.
GCCAAGTTTTCAACATCAACTTCTCCTTCACGAACCAGTAAATCGTCTAAGAAGTTGATGTCCTTGCTACCTTCTTAAATCTTCAAATCTAACTTACCATAAACTTCCAAATTCCATCTTCGAAGGTTGTTTTTCAAAAGACGTAATTTTCCTTTTATCATAAAATCATCCCTGTATTCAACCTTCAATCTCTCCCACTCTTTTTCAACGAAAGGTAGAAAATCCTTATTATCGAACCAACTATTGTTGACTTTGAACAATTTTGATCTTCAATCCTCTTTATTGAAAACAAGTTAAATCCAGCAGTGATCGAAAACGTCCCTATTACCAATTAATTGGCCAACAATCTCCCATCTATTAATAATAAAGTTTGATAAAAGGAAGCGATCTATCCTGCTCATGAAATTCCCGTTTCCGCCAAACCAACTAAACTTATTACCCTTGCAAGGAAGATCTACCAATCCAATTTGATCAATAAAATCTGAAACCCCATCATCTCTGAATTGGACCTCCCTGGAGCCCTCCCTTTCCTCTCTCTGCTATTTATAATAAAATTAAAATCCCCACATAAAATCCAATCATCATCTGAGAATCTAGATTTCAATACTAAAAGCTCCTTCCAAAGAGATATTTTATGAGCCAGAAGACAAGGTGAGTACACGTTAATGACGTAATAATATAGACCTTTTCAGAGTAACTTTAAACCTAAGTAGCCATCTCCTTTGAAACTGAAGATTTCCTGAAAAATCCCTTCCTTATAAAGAGTTATAAGACCCCCTAATTTCCCATTAGAGCTAGCAAAAGACCAACCAATATTATCCCCATTCCATAGATTCCTAACAATCCTTGCATCAACTACTGTCAATGTCGATTCCTGTATCAAAAAGAGGGTTGCCCCCCTAGTTTAATAATCTGGTTAATCCTTTTTGTTTTAATCAAACTACCCCCTGATATTTAATGAACCCCTATGATTATTTTTCCAAATTATTGTCCACCTTCCGTATCTGCTTTCTGGATAAATTGATCCTCTCCATTTCTTCATTCTTCTTTTCGTAATCCTTAACACGACTGTTGCACCCCAAAATTTGCCCAACCTTTTTACCACTTGGTTTATGTTTCATTGCATTAGCATAGCATAGCTCTAGAATTTGCATAGCATAAAATTAGCCTTTAACAGGGGATCAAGTGTGATACATGACAAGAGAAGCCTAACCAGAGGTATTATTCAAGCTTAAGAAGTTATCAGGGTCCTCATACAGAGGGTTGAGTTCTTGAGAAGTTTGAATGCTTGTATGGGGCTCATCTCCTCACTTGGAGCCAGTTGAAGATCAGAAATGGATTGTAAGGCCTTGATCAAGGAGAGAATGTGTGGGTAGAGCTCATTGAAGTACCTTGGAGGTCATGTTAGAGCTCAATCAAGTCATTTTATCAAGTGCAAGAGCCACAGTTGAAGTGGATGTCACTAGGGTTTCATCTGGTTAACCCTAGGTCAAGATGAGCAATTGAAGAAGATACAAGCCTACTTCCAGGTCATTGAAATCATGAAATGATATGTTTAGGCATATGAGAGATTGTTTCAAGATCAAGTTGAGAAGAATCAAGAATGGTTGGAGTTGCTAAGTCAGGGTTCCTGGGGTAAAATCCCCTATTTAGTGCCAAACTTCCAAGCCATGTAAGTCAATATACAAGTCTTATATGACTTTGGCCTCCACATGAATATTGTAGAGGATTTTCTTAGCTTTAATTTGAGTACTAGAAGTACTCCATTGGATTTATAGAACTCAAGTTATGGTCCAGACAAGTTACAGGTCCTCAGATGCCTCTGAAATTTGTCTGTGAAAATCATCTGACTTCCAAGCTATTTTTGACCTAGAAAGAGGTTTCACCTGAAATTTTGGCCAACATGAAAGTTGTTCCTCATGATCTTAGATTTCCAAATTGTATTATAAGTCTTCCATCTGATTTGTAGAACTCAAGTTATGAGGTTTACAAGTTAAGGGGTATTTTGGGAAAGTGAGATTATAAGCCATTTTCAATCATAGGTCAAAATCTCTAACTTGCACTTGTCAAATGGATTTTTGTTAAACATGGGACTTGTTCAAAATGTGGTTTTTAGGTTAACCAAGAGGTCATGGTGAATTGATTTGGCTCATATCAAAGATTGGTGTGAAGTGGTTTGAATAAAGAAGAAATTCAAAGGCATTTTTGGTGGGAAATTGAAATAAATTGTTATGGGTCCAAAACAAGTCAAATAACCACTCAATTTAATCAGAAATGATGTTTTAAAGACATTGGCAATTGTGGAATTTTCATTTGAAGTGTGCTTCATGGCCTTTCACAAGATTTCTTCACATAAAAGTTACATCACACAATTCCTTCACACAGGCAATTTGGAGACTCCTCTTGGGCTGAATTCATTCTAAATGGAATATGCAAGTCATACAAAGCTTCCAATGCAAGATATGAAGCCAATTTCATGCATTGCCATAACCAAAATTTTGAAGAAAAGTTGGATTTGGATTTTCAATTTTGGGCTTGGGCCTGAGCTCTAAAAGGTTCTAAACAATCCTATAAAGGTCTAGGAGCTCATCAGAAACAAGGTTGGTGATTGATTGGGGTTGAGAGCAAAGATTGCCATTGAAGCTTGAAGAAGAAAAGTGAAAGAGTGAATTTCTTTTTGAGGACGTTTCAAGCACAATTGAAGCATTAATCTTCTTCTAACATCATCACTCATTGGATCTGGAACGTTTTGGATCAAGAATCAAGCCAGAAACGACTCCAATTGAAGCTTGAACTCAGGTTTCTTTTTCTTGAAATTACACTCCATTTATGTGTTTTCAATGCATTAGAATCATGTGGTTAGGTTCACCTTAAGTTATAGATGATTTATGGGCAAAGGATTTGATGTTTAGTGAGATTTTAGGATTAGATGCGTTTTTGGTTAGGATATGTAATTTTTGATTCGTGAATTTTTAGGATGTTTAAGTAGTATATTTGGATTCCTCTCGAAATTTCATGCGATTTTGGTTAAAAATCATCGCGTTTGGTGTATTATTGAGGGAGATATGGTCACTTGAAGTTTGCCGGAAAAAACACGGTTACCGTCGGCCATGGATGAGCGCGCGAAGCTTCTTGCAATATGCAGAAAATTTAAATGGAGAAGAAACAATCATCGCCGTCCGTTCGCGTTGAAGAAGAAGACTAGTCTTCACATCCAAGCGCCATGAGCGCGCCACGTCACAACATCCAAAACGCGGCGTTTTTTATTAGTGGTCTTGCAACGCCTATGTGATCATGAAGGGAGCGGGTTCGATTCCCATTGTGTGGTTTTTTTTTCTTCTTTTAATTCTGAAACTGAACATGATTTATGCACTTGGGCTTTGGATGTTGATTATGATATGCGCACCTCCCCTAGGAAGGCCCAAACGGAATTAACTCATGTTTTTCTTGCCAAACACACCCCCTCCTGCGCATTGTAATGAGATTTGTTTTTGCTAATTTTTTTTCTCACTCACTTGGGCCCAGCGCCTATGACTACTCCCACCCCCATTTTTCTGGGCCCAGGAGTGTAGCCTTTAATTTCCATGCTAGTTACACCCCAGTTTTCATTTGGTTTTAATTTCTTTTCTTTGTTTTTTTGTTTAATACTTGTTAGAAATAAATCATAAAAAAATAGTAAAAATTGCAAATAAATTCTGGGAAAAATTGTGCTTGTAGATTTAAATGTCTAGGATTGAATCATGCTTTGCATTTTTATTTTTCATGCATTTTACATTTTATTCCATTTTATTCTTTTTAGTGCATTTTATAATAATGAAATAATGATGTTGAATTTGTGCATTTTCTTTCTCTCTCATTTTCTTGAGTTTGATATTGAATTTTTTTATGTTGTTTGTATATATGATAATGTTGCCATGTGATTTTTTCTTGATTTTTTAGATGATTTTAAATAGGGTTTTAGGTTAATTGTTTAGGAGTATTTCTTTAGTGATTCCTTTAAGTGCACCCTTGTGCTTTGGATTTGATTTGAGCACTTTGGTTTAGATTTAACCTCTGATTTTTCTACCATAGAAAGTTAACACCTATTAGATGATGTAGGATTTTATTTAGATTTTTAGGATTGATTTTCCCTTAGTTTCATATTTTACAATTTGACCTCAGAATAGGTAGTTATTAGGAGATAACACTTGATGTTTCTTTAGCAATTCAAGTAGGTGATGATCTTTCCTTAGGATTAGTTCCCTTTAAAACACTCCTTTGATTAATTAGGACCCTTCATTATGGGTATAATTCCTCCTGTGGAGGAATTCCCTGCCTTTCACATTAAAGTTTAGACTAAGCAAGCTTTCTGCAGGAAATGGATTTGGTTGAGTGTCTGTGGCAGGTTCATGTGGAATTTACCTTGCTTCTCATTTCCATTCTCCTAAAGTTTTATAATTCTTTCCTCTTTAGGAACCTTCTTGAGGTAGATCAGTCCCTCCTATGGGGGGAATATGGCATACCTCTTGAAGGAGCTAAACCCCTAGGTTTCCCCAAAGATCTTTTTGTTGGTTGAGTGCCTGGGATAAGCTCCTGTGGAGTTTACCCTAGCCTCCAAACACCAAATTTTCCTCCTTAGGATAGAAGCTTGCTTGATTGCTTGTCTTGATTTCCTTCTCTTGAAGATGATGGACTTGAAGAACCGTTACAGACTTTGGATTGGATTGCTTCCAGAAGATTGCTCTGCTGTGGAGATTGCTGGCTTGTTTTCCCTGTCTGTTTTCTTCTTGTTTAGCTGTATTGATGTGCATTTATGTGACTTGATTGGTGTGTTGCATTTAGATTAGGTCATGTAGTTGAGTAGGCCTAAGAGCATCCTAAGGGTTGAGTTTCTCCCCTTGCTTGTATTGCATTAGAGGTTGAGTTTCCCCCTCTGCATGTATTTTTACTGTATGGCTTTGCTTGCTGGTATTCGGTAGAGCTCAGCTCCCTTGCCTGCGTGGTTTGTGGTCTGTTTGATTGCATTTATTTTCTTCTATTATCTTTGCAGTTATTCATATCTGGCTTGAGGTTGAGATGAGCTTGTGGAGGCTTATGCCCCACACACATTTCCTCCCTCACTTGCATTGTATGCATCTTTACAGTAATTCCTGTACAGTTTTTCTGTTTACTGTTTGATTTCCATTGCCATGTTCCCCTAGGAGCTCTGACTTCTCTTCTTCAAGAGAAGTTATGACAGACATTAGGATTCTAACCATGCATGATAACAGTAGTTAGCTTCCCCCTAACCTCAACCGTAGGACGAATGTTGCATGATAACTGTAGGATCGAGTCAGTTTCCCCGTAGAGAGTTTGTTTCTCTTCTTATCTCAAACAACAGTAAAAAACATAATAAAGGCAAGTTAGTACAAGTGCGTTACGAGCCTTAAGCTACTTGGGAAATGATGTTTGAGCGGTCTCCTCTCAAATCATCTAGAGTGTTTAGTATATGTCCTTTGGACGATATGCGACGCATTCGCTCCTAAGTCATAGTCTCTAGTACTCTACAAACTACAGACAACTAAAAAACACTTCTTTCCGTAAAAAACAGAAAAAACAAACACTCAAATCCTTTTTGTCCTCTTGGACCCTTAATCAGGAAAACCCTTTTTCAGAAGGAGAAGTTCTGTTAACTTTCAGTTCTACTGCGGACGGTAACGCATAAGTCTCCAAGGATCGAGCAGCAAACACCATCAGTTGGAACTGTCTGTTAACTTTACTTGGATAAAAACAGCTGAACAAACCTGTGTTCTCCGTAGCCCGAACTACGTTTGCTCTGATCTTTCATGCTGCGTGAAAGTATGTAGGCACAAGATGCGATATCTTGGCGAGCAACCTTCCCCCATTGATGACGAGAAAACGCATCGATTATATCGCTAGATTTCATTGACGTTTTATCGCGCATTCACCGTTTTAACGCTCGATTTCTCGAGTTTTTCTTACTATTTTGCAGGTACATCGTTATGTGAGGCCGAATCATAAATTAAGAAGAAAGGAACGAAAGAAACCACAAGAAAATGAAGAAAGGCAGAAGCCTGCAAAAAGTCTGCATAATTTGTTACAGCCACGGTCGTTACAAGGGTGTCACGACCGTGACACCCAAATTTGGGCCATCACGACCGTGAGGAAGTAGTCACGACCGTGACACTTAAAATCCTCAAATAACGAACGTGAAGCCCTTGTCACGCCCGTGACAAGGGTAAAACTTGGTTTTGACTCAGACTACGCTCAAGCCACCACTGAAGACCACTTCTCCTAGTAATTCTCCTCAAGGCAGCACGTAAAGACGACTTCTCCCATTTTTGCTGCCACATTCCAACATTTCCTCAACCACTTCAGCAAGGCCCAAGAAACAAAAGACCAAGACTCCAGCCCATCAAAGGCTCTATAAATAGTACCAGCTGAGGTGAACTGAGGGACAGACTTCATTATCCAAATTTCCTGCGGAAGCTCTGCCGAATTACCTTACGAACCAGAATTTTTATTCCAGCATTATTTTACTTTCTGTCTTGTTTTATTTGTATCCAAACCAACCGTGTAACAATTTCCAACATTAGGGAATTGTTATACTTTTATTTGTTTCCAACCTTCAGCATTCGTTTTAATTTTTATTTCCGCCTACTCCAAGCCTTCCGGTCTGTGGAAGAAGGAGTCTACTCAGATATTTGTTAATCAGGTTTTTCAATTTATTGCACTTTAATTTAATTATAATGTCTATTTATTTCTCTGCCATGAGTAAGTTATTATTTAATTCTGTGTCTGATTCAACCTCGATGAGTAGCTAAATACCTTAGGGCGGTATGTAGTTATAACCAACTTAACCGGTAAAGTATAACCATAGGCTAAAATAATTAATCACTTAACATTCTGGCTGATACTTTTTAATTGAATTAGACCTTTTCATTACGAGAGTAAGAAAAGGGTATTAGGTTGGGTCAAGACCACGAGAGTGTGAGATTTAACCAGATAGCTAAAGTTAGGCATTTAAATTAAACACAACGAGAGCGCTTTAAGATAAATTAGAATTATTTAGTCTCCAAAAATTACCTCTAAACACTTATGGGCTAGCGAGAGCAGGCATAGGGCTTTAGGGATAAGATCTGATACAAGACCACGAGAGTGTGAGTTGAGGGTATTTAAACTAGTAATCTCTACCGAATAGATTAAGCGAACATCTTTATAAGCCTAGGTTAGATTGACCCACCTAAGTTAGTATAATTACATACCGACCGCCTTAGTATTATTTTATTAAAAACTTAAATTTAATTCCGCCTTTAATAGTCTTAAAAACCAACAACAATCGTGACAACCATTCGCCTTAGCTAAGCTAGAAGTTCATCTAGCACTAAGTAACAATAGAATCCCTGTGGATCGATAATCTTAAATATTACTTCGATAGGCTGTGCACTTGCAGTAAGATACCGCTAGACGCATAAGTAGACACGTCTTTAGCCCATCAAGTTTTTGGCGCCGTTGCCGGGGATTCCTTAATTTAGTTACTAGTGCACTTAGGTAGCATTGTCTAGACTAAGGTATCAACTATTTAATTTAATCTAATCTCCGAGTGTATGCCAAGTACTCGCTCTAAAAGCGAAGACTTGCAACCTCTAATCCCTGAATCGGAACGCTTCTTACACGTAAGAAGACGTATATTCGATTTCGAAAATAATTCCAATATTCCAGATCTTCAATTAGATCCGCCTAAACCAGTCGTAAAACCAGACGCAGGGATGGCTGAAGAACAAACTCATCCACTCAAGTATTACGCTAATCCTTCGCAAGGTGAACCGCATTCAAGCATTGCAGCGCCGGCTATCAACCGAAATGATTTCGAACTAAAACCTTCGTTGATATCAACCGTGCAACAAAATCAATTCGCCGGAAATCCTACCGAGGATCCGAATCTTCATCTCTCAATCTTTGTGCAATATGCAGATACCGTAAAGGCCAATGGAGTTACCCAAGAAGCTATTAGACTACGTTTATTTCCTTTTTCGCTTCGAGACAGAGCAAGAGCTTGGCTTCAATCTCTGCCTTCGAACTCAGTAACTACGTGGGCAGAACTTAAGAAAGTTTTCTTAAATAGGTATTTTCCACCTAGCAAGACAGTCATGCTGAGAGCTCAGATCAACAGATTTAAGCAAAGAGAAAGTGAATCATTATTCGAAGCTTGGGAACGCTATAAGGATCTACTTAGACTTTGTCCACATCATGGATTAATAGACTGGATGGTCATCCATACCTTCTATAATGGACTCTTTTACAACACAAGAATGACAATCGACGCTGCCGCGGGTGGTGCATTGATGGACAAAGAATATAGAGATGCCTATGCACTTATCGAAAGTATGGCTCAGAATCATTACCTTTGGGGAAGCGAGAGAGTCGCAACTGAGAAACCAACAAAGGGAGGTATGTACGAAGTAAGTAGTATGGACCAAGTCAATGCGAAGTTTGACCAACTAAGCCAAAAGATCGATAACTTGGCCATAACACCTGCAGCCACCGTGGCTGCAGTAACACCTAACTGTGAGTTATGTGGAGTCCCAGGACACGAAGTTTCTGATTGTCAACTATTGACAGGAACTCCCACTGATCAAGTGAATTATGCTCAAGGAAACCCTTACTCAAACACATACAACCCAGGTTGGAAGAATCATCCGAACTTCTCCTATAAGAATAACAATGCTTATTACGCACCAGGTCAAGCACCAGCTACATCACCAGGATATCAAAAGACTGCTCCTAATATCCCTAGAAAATCAAACCTTGAATTGATGATGGAGAGCTTTATAGCTAGCCAATCTCAGACAAACAAGGACTTCTTAAACCAAAACATTCACACTAGTGAGCAGATTAAACAATTAGTGAGCAAAGTAGATGCATTAGCTACACATAACAAAATGCTTGAAACTCAGATTTCACAAGTAGCTCAACAACAAGCACCTACTGCTGCACCAGCTGGAGTATTCCCTGGACAACCTCAACCTAATCCGAAAGGACATGCTAACGCTGTAATATTAAGAAGTGGCAAGGAACTTGACGGACCTACCGATCCAAGACTTGACAATCCAGCCATGTACCAAAAACCGGATAAACCGACTGAAGTGGTGAATGATCCAGAAGAAAAAGAAGATGAAAGTCGAGAGGTAGTGGAGAAAGAACAACCTTATGTGCCTCCACCACCCTATAAACCACCAATTCCGTACCCTCAAAGATTAGTAAGTTCCAAGACGACGGGTCAATTTAAGAAATTTGTCGAACTTCTGAAACAGTTGAATATTACTATTCCGTTTACAGAAGCAATTACTCAAATACCCTCGTATGCTAAGTTTTTAAAAGAAATCTTATCCAATAAGAAAAAGATAGAGGATAACGGAACAGTTACACTTACTGCCGAGTGTAGCGCCATAATTCAAAATAACATGCCTCCTAAGCTAAAAGATCCAGGAAGTTTCTCTATACCCTGTGTAATAGGAAAATTCGTCATTGACAAAGCTCTATGCGATTTAGGAGCCAGTATCAGTGTTATGCCCTTAACGATTTGCAAAAGGCTAGACATGGGAGACCTAAGACCAACTAAAATGTCTGTTCAACTAGCCGATCGCTCTGTTAAATATCCTGTAGGCATACTAGAAAACGTCCCAGTGCGTATAGGACAATTCTACATTCCTACTGATTTTATAATCATGGACATCTCTGAAGACTCCACTACACCTATCATACTAGGAAGACCATTCCTAGCTACCGCCGGAGCCATAATAGACGTAAAAAGAGGAAAGCTAACCTTTGAAGTAGGTGAAGAGAAAGTCGAATTTGTTTTAACACAATTCTTACAATCACCAGCTATAGAGGATACATGCTATCTCATGGACGTAATTGACGAATGTGTAAGAGAAATGGAGCTGAAGGAGACCACTTATTCTGAAATAATGAAAATTCAAATCCCTCCAATTTTCGAAGATGATAATTGGCGAAAACCGTATCAGGATGATAGTCTAAGCGAAAGTTTAGCACTTACACCGGATCCCATGCCAAGTAAAGATAAACCTACATTAGGATTAAAAACTTTACCTAATAACCTAAGGTACGAATTCTTAGACGTTGAATGTAAAAGACCAGTTATAGTAAATTCCAGTTTAGGAACTATAGAAACAAAGAAACTTTTAGATGTCTTGAAGAAATATCCAACTGCATTAGGATATAACATATCTGATCTCAAAGGAATATGTCCTTCAGTTTGCATGCATCGCATTCTGCTAGAAGAAGATTGCAGAACCTCCAGAGAATCTCAAAGAAGAATAAACCCAACCCTTAGCACTGTAGTAAAAGAAGAAGTCAAGAAATTATTAGATGCCGGGATAATATATCCAATCTCTGATAGTGAATGGGTTAGTCCAATACATGTAGTGCCAAAGAAAGGAGGTATCACTGTGGTGAAAAACGCACAAGGCGAATCGATATCGCAAAGAGTAGTGACGGGATATAGAGTGTGCATATATTATCGTAAGCTAAACAAAGCCACTCGAAAAGATCATTTCCCATTACCTTTCATAGATCAAATGTTGGAACGATTAGCCAAGCATTCTTACTTCTGTTATCTTGACGGGTACTCAGGATTTTTCCAAATCCCTATCCATCCTGATGATCAATAGAAGACTACATTCACATGTCCTTATGGAACGTTCGCTTATAGGCGAATGCCCTTTGGATTGTGCAACGCTCCTGCAACCTTTCAAAGATGTATGATGTCAATCTTCGCAGATTTTATAGACAACATCATGGAAGTGTTCATGGACGACTTCTCTGTATGCGGGCAAAGCTTTGAAGGATGCTTATCGAACTTAGAAATGGTGTTAGAGAGATGTGTAAAAGTGAATCTCGTGCTTAACTGGGAGAAATGTCATTTTATGGTCAACGAAGGAATAGTATTAGGTCATGTAATATCCGACAAGGGAATTGAAGTTGATAAAGCTAAGATTGAAGTAATAAAGGATCTTCAACCCCCTAAAACCGTTCGAGAAATACGAAGCTTTTTAGGACACGCCGGTTTTTACCGACGATTCATCAAAGATTTCTCGAAAATCACTAAACCTCTTACTGGTTTATTAATGAAAGACGCTGAGTTCATATTCAATGAAGATTGTCTTAAAGCATTCGAAACTCTAAAAACAGCCCTCATCACCGCACCAATCATGCAACCCCCTGACTGGAAATTACCTTTCGAAATCATGTGCGATGCGAGTGACTATGCTGTAGGCGCAGTCCTGGGCCAGAGAAAGGAAAAGAAACTCCATGCGATTTACTATGCCAGTAGAACCTTGGATTCTGCCCAGATGAACTACGCTACTACAGAAAAAGAATTGCTAGCAGTTGTCTTTGCGCTTGACAAATTCCGCTCTTACCTAGTTGGAGCGAAAATAATCATTTACACAGACCATGCTGCTATCCGATATCTATTAACTAAGAAAGATGCTAAGCCAAGACTCTTAAGATGGATTTTACTCTTACAAGAGTTTGATCTAGAAATAAAAGATAAAAAAGGTACTGAAAACGTCGTAGCGGACCATTTATCTAGAATAGAAGGTATTAAACCCGAACAAGTGCCGATTAACGATGATTTTCCGTATGAACAGCTGATAGCACAAATAGGAAGCGACCTAGCGCAGTTAGATATAAATGAACCAGAACCCGTGGAAATAATACAGACAACTGTAGGACTGCCATGGTACGCTGACATTGTCAACTACCTAGCCGCAGGAGCTCTTCCACTCGATCTAACCTATCAGCAGAAAAAGAAGTTCTTTCATAACCTGAAACAGTACTATTGGGATGAACCATTACTGTTCAAAAGAGGACCAGATGGAATCTTTCGCCGATGTATTCCCGAAGAAGAAATAGAAGATGTCATTGCTCAATGTCATTCATCTCCTTATGGTGGACATGCGAGCACTTCCAAGACCTGTGCAAAAATCTTGCAAGCCGGCTTATACTGGCCTAATCTATGGAAGGATGTCCACATCGCTGTTATAAATTGCGATCGGTGTCAACGCACTGGCAATATTTCAAGAAGAGATGAAATGCCCCAAAAGGGAATTTTGGAAGTAGAAATCTTCGACGTCTGGGGAATAGATTTCATGGGACCATTCCCATCATCTTTCGGTAATAATTACATACTCGTAGCTGTTGATTATGTCTCGAAATGGATCGAAGCCATAGCTTCTCCTACAAACGATACACGAAGAGTAATAAAGCTTTTCAAAAATATAATCTTTCCCAGATTTGGTGTGCCTCGACTCGTCATAAGTGACGGTGGCTCGCACTTCATTTCAAAAATCTTCGACAAATTACTATCTAAGTATGGAGTGAGACACCGTGTGGCTACACCATATCACCCACAAACAAGTGGACAGGTCGAAGTCTCAAACAGAGAGATTAAACAAATCTTAGAAAAGACTGTCGCCATATCTCGGAAAGATTGGTCATCTAAACTTAATGAAGCTCTATGGGCTTATAGGACCGCTTACAAGACACCCATAGGTACTACACCTTTCAAACTAGTTTATGGAAAATCTTGTCACCTCCCAGTAGAACTGGAACACAAAGCTTATTGGGCGATCAGAACTCTCAATATGAACTATAATGCTGCAGGAGAAAAGCGAATCCTAGACATTAACGAATTAGAAGAATTAAGGTTGGATGCATATGAAAATGCTAAGCTATATAAAGAAAGAACTAAGCGATGGCATGATAAACGCCTATCCAGGAAAGAATTCAGTGTGGGAGACGTTGTACTCCTCTTTAATTCAAGACTTAGGCTCTTTCCTGGAAAATTAAAGTCTAGATGGTCAGGACCCTTTGATATAACTAAAGTATTCCCAAGTGGAGCAATAGAAATTCAGGGTAAGGATAGTGAACCATTCATAGTAAACGGACAACGTCTAAAACACTATCATAAAGTTGAAAATAGAGGTTATGCAAATAATCTAAAGCTTTTAGAATTGTCCACCAATTCCCCTGATTAATCTAAACCAAAGCATTACGTCAGGCTTTTGACAATAAAAACAGCGCTTAGTGGGAGGCAACCCATTTACGTATTTTAACTATTCTTTTAGCACATTGTTATTTATCGTTTTTACTATTTGTTTAAATTGTTTTGTCAGTTTTATTTTACATTACTATTATCGCCATTACGTTTTAGCATTTCATTTTCTTATTTTTATCTTAAATCACTTTTTACAGATTTTCTAAAGTCTTTTCCACTGATTTGTTTCCCCCGTATTTTCACTGACCATGGCTAACCAACCAATTAACTATATGGAAACCAAATTTAGAGGTAGGAACCAAAGAATGAAGTTCGAAGAGTTATCACAGAGGCAAATGGATTTGACCCTGTACCCAAATGATAGGACTATGGAAACCTTAGGTATACATGATAGTGTCATGTACTTGTTCAACCGACTCGGATGGGAGAATGCAATGATCCAACACAAGTTTGCGACTTACCGCGAGCTCACCCTTGAGTTCCTTAGTTCCCTACTTTACCTACCTGAGCGCGGTTTTGGGTCTAGGAAAGGATTCATTAGTTTCCGCCTATTTGGAATAGAATACGACTTTAACCATAAAGAACTAGCTGACCTGTTAGGATTCCCTAGTGGACCTTTTGCTTTTACTACCACACAGGTAGAATTGATGGATGTGGAACTAGATTTCTTTTGGGGAACTCTGACCGGAAACTACCACCCTGAACCAAATAACATGAACAATGATGAGATCCATAATCCTGCTCTCCGTTACTTCCACAAATTCCTCGCCCATACCTTCTTTGGAAAAGAAGAAAACATTACCGGAGTCTCTAAGGATGAATTATTTATTATGTCATGTTTCAATACTGGACAGTCTGTTAATGGTGTACCTTTCATGATGCAAACCTTCACCCGCATCCAAGAAGAACCTGAATTACCTATAGTGGTAGGAGGTCTTGTAACCATGATTGCTGACGCCTTAGGACTTAGGTACCAACTGGACAGGTGCACCCGTCTGGGAACCATCCGCCTAATGAATCTTAAATTCTGCTTCAATAGACATATCATAAGGAATTTAGGACGCCCACCTTTTGAATACCTAATCCGGAACGAAGTAGTCACCCTGTTCACATTGCCCAATCATGCTAAAGTAAGTGTTCATAATAAGGATAACTGGCTTTATGAGTTAGACCCACCTGATTATCCAGCCACTCCTGAAACACCTCAGTCTCACAGGATAACAGATGATATAATGACCGCTGTTGAAACTGACCCTGAGACACCTCCTGGATACCATGACACTGACCCAACTGACAAAGTTCATGAAACCCCTGGAGCGAATCACGGAGAGTACGCTAACAACTTACAAAACATCATGCACACTCTCAATGCCTACCAAACTGACATTAATCTATTCAAAGAAGACATTAAGAGTATGCGATTGGACATCATAGGATTGACTGACATGGCCTGCGAACAATTCTATCATTTGGACTCCGCCATCGAAGACCTGAAGAAACGCCTTTGAAACGGCTATCAGTGATTTAGTTTATTATTTTTTCTCATTATTTGTTTCTCATTATTTTCATTTCCAGTTAAATTTATCTTTCGCAACGATTTCATAACATAATTTTCGTTTATGTAATTTCAATTTTTCTTTATGCCATGCACTTTTTATTTCAATTATTTCTTCATTTTTAGCAGCTTATATACTTTTTCTACTTTTTCTATATACTGTATGACCATATACTGTATGACTACATTATTTTATGTATACAATCTTAGGTTCGTATACTACTGTGTTGCAAATGATATATAATATGGTGTGTGTTTAATATAAGTGTTACTAAATAAAATAAATTATTATCAATTTATAAATAACGTGAGAAAATATTCTTTTGTGGGAATCATTCAGCACAACATGCCCTCACGGTCGTCACACCCCACTTACGATCGTGACGTGCTCATTTAGCGTGTCACGACCGTCACGCCCCTGTCACGACCGTGACGACCTCTATTACAGGGATCGTGAGAAACAGAACTGTTTCTCATCGTGTCCCCTCTTCTTCTCCATTCATAACCTACCCAAAACACTACCCACTCATTCCACAACCGCCGTAACCTCTCCACTACCCCCATTAATCCTCCATTATCATCAACCATTTCATTAACACTCTCACGTATTTAACCCGAACCTCTATCTCCCTCATTCTACCATTTTTCTCTCAAAACCTCACAAAATCCTTCCACCCTCACTCTTCACTATTGCATGTTATGGATTCCATCATCTTTAGAGAAGGCGAATCTGGAGTAAACCAGAGAGACCGTTTCATCCGCTTCCAGAACCGCGGTCTGCAACCTACCCGGTACATTGCCACTGACTGTCTGCGAGAACTCGGAATGTTGTCCAGCGTTCAAAGCCTACTGCAAAAGGTCGGTCTGTGGGACCTCTGTCGTCAGCCTCAGCCTACTTTCGAACTTCTGACGCTGGAGTTCCTCAGCTCTTACAGCTACATCACCCCTCCCGGTTCTCAGAGTCAGCTTACCGGCTTCGCCACATTCAGACTGCACGGTCAGGAGTTCAACCTCCCGCAAACCAGGATCGCCGAGCTGTTAGGTTTTGATCACGGCACCGAAGCCCACCGTCGCGTGCCCGACAATTTCAGTGAACAAGCATTCACTCTATGGCACGACCTTACCAACACCCGTGCATCCACCTTCCAGAGTCTCAACGCCACACACATCCACAACCCGGCTATCCGCTACTTTCACCGGGTCATCTGCAACACAATCTTTGCTAGAGAAAGCAACCACAAGCTCAACTCCAAGGAGCTTCTGTTCTTATACTGTGCCCTTCATGACGAGCCAATCAACGCTGCCCCGTTCATGCTTCATCACATCCAGGCCATTGCACAGCGAGGCTCCTCCCCGTTCTTCATAGGCGGCATTGTCACCACCCTCGCCATTCAGTTGGGGCTTGGTGACGCGCTCGCTAATCAGCCTCACCTCGCCGCCGAATTCCTGACCATGAGCTACTGCCGGTCCGCCCACCTGATCGCGCAGCGAGAGGATGGCAGGTATAGCCCTGTTGTCAATGGCACCATTTTCCACCACATCACTCTGCCGTCCCGCACCCGCATCGACCCATCCAACCGAGCCAACTGGCTCTTTGCTTTACCAGCTGCTGCCGATCACGTCCCGGTTTATGATGATCAGGCAGACGCTCCAGAGGACGAGATGCAGGACGCTATGGATGCAGCTGAGCCTGTCCAGGATATCCCAGAGACATCCACCCGGCAGCCCCCTGCCCCCGCAGTTACACTTGAGGAGGTCCTCCTTGCGATTCATCAGCAGAACCTGATGAACGCCGCACTGGAGCGACGGAAGAAGACGCAGTATGATGCTTTACTCGGCACTATTGCTGCCAACCAGGAGGCCACTAATGAGCGGTTTAGAGAACTTTTCGGCGAGCTCGAAGCGCTCCGCATCAGCATTACTGCTACCTCCGGCACCGGTTCTGATCCCGACGCGACTCCCTCCAGACGCCGCTCTCGTACCAGAGGCCGAGCCCGCGGTCCTCAGCAGCAGTAGTTTACTTTTATGTTGTTTTTCATTTTAGCCTTGTACTGGATTTGTACCGCATTTATATCACAACATTGAGGACAATGTCTGATATAGTGTGGGAGAGGTACTTTTCATTTCAGTGTACTTTCAATTCCGTTGTATTCCTTTTAGCAAATCAATGAAATGAGCAAATCTGTGCGCTATTTTCTTTAAATTTCGAGCTTTCCCCGATTATTAAGCCATACCAGAAAAATCTCTAATTACTCGCATTACCCGACTTACCACCGAATGGTTCGTAACTACGAAGCCGGGAACGATTAAACAAGACCAATACAATCTTGACATCTTCGACCCCCTGCTTAAGAAATTCCATCCCGATCACCATTGCGAGTGCACCTTTAGTTTCAGTTCAAAAGTAACCCCCAGTAGTTTATACTAGCAGTCAGCACCGTCTGAACACAAACCACGTGGGGAGCCGATGAATATAAGCGTTTGATGCCTAATCAATAATGATCCTTCGTATCTCAATGCAAAATGAAAAGAAATTGTACCAAAGTACACGGTCGCAGATAAGAAACGAGAAATATGAGAAGGAATCCGTTTCGAGTTGGTTCAGAGGTACTGGTTCTGAACTCGGTAGGGCGTGCTACGGCTCGATCCCCCACAACCTCCGAATCGGATAAAACATGAAGGGTTACCACACTCGTGTACCAGACCCCGTGCTAAAAAAGGATCAAAATCGCTAACCGGCTACTCCACTACGTGCGTGCTAAGGCAAAGGGCTTAATGTGACTGCGCTAGAACAAAGCCGGGCGAAATAAGATCGAAAAACTCTAGGTGAAATCGTAATGTGATCGCCGATTGTTTCGCTTGACGGGAAGTCGACGACATAGCTTGTTGCTTGTGTCATTAGAGTATCGGTAGTGTTCTGTCAAAGTACCGGACTATCCGACAAAACGACCCACCGTACGGTTTGTTATGAGTATGCACGAATAAAATCTTGTCTGCCGATTTTCAACCGACTATTTGCTTGAGGACAAGCAAAGGTTTAAGTTTGGGGAAGTTTGATGACGAGAAAACGCATCGATTATATCGCTAGATTTCATTGACGTTTTATCGCGCATTCACCGTTTTAACGCTCGATTTCTCGAGTTTTTCTTACTATTTTGCAGGTACATCGTTATGTGAGGCCGAATCATAAATTAAGAAGAAAGGAACGAAAGAAACCACAAGAAAATGAAGAAAGGCAGAAGCCTGCAAAAAGTCTGCATAATTTGTTACAACCACGGTCGTTACAAGGGTGTCACGACCGTGACACCCAAATTTGGGCCATCATGACCGTGAGGAAGTAGTCACGACCGTGACACTTAAAATCCTCAAATAACAACGTGAAGCCCTTGTCACGCCCGTGACAAGGATAAAACTTGGTTTTGACTCAGACTACGCTCAAGCCACCACTGAAGACCACTTCTCCTAGTAATTCTCCTCAAGGCAGCACGTAAAGACGACTTCTCCCATTTTTGCTGCCACATTCCAACATTTCCTCAACCACTTCAGCAAGGCCCAAGAAACAAAAGACCAAGACTCCAGCCCATCAAAGGCTCTATAAATAGTACCAGCTGAGGTGAACTGAGGGACAGACTTCATTATCCAAATTTCCTGCGGAAGCTCTGCCGAATTACCTTACGAACCAGAATTTTTATTCCAGCATTATTTTACTTTCTGTCTTGTTTTATTTGTATCCAAACCAACCGTGTAACAATTTCCAACATTAGGGAATTGTTATACTTTTATTTGTTTCCAACCTTCAGCATTCGTTTTAATTTTTATTTCCGCCTACTCCAAGCCTTCCGGTCTGTGGAAGAAGGAGTCTACTCAGATATTTGTTAATCAGGTTTTTCAATTTATTGCACTTTAATTTAATTATAATGTCTATTTATTTCTCTGCCATGAGTAAGTTATTATTTAATTCTGTGTCTGATTCAACCTCGATGAGTAGCTAAATACCTTAGGGCGGTATGTAGTTATAACCAACTTAACCGGTAAAATATAACCATAGGCTAAAATAATTAATCACTTAACATTCTGGCTGATACTTTTTAATTGAATTAGACCTTTTCGTTACGAGAGTAAGAAAAGGGTATTAGGTTGGGTCAAGACCACGAGAGTGTGAGATTTAACCAGATAGCTAAAGTTAGGCATTTAAATTAAACACAGCGAGAGCGCTTTAAGATAAATTAGAATTATTTAGTCTCCAAAAATTACCTCTAAACACTTATGGGCTAGCGAGAGCAGGCATAGGGCTTTAGGGATAAGATCTGATACAAGACCACGAGAGTGTGAGTTGAGGGTATTTAAACTAGTAATCTCTACCGAATAGATTAAGCGAACATCTTTATAAGCCTAGGTTAGATTGACCCACCTAAGTTAGTATAATTACATACCGACCGCCTTAGTATTATTTTATTAAAAACTTAAATTTAATTCCGCCTTTAATAGTCTTAAAAACCAACAACAATCGTGACAACCATTCGCCTTAGCTAAGCTAGAAGTTCATCTAGCACTAAGTAACAATAGAATCCCTGTGGATCGATAATCTTAAATATTACTTCGATAGGCTGTGCACTTGCAGTAAGATACCGCTAGACGCATAAGTAGACACGTCTTTAGCCCATCACCCATTTACCCGTAGTTAGGCGAACTACATTGACTCTGATTTCTCGTTCCAGACGGGAATACGTAGGCATAAAGTGCGATACTTTGCCGAGTCATTTTCTTTTCTTTTTAGACCAGACCTTTTAGCGTAGATAGATAAAATCAACCCATCAGATAAACATAACAAGCGTGGATCCCATCGAGTACGATGGACGTGAGGGGTGCTAATACCTTCCCCTTGCGTAACCGACTCCCGAATCCAGACAATGGTTGCAATGACCTTGTCTTATACCTATTCGTTAGGTTTTTCCTGATCGTTTCCTTTTCCATTCTGAGGGATAAATAACAAAAGATTGCGACTCTTCTGTCATTTTCCGGCACCTTATTTTCGCAGTAGCGACAGCTGGCGTCTCTGCTGGGGACTCCAACGGTTCCCTGTGCGAGTCATTCCTAGCGCTTGTGTGTTTACCTGTTGGGTTATGTTTATTTATCGCTTTTTACTTTCCGCATTTATTTTCAGTATGATATTATTATTATTGTGCTGTTGTGGGAAGGGGCTTTGATGAGCGATAAGCCAGACCCAGGCTTGAGAGCTACATAGATTTAGACGCAGATTTGTGGTGAATCTGTATGTTAGGCATGCACTAGTTCCCCATGAAATCTGCACTCAAATGAGGTTCTTTGAGATGATTTCCATTTCCAGCCCAGTGGGCTGTTGAAAGGATTTCAGATCTTAGGATTGTTGACTCTGGGAACCGATCATTTGTGATTCAGCTAAGTGAGGCCACTTCAGGAGATGATGATGCCACGCCTTCTGGGTATCGTATCATTGTTTCTTGAAAGTCTGTGACGCTGATGAATGCATAGGATGTCGTACCTTTGTCAGTTATTAGGTCCATACCAGTAAGCGGGGTCGGGTTTATTGCAGGAAACCGTAACCTTCAGACAACCTGGTTTTCTTGTCAGTGAATCAGTTTTGTGGGTTTCAGTAGTCCTGTATTATCAGAGTGTGGTATCTTCTTGCCGAAGCTAAATTATGATCTGCCACGCCACTTCACTGCACAGCACGGCACAACACGACACTTGATCCCCTATTGCATTTTGCATCTGCATTTACATTTTCATATTGCATTGCATCTAACACGTATTTGTGTTGCAGGTGTGCAGTTCCCCTTCGATTCTAGCAGTCTTGTCCTTTCTGTGTTTATCATGGAGCCCAGTGTGAGAAGAACTTTGGCCTACAAATTTCCCACTTTGGATATTGCTACTCTGAGAGGTTTGATTTCCTTGTCGGGTAAAGAAGTGATGGGAGATTTCCGAAGAACTTATGGGAAGCTACTCAGTGTTGTGTGCAAACCGTTGATGTATGAACTGAATGGACTCCAGACTCTACTGCAGTTTTATGATCCCCCATTGCGTTGCTTCACATTTCCGAGCTATGTGCTGGCCCCCACTCTGGAAGAGTTCTCTGTCTTGTTGGAGATACCCATTCTTGCACAGGTACCCTTTTGGCCTATCGATCAGGAGCCAGATCTGGCTAAGATTGCTCTAGCTCTGCATGTTGATGTTTCTGAGTTAGAGGGAAAGGTTGTCAAGAGAAATGGAGCCTGGGGATTCCCACTGTCTTTTCTAGCTGAGAGAGCCCGACACTACGCCAAGAAGGAATGTTGGGTGGCATTCAAAGCTATATTGGCCTTGTGTATATAAGACATCATGCTATTCCCTAATATTCCAGATTTCGTGTATGTGGATGCTCTTCGCATCATCGTTTCAAAGAATCCAACCACAACCTTGCTCGGAGACGTGTACCATTCGGTGCACTACAAGAATGAAAACAGAAGAGGCAAAGGTGTATCCTATTGTGCGTCATTGTTCTACAGGTGGTTTGTCACTCATCTACCAAAAGATGGTCCTTTTATAAAGACGGCAGAAACAAAGGAATGGTCAGAGCGACTAATGAGCTTGTCTGCCGAAGACATCGACTGGTTTGATAAAGAACGACTGGGAAGCGAAATTATCTATAGCTGTGGGAGCTTTCCTAATGTCCCTCTTGTGGGTAAGAAGGGCTGTATCAACTACAATCCATCCGTTGCTATCAGACAATTCGGGTATGCTTTGAGAGGACCTCCTAAAGACGAAGAGGTACAGGAATCTCTATACCTCACTGGTGTATTGGAAGGGGATGATCTGGTTAGGTTTGAACACGCTTGGAACAATGTTCATCGAAAGGGAAAGACCTCATTAGGAAAAAGCAACAATCAGGCTTATCCTCCTTATGTGGACTGGATTCGTAACAGAGCAGCGAAAGTGTTGATGCCTTTTCCTCCTGTCAAATAGGACGAACCTTCTGAGCCTACCATGATCGAGATCCAGAAATACGAGTAGCTTCAGGCCAAGAATGCAGAGCTAGTCAAAGCCAATGAAGAATTGGAAAATGAGATTGCTCAGCTTCGAAGAGAAAAGAGTGAAGTCGTCTACACCTGCAAGAGGCAGACTGAGATGATCAACCAGCTGGGTGCTAACTTGACTAAAGAAACCGATGCAAGAGAGCATCTTGGGTTGGACCTAAAAGCAGTGCACGGGGTATTAACTACCAAGAAGCAGGATCTAGATAGGGTATACCAGAAGTTTACCCAATCCGAGAGGCTATGGAGTAGTACCTTGGCTAGCCACAAAGAAAGGGAAGAAAAGCTGAAGCAGCTGTTGTACCCTAAAATTTGACCAACCGGGTCCCGTATCTGGCTCAATATTTCGATGCATGACTGCATTCGCATCTGCATATCGCATACAGTGCATTTTTCATTTGTTTTGATTTTATCGGGATCACAGCCCTCGTCTCGTGTTTCAGGTGTTTTTATTCAGTTCAGATAGGTAGAATCGTTTTTTTTGGGAAGTTGGGCTATCCCCGGTGTTTTCAGCTCGCGCTGTTATTTTTAGGGATATTTCGGTGTCTATTGATTTTTACCGGCTATTTTTGTGCGCTCTCGCGGTGTTTTTTGTCGTTCGGTGCTATTTTTGTTCCTTCGGGAATTATTGTGATTTTTCTGGATTTTATTAGGCATTATTAGGGTTTTAATAGATTTTTTTAATCATTTTAGGATAATATAGAATATTAATAGTTTTTTTAATATTTTTAATCTTTTTTAGAATATAATAGATATTTCTAGTAGCTTTTAAATGTTTAATATAGATTTTTCTTTTAGAATATTAATTGAATTTTGAATATATTTTGTAGATATAGAATATACTAGTTTACTAGAAAATAAATAGATCTCCTCTTATTAAATAGTTTTAAATAGATAGTACTAATATTAGATTTTAATAAGTAGGATTATAGATTTTAATACAAAATTTTTAATAGGTTTTATTATTTTTTAGAGCATATTAGATATTAAATAGCTTTTTTATCATTTTTTTAATTGAATAAATAGATTTTTCTTTTATTAATAATAGATTTTCTTAATAGAAAATTAATAGGTTTTTTGAATATTAGATTTAATTAGAGGTTATATTAGGTTAATTGAATAGTTTAGAATTTAATTAGCTTTAGGTTAATCAGAATTTTAATTCTTTAGTTTGCAGTTAATTAGCCATTTAATCCATCATTAATCAGTCAATTCAGTTTTTGGGGGTTTTTTATTATTTTTCGTTGGGCCTCAGTATCCAATTCGTAAAGCCCAGTGCAGAGTCCATATTCATCAAGTCCTTTATATATTCAGAGCACCACGTGTAATTAAAGGAGAGGGTCCACCACACACATTTTGCAAGCTTCACATCACGCCACATCACCCATGCATTCCCCCTCTCTCTGCCACGTTTCCACACGCGTCTCACATGCGCCATTCTCTCCCACTAACTGTGACACGTGTTTGCCCATGAACTCCACCGGTTGCATGGCCGGCGGCCATGCAACCCCCGTACCTGATCCCATCCGACCACCCTAACTACCCCTCAACTTACTCCGGCCACCGCCCACCTCACCGGAAACTTCCAAATCCATCATTTTCATCGTTTTCCTTTGATCTCTCCTCCGATCAACAATCATCAACCTCGCCGGAGATACCGCCGGAAGCTTCAAGCTATCACCGGAAATGCAAGAACGCCTTCAAACTGTGTTTCCAGAAAATGATCCACGATCTTCAATCACCAGAAGGTGTTAGCACATAAGAGCCTCCGATCAACATCCATCTTCAAACTTCATCAGAAATCCAGCAAGAAACCTTCATGGAGTTCTTCGTCATTTTTCCAGAAGATTCAAGATCTTCATCGTCTGTCCAACGTCTCCAGAAATTCATCCTCAAGAATTTCCAGATCTTCAAAGATCATCAAGCTTCATCGTTCATCAGTTCTCCGAATCTATTCAGCAATCTTCACCGCGTTCATCCAGATCTCATCAAACCTTCAAACAATCATCAGGATTCAAATGCGTTCGTCGTGATCTTCATAGAGGTCGTTCAGAGTTCCCAGAACATCGAAGATCTTCGTAAGAACGCCTTCGTCATCACCTGGATCTATGAAGAGTGCGCATCCTCAGATCTCCAGGTTTTGTTGATTTGCTTTGTTGACATTTCTATCCGCGAGCAACATGCATGCTTTCCCGTCTTCAGCATGATTTTTCATCAAGAATTTCAGCGTTCGAGTCTATAAACTAGGAGCCAAGTTTGTAGATGTTGGTGTTTGTTTGAGTGGATGAATCAAGAAAGGTTGGGGTGAAGTTAAGTATGAGAGAGGTTCAGAGAGAGATCAAGGAAGAACAAAGATTGAAACGGAGAGAGACGAGGGTGAAGACGGTGGTGGCGGCGGAGTGAAGGAGAGAATTGAGAGGAGAATTAGGGTTTCAGAATGAAGGAGAGGAAGGAGGAAAGGACCCCGCGGCTTGTGATGGACTGGGCCGGGCCCAGTTTTGTTTTGGCCGTACGAACCCCCTCATTTTGCCATTCCCCCCCCCCCCCCCCCCCGTTTTTGCTTACTGATGGATTGGGCCAAGCCCAATGTTTTTGCTGGCATCACCCCCATTTCGCCATTGGCACCCCCCCCCCCTCCGTTTTTCCTGTGTTACTGATTGGGTTGGGCCTAATTTCATTTGTTTTTTTTTATTTTTTCTGCTTGCATACCCCCTGTAGCAGTTCTCCCCCCCCCCCTTTTTGTATTTTTTTTTATCATTTCTTTTGTTTAGAAATTTTGAAAGGAGAAAGAAAAAGAAATATTGAAAAAGAAAAAAGGAAAAGAAAATTGCAAAAGAAAAGAAATATAAAAAAGGAATATTTGAAAAATAGTGAGAAAAGAGAATATGAAAAAGAAAAAGATAGTGAAAAATATAGAGAAAAAATATAGAAAAAATATTGAAATAGAAAAAGAAAGACAATAAAAAAGAGGAAGGAAAAAAGAAAAGAAGAGAGAAAATAATAAAAAGAATATATTTTGAAAAAGAAACATGAAAAAAGAATAGAAGAAAAATAGTAAGAAAAATAATAAAAAATATTACTTTGCAGATTCAATATTTTTTATAGATATTTTTCATAGGAGTTTATTTTACCAATTTTAGGGATAGTTTGGAAGTCCACTTGTTAGGGGACTATTTTGCACTTGATTTTTTCCAGGATAGTTGGATAGTTTTTAGGAGTTTATTTTTCAATATTCAATCATTGTAACCATTTTTCAGAATGTTAATAAAACGAGATTTGAGTTGTGGTCCCGAAGTAGCCGAACTACAGCTGCTATGATTTCTCGTACCAGACGGGAATATGTAGGCATAGGATGCGATATCCTAGCGAGCACATTAACAACTGACCTTCTGTTCTCTCGCTGCTGTGCGATCGAGACTTTCCCGCTAACGATTGATGTTACCCTTTTTTCTCTCTTGCCCGAGTGCATTTGAGACCAGACCGTAGTTGTTCCCATAGGTTCCCGTACCTTTGAAACCAGTTTGATTTCTCACTGCTGTGTGAGAACCTCTGTTTAGCCGTAGTTAGCCTGAACTACGTAAGCTCTGATCTTCCATGCAGTGTGGAAGTATGTAGGCACAAGACGCGAAGTCTTGGCGAGCCAATTTCCCCGTAGTCCCGAACTACGTTGACTCTGACTTTCTCTCTTGAGAATACGTAGGCATAGAGTGCGACGCTCTATCGAGTCTTCCTTTCCGTTTAGATTTAGCAGCCGTAGATAGATTATGTTTGCATCCTTTAGATAACCCAAGCAAGCGTGGATCCCGTCGAGTACGACGGACGTGAGGGGTGCTAATACCTTCCCCTTGCGTAACCGACTCCCGAACCCAGGTTTTGGTTGCGATGACCATACCTTTTCCCCGTTTTTTGCGAGGTTTACTTCGAGCGTTTCCTTTCCCTCCGTTGAGATAAATAACGCACGGTGGCGACTCTCCTGTCAGCCGGCGCCGATTTTCGCAGTAGCGACAGCTGGCGACTCTGCAGGGGACCTGCGATAGTTTCCTAGGGATCCAACGTCCCTGCGAGAGTCAATCCTAGCGCTTATTTGCTTGTCTATTGGGGTTTATTTATTGATAGTATCTGTTGCTGTTGGGGTGTGACGGGTGCTCTATGATCGAGAGATAAGCCGGACCTGGGCTTGAGTGCACTTTAGAATTAGAGTAGAAATTAGTGGGCGCGCACATGCTTTGCATGTCCTAGTGTCCCGCGAAATCTACACTCAGACGAGGTTCTTCTGGTTGGCCTCTTGTCCCACCCTTTGGGTGGCTCGGGTTGCTGGTTAGTTGGATTGTCGACTCTGGGAACCGATCATTTGGAAGTTATCTAAGTGAGGCCTCTTCAAGACTTGGTGATGCCACTCCTTCTGGGAATCGTATCGTCAGTTTTGAAAGTCTGTGACGCTAACGACCGCATAGGATGCCGTACCTTGTCAGATATAGGTCCATACCTGTGAGTGGGGGGGGGGGGGTTTGCAGGAAACTTGACTTCCAACCTACCCATTATTTTGGTCTCTCTTCAGAGCGAGCATACTCCGTCAGCAGTGCAGCAGTATTTAGATTGTGTGGGGGCTGTGATCCCGTGTTTGTTGCATTGCATTTGCATAGGCATCTTCGCATCATATTGCATAGCATTTCTCCAGCTAGCCAGAGTTCTGATCCAGCCTTTGTTTCCTGAAGGTGAGTACCCGGAGTTTGGATTGAGCAACTGTTGATTGTCAGAAGACGACCAAGGGGGTGGAGCAGACTTAAGCAGATTTGGGAATCAAGCAGGGTAGTCAGTTACAGGTAATTGGTAGCTATGTCTGAAGGCAATTTCCAGTCTCCTAACACCTTGGCAGGGTTTACTATGACGTCCCACCCTCGGTATGATTCTGTAGAAGACTTCCCGCAAGCGAACAACCTGACTGCAGACCAAGTTGTACAGCCTACTGTTGAGAACCGAGATCGACGTGAGCAGTTTGTTGCCCGAAATGAACGTCGTCCTCCTGTCAACAATCAAGGTGCTGTTTTCCCTGAGAGGAGTCCGCGCAGAGATATCCCGGTAGCCAGGACTGTAGATCCCAGAGCTCTTGAAGGTGATAGAAGGATCCAAGCACTGGAAGAAAGAGTTAAAGCTTTAGAGGTCAAAGACGCTGTTAATCTGAATGCTGCAGACATGTGTTTGGTTCCTGACCTGGTGTTGCCTTATCAGTTCAAAGTGCCGAAATTTGAGAAGTACGAGGGAGATAGCTGTCCGAAGCAACATTTGATGATGTTCTGTCGAAGAATGACTTCGTTTGTGCGAAATGACAAATTGATGATCCATTTCTTTCAGTATAGTCTGACTGGGGCATCCTTGAGGTGGTATGTGCAATTAGGGAGTAATCAGATTTGATCATGGGTGGATTTAGCCAGAGCTTTCATGAAGCAGTACGATTACAACCTGGATTTGGCTCCTAGTCTCGTACATCTGCAAGAATTATCTCGGGCGGAGAATGAATCATTCAGAGGGTATGTGCAAAGATGGAAAGAATTAGCTGCTAGTGTTCAACCACCGCTTCAGGAAAGAGAAATGGTTGACATCTTCTTGGGTACTCTGAAGGGCCATTATTATGACAAATTGTTCGGTTGTACAAGCTTTGTGGGCCTGATGAGAATGGGGGAACTTGTTGAGAGAGGACTCAAGAGCGGAAAGCTTCGAGATGTTCCTTATATCCCAGTTGATAAGAACGAGTCAGTTATCAATTCTCGAGAATAATGGGAAGAAGGAAATGACGTCGTCTCAGAATCTCTAGCATCTCAGGATCAGTTTTCAGACACTTCAAGTCAACGGTCGTCCTGCCGTCGATCGCGTCAGCACGCCCGGCGAAGACCAAGGAAACCTGAAAGACAGTTTACTCAGCTACCGGTATCGTACAGTCAGGTGTTGCCAGATCTGGTCAGAAGTGGATTGATAGTGCCAAAAGAGATTAATCCAGCGATTCCACCGTATCCTCCAGGTTTTGGTGCCAGCACCCGCTGTGAGTACCATGTTAGGGCACAGGGGCATTCAACGAATGATTGCAAGGTGCTTAGAAGTCAGGTTCAAGAACTGTTAGACTCTAACCGGATTTTCATCACGCCCCAGGGTTTCGTTCAGATTAACGATTCTCCGTCATCCAGTTGTGTGGGTTCGTCAGTTAATGTCATGGAAGACTCCACGGGAAGTGTGTGTTTTGGAGAATGTCAAACGGAGAGTTCAGTTGAATATGGGAGAAGTTTCTAGAGGTTTCTGTGCCGGGGGTCGCATCTGTTTTCTCTGCCTAACCCGTTTAGCTTTTATGCACTAGTGTTTGCTGACCACCACCAGGATTGTTGGCTGGGGTCATTGTATTCGTACTCATTTGTGCTTACGTGCTGCTTTTGTTGGTTATACATGTGTGGGAGATGTTCGTCTGAGTGCTTATGGCTTGAGTTTCTCTTTGCCTTGTCTTGAATACGTGTGTGCTTTCTGCATTGCATTATCATTTAACAGGTACATCAGAACCGTGGGTCTTATTTCCTCATCGTCCAGTTTGTTGCAGGAATTCCTTCAGAGATATGGAACAGAATCAGGTTGAATTGATTGAAGTCCGAAGCCAGCTGGGGCAGATGGTGAGAGACATGCAAGAGATGCGTATGGAGCAGAAGATCCTCAAAGAGGAAAACAGTCAGCTAAAAACCCAAATGAGCTTGATCATGGAAGTTGTCAAGAATGTGCTTAGGAAAGAGGATGATCAGCTATTTGAAGCCGCAGTGAAGAAGCTCGTGCCACCTGTGCCTGTGGAACCAGAGCAGCAACAAAAGATGCACCCGGCTCAACGGAGGATTCAGGAGGGGAAGCCAAAGAGGGTATTTGAGGCGCCACCTACCACGTATGCTGAGCTCTTGCAGACTTTATTGAGGTTCGAAAAGGTTGAAAAGAGAATGTTGGGTTCACCCACAGGAGCGCTTCCTCACGGGTACGATACCAGTAAGCAATGTGAGTTTCATTCTGGGGCACTCGGACACGACATTGAGGGTTGTCATGCTTTTAAGCACAATGTTCAAGACCTGATTGACTCGAAAGATATTGAATTCTCGCCGAGCGGCGTAGCTGTACGTATTGATCCTATCCCAGTTGATGTTAAGATGATGGATGCTTCTAAAGCTGCAGTAGGTCAGAAACGTATCCTGGACTCCATGGTGTCAGAATCTCCATGCCCGCAACTGTTGCCTATTCCCGGGGCAGATCTGAGAAAGAAAATGGCTAAGCATAAGGAGTGCCTTAATCAGTGCGGTGAAAGTCAAGAAACCGATGTGGTATTTGCTACGAAGGTTGTTCAACAGTCAACCCGATTCCAGCAACAACAGCAGCGATCTCAACAGCAGCAAAGGCGGCAACATCCCAATCAGCGAAGAGCTCAAAATCAGAGGCCGTTGAGGGTATTTAGTGTGCCTCCGATGCCATATGCCGAACTTCTTCAGGTGTTGCTACGATTGCAGTTAGTTGAGAAGAGGAAGTTAGCTCCGCTGACAGGTACGCCTCCAGCAGGTTATGATATCAAGGAGCGCTGTGATTTCCATTCAGGAGCACAAGGGCACAACATTGAAGATTGTCTGGCTTTCAAGCATAAAGTACAGGACTTACTTGATAGTGCAGCAATCAGCTTCGGGCAGGAAGGTCCCAAAATCATCTGAATGAAGGAGAAGGGGCTCTATAATTTAGTTGAGTCGTTGAAAGCAGATCAGGACAACATCGAATTGTCTCTAATAACTGATTGTGAAGATGGCTGGTTCAGCAGCAGAACAGATGTGAAAGCCCGGTTCTCGGAAGCTGGCATTTTTCTTTGTTTTATCTTGTCATTTCTTTACGTTTGTAGTTTCTTTCCTATTTAATTTGCAATCTTGTTTGTAAAACTTGTTGTTTTCATTCAATTGACGATAATGAAATAAATATGCATGTTTTGATTAAATCCATTCGTGTTCACTAATTGTTTTTGCAAATGTCCAATGCTTGGTTAAGAAGGATCTGGGGAGGATGACGAAAATGAACGACATGCAAAATTCCGATTGTATGCTTTTTGAAATGAAACCTGCTGATGATGTACAGGCATTGTTTCAAATCCCTAAACACCGGAGATATAAGGAAGATAATCCCTTGTCAACCCCTTTGAGCCTTGTAGTAGGAGTTTCTTTCTGTGAATGAAAAACCCTCAATCTTAACCTGGGGCAGGGTAGGTGTTAGCTAATTTGGCCGAGCGTTCAAGTTGCAAAAGGAGTGTCCGTTCGAGGATCAATCACACCTCTAGAGGTCGTGCCTGAAAAAACCACAATGGTTAAATCAAGAGTGAGACAGTCACGTTATTCTCCAATGAGTTAAGCAACCAGTGTCACACGACTCGTTCGAAAAAAGAGAAAGCGAAGAAAAAAAGAATCAAAAACCCGCTAAGTCAAAACTTCAAGACAAATGACTTAGGTAAAAAGGAGGGCATCCCGTTGGACTCAAAATAATCAAAATAAGCTCGAAAAGAGTCAGTCCAGGAAAAAGTTAGGGATAAGAAAAAGATGAAAGGATGGCGAAAGAAAAATCCTCAAAAGAAATACGAGTCGTGTGACCTCAAGTGTCAAAGACGAAGAGTGAGTGGCTGTCACTCCAAAAACTCATGGGTTCTCGAACTATCACTCCTATCTTTCAGACTCTGAGAGGTGAGCGCTAAGGTCGAATTAGCTGAACGTAGGATGGGAGAACATCAAGGAGAATGGGTGGGTTAAAATAAACTTCGAGCCTTTACCCTTTCCTTCAAAACCGTGAACCTGACCACGTTATAACCTTCAAAAGTCCTAATTGAAGCAGGTTGTTTCGAAAGCATACTTCGGTAAAGGTCGCGTCGATTCTGACTCCTAAAAGGGTTCCTCTTACCATGTTGGTAATGATGTTGATATTTTGTGCATTTTATGCCATAAACTGTTTTTTCCTATTCCTAGTGAACAGATTGGATGTCAAAGCTGTCAAATGTGTTGCATTAATATGTCTTTTACACAGAACAACTTGTTTTACTTGCGAGTGAGCGCTTGACAGCAGGAAAGTTTTCTACAGTGGAAAGATATGGTCAGGATATAATGCTGAGCGCCCGAATGTTCCGAGAGCAGGGGCAAGCTATTATCGTGATCCTCAGTCAGGTCAGCCTTTCGAAGTCAGTTATCCTGGGGCAATCAGGTTGAGATTCGGTGAATATCTTGTAGTCAAGGGCACTACTCTGAATCAGCTAATCAGGGGCAAAGTCATTGCAGTCAGGGGCAGGCCATCTTAAGAGCGCAGAAGTTCTTTATTAGAGAAGCATTTGAGGTGAAGTATCTCTCCGAAGTTCAGAATGCTGGGGCATTTCATATCAGACCGTCAGGGTACAGATTTTCAGATTTCCTTTCGAGGACTATCCTCGCAGAGGTCCCGCAGGCTGGGGCATATCAGAAGCGAAAGGTTTATTCTTCTCCGTATCAGCAGGGTTATTCAGAGCTATTCGAGCGGATTCAGCCAATTTTCGAGTGCGAGGCGAATGTCGGGAAGTCGTGTTACTCTCCCTTGACTCTTCAACCAGAGAGCTGTGTATTCAGACAGGAAGTTTTCCAGCGTCAGTTGTACCTGACCCATCACAAGATAGTTTAAAAGCTCAAATCCATGTTGATGATCACTGTGAGGCCCATCCGTGTTGGCGCATCAGTTTCCAAATCCGAGCTTCATCAGTACGCAGGAAGACTCCGTCTATTTTTCTCCAGCAAAGTCCAGTTTTTCATTGGTATGGGTAAGCTATCCCCAGAAAGTCCAATCATACTTGGCATATCTGCTATTCCCCAGCAGGGTTATGTTCCCCAGCAGGGTGTTACTTCAACAAGGTGTTTGGTTAAGTTCCCAATTTCCCCAGCGGAGTTGATGTTACTCTTCCAGCATTTATTTTGCTGGAATAATTTTGTGATATCCGGTCTATCCCCAACGGAGTTGGCGTCGTCTTCAGCATTTATTTTGCTGAAGTGGTTTCCTGTACCAGACTTTCTCCAACAGCTCGAGCTGCATTAGCATGTTGCATGTCATCATATTTGCGTCATACTTGCATTTCATTTTCAAAATGCGTAGCATTTCCATCCTGAATGGAGCATTACGCCATAGAAAGATTCAAACATATGCATATGCATACGAAGCATAAGCCAGGTTTTCCATCAGCCTCATATGGCAGGTGAACTACTCTGTGATCAGTTCAGGGGCATTCATCCAGTAGCAGTGTTCAGACAATTCAGCAATTTATTCGTATTTCAGATCATACAACAGTTATGCTTTGATCAATCAGTCATCTGGTATCGACAAACTTTTCTTCCCGTCAATTCATATTGACGATGTGTTCCTCCAATAAGTGGACTTGTCCGTCTATCATTAGACGTCTTGAGTTTGAATATGGTTTTCTTTCCGTCTAGTCGTAGACGATGTGAAGTTTCAGGTGATTTTTCAGCGGGTTTCTTATCGTCAGATCATACAGATGGTGTGTTTCCCCAGCGAGTCTTCTCCGGCTATCTTTGGATGTTAAGGGGTTTTCAAAGCGATCTTTCGGATAGTGGTTTTCTTTCTGTTTATTGGATGAGATGATATTTCAAGAGGGTTTTCCTGATTGTCGATCCTTATTGACGACAGGGCTATTTGAAGGTGGTTTTCTTCCCGTCGGTCCTTACTGATGATGTGGCCCCTTTAAGGATATTGTTCTTTCCATCAAGTCCCGTAGACGAAAGGATTCTGAAATTTGATGGATGGTATTGAAGTGCATATGGGTGTCTTCTCGTCTACCCTTAGACGATGTGAGTATTGCATTTTTTTTCCTTCGGGATTAAGGGTGTCTTCCCCTCTGTCCTCAAACGATGTGAGTATTGCATTTTTTTTCCTTCGAGATTAAGGGTGTCTTCCCGTCTGTCCTCAAACGATGTGAGTATTGAATTGAATTTTTTTTCCTTCGGGATTAAGGGTGTCTTCCCGTCTGTCCTCAGACGATGTGAGTATTGCATTTTTTTTTCCTTCGGGATTAAGGGTGTCTTCCCGTCTATCATTAGACGATGTGAGTATTAAATTTTTTTTCCTTCGGGATTCAGGGTGTCCTTCGTCTATCTTTAGACGATGTGAGTATATTTCTCTTCCTGTCAATCAGTAGACGATGTGAGAAGATCAGATGTTTTGTTGCAACTCTCAGGATTGTTATCAGTGGTATCACGCGAGTAATGGGCGTTAAAATCAGGAGTTCTTTATCAGATGATTGATCAGTTTGTTGCCGTGATGACTAGACTCGGTTTTCTGGATGTTATTCCCCAAGCAGTGTTGCAGTATATTCCTGCGGTTGGCAAATTTCAGGGTTTCATTTGTATTCAACCGTCATCTACCTCTGAATGTTTGAAGGCTGAGCGCTCTTCAACCATTCAGGTCCAAGCCGCTTGAATAGGGGCAGCTGTTGTACCCTAAAATTTGACCAACCGGGTCCCGTATCTGGCTCAATATTTCGATGCATGACTGCATTCACATCTGCATATCGCATACAGTGCATTTTTCATTTGTTTTGATTTGATCGGGATCACAGCCCTCGTCTCGCGTTTCAGGTGTTTTTATTCAGTTCAGATAGGTAGAATCGTTTTTTTTGGGAAGTCGTGCTATCCCCGGTGTTTTCAGCTCGCGCTGTTATTTTTGGGGATATTTCGGTGTCTATTGATTTTTACCGGCTATTTTTGTGCGCTCTCGCGGTGTTTTTTGTCGTTCGGTGCTATTTTTGTTCCTTCGGGAATTATTGTGATTTTTCTGGATTTTATTAGGCATTATTAGGGTTTTAATAGATTTTTTTAATCATTTTAGGATAATATAGAATATTAATAGTTTTTTTAATATTTTTAATCTTTTTTAGAATATAATAGATATTTCTAGTAGCTTTTAAATGTTTAATATAGATTTTTCTTTTAGAATATTAATTGAATTTTGAATATATTTTGTAGATATAGAATATACTAGTTTACTAGAAAATAAATAGATCTCCTCTTATTAAATAGTTTTAAATAGATAGTACTAATATTAGATTTTAATAAGTAGGATTATAGATTTTAATACAGAATTTTTAATAGGTTTTATTATTTTTTAGAGCATATTAGATATTAAATAGCTTTTTTATCATTTTTTAATTGAATAAATAGATTTTTCTTTTATTAATAATAGATTTTCTTAATAGAAAAATAATAGGTTTTTTGAATATTAGATTTAATTAGAGGTTATATTAGGTTAATTGAATAGTTTAGAATTTAATTAGCTTTAGGTTAATCAGAATTTTAATTCTTTAGTTTGCAGTTAATTAGCCATTTAATCCATCATTAATCAGTCAATTCAGTTTTTAGGGGTTTTTTTATTATTTTTCGTTGGGCCTCAGTATCCAATTCGTAAAGCCCAGTGCAGAGTCCATATTCATCAAGTCCTTTATATATTCAGAGCACCACGTGTAATTAAAGGAGAGGGTCCACCACACACATTTTGCAAGCTTCACATCACGCCACATCACCCATGCATTCCCCCTCTCTCTGCCACGTTTCCACACGCGTCTCACATGCGTCATTCTCTCCCACTAACTGTGACACGTGTTTGCCCATGAACTCCACCGGTTGCATGGCCGGCGGCCATGCAACCCCCGTACCTGATCCCGTCCGACCACCCTAACTACCCCTCAACTTACTCCAGCCACCGCCCACCTCACCGGAAACTTCCAAATCCATCATTTTCATCGTTTTCCTTTGATCTCTCCTCCGATCAACAATCATCAACCTCGCCGGAGATACCGCCGGAAGCTTCAAGCTATCACCGGAAATGCAAGAACACCTTCAAACTGTGTTTCCAGAAAATGATCCACGATCTTCAATCACCAGAAGTTGTTAGCACATAAGAGCCTCTGATCAACATCCATCTTCAAACTTCATCAGAAATCCAGCAAGAAACCTTCATGGAGTT
This sequence comes from Lathyrus sativus, assembly GCA_963859935.3. Classification (NCBI taxonomy): domain Eukaryota; kingdom Viridiplantae; phylum Streptophyta; class Magnoliopsida; order Fabales; family Fabaceae; genus Lathyrus; species Lathyrus sativus. Next base: position 453,577,046 of record OZ012736.1, on the reverse strand, counting down.
CTTCGTCATTTTTCCAGAAGATTCAAGATCTTCATCGTCTGTCCAACGTCTCCAGAAATTCATCCTCAAGAATTTCCAGATCTTCAAAGATCATCAAGCTTCATCATTCATCAGTTCTCCGAATCTATTCAGCAATCTTCACCGCGTTCATCCAGATCTCATCAAACCTTCAAACAATCATCAGGATTCAAATGCGTTCGTCGTGATCTTCATAGAGGTCGTTCAGAGTTCCCAGAACATCGAAGATCTTCGTAAGAACGCCTTCGTCATCACCTGGATCTATGAAGAGTGCGCATCCTCAGATCTCCAGGTTTTGTTGATTTGCTTTGTTGACGTTTCTATCCGCGAGCAACATGCATGCTTTCCCGTCTTCAGCATGATTTTTCATCAAGAATTTCAGCGTTCGAGTCTATAAACTATGAGCCAAGTTTGTAGATGTTGGTGTTTGTTTGAGTGGATGAATCAAGAAAGGTTGGGGTGAAGTTAAGTCTGAGAGAGGTTCAGAGAGAGATCAAGCAAGAACAAAGATTGAAACGGAGAGAGACGAGGGTGAAGACGGTGGTGGCGGCGGAGTGAAGGAGAGAATTGAGAGGAGAATTAGGGTTTCAGAATGAAGGAGAGGAAGGAGGAAAGGACCCCGCGGCTTGTGATGGACTGGGTCGGGCCCAATTTTGTTTTGGCCGTACGAACCCCCTCATTTTGCCATCCCCCCCCCCCCCGTTTTTGCTTACTGATGGATTGGGCCAAGCCCAATGTTTTTGCTGGCATCACCCCCATTTCGCCATTGGCACCCCCCCTCCGTTTTTCCTGTGTTACTGATTGGGCTGGGCCCAATTTCATTTGTTTTTTTATTTTTTCTGCTTGCATACCCCCTGTAGCAGTTCTCCCCACCCCCCCTTTTTTTGTATTATTTTTTTTATCATTTCTTTTGTTTAGAAATTTTGAAAGGAGAAAGAAAAAGAAATATTGAAAAAGAAAAAAGGAAAAGAAAATTGCAAAAGAAAAGAAATATAAAAAAGGAATATTTGAAAAATAGTGAGAAAAGAGAATATGAAAAAGAAAAAGATAATGAAAAATATAGAGAAAAAATATAGAAAAAATATTGAAATAGAAAAAGAAAGACAATAAAAAAGAGGAAGGAAAAAAGAAAAGAAGAGAGACAATAATAAAAAGAATATATTTTGAAAAAGAAACATGAAAAAAGAATAGAAGAAAAATAGTAAGAAAAATAATAAAAAATATTACTTTGCAGATTCAATATTTTTTATAGATATTTTTCATAGGAGTTTATTTTACCAATTTTAGGGATAGTTTGGAAGTCCACTTTGTTGCACCCTAAAATTTGACCAACCGGGTCTCGTATCTGGTCCTATGTTTCGACGCATGACCGCATTCGCATCTGCATATCGCATACAATGCATTTTTCATTTGTTTTGATTTTATCGGGATCACAGCTCTCGTCTCGCGTCTCAGGTGTTTTTTAATCAGTTCAGATAGGTAGAATCGTATTTTTGGGATATTTCGGTGCCCGTTTATTTTTACCGGCTATTTTGTGGCGCTCTCGCAGTGTTATTTGTCGTTCGGTGCTATTTTTGTTCTTTTAGGAATTATTGTGAATTTTTTCTAGATTTTATTAATTTTTTAAATCATTTTAGGATGATATAGACATTTTTAGATTTTTTAATAGATTTAAATCATTTTTTAGCATTTTTTAGAATATTAATAGGTTTTTAACATTTTTAATAGTTTTAACTCTTTTTTAGATAGATTTTTATCATTTTAATAGAAGAATATAGTTTTTTTCAATATAATAGGGTTTAATAGAAATTAAGAGGTTTTCTTTTAGATAAATAATATAGATTTTTCTTTTAGAATATTAATTGTTTTTTTGAATATATTTTTTTAGAATTTAATAGATTTTAATATAAATAGGATAATAGTTTTCTTTAATAGATATTATAGATTTTAATCTAGAATTTAATTGATTTCATTTTGATTATAGGATTTTCTAGGTTTAATTAGTTCTAGATATAGTTTTCAGGTTCAATTAGATTAATTAGGGCTTAGATAATTGGAGTTAAGTGTTTTAGTATCGTTAATCATTTTAAATCCAGCATTAGTCTTAATCATTTTCCATTAATCCTTTAATCCAGATTTAGTTTTTCAGTCCATATTTGTTTTGTTCGTTGGGCCCAAATTCGCAAGGCCCAATTCATAAGTTCAGTCTGAATCCAGAAAGTTCCAGAATTGTCCAGAAAATCAAGTCCTATATAAATATTCAGCGCCACGTGTTGCCAGGGGGAGGACCCCACGTTTTCAGTCACACGCACGCCACATCATTCCACTGAGCCTCTCTCTCTGCCACGCGTGGGACACGCGTCCAGCATGCACGCCGTTCCCCACTCACCTTGACACGCGTCGTCGTCTGAACCACCACCAGTTGCATGGCCGGCGGCCATGCAACCGCCACCCCAACCTCCATCGCCGGCGACACCAACCACTTCCGGCCGCCGTACCGGTCACCGGAAACCCTAAAACACCCAAATTGTTTCCAGAAACTTCATCCCTTCCGATCAACCTTCTCATCCAAACTTCATCCATCCTCCAGAATTCTACAGAAAATCATCAATCATCAGCTTCAATCGCCATCATCGTGTTCATCCAGCTTCCCCGCGATTCGTCATCGTATTCGTCCATTTTCCAGAATCATCATCCCGTTCGTCACTGTTCTTCATCGTCCAACAACAAGAAATCTCCAGAACTTCATCAGAAAGGATGAATGTTCATCAAGAACTTCATCAGTTGCTTCGTCCTTTTTCCCAGATCTTCAAGAACATCATCATGTTCTTCACAAGATCTTCCAGATTCTTCATCATCAAGAATCACCTAACTCCAGAAACCCTCGTATGTTCTTCTTCGTCCCAGATCTACCCCGCGAACGTCCACCAATAAACGTTTCCAGGTTACGATCCATCAAAGATCTTCATAAGGACGCATCATCAGCTTCATCGAACTCAAGATCCACACAGATCCTCGCGTCAATCAACACCATAGTTCGTCTTCAAGAAAGGGTTGAACGAAGAAAATCGAAGGAAGGGAACTTAAGATCTGAGGGAAGGAGTTGTTGGAAAGTTTTTGTTTGAACGGAGAGGGGGAAGGATGGTGAGAGGCATTGAAGGTCTGAGGATTGGATTAGGGAGAACGGAGGTGAAGGTAGGTGACGGCGGCGCTGTGAAGGTTAGAGAGGAGAATTAGGGTTTCAATGCAGAGGAGAGTGAGGGAGAAGAGAAGCACTGTGGATTCTTTGGGTTTTGGGCCTCAGACCTCAAGCCCAACGGATTTGGACCATTCACACCCCATGTTTTGGCATCCATCCCCTGCGTGTGTGTAATGGGCCTTCTCCGAGCCCAATACGTTCTTCCCAGCTAACACCTCCCGTTTCAACATCTTACCCCCTCCCCGTTTTTGTTATGTACTGGGCTGGGCCCAGTTTGCTTTTTCTTGCAGCTATTACCCCTGTATCCATAATGTACCCCCCCTGTTCTCTTTTTCTTGAGTTTTTTTTAGTTTGTAGAAAGAAAAGAATATGAAAAATAATATTGAAGGAAAAATAGAAAAAATATATTGAAAAATAGTGAGAAAAAGGAATATGAAAAAAGAGAAATATTGAAAAAGAGAGGAAAAGAAATAGAGAAAAAATGGAAAAAAAATACATAGAAAAATATGAAAAAATGTATGAAGAATATTGAAAAAAGAATTTGGAAAAAGAAAAGGGGGAAAAATATATGAAAAATATCTTGAAAGAAAAAAGAAGAAAATAGTTGGAAAAGAAAGAATAAAAAATATTAGCATAGATTTAATATTTTTTAGAGTGTATTTTCTTCATAGGAGTTTATTTTAGGATAGTTTAGAGGTCCACTTGTTAGGGGACTATTTTTCATTTGATTTTTCCAGCATAGGATAGGATAGTATTTCCTAGGAGATTTATTTTTCAGTATCCAATCATTGTAATCATTTTTCATAATGTTAATAAAACGAGATTTGAGCTGTGGTCCCGAAGTAGCCGAACTACAGCTGCTCTGATTTCTCGTACCAGACGAGAATATGTAGGCATAGGATGCGATATCCTAGCGAGCATACTAACAACTGACTTTCTGTTCTCTCGCTGCTGTGCGATCGAGACTTTCCCGCTGACGACTGATGTCACCCTTTTTCTCTCTTGCCTGAGTGCATCTGAGACCAAGCCGTAGTTTTTCCCATAGGTTCCCGTACCTGTGAAACCAGTTTGATTTCTCACTGCTGTGTGAGAACCTTTGTCTAGCCGTAGTTAGTCTGAACTACGTAAAGATCTGATCTTCCATGCAGTATGGAAGTACGTAGGCACAAGACGCGAGGTCTTGGCGAGCCAATTTTCCCTGTAGTCCCGAACTACGTTGACTCTGACTTTCTCTCTTGAGAATACGTAGGCATAGAGTGCGACGCTCTATCGAGTCAATTCCCTTCCGTTTAGATTTAGCAGCCGTAGATAGATTGTTTTTGCATCCTTTAGACAACCCAAGCAAGCGTGGATCCCGTCGAGTACGACGGACGTGAGGGGTGCTAATACCTTCCCCTTGCGTAACCGACTCCCGAACCCAGGTTTTGGTTGCGATGAACATACCTTTCCCCGTTTTTTGCGAGGTTTACTTCGAGCGTTTCCTTTCCCTCTGTTGGGATAAATAACACACGGTGGCGACTCTTCTGTCAGCCGGCGCCGATTTTCGCAGTAGCGACAGCTGGCGACTCTGCTGGGGATCCAACGTCCCTGGCTGCTAAGGACTGCGATAGTCCTTATGCATGTGGGATCCAACGTCCCCTAAGAGAGAGTCAATCCTAGCGTTTGTTTGCTTGTCTATGGGTGTTTATTTATTGATATTATCTATTGCTATTGTGCTATTGGGGTGTTACGGGTGTTCTATGATTGAGTGATAAGTCGGACCTGGGCTTGAGTGCACCTTAGACTTAGAGTAGAGATTAGTGGGCGCCCGCTTGCTTTGCTTGCCTTGGTGTCCCGCGAAATCTACACTCAGACGAGGTTCTTCTGGTTGGCCTCTTGTCCCACCCTTTGGGTGGCTCGGGTTGCTGGTTAGTTGGATTGTCGACTCTGGGAACCGATCATTTGGAAGTTAGCTAAGTGAGGCCTCTTCAGGACTTGATGATGCCACTCCTTCTGGGAATCGTATCGTCAGTTTTGAAAGTCTGTGACGCTGACGACCGTATAGGATGTTGTACCTTGTCAGACATAGGTCCATACCCGTGAGTGGGAGGGTTTTTTTGCAGGAAACTTGACTTCCAACCTACCCGTTATTTTGGTCTTCTCTTCAGAGCAACTGTACTCCGTCAGCAGCGCAGCAGTATTCAGATTGTATGGGGGATGTGGTCCCGTTGTTTGCTGCATCTTGCATATCATGTGCATATCAGTGTTGCATCATATTGCATATCATCCTCCAGTTAGCCAGAGTTCTGATCCAGCCTTTGTTTCCTGAAGGTGACTACCCGGAGTTTGGATTGAGCAACTGTTGATTGTCAGAAGACCGACCTAGGGGTTGAGTAGATTTGAGCAGAATCGAGCATTGAAGTCAGCTGAAGACTATTGGTAGCTATGTTTGAAGGCAATTTCCAGTCTCCTAACACCCTGACAGGGTTCACTATGGCGACCAACCCTCTGTATGATTCTGGAAGACTTCCCGCAAGTGAACAACGTCGCTGCAGACCAAGTTGTACAGCCGTCTGTTGAGAACCGAGATCGACATGAGCAGTTTGTTGCCCAGAATGAGCGTCCTCCTCCTGTTAACAATCAAGGTGTGGCTTTCCCTGTGATGAATTACCGAAGAGATATCCCGATGGCCGGGATGGTAGATCCAAGAGCTCTTGAAAAGGATAGAAGACTCTGAGCGTTGGAAGAAGGAATGAAAGCTTTGAAAATGAAAGATGCTGTTAACTTGGATGCTGTAGGCATGTGTTTGGTTCCTGACCTGGTGTTGCCTTATAAGTTCAAAGTGCCGAAGTTTGAGAAGTACACGGGAGATAGCTGTCCGAAGCTACATTTGATGATGTTCTGTCGAAGAATGACTGCGTTTGCGCGAGATGACAAATTGATGATCCATTGCTTTCAAGATAGTCTGACTGGGGCATCTTTGAGGTGGTATATGCAGTTAGAGAGAAATCAGATTCAGTCATGGATGGATTTAGCCAGAGCTTTTCTGAAGCAGTACGATTATAACCTAGACGTAGCTCCCTATCGCATGCAGTTGCAAGAACTGTCTCAAGAGAACAATGAGCCTATCAGGAAGTATGCTCAGAGATGGAGAGAATTTGCTGCAAGAGTGCAACCACCACTCCTTGACCAAGAGTTGACAAGCATGTTTGTAGATTCCCTACAAGATCCGTACTTCGAAAGACTGCTCGGACTTCCGTCAAGTTTCTATGACGTGGTAGCATTAGGAGAACGCCTTGAGTATGCCATAAGAATTGGGAAAATTCAGGTTACTTCAAATGATCAAGCTGGTGAAACTGAATATCCTTGTGACTATCAGAGTGAAGAAGAAGTTGTGATCAACGCAGTCATGCCGAAGGTTGAATATCCTCAAAGCGAATCAGTGAATTTTGTTGGTTCCTCATCTTATCAGAGATCAGTACCTCCTGTGGCTTGTTATACTGAACAGACAGCCGTACCTGGGGCACCCTATCAGGAACCTTATGTCGCTTCTATTGCAAAGCAGCGAACTCGTGGTCGAGGTTATCAGACTCAGCGTCAGAATCAGAATCGGTCTCGCAACAACTTGGAACGAAGGAAAGCTCCTTCTCACCCAGTGCCTATGCCGTATAGCCAGCTGCTACCATCTTTGATCCAGAGTTCTTTGGTGGAACCTAAAGCTCTTAAGCCAGTTCCAGAACCTTACCCTCCTGGGTATAATCCCCACGTTCAGTGTGGTTATCATGGTGGCTCACCGGGGCATTCGACGGAAGATTGTAAAGCATTTCAGGCGAAGGTGCAGCAGTTGATTGACCAAGATCGCATTTCCTTTCGAGAAGGATTTTTGTTTGTTCATCCCAACCGCTCAGCTGTCTAAGCTCGTAGACTCGGAAAGTATTCCCCAGCAAAAGCCAGTGATCCAGACAGGCGGGCGCCTTAGCATTGGCAGTCCTCAGACTCTTATGTCATTTGCATTTGTAGTTTCTTTTCTGTTAGTTACTACTTGCTTTTAAACATTGTATGTTTCGAATGGTGATAATAATAAAGTGACTATGCATTTTTCTGAATTAATCATGTCGCTGTCGCTCATTTACTGCATTGCACTGACACTTGCATTTTATTCACTCCACTTTATCCCTGTGACTAGCAAAGATTGGAGGGAGGATGACAAAAATAAACTCATAACCAATGACAGTATGCTTTCAGATAAGACCTTACCGATGACGTACAAGGCATTGTTTCAAATCCCCCAAACACTAGAGATATAAGGAGTTAGTCCCTTGTTAACCACTTCGATCCAAGAAGTAGAAGTTTTTTTCGGACTTTTAAACCCTCGCATCTTAACCCGGGGCAGGGTAGTTGTCAGTTAGCTTGACCGAGCATTCAAGTCTTACAGAGGAGTGTTGTCTTTCGAGGACCAATCAACTTATACCTTTCAAGAGGTCATACCTCACCAATCAGGAGTGAGACAGTTACAATCCTTTCGGAGCAATCAAGACAACCAGTGTCACGCGACTTTGTTCCAGAAGAAAGAAGAAAGAAAGCCCGCTAAGTAAAAAGAAAGAAAAAGCTGGAAAGCTAATACTTAGGCAAAAATCAGGGCATCCCGCTGGACTTCAAAAGAAAAAATCGAAAAGAACTCAAAAGGAGTTAGTCCAGGCAAAAATTAGGGAATTAAAAGAATGAAAAAGAGGGATCAATAGAAAAGTTATCCCCAGCAAGTCACAAAGTCGTGTACACAGACACCGAAAACGAAAAGGAGTAACTATCACTCCGGAAAAGCCCTGTGAGTTCCTTAATTATGGTTCTTACCATTCAACATACCTCTCGAAGAGGCGAGCGCTTGTGCCAGGTTAACTGAACCTTATGATCGGAGATCATCACGTAGAAGGGGTGGGTCCAAAGCAAAATTTGAGCCAAATATCCTTTGTTTCACGAACCGTGAACCCGACCACGATACAACCCTTAAAAGACCTAATTGAGGTAGGGTTTATTCTGAAGCGCATTACGATAAGGTTGAGTAACCTGACTCCTTCTTGACTTGCTAGTCACATCCTTGTTGTATTTTTCACTGACCACGTAAGCACCACGTTTGAACTCTGGTTCATTCGTCACTCACAATCATCATGCATGTAATGGAGTGACAGCTCAAATTTTTTCAAAATCTGCATAAACACTGCATTAAAATTACCATTCGTAGACAGACGATTTTTAATTGCAGGTTAGTAGTTGGCATGAAAGAAATTCCAACAGGGAATGATTGAGCAGGACCGAGTCATTCAGCAGTCTGAACCAGGATGGTGTATGTTGTGAAGCCCATTGAATCAGGGGCATTAATTTCCAGTAAGTTCAGTATCAGTTAGTCTGAGGACAAGTCCCGAAGCATCAGTGGATCAGAGGCAGTTTATTTGAGCTTCAGTTGATCAGAAGTGAGTCTTCTCGAGACCCAATCAGGGGCAGTTATGCAGAACGTTGAGAGTTGAAAGCAGATACTTCAGATGGACAATCAGATCGGGTTAAGTCGCTAGAACGCTCATTCAGGGGCAAGTCATCGCAGAGAGTGTTGAAACCAACTGGGTTGATAGGGGTTTAATGGAGATTGAATTCTGTTGTCATACAGATACCGGGGAAAGTAATCTCGAGGTCGTCCCGTAGCAAGCTGTTCAGAGCAGGTAGTCCCAAGAGTTAGATTGGGACAAGTTGAATTGTACTGGGGCAAGTGGTTCACACCAGTCTTTTTATCCCCAGCTGAGTGTACTGGGGGCAAGTTGTTCAAGCTAGTTTGTTTATCCCCAGCCGGAGTTGAGTATCGGGGAATCATGTTAATACCCTTACCAAAAACCAAAACCTTAGCATTCCGAAAAGGCCTTGCTGTCGTTGGATCATTATCCTACATTCTAAACCTGTTGCGTGTCAGTAACCAGTCGTTTCCAAAGTCCAGTTCTCGCCTGGCAAACCGGTAACCAGTTCTCGTCTGGTCACCGTTTCTTCAAAGTGTTGTATCAGTTCTCGTCTAGTACATGTCATTGGTAACCAGTTCTCGTATGGTCACCGTTTCTTCAAAGTGTTGTATCAGTTCTCGTCTGGCACATGTCATTGGTAACCAGTTCTCGTCTGGCCACCGTTTCTTCAAGTGTTGTATCAGTTCTCGTCTGGTACATGTCGTCGCGTAATCAGTTCTCGTCTGATCATCGTGTGTTTTAACCTGTGTGTTATACCAGTTCTCGTCTGGTGTACGTCAGCTTTCAGCCAGTTCTCGCCTGGTTGTATATGCCTCAGTCTGTTATCCAGTCAGCCCCGTCTGATGTCCATTGCCAAATCAATTCTCGTTCGATAACCTATTTTCCTATCAGTTCTCGTCTGGTAGTCTACCTTTGAATGCTAGTTCTCGTCTAGTATTTTCCATATCTTCCACTGTGTACATAATCCATGTTTATCCTAAACCAAACAAAAAAAAACCTAAAGGTATCTGACACAGTAATTCTCAATGACTCGCATGTTGTCATGTTCCCTGATGCGAAGCTCGACGGATATCAGTACTCCGATTAGTGTTTGAATTCCTCGTGGATGTTGTTAAATCAGAATTGCTACTCTTCAGCAGATGAAAGTTGCGTATTATCCCCGGGAAAGGCGAGAGTGTATTTTATCCCGTATCAGAGTAGGATCAGGAGTATCCTCAGCAGACTAAGATTGATATCCTTGATAATAGGGGCATTTCCAGCAGTGTGCTGCGCGCAATCAACCCCGGTTCGGGTCAATCCCCGCAGAGCATAATCAGTTGCCCATGGTTTGAAGAAAGCATCCTCAAGCAGAGTTGTTTTTTTTCTTTCCCCAGTGAAGTCGCCAAGCAGGGTTGCCTTTTCATTTCTCCAGCAGGACGGTTATCCCCAGCGGATTTGGTTTCCCTTTTCCAGCATTTATTTTGCTGAGATGGTTCTGTGACTTCAGTTCATCCTTCAGTAGAGTTGACGTTGACTTCGGCATTTATTTTGCCAAGTGGTTTTCAGACCTGGAGTTCTCTGGCAGCTCGAACCTGCATTAGCATTCGCATATAGCGTCATGGCATTTATACAAGTATATAACATTTCCATGCCGTCTGGGCCTCGCATTTTCAAACAGAACGCATAGCATTTCCATGTCATATAGGGCATTGCATCATTATCAGACATACGCATTTCGAAACATGGACCAGGTTGGTTACCTCATTGGATTTCGAATTTGTTCCCTTGCAGAGTTGTGTGGTTAAGCTTCTCGTCTCCCCCAGCGGAGTGATTCTTCATTTGGTTGTTACGTCAGCATCGAAAAAATAACAGCAAAGATTGACATATATCAAGTTTCTGAAGCTGCGGCCTGTTGACAGAATGGGTGCCAAGCAGTCGATTCAGAAGTTCCCCAGGAGAATTGTCCTCAAGTTCGCTGTGAACTGTGAGTTGACAGGATTTGATCCCGTAAGAGAGATGGGAATCAAGTCATTTGCTTTTCTGAAGCATTATTCCGAAGAATCAGTATCTGTGGCGTCACACAGGTGATTGATGGTGACCAGGAGAAGAAAATTTATCAGAAAATTGACCAGTTGTTGCCGTGACAACCAAACTTCAGTTCATTGGAAGCTATTCCTCAAGCAGTTTTGCAGTATATTCCCGCGGTTGGCAAATTTCAGGGTTTCATTTGTATTCAACCGTCATCTACCTTGAATGTCTGAAGGCTGAGCGCTCTTCAACCATTCAGGTCCAAGCCGCTTGAATAGGGGCAGCTGTTGCACCCTAAAATTTGACCAACCGGGTCCCGTATCTGGTCCTATGTTTCGACGCATGACTGCATTCGCATCTGCATATCGCATACAGTGCATTTTTCATTTGTTTTGATTTTATCGGGATCACAGCTCTCGTCTCGCGTCTCAGGTGTTTTTTAATCAGTTCAGATAGGTAGAATCGTATTTTTGGGATATTTCGGTGCCCGTTTATTTTTACCGGCTATTTTGTGGCGCTCTCGCAGTGTTATTTGTCGTTATGTGCTATTTTTGTTCTTTTAGGAATTATTGTGAATTTTTTCTAGATTTTATTAATTTTTTTAATCATTTTAGGATGATATAGACATTTTTAGATTTTTTAATAGATTTAAATCATTTTTTAGCATTTTTTAGAATATTAATAGGTTTTTAACATTTTTAATAGTTTTAACTCTTTTTTAGATAGATTTTTATCATTTTAATAGAAGAATATAGTTTTTTTCAATATAATAGGGTTTAATAGAAATTAAGAGGTTTTCTTTTAGATAAATAATATAGATTTTTCTTTTAGAATATTAATTGTTTTTTTGAATATATTTTTTTAGAATTTAATAGATTTTAATATAAATAGGATAATAGTTTTCTTTAATAGATATTATAGATTTTAATCTAGAATTTAATTGATTTCATTTTGATTATAGGATTTTCTAGGTTTAATTAGTTCTAGATATAGTTTTCAGGTTCAATTAGATTAATTAGGGCTTAGATAATTGAAGTTAAGTGTTTTAGTATCGTTAATCATTTTAAATCCAGCATTAGTCTTAATCATTTTCCATTAATCCTTTAATCCAGATTTAGTTTTTCAGTCCATATTTGTTTTGTTCGTTGGGCCCAAATTCGCAAGGCCCAATTCATAAGTTCAGTCTGAATCCAGAAAGTTCCAGAATTGTCCAGAAAATCAAGTCCTATATAAATATTCAGCGCCACGTGTTGCCAGGGGGAGGACCCCACGTTTTCAGTCACACGCACGCCACATCATTCCACCGAGCCTCTCTCTCTGCCACGCGTGGGACACGCGTCCAGCATGCACGCCGTTCCCCCACTCACCTTGACACACGTCGCCGTCTGAACCACCACCAGTTGCATGGCCGGCGGCCATGCAACCGCCACCCCAACCTCCATCGCCGGCGACACCAACCACTTCCGGCCGCCGTACCGGTCAGCGGAAACCCTAAAACACCCAAATTTTTTCCAGAAACTTCATCCCTTTCGATCAACCTTCTCATCCAAACTTCATCCATCCTCCAGAATTCTACAGAAAATCATCAATCATCAGCTTCAATCGCCATCATCGTGTTCATCCAGCTTCCCCGCGATTCGTCATCGTATTCGTCCATTTTCCAGAATTATCATCCCGTTCGTCACTGTTCTTCATCGTCCAACAACAAGAAATCTCCAGAACTTCATCAGAAAGGATGAATGTTCATCAAGAACTTCATCAGTTGCTTCGTCCTTTTTCCCAGATCTTCAAGAACATCATCATGTTCTTCACAAGATCTTCCAGATTCTTCATCATCAAGAATCACCTAACTCCAGAAACCCTCGTATGTTCTTCTTCGTCCCAGATCTACCCCGCGAACGTCCACCAAAAAACGTTTCCAGGTTACGATCCATCAAAGATCTTCATAAGGACGCATCATCAGCTTCATCGAACTCAAGATCCACACAGATCCTCGCGTCAATCAACACCATAGTTCGTCTTCAAGAAAGGGTTGAACGAAGAAAATCGAAGGAAGGGAACTTAAGATCTGAGGGAAGGAGTTGTTGGAAAGTTTTTGTTTGAACGGAGAGGGGGAAGGATGGTGAGAGGCATTGAAGGTCTGAGGATTGGATTAGGGAGAACGGAGGTGAAGGTAGGTGACGGCGGCGCTGTGAAGGTTAGAGAGGAGAATTAGGGTTTCAATGCAGAGGAGAGTGAGGGAGAAGAGAAGCTCCGTGGATTCTTTGGGTTTTGGGCCTCAGACCTCAAGCCCAACGGATTTGGACCATTCACACCCCATGTTTTGGCATCCATCCCCTGCGTGTGTGTAATGGGCCTTCTCCGAGCCCAATACGTTCTTCCCAGCTAACACCTCCCGTTTCAACATCTTACCCCCTCCCCGTTTTTGTTATGTACTGGGGTGGGCCCAGTTTGCTTTTTCTTGCAGCTATTACCCCTGTATCCATAATGTACCCCCCCTGTTCTCTTTTTCTTGAGTTTTTTTTAGTTTGTAGAAAGAAAAGAATATGAAAAATAATATTGAAGGAAAAATAGAAAAAATATATTGAAAAATAGTGAGAAAAAGGAATATGAAAAAAGAGAAATATTGAAAAAGAGATGAAAAGAAATAGAGAAAAAATGGAAAAAAAAATACATAGAAAAATATGAAAAAATGTATGAAGAATATTAAAAAAAGAATTTGGAAAAAGAAAAGGGGGAAAAATATATGAAAAATATCTTGAAAGAAAAAAGAAGAAAATAGTTGGAAAAGAAAGAATAAAAAATATTAGCATAGATTTAATATTTTTTAGAGTGTATTTTCTTCATAGGAGTTTATTTTAGGATAGTTTAGAGGTCCACTTGTTAGGGGACTATTTTTCATTTGATTTTTCCAGCATAGGATAGGATAGTATTTTCTAGGAGATTTATTTTTCAGTATCCAATCATTGTAATCATTTTTCATAATGTTAATAAAACGAGATTTGAGCTGTGGTCCCGAAGTAGCCGAACTACAGCTGCTCTGATTTCTCGTACCAGACGAGAATATGTAGGCATAGGATGCGATATCCTAGCGAGCACACTAACAACTGACTTTCTGTTCTCTCGCTGCTGTGCGATCGAGACTTTCCCGCTGACGACTGATGTCACCCTTTTTCTCTCTTGCCCGAGTGCATCTGAGACCAAGTCGTAGTTTTTCCCATAGGTTCCCGTACCTGTGAAACCAGTTTGATTTCTCACTGCTGTGTGAGAACCTTTGTCTAGCCGTAGTTAGTCTGAACTACGTAAAGCTCTGATCTTCCATGCAGTATGGAAGTACGTAGGCACAAGACGCGAGGTCTTGGCGAGCCAATTTTCCCTGTAGTCCCGAACTACGTTGACTCTGACTTTCTCTCTTGAGAATACGTAGGCATAGAGTGCGACGCTCTATCGAGTCAATTCCCTTCCGTTTAGATTTAGCAGCCGTAGATAGATTGTTTTTGCATCCTTTAGACAACCCAAGCAAGCGTGGATCCCGTCGAGTACGACGGACGTGAGGGGTGCTAATACCTTCCCCTTGCGTAACCGACTCCCGAACCCAGGTTTTGGTTGTGATGACCATACCTTTCCCCGTTTTTTGCGAGGTTTACTTCGAGCGTTTCCTTTCCCTCCGTTGGGATAAATAACACACGGTGGCGACTCTTCTGTCAGCCGGCGCCGATTTTCGCAGTAGCGACACACTTGTTAGGGGACTATTTTCCACTTGATTTTTTCCAGGATAGTTGGATAGTTTTTAGGAGTTTATTTTTCAATATTCAATCATTGTAACCATTTTTCAGAATGTTAATAAAACGAGATTTGAGCTATGGTCCCGAAGTAGCCGAACTACAGCTGCTCTGATTTCTCGTACCAGACGAGAATATGTAGGCATAGGATGCGATATCCTAGCGAGCACATTAACAACTGACCTTCTGTTCTCTCGCTGCTGTGCGATCGAGACTTTCCCGCTGACGATTGATGTTACCCTTTTTTCTCTCTTGCCCGAGTGCATTTGAGACCAAACCGTAGTTGTTCCCATAGGTTTCCGTACCTTTGAAACCAGTTTGATTTCTCACTGCTGTGTGAGAACCTCTGTTTAGCCGTAGTTAGCCTGAACTACGTAAGCTCTGATCTTCCATGCAGTATGGAAGTACGTAGGCACAAGACGCAAAGTCTTGGCGAGCCAATTTCCCCGTAGTCCCGAACTACGTTGACTCTGACTTTCTATCTTGAATACGTAGGCATAGAGTGCGACGCTCTATCGAGTCTTCCTTTCCGTTTAGATTTAGCAGCCGTAGATAGATTGTGTTTGCATCCTTTAGATAACCCAAGCAAGCGTGGATCCCGTCGAGTACGACGGATGTGCGGGGTGCTAATACCTTCCCCTTGCGTAACTGACTCCCGAACCCAGGTTTTGGTTGCGATGACCATACCTTTTCCCCATTTTTTGCGAGGTTTACTTCGAGCGTTTCCTTTCCCTCCGTTGGGATAAATAACGCACGGTGGCGACTCACCTGTCAGCCGGCGCCGATTTTCGCAGTAGCGACAGCAGCAAATAGTCCAGTTGGAAGCACAGGTTGAGGCCAAAAACAAGAAGATAGAGGCTGAAGCCTCACTCCGACGAGATGCCCAGTTTAAGGTAGTTGAGCTCAAAGCTAACTTACTAGATTATCAACTCCAGGCTGACGCCAAAAGAAGTAGGGTGGAGAATCATTCTGAGGAAGGTGTGTATGGGAGCATCGCTGAGAACCTCCCGGATGTCGTCAGGCAAAGGGATATGTTGATTCAAGGAATGCTTACTCATCCTGATCATCCTGATACGAAGAAGTTACTAGAGGATTTTTGTGCCCGCGGCCGCACCTGATTTTCTTTGTATTTCTTTGTATTTTATGCGTTGATATGCTGATCACCACCAGGCCTGTTGGCTGGGGTCATGTTGCTGCTTCAGTTGTACCTTGCTTTTGTTGTACGCTACCCACGCAGGCTTTTCATATATATATATGAGGATTTCTTTTCCATGATTGGACAATAGACTTTATTTGTCTTGGAGCTAGAATCGAGGGGGACTTCCTCCTAATGCATGGATACGTGTTTGCATTTGAATACATCATTTGCATGACAGGGACTTTGTACTGTATTCCCTAACCTTCTGTTGATGCAGGTTCCAGGATTGCCGAACACCGAACTCACTGTTACTAAACCAGGAGCAACTGTAACAAAGTCATGGACCAGATGCAGTCAGAGATGCAAGAGATGTGTGACCGCATGGCTCAGTTTATGCAAGTGATGGAGACCGTGGCTAAAGGCCAAGAACAACTCCAGACTCTCGTGCAGCCGCTGATTGCACGAGTTGATAGCAATGGTGTGCTACATGGGGGTACGGATTCTAATCGCCCTCATGGTGAAACTCCTCAGGCTGGTGATGCTATACCAGTGGTCGGTCTTGACGCTGGTGAGAATGTTCTCGTGGCTGGTAATGGGAATAGGAACGGTAACTTGGAAACCAATGGGAACGTTGTTGGCAACGGTAATGCTGGTTTCAACACTGGTGTTGGGAATACCGATGTGAATATGGTTAATGGTAATACAAGCTTTGCTAGTGTGAATATGGGCTTTGGTAACGCTGGTGGTGCCAATGCTGGATTTGGTAATCAGGGTTTCGGAACTATGAGTAACAATGGTTACGGAATGGGTGCCTACAATACTGGCTTCGGAACAGCTGCTGCTAATCAAGAGCTAGGTAATCTGAGGTATGACCCCAGGTTTTTCCAGAATGGGCATGGTCGCAACGCTGCGTACGCTGGGTACGACAATGAGTGTCCTTATTGGGGTGAAGACCGCCAGGAATATGCTTTTTCTGGTCAAGGCATGGGTTATGAGAGGCTTACTGAAAATGATCACAAGTTCAAGATGCTAGAAGAGCAGATAAAAGGAATAGCCAACCAGAATTCTGTGGGATTGGATATGGCGAACATGGGATTGGTTCCTGGGCTGAGGGTGCCACTCAAGTTTAAGGCTCCTGCATTTGACAAATATAAGGGAGACACGTGTCCCAGAGTGCACGTGTGATCTTATTACAGAAGAATGTTTGCTTACTCCAATGACGAAAAGATGTTAATGCACTTCTTTCAGGATAGTTTGTTCGGGCAGTCGTTGGAATGGTACATGGGACTGGAACCTACTCAAATTGGAAGTTGGAAAGAACTGGCAGAAGCTTTCGTGAGACACTACCAATATAACAGTGATCTTGCTCTGAATCAGGTTCAATTGCAGAATCTCTCTCAGAAGACTGGTGAAAGTTTCAAAGAATACGCCCAGAGATGGCGCGAGTTGGCTGCAAGGGTACAACCACCCATGGTGGAGAGAGAGTTGATAGATATCTTCGTGGGTACGTTTTCAGGGTTGTATTATGATAAACTTCTCAACGGTTCAATGAGCAGTTTCTCTGACTTGATTCTGATGGGTGAGCGAGTTAAGAATGGAATTAAGATTGGTAAGCTTCAGACTGGTGAATCAACCTCAGTTGGAGGTGGCAAGAAGGCTTTCGGGGGTAAAAAACAAGGAGACACTAACTCAGTGTATAGTGCTCGAAGGAAGAATAGGAGTCAAAACTGGCGCATGCAGCAACAAGTTGCTAGTGTGACAATCCCTGCACCGCAACAACAGCAACAACAACCTCAGCAGCAGTCGAGGCAGCAGAATACTAATCAGCGAAGAGTTCAGAATCTGAGGCCGAAAAGGATATTTGATGTACCTCCAGTATCGTATGATGAACTTCTTCAGACTTTGTTGAGATTACAATTGGTTGAGAAAAGGACCTTGGCCCCACCGACGGGCACACCTCCGTATGGGTATGATGTCAATGAGCATTCTGAATTTCATTCCGGGGCGCCCGGTCATAATATTGAAAATTGTCAGGCTTTCAAGCACAAGGTGCAGGATCTACTTGATAGCACTGCCATTAATTTCGGTACGGAAGGACCCAATATTGTACAACAACCAATGCCAAAGCATGGGGCAGCAGGAGCGAACGCTATTCTGACCGATGCAGAGTTAGATTTGGTTGTGAACATGGAGGAACTAAAGACACCTCTGGGGTACGTGAAAAGCCGTCTGTTGAAAGGGGGAGTTTACCCCGGATGTGATTAGGGCTATATAGATTGTTCAACTCGGCCTGAGGGTTGCGATAGTTTGAAAAGCGGAATTCAGAATCTGATTGATGAGGGTACGTTACAATTTGATCGCACTACTGCCGAAGAAAACCCGGCTGAGGCAATAGTCGAAGAGCAGGATGAGATCGCCACTGTTACGATACCATTCAAGTCTGTCACGATATCGGCGCCTGCCAAGCGGCCGACTATCACGATCACTAAAGCAAAACCCATTTCGTATGGGAGCATCAAGGCCGTCCCTTGGAGTTATGGAGCAGAAGTGTATTGTAATGGTGAAAAAATTAATTTGGATGATCTGCCGGTGGGATCAATTGATAATCTGGTAGGAGCGGGCGGTATGACCCGTAGTGGAAGAATCTTTACTTTTCCAGAAGTAGAAGCAGAAAGAATTGTGAAGGGTAAAAGCAAGGTGAGCGAGGGTGGACCTTCCCAAGAGAAGGAGAAAAGACCATTGAATAAAGACGTGGAGGAGTTTATGAGGCTAATTCGGAAAAGTGATTACAAGATCGTTGATCATTTACAGCAAACTCCTTCAAAGATCTCAATTTTGTCTTTATTGCTGTGTTCTGAAGCTCACCAGAGTGCCCTGTTGAAAGTGCTTGAGACGTCCTTCGTACCCCAAGAGATTTCTGTTAATCAACTTGAGGGGGTAATGGCCCATGTGAATGCGGGGCACAGTTTGGGGTTTACTGATTTTGACTTGACACCTAGAGGTCACGACCACAATAATGCTTTGCACATTTCAGTTGAGTGCAGGGGCACCATCATGTCCCATGTTCTTGTTGATACCGGGTCATCCCTGAATGTGTTGCCTAAGAAGGCACTATTGAAATTGGATACTCGAGGAATAATTGGCACGCCCAGTGATCTGGTCGTAAGAGCGTTTGATGGGACCCGAAGGTCTGTATTTGGGGCGCTGACGTTGCCAATACAAGTGGGTCCAGAAGTATTTGACACCGTGTTCTATATTATGGACATCCAACCAGCATACAGTTGTCTACTTGGAAGACCGTGGATTCATTCCGCCGGAGCTGTAACATCCACGCTTCACCAGAAGCTGAAATATATGGTTGATGGCAGTATTGTTACTGTGTGTGGTGAGGAGGACATTTTGGTCAGTCATTTATCATCCTTCAAATACGTCGAAGTGGACGGAGAAATCTACGAGACGCTGTGTCAAGCCTTCGAAGGAGTGAAGGTTAAGGATGAAGCTCCTGTGAGCAGCAAAGGGCCAGAAGTGGCCATGTCTTCGTACAAGGAAGCCCAGGCGATGGTACAGACCAGAGAGACCAAGAGGTGGGGTCAAGTCCTGGACATTCCTGTCAAGCAGGACAAATTTGGGTTGGGGTACCGCCCATCATCGTCATCTTCCCCACAAAGCGCACCGAGGTTCCGAGGGCCGGTTGTGTTTACTCCTGGAGGAGTTAGCTACGAGAGGATCAATGATGTGTCCGATGCTGAAGACGGAGACAGTGACTGCAATATGGATGCTTGGATCAGACCCAGCGTACCAGGGCAGAGCTTATGCAACTGGTCAATCCAGAATGTTATCCGAGTGACAACCAAACAGTAATGCTTTGTTTTCCAATTATTGTACAATCCTATGTCTTACCCGGGGCATATAGATTTTATTTCAGGGCCTGTTTGCTTATGTGTATGCTTTGTTTAAATCATTGAAAAAAGGCGTTTTTCCTTACAAATTTTGTGATCCTTGTCTTTCTGTTTTTATTTTAGCAATAAAATGGCAACATGGTTATGTGCTTTGTTTGCATATCATTTGAAGCGTTTAACCATTTTTCTCGCAGGACTCACATAATTTCAGATGACACCGACCAAGAACTTCCTAAGACTCGCTTCGAATTTGAGCACCCGATATTTCAAGCCGAAGAAGAGATTGTTGAGGATAATGACTTATAAGAAGAGCTGACTTGGTTGTTGAAGCAAGAAGAGAGGGTTATTCTGCCTCATCAGGAGGAAATTGAAGTCATTAACTTGGGGTCCGAGGAATGTGTCAGGAATATTCGTATAGGGGCTGCACTGCAGAGTGATATCAAGCAAAGGCTTATCGAGATACTTCGAGAGTATATTGATATCTTTGCTTGGTCTTACGAAGATATGCCCGGGCTGGATACTGATATGGTGGTTCATCGTTTGCCGCTACGAGAGGAATGTCCGCCGATTAAACAGAAGCTCAGAAGAACTCGACCAGATATGGCTGTGAAAATTAAGGAGGAAGTGCAGAAACAGTGGGACGCTGGTTTTCTTGCTGTTACAACTTACCCTTCTTGGGTCGCCAATATCGTACCTGTACCGAACAAAGACGGTAAGGTGCGGATGTGCGTTGATTACAGAGATTTGAACAAGGCGAGCCCAAAGGATGATTTCCCTCTTCCTCACATTGATGTGTTGGTTGATAATACAGCTCAATTCTCAGTGTTTTCCTTCATGGACGGATTTTCGGGCTATAATTAGATAAAGATGGCGCCGGAGGATATGGAAAAAACGACTTTTATTACCCCGTGGGGAACGTTCTGCTACAAAGTGATGCCCTTTGGTTTGAAGAACGTTGGGGCAACATATCAGCGAGCTATGACAACACTCTTTCATGACATGATGCATAAGGAGATCGAAGTCTATGTTGACGATATGATTGCCAAATCCCCGACAGAGGAAGAGCATCTGGTCAATCTTCTGAAATTATTCAAGAGGCTTAGGAAATTCAGGCTGAGGCTGAATCCTAACAAGTGCACCTTCGGGGTGAGATCTGGTAAGCTACTGGGGTTCATTGTTAGCGAAAGAGGAATCGAGGTTGATCCTGCAAAGATAAAAGCTATACAAGAAATGCCAGCACCGAAGACCGAGAAAGAGGTTCGTGGGTTTTTGGGGAGGTTGAACTACATTGCCCGGTTCATATCTCACCTAACTACCACGTGTGAGCCAATGTTTAAGCTGTTGAAAAAAGATCAAGCGGTGGTCTGGAATGAGAATTGCCAGAAGGCATTTGAAAGAATAAAAGAGTATTTGCAGGAACCTCCAATTTTAATACCCCCAGTAGCCGGGAGACCATTGATTATGTATTTGACGGTTCTTGAGAACAATATGGGTTGTGTTCTCGGTCAACATGACGAGACTGGACGGAAAGAGCATGCGATTTATTCTTTGAGTAAAAAATTCACGGATTGTGAGTCTCGATACTCTATGCTCGAAAAGACGTGTTGTGCACTTGCTTGGGCTGCCAAACGTCTGAGACAATACATGCTGAATCATACAACCATACTGATATCGAAGATGGATCCGATCAAATACGTCTTTGAGAAGCAGGCACTTTCTGGAAGGATTGCCCGATGGCAGATGGTGCTGACAGAGTACGATATACAATATGTCTCGCAGAAGGCTATCAAAGGTAGCATACTGTCAGAGTACCTGGATGAGCAGCCAATTGATGATTACCAGCCGATGAAGTTTGATTTTCCTGACGAGGATATCATGTACTTAAAGATGAAGGATTGCGAAGAGCCGTTGCATGGTGAAGGTCCTGAGAGGAGTTCCCAATGGCAATTGATTTTTGACGGTGCTGTGAATTCATATGGAAGTGGAATTGGGGCAATCATCATGACTCCCCATGGGATGCACATCCCGTTCACTGCCAGATTGACATTCCCAGTTACTAATAACAAAGCCGAATACGAGGCGTGTATCATGGGTCTCGAGGAGGCTATTAATCTGAGGATTAAAAATCTTGATGTATACGGAGACTCTGCGCTAGTCGTAAACCAGATCAAGGGTGAATGGGAGACCCGTCAGTCCAATCTGATACCGTATATGAATTATGCGAGAAGACTGTTACCTTTCTTTGACAGGGTAGAGTTTCATCATGTGCCACGGGCAGAAAATCAGATGGCTGACGCTCTTGCGACGTTGTCTTCCATGTATAAAGTTAACTTCTGGAATGAGGCTCCCAGAATAGTTATCTCTCGCCTTGATAGGCCCGCCTTCATATTCACCATTGGGGAAGCTTCCGATGGCAAGCAATGGTATTTTGATATCCAGAATTTCCTAAAGAACCAAGAGTATTCGACTGGGGCATCCAGCCGCGATAAGAAGACTCTTAGGAGATTGGCTGGCAATTTCTACTTGAATCCGGACGGTGTTCTGTATAGGAGAAACCATGATTTGGTGCTTTTGTGATGTGCTGATGAGAAAGAGGCTAATTTGCTCATGGAAGAGGTCCACGAGGGAACCTTTGGCACGCACGCTGGCGGACATGCTATGTCTCGAAAGTTATTGTGGGCAGGGTATTATTGATTGACAATGGAACGAGACTGTTTCAAATTTGCAAAGAAGTGCCACAAGTGCCAAGTTTATGCGGACAAGATTCAGATTCCGCCGAGCCCTTTGAACGTTATGGCGTCCCCGTGGCCTTTCTCCGTGTGGGGCATCGATATGATTGGGAAAATTAAGCCCACCGCATCCAATGGACACCGGTTCATTTTGGTAGATATTAATTACTTCACCAAGTGGGTTGAAGCAGCGTCTTACGCTAATGTTACCAAGCAAGTGGTAGCCCGGTTCATCAAGAAGGATATCATTTGTCTCTACGGTATTCCTGAAAGAATCATTACTGATAATGGTTCGAACCTGAATAAAAAAATGATGAAGGAACTGTGCCAGAGTTTCAAGATTGAGCATCATAATTCATCTCCCTATCGGCCCAAGATGAATGGCGCTGTTGAAGCGGCCAATAAGAACATCAAGAAGATAGTTCAGAAGATGGTTGTGACATACTAAGACTGGCACGAGATGTTGCCCTTTGCATTGCACGGTTATCGTACGACGGTACGCACATCAATCGGGGCGACACCTTTCTCATTGGTGTATGGTATGGAGGTTGTCCTGCCATTAGAAGTTGAGATTCCTTCCTTGAGAGTATTGGTCGATGTCCAACTAGATGAGGCAGAATGAGTACATAATAGGCTGAATCAGCTCAATTTGATGGATGAGAAGAGACTTGCATCCATCGTGTATGGTCGGTTATACCAGAGTTGGATGAAGAAAGCTTTCGACAAGAAGGTGCGCCCTCGAAGCTTTTAGACGGGCGATCTTGTGCTAAAGAAGATTCTCTCGCCACAGTCAGATCACAGGGGTAAATGGACTCCCAATTATGAAGGTTCATACATCGTTCGCAAGGTCTTCTCTGGAGGAGCCTTACTGTTGTCCACCATGGATGGCGAAGATTTTTCATCCCCTGTGAACTCGGACGCAGTTAAAAAATACTTTGCTTAAAGAGACCCGCTGGACAGAAAAAAGAGAGTCCAGGCAAAAATGGGGCATCCCGGCGAACCAAGAAAATAGAAAAAGGTTCGGGCAAAAGTTAGGGATAAAATTGAAAAGATGTACACCCGCGAAGTTTAAAACCCGAGAAGGCGACTTCGGCAAAAAAGGGTATCCCGGTGAATCGAAAACCCGTAAAGGGTGATTCAGGCAAAAGTTAGGGATTGAAAAAAGCAAATGACTGCGGTCCGAGTTTAATACTGCATTGCTTAGTGGTTTGGGAGTACCTGAGGGTCGATTATCCGAAGCAATCTCTTCCGAAGACGGAGCATCGGGAAAGTGTCAGAGTCAGGCGAGTCATAGGAGGATCAACTCATGGTGTTCGTCTGTACCACGTTGCCGACATGTATACAATTTTCTCTTTTCTATTCTTGTACATATTTGCATTTGCCTATGCGTAACTTCCTCTTTTCAGGAGTTGCATCCGATGTACAAACGTTTCCTATTTACAGGCTGCTATCAATAAAACATACTATTCAGTACTTGATGTTTAATTCTTGTTTTAACTTTTACTGTTTTGTTTGTGGAAAACGCCGATGCTTTTGATGAACTTACATGTGCATAAGCTTGCAGGCCTCGGCCAATGATTGTTAAAACTTTGAATTAACTGAATGGTTGTCATGGATACTAACCAGGATACTTCCTTTTGTGTAGAATGTCTTGTGTTCGTTCGTGTTTTGCAGGGTCGTCACCTTTGCAGCAGATATCCAAGGGATGGTGTTCCCCATCCAGAGCAGGCTTTATGTGAAACTTATTCCTCCCTAGCAAACTGAGATTTGCTTTTCATCCCCGACAGACGGAAGTCGAAGTTTTTTCCCCAGAGAGTTGGGATTGCATCGGAGCAGGATCAGATTATCCTCAACAATTCAAGATTGACTTATTCGGTAGGATAAAGTCATCCCCAGCAGGACAAGATTTGACATCCCCAGCGGAGTGTGCATTCCCGGTGGTTGGTTATGAGCATATTTACTCCCCAGAGAGAATTCTCACAGAGTACGAATCGATTCCCAGCTGAGTATCCCCAGCAGGGTAGTTAATCCCCACAGAGTATGATCAGAGGATAAGTGGTTTGAAAGGAGTATCCCCGAGCAGGATTTCCTTTTCTTCTCTCCAGCAGGTTATTTTTCCTCCGACTGTATGAATATCATCAGCAAAATTCGTGATCTCGAGCTTGTGAGCCATTCCCCAGCAGGATGGTTATCCCCAACGGAGTTGGTTTCACCTCTCCAGCATTTATTTTGCTGGAATATGTCTGTGATACCTGGTTATCCCTAGCGGATTCGGCTTTGTCTTCAGTATTTATTTTGCTGGAGCACCTCTTTGCATTTGCATATATCATCATATTTGCATCTACTCAAACGCGTAGCATTTCTATGCTGTATGGAGCATTACGCCATCATCAAACATATGCATTTTGAAACATAAGCCAGGTTGATTACCTCTTTGTTTTCAGGTATGTTTCCCTGCAGATAATTGAGATTATTGTTCAGGAAGGTGTCCCGATATTCAGATTTGTGGCGCGAGATACGCGATGATAGTGTTCGCCCTGTCATATGCTCCTCTAGCAAAGTTACTTGATTAAGTCTCTCTTTTCTCCCAACGGAGTTCTTCTCAAACTACTAACGCGTCAGCATTAAAAGATTTCATGGTTTAAACTTGCGGAGTTGTTACTCGTGACTTCCCCAGTAGAGTTTTTCCCCATCAGAGTTGCTTGGTTAAGTTCTCTTACTCCCCAGCAAAGTATTCATCAGACTGCCGTACATCAGTTCTGAAAATCTTAAAGTTGGTACCTGTTGTCGAAATAGGTGTTTGACGGCTGTCGTCAGAATGGAAGGTTTGACGGCTGTCGCTTTTATTTAGCGTATACTCGTTTCCTCGAAAATGGAAGGTTGACGTGATGGTTCAACATTCAACGTGATGGTTCGACAACTCGCTTTTATTTAGCGTGTACTCGTTTCCTCAGAAATGGAAGGTTGACGTGATGGTTCAACAGTCGACATGATGGTTCGACAGCTCTCGCTTTTATTTAGCGTGTACTCATTTCCTCGGAAATGGAAGGTTGACGTGATGGTTCAACAATCGACGTGATGGTTTGACAGCTCTCGCTTTTATTTAGCGTGTACTCGTTTCTTCGGAAATAGAAGGTTGACGTGATGGTTCAACAGTCGACGTGATGGTTCGATAGCTCTCGCTTTTATTTAGCGTGTACTCGTTTCCTCGGAAATGGAAGGTTGACGTGATGGTTCAATAGTCGATGTGATAGTTCGACAGCTCTCGCTTTTATTTAGTGCTTTTCTCGTTTCCTCGAAAATGGAAGGTCAACATGATGGTTCGGCAATTCTCGCTTTTATTTAGCGTGTACTCGTTTCCTCGGAAATGGAAGGTTGACGTGATGGTTCAACAGTTGACGGTCGACGTGATGGTTCGACAAATTGCTCTTTGAGTTTCGTTCAACAGTTGACGTAATCGTGCAACAGTCGACGTGATGGTTTGACAGTTCACACTTTGATTTCATGCTTTGGTTGACGTGATGGTCCAACCATTCACACTTTGAGCCCGTGATTCGGTCGACGTGATGTTTCGATGGTTCGTGCTTTGAGTAGGGTTTATCCCGCTTCTTCGAAAAAGAAGGTCGAGGACGATATTTAAATACGGTCTTTGGACGATGCCGCTTATTGTGACATAGTTCGGGAGGATTGATGGTGGTAACCTAGTTTGTTGACTCGACACATGTGGCATCACGCAGGTGTTTGATATTGAAATCATGTTTTTATCAGATGATTGATTAATTGTCGCCGTGGCAATCAGATTCAGTTTCTGGATATTGCTTTCTGAGCAGTTTGTGCGCAGTTTATTTATGCGGTTGGAAAATTTCTGGGTTCTCTGGTATTCAACCATCTTCTACCTTGATTGCTTGAAAGCCGTTCGCTTTTCATCCAGTCGGGTCCAAGCCGCTTGAATAGGGCAGCTGTTGTACCCCAAAATATGCCCAACCTTTTTACCACTTGGTTTATGTTTCATTGCATTAGCATAACATAGCTCTAGCATTTGCATAGCATAGCATTATCCTTTAACAGGGGATCAAGTGTGATACATGACAAGAGAAGCCTAACCATAGGCATTATTCAAGCTTAAGAAGTTATCAGGGTCCTCATACAAAGGGTTGAGTTCTTGAGAAGTTTGAATGCTTGTATGGGGCTCATCTCCTCACTTGGAGCTAGTTGAAGATCAACAATGGATTGTAAGGCCTTGATCAAGGAGAGAATGTGTGGGTAGAGCTCATTGAAGTACCTTAGAGGTCATGTTAGAGCTCAATCAAGTCATTTTATCAAGTGCAAGAGCCACAATTGAAGTGGATGTCACTAGGGTTTCATCTGGTTAACCCTAGGTCAAGATGAGCAATTGAAGAAGATCAAAGCCTACTTCCAGGTCATTGAAATCATGAACTGATATTTTGAGGCATATGAGAGATTGTTTCAAGATCAAGTTGAGAAGAATCAAGAATGGTTGGAGTTGCTAAGTTAGGGTTCCTGGGGTAAAATCCCCTATTTAGTGCCAAACTTCCAAGCCATGTAAGTCAAGATACAAGTCTCATATGACTTTGGCCTCCACATGAATGTTGTAGAGGATGCTCTTAGATTTAATTTGATTACTAGAAGTCCTCCATTGGATTTATAGAACTCAAGTTATGGTCCAGACAAGTTACAGGTCCTCAGATGCCTCTGAAATTTGTCTATGAAAATCATCTGACTTCCAAGCTATTTTTGACCTAGAAGGAGGTTTCACATAAACTTTTGGCCAACATGAAAGTTAATCATCATGATCTTAGCTTTCCAAATTGTATTATAAGTCTTCCATATGATTTGTAGAACTCAAGTTATGAGGTTTACAAGTTAAGGGGTATTTTGGGAAAGTGAGATTATAGGCCATTTTCAATCATAGGTCAAAATCTCCAACTTGCACTTGTCAAATGGATTTTTTTTCAACATGGAACTTGTTCAAAATGTGGTTTTTAGGTTAACCAAGAGGTCATGGTGAATGTATTTGGCTCATACCAAGATTGGTGTGAAGTGGTTTGAATAAAGAAGAAATTCAAAGGCATTTTTGGTGGGAAATTGAAATAAATTGTTATGGGTCCAAAACAAGTCAAATAACCACTCATTTTAATCAGAAATGATGTTTTAAAGACATTGGAAATTGTGGAATTTTCATTTGAAGTGTGCTTCATGGCCTTTCACAAGATTTCTTCACATAAAAGTTACATCACACAATTCCTTCACACGGGCAATTTGGAGACTCCTCTTAGGCTGAATTCATTCTAAATGGAATATGCAAGTCATATAAAGCTTCCAATGCAAGATATGAAGCCAATTTCATGCATTGCCATAACCAAAATTTTGAAGAAAAGTTGGATTTGGATTTTCAATTTTGGGCTTGGGCCTGAGCTCTAAAAGGTTCTAAACAATCCTATAAAGGTCTAGGAGCTCATCAGAAACAAGGTTGGTGATTGATTGGGGTTGAGAGCAAAGATTGCCATTGAAGCTTGAAGAATAAAAGTGAAAGAGTGAATTTCTTTTTGAGGACGTTTCAAGCACAATTGAAGCATTAATCTTCTTCTAACATCATCACTCATTGGATCTAGAACGTTTTGGATCAAGAATCAAGCCAGAAACGACTCCAATTGAAGCTTGAACTCAGGTTTCTTTTTCTTGAAATTACACTCTATTTATGTGTTTTCAATGCATTAGAATCATGTGGTTAGGTTCACCTTAAGTTATAGATGATTTATGGGCAAAGAATTTGATGTTTAGTGATATTTTAGGATTAGATGCGTTTTCGGTTAGGATATGTAATTTTTGATTCGTGAATTTTTAGGCTGTTTAAGTAGTATATTTGGATTCCTTTCGAAATTTTATGCGATTTTGGTTAAAAATCATCGCGTTTGGTGTATTATTGAGGGAGATATGGTCACTTGAAGTTTGCCGGAAAAAACACGGTTACCGTCGGCCATGGATGAGCGCGCGAAGCTTCTTGCAATGTGCAGAAAATTTAAATGGAGAAGAAACAATCATCGTCGTCTGTTCGCGTTGAAGAAGAAGACTAGTCTTCACATCCAAGCGCCATGAGCGCGCCACGTCACAACATCCAAGACGCAGCGTTTTTTATTAGTGGTCTTGCAGCGCCTATGTGATCATGAAGGGAGTGGGTTCGATTCCCATTGTGTGGTTTTTTTTTCTTTTAATTCTGAAACTGAACATGATTTATGCGCTTGGGCTTTGGATGTTGATTCTGATATGCGCACCTCCCCTAGGAAGGCCCAAACGGAATTAACTCATGTTTTTATTGCCAAACGCACCCCTTCCTGCGCATTGTAATGAGATTTGTTTTTGCTGATTTTTTTTTCTCACTCACTTTGGCCCAGCGCCTATGACTACTCCCACCCCCATTTTTCTGGGCCCAGGCGTGTAGCCTTTAATTTCCATGCTAGTTACACCCCAGTTTTCATTTGGTTTTAATTTCTTTTCTTTGTTTTTTTTTGTTTAATACTTGTTAGAAATAAATCATAAAAAATAGTAAAAATTGCAAATAAATTCTGGGAAAATTTGTGCTTGTAGATTTAAATGTCTAGGATTTTATCATGCTTTGCATTTTTATTTTTCATGCATTTTACATTTTATTCCATTTTATTCTTTTTAGTGCATTTTATAATAATGAAATAATGATGTTGAATTTGTGCATTTTCTTTCTCTCTCATTTTTTTGAGTTTGATATTGAATTTTTTTTGTGCTGTTTGTATATATGATAATGTTGCCATGTAATTTTTTCTTGATTTTTTAGATGATTTTAAATAAGGTTTTAGGTTAATTGTTTAAGAGTATTTCTTTAGTGATTCCTTTAAGTGCACCCTTGTGCTTTGGATTTGATTCGAGCACTTTGGTTTAGATTTAACCTCTGATTTTTCTACCATAGAAAGTTAACACCTATTAGATGATGTAGGATTTTATTTAGATTTTTAGGATTGATTTTCCCTTAGTTTCATATTTTACAATTTGACCTCAGAATAGGTAGTTATTAGGAGATAACACTTGATGTTTCTTTAGCAATTCAAGTAGGTGATGATCTTTCCTTAGGATTAGTTCCCTTTCAAACACTCCTTTGCTTAATTAGGACCCTTCATTATGGGTATAATTCCTCCTGTGGAGGAATTCCCTGCCTTTCACATTGAAGTTGAGACTAAGCAAGCTTTCTGCAGGAAATGGATTTGGTTGAGTGTCTGTGGCAGGTTCCTGTGGAATTTACCTTGCTTCTCATTTCCATTCTCCTAAAGTTTTATCATTCTTTCCTCTTTAGGAACCTTCTTGAGGTAGCTCAATCCCTCCTGTGGGGGGAATATGGCGCACCTCTTGAAGGAGCTAAACCCCTAGGTTTCCCCAAAGATCTTTTTGTTGGTTGAGTACCTGGGATAAGCTCCTGTGGAGTTTACCCTAGCCTCCCAACACCAAATTTTCCTCCTTAGGGTAGAAGCTTGCTTGATTACTTGTCTTGATTTCCTTCTCTTGAAGATGGTGGACTTGAAGAACCGTTACAGACTTTGGATTGGATTGCTTCCAGAAGATTGCTCTGCTGTGGAGATTGCTGGCTTGTTTTCCCTGTCTGTTTTCTTCTTATTTAGCTGTATTGATGTGCATTGATGTGACTTGATTGGTGTGTTGCATTTAGATTAGGTCATGTAGTTGAGTAGGCCTAAGAGCATCCTAAGGGTTGAGTTTCTCCCCTTGCTTGTATTGCATTAGAGGTTGAGTTTCCCCCTCTGCTTGTATTTTTACTGTATGGCTTTGCTTGCTGGTATTCGGTAGAGCTCAGCTCCCTTGCCTGCGTGGTTTGTGGTCTGTTTGATTGCATTTATTTTCTTCTATTATCTTTGTAGTTATTCATATCTGGCTTGAGGTTGAGATGAGCTTGTGGAGGCTTATGCCCCACACACATTTCCTCCCTCACTTGCATTGCATGCATCTTTACAGTAATTCCTGTACAGTTTTTCTGTTTACTGTTTGATTTCCATTGCCATGTTCCCCTAGGAGCTCTGACTTCTCTTCTTCAAGAGAAGTTATAACATACATTAGGATTCTAACCATGCATGATAACAGTAGTTAGCTTCCCCCTAACCTCAACCGTAGGACGAATGTTGCATGATAACTATAGGATCGAGTCAGTTTCCCCGTAGAGAGTCTGTTTCTCTTCTTATCTCAAACAACAGTAAAAAACATAATAAAGGCAAGTTAGTACAAGTGTGTTACGAGCCTTAAGCTACTTGGGAAATGATGTTTGAGCGGTCTCCTCTCAAATCATCTAGAGTGTTTAGTATATGTCCTTTGGATGATATGCGACGCATTCGCTCCTAAGTCATAGTCTCTAGTACTCTACAAACTACAGACAACTAAAAAACACTTCTTTCCGTAAAAAACAGAAAAAACAAACACTCAAATCCTTTTTGTCCTCTTGGACCCTTAATCAGGAAAACCCTTTTTCAGAAGGAGAAGTTCTGTTAACTTTCAGTTCTACTGCGGACGGTAACGCATAAGTCTCCAAGGATCGAGCTGCAAACACCATCAGTTGGAACTCTCTGTTAACTTTACTTGGATAAAAATAGCTGAACAAACCTGTGTTCTCCGTAGCCCGAACTACGTTTGCTCTGATATTTCATGCCGTGTGAAAGAACGTAGGCACAAGATGCTATATCTTGGCGAGCAACCTTCCCCCATTTACCCGTAGTTAGGCGAACTACGTTGACTCTGATTTCTCATTCCAGACGGGAATACGTAGGCATAAAGTGCGATACTTTGCCGAGTCATTTTCTTTTCTTTTTAGACCAGACCTTTTAGCGTAGATAGATAAAATCAACCCGTCAGATAAACACAACAAGCGTGGATCCCATCGAGTACGATGGACGTGAGGGGTGCTAATACCTTCCCCTTGCGTAACCGACTCCCGAATCTAGACAATGGTTGCGATGACCTTGTCTTATACCTATTCGTCAGGTTTTTCCCGATCGTTTCCTTTCCCGTTCTGAGGGATAAATAATGAAAGGTGGCGACTCTTCTGTCATTTGCCGGCACCTTAATTTCGCAGTAGCGACAACGACCAGTAGAAACAACTCCTAATTTAGAAATTGCTTTCCAAACCTTGCTCCTAACGTTAGATTTAATGTTCTCCCAAAATTGCACATTGCACCTAACCATATCAGAATTAACCATTTGTTCACAACACATAACTACCCAGCTGAAAAATCATCTCCCCCTTAAACCTGAACCATGATTAGAAGATCCAGAAGCTAGAAAGTTAGGATTGGCAAGAGCAAAGTATCCAGAAGATAGAGTCGGCCCGTGAAAGGTGGAACCACTTCCAACAGGATCAATTATTTTTAGGGACCTCTCCTTGGGCCTCTTTGTCTTCAGAGACATAGGCCCACTAAAGTCATAAATACTCCTAACTTTCTGTTTAACGGTAAAAGCACTTTTACCATTCACATGCCTGCTTTTACCCAAAGACTTGAATAAGGAACATGATACCCTAGCAATAAATAACCTATGGTCCACAACAACCCTAGCCAAGCTTAGTGCCTTGTCAAAGCTACCACACAAAACATCATTACCAACACATTTCAAAAAGTCATCCCCCTACCTACTTCTGTTACCTTGTTGCTCACGCCTGTGAAGTGACCTTCTTAGCTAATTGACAAGAAAAAGCGCCTCCCTCCCTATGTTCCTCTCTATTAGAATGACCTTCAAGGACATCCTCCCCAGACGTGCTTGAACCTGAAGAAAACCATCCCTTCCCTAAAACAAACAAGGATGAAACGGATAATTTGGATGGTATTGTACCACTATTATCGACAATACGCAATGGACCATATGAATCCTCAAAACACCTAATCTTATAATCAACCCCATCAATTTTGACATCAAAAATCTTATCAAAAATTATAACACAAGAAGTCTTGACCATAATCCTCGCATTGTATTATCGTCTGAACAAACATAGCATCCAATCAGATTAGCCATTATTTCGAAGAACTTGAAATTCCAAGCATGACAAGGGATTCCATGAACCCTAATCCATGTGACCCTTTCCGTATCGACATTGTTCTCCTTCTATTCTCTTATGTCAATGAACCGATGACTCCACCATCTTTTACCTTCATCAATCAAGTCTGTGATAGCTCCTTCTTCAACCTCCTCCAGAAGACATAGGTTAGATCTAAGAAAAGCAACCTTAATGGAAAAATAACCTTTTATCTCAAAAGAAGTTTGAATGTTGTAAGCCGTACTGGGGACAAGAACAACCCTTACAAAGGATTTCTTGAGCCTACGCTTCTCTTCCTCAGCAGCAGAATAAATCAAATATGGTTGCACCAGATTCTCCAAAGAAGTCTGATCGTCGGACGTCAGTACCTAGGCAAAAGAGTTACTACCTAGCGAACCATTGAGCTCAAAAACCTCCCTTAGGGGAGGAACTAAAGGAGAAGAATGTTTCACAGAAGTATTAGCCATGCCTCAGATGTTTGCGCCTATCTCTTGGTTTCTACCAAAACATGGAGAGTTTGCGTGAATCTTTTTCCCGTCTATAACCATATTGTCCAACTTCACCATTAACAATCTGACAACAACAACCTCTTGAAAACGAGTGAAACCGAATCTCTTACCCAACTTGTTTCTTTTAGACGAAATCACCACCTCGACGACATCTCCAATACACCCGAACAACTCAAAAATATCAGACGCTCTGATCCTATCAGGAATTTTTGAAAATAAAAAAGATGAAAGTTCCTGATCGGTTTCCACTTCTGCATGCTTCCTCCTTCCACTTGGAAACATATCCCACCTTGACACAATGTGCCTAAAGTCGTGCCTCTTAGGTTATAACAATTAAAGTCTTAAAATGGCAGAGTAAAATACAAATATCATACCTTTTTTTCATAGATAATCCATAAACAATAGCTACGTAAATCTAATACTTTAAATATTACACATATTATTTTTGTAAAAGTTGGACATCTTAGAGATCAAAGGGGAAGGAAAAAATATTTAACTTTTGAGCAGCTAAGTGTCATACCTGAAGAATAGATCATCTCATATATTGGATTTTTGTTAATTTATTTTTAAGAAAAACATTAAATAAGCAGGATTGTGTTAAAATTTGTTATATAAATGCCAAGAGAGATATAAATGTATGAGACTCAATGAAAATTGGTTAGTCTAGTAAACTTTGTAATTGAACTAATGTTTCAACTAGTTGAATGAGTCATTAAATTTCTTAATCATCCTAGTTTTATTTATAACTTTAGCTAAGTTCTCTTCATCTATATACAAATGTGAATCTTAGTGTGTAAATTAATTTATATAATCAACTATAAGGTTACGTTTTATTTATATCTTTAAGCATTATTAAACAATATAAAACGTTGAATATGAATTCAATATATTGAATGGATAATACAATGATGTGTGTTATGTTATGCTTTCAAACATTTATGTATCAGGGTCTGAAGAAACAAAAACAATAGGGTTTCAAGATGAAGCAAAGAAAAATTAAAAGAGGAGTAGTCAAGGAAGTGTAACTTTAGAAGACAAAAAATAAGAAATAAAAACTCGACCAACATGAGCTATGATGAGGATGACAATGATCGGAAATTTTCGATCAAGAAAATGGAGTTCACATGCAACACACCACCTCATCTGCAAATGATCCCACCAATCCAAATTGTTATCTCTCACTCTTGTCTTTATTTAAGTGAGAATTTTCTTTGGGAAATGTAAGCAACACATTTTTAGCACACAATTTTTAACATATTTATTTTATTAATGAGAGAAATTTTTAAGATTCTACAAAATTTATATGAACCTCACATTATTTAGAATGACGATAACTACAACAACAGTGGCAATCAAACTTATCCCACTAAGTGGTTTATATTACATGGATCAAATTAAACCATAATACTCTATCAAAGATCATAGTTATATCTAATTCATTAATCTCAAGATATTTTTAATAGTTGTTTCTTAAATTTTTGTCTTCTTCTACCTATACATGCCCATATACCTTAGTCTTTTTCCACTATATTTTTTAGTATAGATGTTACCCTAAACTTTCGTTATGATGTTATCATTTATAATCTTATATATTTTAGTCTTACCATAAGTCTAACACAACATCATCATCTCTGATATACTTATTTTATTTTTGTGTTAGTTCTTAATTTTCTAACACTCTATCATATGCAACATCGCAAATCTTATTATTCTTAAAAAAAAACATTCCCTTTACTCAAGTGTGATTTCATGTCATATAAAAGTTCTGACGTTCTCATCCATTTCAACCACTCGGCTTGAATTCGATGGTTTATATCTCCTTTTTTTTTACAACTTTTTGTATTATTGGCTAAAGATATTTAAATCGCGTAACTTATGATATGATATGATTTTCAGGTTTCACCTTTACATTAGAAATGATTCACCTTTTCTAAACTAGTATTCAAAAAACTTCATCGTACTTCTACTTAAGAGAAAGCCAAGTGATTCTAAGGATCACTTTTAACCTCTCATTTAGATCCTCATTTAAATTTTCAAGTATGACTATACAGTCTACTAAAAACATACATCTTTCTGCTAGCTCTTGGATGAGTTTCATAAGTACATTCAAAACTGATGTAAAAAGGTAAGGGATTTGTCGCACCTCAAAAATTTAATTCGAAAACTATGACCCTCGCGCGAAAGGCGCGGAAATGCGGTTCGACAGAGTCGCCACCAAACTTTATTTATCCCAAAAAAAGGTAAAGGAAAATATCGAGAAAACCTTTAAAGAGAGACAAGAACACGGTCGTCACAACCACGTTCTGGGTTCGGGAGTCGGTTACGTAAAGGGAAGGTATTAGCATCCCTCATGTCCGTTGTACTCAACGTGAATCTCTTAGTATGATTTGTGATGGGCGTTATCTAAGCTTATTTATTTTCTTCTCAATGATAAATGTGAAACAGTACGATAAAAGGGAATCAATGATAAGGGAAATTGGTGGTTTTTGGATAGGTTGCTTGGCAAGAATTGGGGCCCTTGTGCCTACGTATGCTCATTCGGATGAGAATGAGGAATCAGAGTGCTCGTAGTTCGACTACGAGATAAGGTTAGAGGGAAAACAGAAGATGGAGGGAAGGTAGCTCGCCAAGATCATCACAATCTTGTGCCTACGTATCTTACATTAAAAAATGAATGAAGAATCAGAGCGTTCGTAGTTCGTGAAGACGACCACGAAAAGAAAGGGGTTGAATATGTTGAAGTTTGGTTGGATAACAATTACTAGAAGCTAAAGAAAGGATCCTCGGGCCCAAGTAATCGGGAGAGTGAGTTAAAGACGTGACTCCCTCTATTTTTCATCTTGAAAAGAGTTTGTGCTTGAAGAGTGTTTGAATAATTAGTGGTTGGAAGATGATTGAATGCTGTCAAGTTGGAAATGTTTTAGAAGCATCAATTGCTCACAGACGAGTAAGAGGATTCACATCCAAACAACTGAAGAGATATCAAAGGCTCAATCCCTCTCTTTTTCACCTTGAAAGAGTTTCGATAGTTGTTAATCCTTTTGAAGTTTGATTGAGAAAATCTTATTTACATTGGATCAAGGGTTTGATTGTACTTGCGTGCGAAGAAGTTGGTTGAAAGAAGTTTAATATGAAAATGGCTCGACGACGAGTCGAGATTTTGGTTGAAAATAGGTGAGAATCGATACTAGTCCGTAGTGGTGCTCCTAATAGCGAAACCACGATAAAATGTGAGAGTGTGTATGTTAGGTTGATGGCGATGCTTACAAGACTTACGGAGGGTGTTTAAAAATGGTTCAATGAAGAATCGAGAATTATTTTGAAAATGGTTAATCTACGCTAGTCCCTAGGGGTGCTCCTAGAAGACAAACCACAGTCAAAGAAAATACGAATGCGTACATCGGAATGGGAGCGGGGTACATGTAAGTTACACGGGATTGCACGAAATAAAAGGGTTCATTGTAAAGTAGTCCAAGAGGAAGTCGTGTGTGTCCGAGGTGTCCTAAACTAAGCCTTGAGCAAGATTCAGACAAAAGCTCCTTTGTTAGGGTTTCTATATGCAGTCCAACTTCCGTTGATCAGAAAAGTAACCACAGTCCACCAATTTAGGCTTTTAGGATTTCGATAGTTATTATTGTGTTTTCGAAAATTATGAACAAGATATGAACAAGATGAATATGATATGAATAATGTGAATAATATGACAAGATATATAACAATATAATCAAGATAATATCCATAATAGTATAATCAAGATAATATTAACAAGTATATGAACAATAATAATAAAATCAAGATATATTGACTGAAATTTAAAACAAGAGTATATTGACGAAAATTAAAGTTAGTTGTTAGTCATTATTGAATGAATCGGGTCGAAATGTAACGCTAAACCGCCGTAGCATGATCTAATAGGAGGTTGCGCAAGTTTATATTCGTGCTAAAAACATAATGGAGAAATGATATTGAGAATCATTTTCCAAAGTAATCGTGCAACAAGAAAAGAAAAGGTGACAGTCTCGTCTTAATCATAAATTTATGTTAATTAATCGAAGGTAACCTATCACGATCCCAAAGTATAGAAAATTATCTCAATAATCATTTACTACATATTTGAAATAATGAAGGTTAACAACATCAATAAACTAACGTTTATGAATAGAAAGACTTCATCGATCGAAAATGAAATTGAAAATGAAATAAATTAATAAAAATGATCTCATCTTAATCAAGATTTTAAATCGATAAATCGACAATCTATGATATTAGACTTTCATTTACCAAAAAATAAAATCAAAAATCCGAAAAAGAAATAGAAATGAAATAAATGAGAGTGGTAACCATAGACCACCATATTGAACATGAGAATTTACTAAAAAAAAAGTTTGAATAAAAATCCAAAAAGAAAATAAAAAAAAACAAAAAAAGAGAAGCAAGAAATAATAAAACAAAAGGGGTGCATACTGAAAATCGAAGGGCGTGAGTAAGAAATATGGGAATCATATGGGCTTTCCAAGAGCCCGTCATCAATTCAAAAATAGCTAGAAAAAAAACATGATGGTGGTGCAGATTGCAAAAAGGGCTCCCAGGCCCAATACAAGTATTTGTTTGTGAAACCAAAGAAACCAATAAATGAAACCTAAAATGGCATGATTTTGTGATCCAAACATGTAAAGAACAAAAACATCAACGGAAACAAGACGACTC
This sequence comes from Lathyrus sativus, assembly GCA_963859935.3. Lineage (NCBI taxonomy): Eukaryota > Viridiplantae > Streptophyta > Magnoliopsida > Fabales > Fabaceae > Lathyrus > Lathyrus sativus. Next base: position 453,539,503 of record OZ012736.1, on the reverse strand, counting down.
AAAGCAAAACGAGGATCAACACTAGAAAATAAATTTCGAGCAACATCAACGCATCATTTTGTTTTCAACCTTTTGGCTTGGTCATGATTTTATCCGTCTCAATATCGATCTTGATTTAAGGTTTGATTCAATTCTGCTTTAAACTTCCATTTTGATTCAAGTCTTGTTCTTCCTCATCTCTCTCTCTCTCTCTCTCTCTCTCTCTCTCTCTCTCTCTATATATATATATATATATATATATATATATATATATATATATATATATATATATATATATATATATATATATATATATATATATATTTTGTTATTCTGTTTTGTTTGGTTGAAAGAGGTGTGGTTGCTAATATGGGGATGGAGGTTCTGTTGAAAAGTAATTTGAAGGTGAAGTTTGGAGATTTAGTAGGAGGATTTTGGGGAAATAGAAGTAGGGTTTTTGTAGCTACCTCTCCTCCTCCTCTTGAGAGTGAGATTGAAGTTTATTTATAGGGGAATGGAAAGGGTAGAAGTGGAAGGTTGGGTTGAAAAAGAACGGTTACTGCGTTTCTCAAAATTTTGTACGTGGTGTGCGTATTTTGTGTTATTTGTGTTTACGCACTGCTTCAAAATTGCTTTATGTCATTTGCGTAGCGGTTTTGTGTTGTGTAGCTATTTTGTGTAAAGTAAATCAACTTGACGAAATTGGCTCGCGGAGGCTACGCGTGTTACATGAAGAGCTTGTAGTTGAGGCTGGAACTTGGATGCGGTTGGCTTGCATGAGGAAATGGCCTGGAACTCGTCGGCTGAAAGTTGGATATTAAACTTGGAGTTTGTTACAGCTGAGATTACGTTGTAGTATCAAGATGTTGGGTAGGAATTGGTTCATGTGGGTGTGTATGTGGCTTGGACGTGAATAAGCATATGGCTTGCTGAAAGTTTGTTTTTTGTAGCTGACTTGGTTGTAGTATATGTGCAGGCTTGAAGTGGGTCGTGGCTTTATGCTTTGTGTAACTTTCTTGTAATTTTATTTAATGCCTGAAAAAAAATCCAAATGGGCTTGCTCCTATTGCTTTTTTTGAACATTTTTTGAATTGTAATGGACCTTCATTGGGCTTAAAAAGATAATGGACTTTTTTTTATGAATATAATGGTTTGTTGTGAGTTTAAGAAAAAAAACATGGGCTTTGAGGATTTTGTGTAACAAGACCTTGATAACATAATGAATTGAGAATAGAAATAAAATGAGTTTTAGAACAAGAATGTGGATGTGAGTTAATTGAGATAAAAAGGTTTAGAAATGGTATATAAAAAAAAGAATATGAATATTAAAAATGGAATTGCTTATAAAACGGGTATTTTGGAAGTGGTTATGAATGGATTACCCTTGAGGAATTTAATGAATCAATCTCAGCCTCAGAAACCTAGAATCACAAACCAACCCTAACCACTGCATGAAAACCCTGATTAAAAAATAATCCAGTCATTTAGTCATGAAACACTTGACGTAGCATAGCTTGATAATCTGACTCATACACAAACGACTTGAATTGGTATAAACCCTACTTAAGAGGAATAGATCCACATGATTCTCCACCATGAAACATCTAAATTTGGCACAACCTAACAACTTGGTTCATACCCAGATGACTTGCAATGAAACCAAGCTTGCCTGACCAAGCAAATTACGCCAACATCACTCAACAATTGCCTGTGTCCCTTTGAATTCAACCGTGCATAACCCTGAAATTGAACAAGCAGGGGCAACATATTTTTTGGATTTTCTGGGTAATGATTAGTGAATGGATGTACAGATGAAGGTAATACGTAGGTAGGACAAATTTGGGGTATGGCAGGATTAAGATTGAATCTTTGTGAAATCCTATTATTATTGGAAAATATTGTCTCTTCATCATTTGTTTGCACTAGTCGAAGACCCTCATACATATCTTGGATAACTTGAACATAGGCAATCCTTACATTTTTCTTCTCTTTGGCATTATACAAAATTTGGCTAGGCACTCAATCGTACTCCTTCTCCAAGTCAAAATTAAGTTCAAGTCTTATAGATCTTTCAGAAACTGCTTCATCACTCGATGTGGTAAGTAGATTGCTTTCCAATCATTTTTTAAGATATCTAGAAGAATGAATAGATCATATTTGTTCGTAGTAAGATTGTAACTTACGAGCCAATCTTCACACTGATTTCCTTCATGCCAAGAATGGTTAAATTTTGATTTGCCAATCCTTTTGATCCATTTATTTGATTCTACAGAATGAGGTTAGGGATTTTTGGTCATCCAAATATCTTGGTTGGCGATATTTATCAGAATTTTAGAGTCACTCTCAACCACTAGATTTCTAAATCTAACTTGCCAAGCTAACACCATCATATGCATCATTGCTTATATTTCGTAGTAAGAGCATCATACAAACCTATTTTCCAAGCATATCGCTTCACTAATTTCTAGAGGAATCCCTTAATAAGCCTTCATATTCAGTCAAGGACATAGACTTATTTTAATTACCACTGAGCTTAATCTAATTGATATTATGGTCATGCCAATGAACATGTTTAATCTATGAGTTTAAGGACCTGCCATTGGCATACACCTGATGGTTATCATCAATCTCTTTCATCAAATGTATGATTGTATATATTAGTTTGTATGGTAACCAGAAACCTTCTTCAAACAATAATTTTTCCACCACTTTCATAAGCACTAGTACGACATCATAAAAATAGTTCTCGTTGTCTTTAATGGAAAGCCACAATATTTTCTCTAAGATTGTATGTGATCCAATCCATGCATGAAAAAGATTAAAACTTGGTTATTTTCTTAGAAGGCCCAAATCTAATACATACATGTGTTGCATAAGGTCAATCCCTAAGGAAGTGAATCAGTGTCTTTTCAATATCCCTACATCATCTGCAATCAATTGTGATTGTCGGGTTCCAAATTTGGCGCCTCGAGTTTGTTAAAAGTCTATCAGTTAGGTGAATGTTTGGATTCAATGGGGGCACTTCCACTTCCAAATGAAATTCCATTCTATATACCAATCAAGAACATTCAGATATGGAGCAAAACAATTGTATGCATTTCCCACATAGAAATCATAATCTCTAATATCACCCTGCCCTAACTTTCCATAACCATCATCATGAAAAGGAAGAGGATTAGCCAAATATGATTAATCAATTCATTAGTGAGCCAACTCTGAAGTAACTCAAGATTCCATTAAAATTCTTTATTGACCATGTCTTTTACCATCAAGGTGGTATCAACAATCATATTCGCTTGAGAAAAATTAAAGAAAAGTGGTTGCTTTGATGTACTCCAATGGTAAAGCCAAAAACTAAGTTTTGTGTCATCCCCAAGGTTCCACTTAATATTCTTTTGAAACTTGTCCCACAACCTTGCCAATGAATTCAATAATAGAGAGTTATTAGACTTGTATATAACATTTTCCAACATGTTTTGATTCCTGCCATACTCGTTAGTGAGCTCCTGACATCATACATAATAAGGTCTATTCAATAAATTCCAAATAATTTTAAACACTACTACAAATAGACCTTCTGTGACACCAATTTTACAATGTTCTTCGTGTTAATTGTAACACCCCGAAATTTGCCCTCTCGTTTCACCCCTAACTAGCTTATGCTTCATTTATTTGCATCATCATTAATCATAACTTGGAATTGGTGCTTGACACATGGGATCAAGTTTTTTCTGAGGCTTAGGACGTCTTTTTGTTCCAAGTTTTTAAGCTATAAGCATCAAAGGCTCCGACATCTATTTTTCTAGGTGATTTGGTACCGGACCGTATTTTTCAGCAGGATGTTTTGAGTGCAAGAGGTAATTCACAGTTTATTTCAGGCATTATTCAAGTGCAATATCAGATGACAAGTTTCAGAGGCAAAACTATGCTCAAAACAAGTGGCAACGGTCAATTCTCCATGTTTCCCTCCAAAAAGCGCAAAAATTCAAATTTTGGGTGTGTTAGTCGATTAACCATTTTTGCCTTGCAAATGATTAATCGATTAACCAGCGTATGTTTTTCCTAGAAATTTCAAATTTCAACGCTGCAGTAGCTATTATCTCATTTCAATCACTTGAATCCACTTTTGCATCAATTGGAAGAATCTAGAATTGATTCCAAAATTTGGTCCATTTTCAAAATTAATTTCACTTCCTCCAAAAATTCAAATAATTCCATTCCTCATCCAAAACCAAAATTCTAACCCATACTCCAAACCTCATTTACACTCCTAACCTAGAGCTTATTTAAGCTAATTTTCTCCAAAACTCACACATCTTCACTTATTTTTCTGATTTCACTACACTTCTCATTCCAATTCTCTCAACTTTTCTCTCATTCCTTAATCCTCAACAAAGCTCCATAACCAAAAGCTTCATAACTTGTACATTGAAATTTGTAAATCCTTGAGCTAAACCTCCACTACATCATCATCCATTGCTCAATTCTAAAGTTGCAACTTATTTGGATCTTGATCAAATTTTGGAATCAATTCTTGGAGAGCTTTTTGCTTATTTTTGGATTATTGCTTGGATATTCAACTTTTCTTATTAAAGCTTCATAGATCTCTAGTTTTCTTGCTTTGATTTATCAATTTTAGTTTGACAATATTCACCAAAGCGAATCTCAGCTTTGTAGGTTGATAATTTTCAGATCTAACTTTGATTTGGCTTAATTTAGCATTTCAAAATGTATATCCATGGATTTTTTATGTGAATTGGTCCATTGATTAATTTAATTGTTAATCTTATTGTTGATGGATTCAATTGGTGTTTTATTACTGATATTTAATGTAATTTTCGTGTACAATTGCATTCCTATTCATATGGATGATTGGATAATTTATTTGCTGTTGAAAGTGCTTTCGAAATGTTGATTTTCTGCTTCTGGTGCAGTGTTAATCGATTAACCAGTTGCAAGGTAAAACCAATTAATCGATTAACCAGTCTATTTTAGGTTTTTTTTGCTTATTTTCAAAGGGTTAATCAATTTACCACTTTTGCCTTGCAAATGGTTAATCGATTAACACTGTTACAGAAGGCGATTTTTGTGCATTTTCAACTGTGTTTTGATTCTTTTCCATTTCTAAACCTCATGGACTTGTATGATGCATACTTATGGATTGTTCTTGAGCTATTTCACCTCACGCTACAGTATCAATGTGATTCTTCAACACACAATGTATTGATTTTCATGATGCATGTCCATGATTGTTTGCTTTGCATTCTTGATGCATTTTTCATGTTGTTTGCTTGCACATTGATGTTTGCTTGTTCTTGGTGCTTACCTTGTTGGGTTCATGAAACATGTTCATGTCTGATTTTGATTCTACAAATGCATGTTCATTTGAGATGATTAATTGTTGATGAATATGCATGTTATTCTTGTCAAATACTTAAGTGTTGATGCATATATTATGGAAATTTGTTGATGCATATAATTGTTGATGAATATGCATATATTATGGAAATTTGTTCATGCTTAATTGTTGATACATGTTCGTCAATCGACCTCACTTGATACATGTTCATTTTTTATCCTCATAATGTCATATGCATTTGTTGAAGTGTTGATGCATAATCATGTGTGTCCTTGAATGACTTGATTATATGCCAAATTGTTGCTCAATCTTTATCGTTTGCAATCTTGATGTTTGGTTTGATTTGTAATACTTGCTCGTGATCGTTTATGTTTGTGGCTTACTTGATGTATTGCTTCATTATTGAATACATGTATGCTGCCTGTGCATTTACATCTGTTGTCATCAGCTATGCATGTTGTTAAATGTGTTCATTCTGCTTGCTGCATTTTACACATGTTTTGTCTTGAGCACATGAGCTATTAAATGTTGTATCTTGTTGTTGTTGGTTTCTTTTACTGTTGTACTAAGCTGAAGCACTGTTGTAGTTGCTGTTTTTGGTTTAATTTCTTGGTTTTGGCTTGCCTTTGCATGTTCCCTTAAGGCCTCCTAGTCTAACTTAATTTTCGATTAAGCTTGGAGTAGGATATACATTAGGTGCTAATCCATGCATGATAACATTAGGATAGTCTCCCTAACCTTAACTTTAGGTCCACCTTTGCATGCTAACATTAGGATAGATATCCCTTTCGCATCTCAACCTTAGGACCACTTTGCATGATAACATGTAGGACCGAGTTCCCTTTTGATCTTTCGTGCGTCTCTCTTATCTTTCTCAAAACAAAATCTAAACAAATATGATGTGCATTGTGCACCACGAGCCTTAAGCACATGGAAAAAGATGAGCGGATGAATTTCTAACCTCATCTTATGGTACTTTGTGCGCGAGATGCTTGGATTGTTAGCGTGAAGTATTCTATCTTATTTCATAGACTTTAGTGCAATATGCATCCCAAATAAACTTTCCCATAATAAGTTATCTATTTGTTCATACTAACATAACTCATTCTCCTCTCACCCCTCAATTCTCCTAACATCTATAATCTTACTATTTTCTATTTTATTTTAATTATATTATATGTCATTATATTCCTTAAATTATATTAAATTATTATTCTAATTCAATCATTTTTTCAACTCTCATCACACCCTCAATTCTTACTCAATTCACTCATCATTCCTTAATTTAAAATAAAGTTCTATTTTCTCTCAACAATAAAATATCTATAATTTTCTTAATATTTTTAATATCTAATTAAATTAAAACTCTTGAAAACTTTATTAAAAATAAAACATTAAATTTGAGAGGTTAACCCATTACTCTAGGAGTGGATCTTGAAGTTCTCACTGTTAAACACTCACAAATATTATCCTATAATAATTAATTATTAATTTTAAAAAGTTTAAATAAAACACCTTATCAAAGACAAAAGGAGTAGTGTTTTATAGAGGTGTTCAGATATCCAACCATCCAAATTTAAATCACAAATTGATCTAAAAAAATAATAATAAAAATTAAATATTATTGAGATGTTTGAATATTATTTTTATGAAAATCAATCAAGTCATATCTAATTTAAAATATATATTTTTTAAGTAATTTAAACCGAATCAAATAATATATATATTTATGTTAATATTTATATATATTTTTAGTATAAATATGATATATTATGTTTATTTATTATTTGTTGGTATTTTTTTAAAGCTATTTATTAATTTAGTTTAATAACATCCCGGTGAGATTACTAAAAAGATCTTTAATATTATCATTTACTCGCTTAAAAGGTTTGAGTCAAATCTTTTTTGCCATAAAAAATCAAATACAGATAAATGAAGAAAGAAAGTATTAGGATAAAAACCTCTTACTTGTTTGTTTAACCACTCATATATGAAGAAATCTCCTCTTAGCACGAATTGCAGAATAATGGAGTTCTTTTCCTTTGTAATCTTTCTCCCTTCTCCTTCCTAAGATATCTCTAGGTTTTTCCTATTTGTTTCTTTCTTTCTATATTTTCACTTATTGTGAAAACTTTCTCTCAACAACTTATCTATTTATTCATACTAAATTAATTCATTTTCCTCTCACCCCTCAATTCTCCTCACATCTATAATTTTACTCTTTTCTATTTTATTTTAACTATATATTCTATGTCATTATATTAACTAAATTATTATTTTAGTTCAATTATTTTTTCAACTCTCATCCCACCCTTAACTCTTACTCAACTCACTAATCATTCCTTAGTTTTAAATGAAAATTTATTTTCTCCCAGCTACAAAATATCTCTAAGTTTCTTAATATTTTTAATATCTAATTAAAGTAAATAATTAAATTAAAACTCTTAAAAGCTCTATTAAAAATAAAATATTAAAATTGAGAGGTTAACCCACTACTCTAGGAGTAGGGGTGGAAATAGGATAGATCGACCTTTGTTTTGTTAAGCCTAAGTCTGTCATGCCAAAAAAATTGAAGGCTAAACTTGGTATGTAGTCTGTCATAAGCTTATTTTTAGACCTGAGTCTAGCCTTTTCTAAGGTCTGGTTAGTCTGTTAGCCTACATAAAATCATGTTATTTTAAATAGACTAACAAACTAAAAAATCAATGAGACTAAAAGTTTGTTTATATTGACTTATTTTAACTTACCTAATATCATAAGTTTTGTGCATTATTTGTTTAAGATAACTTTTAAAAATAACTTATAACATTGTTTATAAGGCGTTTTCATCTTATTTTCATAAGTTGTCCAAGATAACCAATTTTTATTTATGTATTTTAATTCAAAGTACAAAACATAACATAATGATAATAAAAAAAATTATTCATATTTATTTAAATACGCTGATCTATTAGACTTAAAAGACTTTTTTCAAACTTAACATTTTTAACTAAATAGGCTTATAAAAAAAATTTAGGTCTTTTCTATTTAAAAAAACTTGGCCTAGCCTGAGTTTACATAGACTAGGCCCTTGTCATCGATCTGACCTATATCCACCCCTATTTAGGAGGGGATCTTGAAATTCTCTTTGCTTGAAACACTTACAAATAAAATCCTATAATAATTAATTAGTATTTTTAAAAAGTTAAAATAAAACACCTTATTAGAGACTAAAGGAGTAACATTTTATAGAGATGTTCAGATATTTGAGCATCCAAATTTAAATTCATACATTGATCTAAAAAATAATAGAATTTAAATATTATTGATATGTTTGAATGTTGTTTTTATGAAAATCGATCAAATTATATTTGATTGAAAAAAAATTTAATTGACTTAAACTTATTCAAATAATATATATTTATATATATATATATATATATATATATATATATATATATAGTATAAATATGATATATGTTCTGGCCTGGACCCCGGGCTGACCACGCGGGCCCAGTCCAATAATGGCCCACCAAGCCCTATTCTGTCCGGGCACGAGGTCCCCGACAAGCCAGAGAGGCCTCCCCGCGGAGAAGGCCTACCCCCACGTCGGGCTGAAGGTTCCCCGTTCAGCGGACCTTACCCTCCGCGGGCAGGAACTTCCCCCTCCACGGGCAGAACGACGTGTCCCTCACACGTTCTCCACGTGCTCCCCTCGCGGGGACACGTCACCTAACCAACTGCCCACCTCCGAAAGAGCAGGTCAAACCCACTTTCTAGAGATCACGGGACAGTTGGACTAGGGCGAATACCAACTTCTGGTCTTCACTACGCCACGTAAGCCCTAGCAGTCACCTGGGTTAGACCTATCAATCCAGCCCAACACAAGTGACTGTTGGCCCAACACTGGGGTCTCTCTATAAATACCCTCTTCCACAAGAGGGTCAGGTAATTCACTTCTTACCCATTTTCTGTACTTTACTCTCACTCTGCCAAACTCCTTACTTTGGCATCGGAGTGTTTTGCAGGTACACCCCCTTCTCCTCCTCATCACCGGTGAACAGGTAGCAGTCCAACAGCGTGTGGCCAACCCGTGATCCCCTTCTGATCAGGTCAGATCAGTGGCGCCGTCTGTAGGAACAGAAACTTCCCCGTTTGGACATCCTCGGCCCCTTCACCATAGGGTCCTATCAAAACAAGTACCTCATCATGGGCGTAGACTACTTCACCAAATGGATCGAAGTCGAAGCCCTGGCCAAAATCACGGCCCACAACATACTCCAATTTTACAAACGAAACATCCTCGCAAGATTCGGGGTCCCGCTCGCCATCGTCCCCGACAACGACACACAGTTCACGAGCAAAAAGTTCCGCGACTTCGTCACCAAGCTCGGAACCAAACACCATTTCACCTCGGTTGAGCATCCCCAGACAAACGGCCAGGCAGAATCCGCGAACAGGGTCATACTCAGGGGACTAAAATGACGACTCGGCAACGCAAAGCGGACATGGGTCGAGGAGCTCCACAGCGTCCTTTGGGCATACCGCACTACGCCCCACTCAACCACGGGGGAAACCCCATTCCGCCTCACGTATGGAACCGAAGCAGTGATCTCGGTCGAGATACGCGAACCATCCAGACGAACTAAAGCTCCCCTCGACACCGACGACAATGACGGTGCCTTACGAGATGAGCTCGATCTCGTCGAGGAGATTCGCTCAGGAGCAACCCTCCGAGAAGTCAGGCTGAAACAGCAGGTGGCACTTCGCCACGACAACAAAGTCCTGAAACGCGATTTCCAAATCGGCGACTTAGTTCTGCGCAGAAACTAGAAAGACTCACACGAGGGCAAACTAGCTGCGAATTGGGAAGGTCTCTACCGTGTCCGCGACAAGACGAAGCACGGGGCCTACTACCTCGAAAACCTGCACGGGGAACAACTAGCTCGACCATGGAACGCCGAGAAACTTAAGCGGTACTACAATTAAACACTGCCCGCGACAACCCATCGTCACGACCACTGGGGGACGACATGGTACCACCGCACCTCCTCGCGTCTCCTAAACGACCAGACAAAAAGAAAGCCCTGCCTTTGTGTGCGCAGGTATAAGACCTTGCTCGGTAGGAAACACCTCGATCGAGATTCCCCACCGACGTACCAACACCGGCAGGACACCCAGCTCGCGATGGGACGTCCACGCCACGGGGAGAACTACCCCCGAACCGGTCAGGCAACAAAGTCGACCATCCGGCCAGTTCCCCACACCGCCGGAAACAATCGTCGGCGAGCTACCATCTCGGACAGACCCAAAGGCATAATAAACATGCATTTCAAACATATATACAAATACGTGCAGAAATAAAACGGGCATAAACAACATGCAAAAACGAGGCGCACACTTAGACAACTTTCAAAATATATTAATCAAAAGCGGGCACCACCCCAGTAGTCAACATTACATAAACAAGGGCGCGTAGGCCCGACAAAGAAAACAACGAAATACAAAATATGGCGCACAGGCCGAACTACACGGGCACGCAGGCTCGGGACTAGTCTAAGCTCCCTCCTCTCCATCAGCTTCAGGATCCACGATAGGGACCACGGTGCCAGCCTCCTCGGCGCTGAGGTCGACACCCGGCCGTCGACTATCTCATGGAAAGGGCCGATCCCATCCTCGACGAAGGCGACACCAGAGTTCACCACCCTGAGCTGAGCAACAGTGCTGTTGAAGCCCGCAGCAAAACCATCCAGGCAATCCCCTTCCAGCACGCGTATCCTGGCAATCAGATCAGCCCGGGTAACCAGCAACCGGTTGTCGTCGGTCTCATCGCCACCAGGAAAGAGATCGCCCTCGAGCTCCACCACCTGAGCTTTCGACGCCCGCAACTCCTCCTCAGCAGCCTTCAGCTTCTCCTCAACGCCACTGCGTCTCTTGCACTCGAGGTCAACCTCCCCGCGAACATTCTCCAGCTCTCCGGTCAGCTGAGTCACCCTCCCTCGGCTTGCCTCCAAATCCTCGGCCGCCTTATTCAAACGGGATTGCGCGAAAGCAAGATCCCCTTGCAGCTTCGACAGTTTGACGTCCGAGCAGCCCTCTTCGCTTAGGACCATCGCCATAGTGAAAGTCCGCATCAACGCGGCCAAGTCCTCAGTCAGAACCTGCCTCCTCGTAGCACGGTCGACACCCAGGATCGCATTCACCTCTCCCGCAGGAATGTTGGGCGACCAAGCCCCATGGAAGTAGCCGGGGTGCTGGTGACAGGGAGCGATGGTATAACCCTCCTCGGAAGACTCCACCGATAATTCGACCACGGGAGTGTCCTCCTGAACTCTCGCTCTCTTCGGGCCCCCTTGAGAAGTAGGCGTCTGGCTACCGGTCGAGGACACCGACAACCCCCTTCCATCCTGCTCCGCTGAAGACTGCCCAGCCAACTGAGCCACCCGCGTCTTTGGAGGAACGACGGCCCTTGACGCACGCAGCTTCTTCACTCGCTCCTCGACAAAAGCCATATTCCCTACACAACAAAAGAAAAACTAGTCAGTAAAAAGCTAAGGATATCAGGTCGAAAAAGGACGAGGCGTCCACCACCTAGGTAACACAGAGCATCCTCCTCCGAGGCACACTCGAGCAGGGCCTTTGTGTTGATCAACCTCGTCGTCTCCCGAATGTTTCCGTAACTATCGAGGATATACCGGCCATCAAGGGTGACCAGCTTCGATGGCGGTAAATTGCGCATGAAAGAAACTATCTTCAGGTAGATGGCCATGTCCTCCTCATCGAGTGACCCCGCTCGCACGATGTACCGACCTGTTCCCCGACAATAATGTTCCAGGGACCACTCCACATGCACCCGGGGCAGCATGACGGCCTCGCGACGACCATCTACTACCTCTCCCCCTCCGAATATAAAGATTGGACCCCTTCGTGCGTGATCGGGTTGACCACGAAAAAGCGACCTTTGAAATCTCGGACAGAATCCATATACGTCCTGAAAAGCCTGTCCGGCTGCTTGAACGACACCCAGCCATGTCGACCACTCGCCGACTGCCGTTGCAGATGGAAAATATGAAAGAACAGCGGCAGCGTGACACCGACCTGGAGATATTGGCACACGAGCTCGAAGGCCCGAATAAAGGCCAGGGCGTTAGGGTGCAGCTGCGACGGGGACAACCTCAGCCAGTCGAAGAGGCCCAAATGGAAGTCCGAAACGGGCAACCTGAGCCTAGCTTCTTTGAAGTAAAACTCATACATCGGAAAGCACATTCGCCCGTATTTCGAGCAGATTCGATGACCAGGCCGAGGACGGTAGACTTGCCAATTTTGAGGATCCCCCTCTTCCCGGTCCTCCATGGTGGCATAGGCCCCTGTCGGATCGGAAGCAAAGCAGGAGGGAGTGGTTAGCGGCTCCTCGGCCACCCAGTCTGCGATCGGAACGACGCACTCATCAAAGTAGGGGACATCCGGCTCGTTATCCTCGGCCATCGTGCCCAAGATGAGCGTAGTCATTAACACCTGAAAAGTAGAAGGTAATGGTGAATTCGATGACAAAGATCAAATTCACCCTTCCACCACAAGTCAAGTGAAAGGGCGACGAGGACTCCCCGAGCATCGTCCCCGGAGGATCTGCCCTAACCTACCACCTCCCCGGACATCAATATGGCCCGAACTGCAAACCCTCCTCGGAGGCGTCCGTCGGAATAGATGTCGCTCCCCGGGACGTTCATCGGAGAAAAGAATCTCTCCCTGGGGCATTCATCGGAAAAAGCTTCCCTCCTCGGGACACTCATCGAAACTATCGTCTCTCCCCGGGACATTCATAACAAAAACCCTAAAAAAAACCCTAGAACGGCAGAGATCGTCGCCTCTCCTCAGGGTATTCAAACGGCCCCGACCGCGGTCACAAAACAAACGAGAAAAACAGAGGAAACTTACTGCGATGAAATTTACGACGGAGAATGCGACGGTGGTAGCGGCGGAGATGTCAGACGGCGGCGAGACAGCAGGCAGAAAGCTTAAGAACAAGAGGGAAAAAAGTGAGAAATGAGCAGGGGCTCACATACTTATACCCCTGCACGGGACTCGAAGCGTCGCTAGACACTTGAGTACCCTAGGGTAGCCGCCCTAGCGTCCACCCAGCACTCGACACGTGGCGGAAGCAGGCAGTCACGCCCCTTCGCTTCTCCTTGCCAACACCCGTCCTCTAGCCCGGACTGTCGACGACGTAGAACACGCGTGCTTGCATCGAAGGATCTTCCCTCGGGCCAATCCACTTCCCCAGAACGACGTCATCAAGTCCTTGCTCCCTTCCCCGGAGCAACGACTTGAGGGGCTCCTGTTCTGGCCTGGGCCCCGGGCTGACCACGCGGGCCTAGTCCAATAATGACCCACCAAGCCCTATTCTGTTCGGGCACGAGGTCCCCGACAAGCCAGAGAGGCCTACCCCCACGTCGGGCTGAAGGCTCCCCGTTCAGCGGACCTTACCCTCTGCGGGCAGGACCTTGCCCTCCGCGGGGACACGTCACCTAACCAACTGCCCACCTCCGAAAGAGCAGGTCAAACCCACTTTCTGGAGATCACGGGACAGTTGGACTAGGGCGAAGACCACATTCTGGTCTTCACAACGCCACGTAAGCCCTAGCAGTCACCTGGGTTGGGCCTGTCAATTCAGCCCAAAACAAGTGACCGTTGGCTCAGCGCTGGGGTCTCTCTATAAATACCCTCTTCTACAAGAGGGTCAGGTAATTCACTTCTTACCCATTTTCTGTACTTTGCTATCACTCTGCCCAACTCCTTACTTTGGCATCAGAGTGTTTTGCAGGTACACCCATCTTCTCCTCCTCATCACCGGTGAACGGGTAGCAGTCCAACAGCGTGTGGCCAGCCCGTGATCCCCTTCTGATCAGGTCAGATCAATATATTATATTTATTTATTATTCATTGATATTTTTTTAAATTATTTATTAATTTAATTTAATAAAATCCCTATAAGATTACTAAAATGATCTTTAATATTATCATTTATTTGTCTAAAAAGTTTTACCCAAACTTTTTTTACCACAAAAAATCAAATACAGATTAATGAAGAAAGAAAGCATTAGGATAAAGACCTCTCACTTCTCTACTTAATCACTCATATATGAATAAATCTCTCCCTTAGCTCGAATTGCAAGCAATGAAGTTTTTGTCCTTTGTAATCTTTCTCCTTTCTCCTTTCTAAGTTCTCTCTAAGTTTTGTCTATTTATTTCTTTCTTTCTACATTTTCACCTATTGTGAAAACTTTCCCATAACAACTTATCTATTTATTCACACTAATTTAACTCATTCTCCTCTCACCCCTCAATTCTTCTCACATCTATAATCTTACTATTTTTAATTTTATTTTAACTATATATTCTATGTCATTATATTAATTAATTAAATTAAATTATTATTCTAATTTAATTATTTTTTTCAACTCTCATCACACCCTTAACTCTTATTCAATTCACTCATCGTTCCTTAATTTTAAATAAAATTCTATTTTCTCTCAACTATAAGTTATCTCTAATTTTTCTGATATTTTTAATATCTAATTAAATAAAATAATTAAATTAAAACTCTATTAAAAATAAAATATTAAAATTGAGATGTTAACCCACTACTCTAGGAGTGGATCTTGAAGTTCCCACTGCTTGAAACACTCACAAATATAATCCTATAATAATTAATTAGTATTTTTAAAAAGTTTAAATAAAATACCTTATTAGAGACTAAAGGAGTAATGTTTTATAGAGGTGTTTAGATATCTAACCATTCAAATTTAAATTACAAATTGACCTAAAAAATAAAAAATAATAGAAATTAAATATTATTGATATGTTTGAATGTTATTTTTATGAAAATTGATCAAATTTAAGATATATATATATATATATATATATATATATATATATATATATATATATATATATATATATATATATATATATATATATATATATATATATATATATATATATATATATATATATATATATATATATATATATATATATATATATATATATATATATATATATATATATATATATATATATATATATATATATATATATATATATATATATATATATATATATATTTTTAAATTTATTTAAACCAATTCAAATAATATATATTTATTTTAATATTTATATATATTTTTAGTATACATATGATATATTATGTTTATTTATTATTCATTGGTATTTTTTAAAACTATTTATTAATTTAATTCAATAACATCCCTATGAGATTAATAAAAGGATCTTTAATATTATCATTTATTCGCTTAAAAGGTTTTATCCCCTTTTTGGCCACAAAAAATCAAATTCAGATAAATGAAGGAAGAAAGCATTAGGGTAAAGACCTCTTACTTCTTTGTTTAAACATTCATATATGAATAAATATCTCCCTTAACTTGAATTGCAGATCAATGGAGTTCATGCCATTTGTAATATTTCTCCGGTCTCCTTCCTAAACTCTTAAAGTTTTGCCTATTTGGTTTTTCTTTTAACATTTTCACGTATTGTGAAAACTTTTCCACAACAACTTATCTATTTATTCACACTAATTTAACTCATTCACCTCTCACCCCTCAATTCTCCTCACATCTATAATCTTACTATTTTCTATTATATTTTAATTATATATTTTATGTCATTATATTAATTAAATTAAATTATTATTCTAATTCAATTATTTTTTCAATTCTCATCATTCCTTTTGTAGAAAAGGGATTTCAAATAAGTTTTCAACAATATTAACCATATCAGAAAACATCTCAACATCTCTAAATTAAGCTTCTCAATGACTCTCTTGTGCAAACTGTTCAACAACTCTTTTCTTTATCTCTATATAAGCAGCTGAAGGCTTAAAGAAAAATAATGATTATTGACATTAAAAGAGCTATTATTCTGTCAAATAAAAATCACAAGTTTAGCTTTGAATTTCTTAACACTTGTATATTCTAGAAGTTCTTAAGTCTCAAAGAGTATTTATGTGTTGTATTTTGTCTACACCTCTAATTGTATATCAAGTGTAGTTTTTTATAATCTCTTAACTGTAAGTTAGACTTTAGGAAGAGTTTTCTAAGTTCTTGAGCATTAGAAGTATCTTGCCTGAGTGCTTGAGCATTAGAAATATCTTGCCTGTGTGCTTGAGCATTGGAAGTTTTTTCCTTGTGTGTTTGAGCATAGTAGTTTCTTACTTGTGTGTTTGAGCATTAGAAGTCTCTTGATTTATGCTTGATCAATTGTAATTTGTTTTGGTTATAGTGAAAATCCCTTGGAAGTGCATGGGACTAGACTACTCTCGATTTTTGGGAGGATCCAGGATAACTGCTTGTGTCTCTCTTGCTTTCTTTTCTGCCTCTAAATTGCTTTATTTCATTGCGAAACAATTTACTCTAATTCAGATTCTAGACCTTGTGTTCATAATATGATAAGATATTTTCAGAAAAGAAAAGAAAGTTAACACAATTCAACCCCCTTCTTGTGTTTTTCTCACCTTTAGTTGGCATCAGAGAAAGGTTTGTGCTTTTAATACTTAACAGTGGTATAGAAAAATATCCTAAGAGAAAACATGTATGGTGAATCTGGAACCTCTGGTCTTGGAAACATGATTGTTGTAAACTATGGTTATAAAAGAATAAATATACAATTAGACCTCCAATTTTTAGTGGAGATTCTACAGAGTTTGAATGCTGGAAGAGCAAGATGTACACTCATATCATATGTTTTAATAATGAGCTATTGGACATTCTTGAAGATGGCATTGATATTCCAGTTAATGGAGTAGGAATGGTAATTGACAGAAAAAGTCTCACACCTGCTCAAAAGAAGATTTATAGGAAACATCACATAGTTAGAGGCATTTTGGTAGATGCTCCACCTCACTGTGAGTACATAAAAAATATTGAAAAATCCACTGCTAAAACCATCTTTGAATCCTTTGTTGCTACCTATGAAGGCAACTAGCATGTAAAAGAAGTTAAGGCTAACCTTTTGGTTCAACAATATGAATTGTTCAGAATGAAGGAAGATGAAGACATCGAAACCATGTTCTCAAAGTTTCAAGTTCTTGTATTATGACTTCAAGTTATGAGCAAGAGCTATACAATTTCTGATCATGTCAAGAAGATTCTTAGGAGTCTTCCTGTCAGATAGACCATAGGTGACTGCTATTCAGGAAGCCAAAGACTTAAACATTATAAGTCTTGAAAGCCTAATAAGAAATATTAAAAGTCATGAGATATAGCTAAACGGAGATGAACTTGCCAAGAAATCAACGTCCATTGCTTTGAAATCCGTTGCTCAACCTGTCAACTCTTCTAAAATCTAGTAACCTAAAGAAACAACTCATGCAAGAACTTTAGAAGAAGATTCTGATGGTGAAGAAATGGCTTTTATAATCAAAAGATTCTAGTATCTAGACAAGAAGAAAAAAAGATTCTCTGAAAGACTTTAGAAAATTATGCTTAAAAGAAAAGAAAAAAGATCATAAGGGATGCTTCAACTGCAAGAAGCCTGGTCACTTCATTATAGATTGTCCAGAGATGCAAAAGGACAAGTAAAAGAATGGAAGTTATCAGAAGGACAACTTCAAAAACAAGTTCAATAAGAGTCTTATAGTAACATGGGATAATTTTTACAATGAAAAAGACTCTGACAAAGATAAATAACAAGTTAATCTAGCTCTGATGGCTTTTACATCTTCAAAAATGTAATCTAACTCATATTTTGGATCCGAGTTTAAAGAAGAAGATGAGTTATTTTCGAAATTATCTCGCTATGATTTGATTACTTTTATTCAAGACCTTATGGGTCATTGTCAAGACAAAGCAAGACATATAAAAATATTGAAAACCCAATATGATCTATTGAAAGATGAACTAAAACCTTCTCAAAATAAAAATGAAGCTTTAGAAAGAGATCATATTGCTCTAGTAAAAGAAATGTCTAATAAACCTTTTAATGAGTGTAAAAAGGTTCTTCAGAAGTTTATCATAAATGGATTTAACAAAACAAAACTTGCATCCATGATTTATGGTGTAAGTTGGAGCAAATGAGAAGGTCTTGGTTATTCTTAAAAACCTTTTAATCCAAGGCCTAGAACCTTGATTAAACCAACAAAATCTTATTCTTCAAGCTTTTCTTAGAAAGATCTATATTCCTATTTTGTACATGCTGCTAACAAAGAAAAGGTTTTGAACCAGTCTGAACCTAAAACTGTTGAGTCAAAAGTTCTAAAGAAACCAGAACCAAAAGATTTAAAGTCAAAGTTTTTGAGGAAACCTGAACCTAAGACATCAAAGTCTAAGGTTCTAAAAGGTTTAGAATCAAAGGCTGATTTATTCAAGAGATCAAACTGTTAAATCAAAAGTCTTGAATGATCCTAATCCTTACTATATGAAAGAAAATGTAAATAATAAAAAGAAGCCTGTCAGAACTAACCCCAAAGGACCTATAAGACTATGGGTACCTAAATCAGAAATATTTTTTGCATCAGATTTGCTTCAAGGGAGAAGAAAAGCAGAAGTATTAGTATCTGGACAGTGGTTGCTCATGATATATGATAGGAGAAAAACATATGTTCCAAATCCTAACTTTAAAAGAGGCAGGAACAACGGGATTTAGAGGAAACTAGAAAGGAGAAATCATTGGTACGTATACTATTGATAACTGATCTATCTCTATTAATAATGTTGGGTTAATAAATGGATTAAAACATAGCCTACTTAACATAAGTCAATTTTTTGATAGTTGTTTTGAAGATATATTTAATAAGAACAATTGTACAATCATAAACGGGTCTGACAAGTCCATAGTATTCAAAGGTAAGAGAAAAGACAATGTTTATAAAATTAATTTCTCTAAATTGGCTGACCAGAAGGTACTTTGTCTTCTATCAATGAGTGATGAAAAATGGCTCTGGAACAGAAGGTTAGGTCATACTAACTAGAGATTAATCTCTAAACTTAGAAAGTTGAAACTTAGAAAGTTCAAATCAAACTCTACCTCCAGACTCTTAGAATTGCTTCACATTGATTTAGTCGGTCCAGTTGGTACTGCATCAATCAATAGGAAGAAATATGGATTACTCATAGTTGATAACTATAGTAGATGAGCTTGGGTAAAATTCTTCAGAACTAAAGATGAATCATATGATGTGTTTAACATCTTCTGCATACAAGTACAAACTAAAAAGGAACAGATCTTAGAACTCCACGAGTTCTCTTATCTTAGAACTCCATATCACAACAGAGTTGTAGAGAGAATGAACAGATCTTTACAAGAAATGGCTAGAACTATGATCCATGAAAATAATTTACCTAAGTACTTGTGGGAAGAAGCTCTAAACACAATATATTATATTCATAATAGAATCTATATTAGACTCATTCTAAACAAAAATTCATGTGAGCTTTTTAAAGGAAGAAAGTCAAACATTTCTTATTTTTATCAGTTTGGATGTACACATTACATTTTGAACAATAAAGTCTATCTAAAGAAATTTGATGCCAAACCTCAAATGGTATCTTCTTATGATACTTTGAACGCTCAAATGCATACAAGGTGTATAACTATAAAACAAAAATGTTTGAAGAGTCAATACACATCAAAATTGATGACAAAGAGCCTAATAATAAAATGTCAGAGCTAGTTGAAAGTTTTTCATATTTGAATGTATCTGAAGACACTCTGTAAGCTGGTAGTCCAGAAGTTGGTAGGCCAGAAGTTGATGGTCCATAAGCTAATCTAACTTCTGAAGCTCATCCAGAGAAAGCAATTGTTAAAGAAGCTTGTAATGGCTTACAAGAAGCAACTCAATCCAGAAAGACTTACAAGTAAAATTCTTCACATCCAAAAGAGCAAATCATTAGAAACAAATATAGTCCATTAAAGACAAGATTTGAATTTAGATAAGAACACTCAATGCTAGGACTTATTTCCATGATTGAACCTACCTTTGTTGATGAAGTCTTATCAGATGATGGTTGGATTGTGGCACTGTAATAAGAGCTGAATCAGTTTTGAAGAAATGATGTTTTGGATCTGGTACATGAACCTTATTAGAAGAACATCATTGGAACAAAATGGGTATTAAGAAACAAGCTTAATGAGCAAGTAGAACTGGTAAAAAATAAATCTAGACTTGCAGCTCAAGGCTACAGTCAGCAATAAGGTATATATTTCTCTAAAACCTTTGCACATGTTGCAAGGTTAGAGGCAATCATATTACTTATCTCTTATGATATTAATCATAATATCAATTTATATCAAATGGATGTTAAGAGTAAATTTTTAAATGATGTAATTTCTGAAGAAGTGTATGTCAAACAACCACCCGAGTTTAAGGATTCAGTCCACCCAAATCATTTCTTAGAGCCTAGTATGAGAGATTGAGTAATTTTCTATTGGAAAACGGTTTTAAAAAAGGGCAAGTTGACACCATACTATTCAAAAAGACTTTGAAAAATGACATCTTAATTTTTCAATTGTATGTTGATGATATTATTTTTTGTTATATTAATGCCACTCTTTGCATATAGTTTTCTAAGTCAATGCAAGCTGAGTTTGAAATGAGTATGATGGGAGAGCTAAAGTTTTTCCTTGGAATTCAAATCAACCAATGCAAGTATGAAGTCTATGTTCATCAATCAAAGTACACAAAGGAGCTTCTGAAGAAATTCAAGTTAGATGACTAAAAGATCATAAGTACTAATGCATCCAACCAACAATCTAAATAAAGAATAAAGTAACACCAAAGTGTGTTAGAAGCTATACAGAGGTATGATTGGTTCTTTACTTTACTTAACAACTTCTAGGCTTGATATTTTATTCATTGTATGTATATGTGCAATATTCCAATCAGATCCTAGAGAGACTCGTTTAACTACTGTTAAGAGAATTTTTAGGTATTTGAAGAGAACTACTCATCTATGCTTACTTTATAAGAAATCCCTAGATTACAAGCTAGTTGGATTCTGTGATGCTGACAATGCTAGGGATAAAATTGAGATAAAATCCACAAGTGAAAACTATCAATTCATAGGTTAAAACCTGACATCACGGACTAGTAAAAGACAAGCAATTATTGTTTTGTCTACAACAAAAGAAGAATACATATTAACTGCAAAGTTTTGCACATACCTGCTTTGTATGAAATATCAATTAGAAAATTATCAAGTAAGTGGAATCAATATCCCAATTTTCAGTGATAATATTACTGCTATCTGTTTGACAAAAAATCCTATTCAATATTCAAGAACCAAGAACATTGAAATTAAACATCATTTTATTAGAGATTATGTTCAGTGAGGTATAATAGATATACAATTCATTGATACTGATAATTAATTGACTGACATATTTACTAAACCTTTAGATATTAAAATATTTGATTTCATTAAAAAGAATCTGAGCATACATTTTGTAAAACAATAATGCTTTCTTTTGAATGAGGGGTCAGAGTCTGATGATGATCAAAAGTCACTATGACCATTGTTTGTCTTAGCCTCTGACGAGTAGTAGACTCTGAGCATGCCAACCTCTATTGCTAAGAATCTGATTATTTGTCTCTGATAACATTTAAGTGTAAAGTATTTCTATCCTCCTTATGATAGATGTCCCACTTAAATGATACATATATGAAAAGTTTTTTAAAGTGGATATTAGCTAATGGATAATAATTGTTGGGTAATTTTCATACCCCCAATTTGTCCTACATGTACATTACATTCATTTGTACTTCCATCCATTAACTGTTATTCACAAAATATGTTGTTTCTCCTAGTTGTCCAAACTCAGGGGATCACAAGGTTGAATTGAATTAAATCAGGGCTCATTTAAGGTTCATTCAGATGTGTGGGCAATATGGATTAAAATTCATCTGATTTTGACCTAATATCCGGGCCAGACAAGAGTTTGTCTCAGGATCAAGGTTAGGGTGCAAGTAGTGTATATGTGAATGTAACACCCCAAATTCTTGGAATATTTAGTTAATTTATTTAAATATGAATATTCACATTTTTGGTGATTTTCGGTGGTTGGTGTGAATAATGAGACTTATGGATTTTGAGTTATTTATTTAAATAATAGTATATAATATGAATATATTGGTATTATTATTAATTTAAATAAATATAAGTGAATTAAGGGAAAAGTGGACATTTGAGGAGGAGTTAGTGAGGGTGAAGTTGGAAAGCCCAATTTTAAGGCCCAAAGTTAGGTTTAACAAAAAGGAATTTTAAGGGAATTAAGATTCATTCTTGTTAGACCGTGAAAAGGGAAGAAATAAAGGCCAGATCTCTGAGGAAAAGGATTGAGGCAAAAGCTTCGCAAGGTTTCTAAGAATCAAGGAGAAAGGCTTAGAGTCGGCAATTAAGGTATGGGGATTATTTCCTTCGTTGTTTTCAATATGTGATTCAATATGTTTAAAGATGATTTAAGGGTTTAGGGATTTTTTTAGTATTGAATTGTTGTTGCCTTTCTGATGGTGAGTTCAATGAGTTTGAGGGATTTGAACTGATGGTCTGATAGGTTTGAGGCTAATTTGAGAATAAGGGAAATTAGGCCTTCGTGGCCAAAATCTGTTGATGAGGTTTTAACCGTATAGGGTAATTGATTGTGAGAACTTTAATGACTACGGGATAGTTGTAAGAAATTATGGGACTTGGAGGCGTAAATATGATATGGGATTGGCCTAATAAGTCGTAGGTTTTGTGCCTTTATCACCGTAATACCTTAGGAATGATTTATGGATGTTTTTAAGACATTGGGGAAGGAAACGTAGAGGTTTTTTGACTGGTTTTGGTGCTGGTGCATAACAATGATTTGCTATAATCGCGAGTTTGAACAACGAGAAATGCTTCGCACGGCGAACATTCGCCCGACACTCGCATAGCAAACTTGTTAGAGAATGTAGCAGAGTTTCACGAATTTTAATCTTGTGCAGTAATGTCTTGATGTTTTGATGTTGTGATTTCTTTGATGAATTACCATGAGTATGACTATGATTCTTCTGAGATTTGGTGCTGGTGCGTAACAGCAATTTGTTGCAATCACGAGTTTGCATGATGAACATTCGCCCCAGACTTGCACAGTGAACTTGCTAGCAAACGTAGCAGAGTTTCGTGAATTATGTTCTGGTTCAGTGATGTCTTGATGTTTTGATGCTGTGATTTTCCTGATGAATTACTATGAGTATAATTGTGATTCCTATGTGATTAAATGAATGTATGATGAATTACTATGAGTATAACTGTGATTCCTATGTGATTAAATGAATGTATGATGAATTATTATGAGTATAGTTGTGATTCCCATGTGATTAATACATGACCGTATGATGAGTACCCATGAGTATAATTGTGACTTTTATGAGATTAATACATGATTGCATGATGAATCCCCATGAGGGATTGTGATGATTTGTGACATTGATTCCATGAGATTTTGATGATTCTATGATGACATGATTATTATGATGATTTTGATGAATGATGATGCACCTAATGAGTTTATTATGAGGATGATGTTGGCGTGTGCATCATGCATTCATATGCATTCTGGACTTCGATATAGGACCTTGATTCTTGTGGCTTCAATCCCATTGTGAGGATGTGAGGTATTTTGTTGTGCTCCGATTCTCGTGTAGAATCGATCCTACTGTTATGGATCTATGGAGGGTTGATGGCCCAGTGTCCATCAAATTTTGTTGATTGGTACCACATGCATGAGTCTTGTTGCATTTGCATTTATGTGACCATTTGGTGTAATTTATAATGTTGTGGCCTTTGATGTTCCTTGATGATTATGATGATGTTGAATATGAAAATGACGCTATTTTATATATTGATACTTATATTAATTATTATGAACTGTTTTAATCACCCTGCCTATTTGAATGCTGCCTCCACCTGGGTAACATGCAAATGACTTGGTTTAGCCGTGGATATTGTCGAGGACTTTTTGAAGTTTTTGGTCGTTGGCCATTGTGGTTGACTTAGAGGGTCTTGCTCTAATAGTATAACATCGGGTTAGGGTCTTTGAGTTAAGCTATATTTTATTGAGCATTTGTTATGTTGATTTCCTTGTTGCTCAAAGAAAACTTTGGATTTTTGCCTTTTTGAGTTCCACTGCTGTCGCTACTGCGAAAATCGGCGCCGGCTGAACAGAAGAGTCGCCACCGTGCGTTATTTATCCCAATGGAGGGAAAGGAAACGCTCGAAGTAAACCTAACGCAAAGACGGGAAAAGGTATGGTCATCGCAACCAAAACCTGGATTCGGGAGTCGGTTACGCAAGGGGAAGGTATTAGCACCCCCCCCACGTCCATCGTACTAGATGGGATCCACGCTTGTTTGTTTGTATGGATTACACTTCTATCTAAACTAAAGGATGAGGTCTGAAAAGAAAAGAAAACATGACTCGGCAAAGCATCGCACTTTATGCCTACGTATTCCTGTCTGTAACGAGAAATCAGAGTCAACGTAGTTCGCCTAACTACGGGTGAAGGTGGGGAAGGTTGCTCGCTAGGATATCGCATCCTATGCCTACGTACTTCCACACAGCATGGAAGATCAGAGCAAACGTAGTTCGGGCTACGCACGATACAAGCTGTTCAAGTGTCTTTTATGAAAAATCTCACCTTAAACAAGGGTTTTCTTATTGCAAAAATGTTTGTGTTTGTTCAAATCTTTTGACGGAAGAAATGAATTGATTTTGTTATAGCCTTTATTAATGTTTTTCTGTTGTTTTGAAGAAAGAAGAGATGACACTCTACAAATCCTAGGGTTGAAAAGGGAATAAAATCTACCCTAATGTTATCATACATGGGTTAGCTCCTAATGTCTATCACATCCTCCCTTGAACAAGGAAGAATGGAAGTCCTACGGGAAAGGAAAACGAAAGGAAGAAACGAAAATACAAGTAATAACCGCATATAAATGAACATGAATATAGCAATGATAAATGCGATGCAAAGGAGGGAGGAAGGTTCATCTCAACCTCAAGCCCATTCATGGATGGAATAAGAAAATATCAAGTGATCATATGCAAAGAATCGAATGAAAACTCCAAGTGAAATGCGTAATCCACTATTTGGAATCGCAACGTGCTATCATGCAAACAAGTCGATAATTGGGCAAGCTACACATACAAATAACAGCCACCTAAGGGTCTTCCAATACCTCTAACCTATCTACAATAAGAAATATAAGCCACGTCGTTCATCACGCAAACACAAAGCGGCCGTTGGAGCCTTAACAAAAATAAAGTCCGTTCGGAAGTCCAAATTACAAGTCCGAATACAAAACATAAGAAAAATAGCAAAAGGTGCTAAAAAAATCAAATAAAAATCTCCAATGCCCTACATCAAGCCACAAACCAGGGGTGAGAGATACCACAAAAAATCCAAAGATAAATGGTCAAATAAGATGGAAACATTGCAAGATATCTCATGTATACCAAAGGAAAGATTAAAGTGGAGCATGTTAAAGAAAGCATCCAAAACCAATTAAAATGGTACAATAAAATTCCCATAAAAATATATCAAAATACCTCAACATGTGTATGAGATCCCTGCAAAAGGATTGACATTTAAATTGTGTTTTGATAGGTCAAAGAAATTCAACAAAATGATAGCACCAGCATTGACCTTTTTATGACGACCCAAATGTAAAAAATCCAAAGAAAATGTCAAAAAATGGTAAAATTATAATTCCAGTTTTATTAAATCCTTGACATCTTAAAGATTCAGCACAAAAAAATAGGGATCAAAAAGACTAATTTTCCTAATTTTTATAATTATTTGAAGTCAGCATATAAAACAGAAAAAATAAAAGAAACATGGCAATAGGAAAATAAAAGAAAATAACATGAATAAATAAAAGTGGCATGAGGCTTATGTGGCCGATTGCGTGGCGCAGCGAGAGGCGTTGGATGAATGGAAGAAACCTTGACTTGGAAATGTATCCGACGGTGTTAACACCTTCTTCTCCAAATCAAATTTTTCAACTTTGTGAATAGTAACCCGCAGCTCCATGAACATGAGTTTTTTGCTACTTTGAAGCACCATAACTCCATCAATAATTATCCGTTTCGCACAAAATTTTGGTCAAACTTGAAGGAAAAAAATCAAGGAATCCAAATATGGTCTTAGATTTTCTTGAAACTCTCTCTAACTCCCAAAACGTGGCACCTCAAGAAAAACTCAAGAACCAAAAATTGTCATAAAACCCATCTTTTTTGTACTAGAATCCATGTAGGAGATGAGAGCAATGTAATGCAACAACAATAATGCAAGAAAGACTCATAAATCATGAGTTATGTCGAATTCTTTATACCTCCGAAAAATGGCTTATGGAGCTTCACTCGATCACCAATTCTTTGAGAAAATGATGTGGACACGTCCTATAATTGATGAGGAAGGTGTTTGGATGGAAAGAAAGGAGTGAATTGATGGACAACAAAAAATCAATTTTTCACTAGGAGCTCACTTTAATGGAGTTGTGTAGCTTGGTTCATGCATCAATTATGGCCAAAAAAGTGTTGAATCAATTGTAAGAATGATAAGGAATGTATTTGCAATGGTGGAATGAACCAAAAGTGGGAGAAAAATGGAATTGAAAATTTGAGTTTTCAAGTGTAGAAAAATGTGGGGAAAATGGAAAAATGGTGAAGAGAAAAATGAAAAAAGAAGATTCAATATGATTTGCAAATGGAGAAAATGGATTCAACATCAACTATCACCAACCTCTACTCTTAATGATCTCAATCCAATATATAGGAGAGCATGGAAAGATCTAGAGTCTTCTAGATCAATCTAGGATGCTTCTAGAAACTTCAAGAATTTCTCATGATATGGTATTTTGGAATCTCATGATATCTCACTTCAATCCACTAACAGCCCCTTAACGACCTTTTAAAATCTCTTTTCATGACAAATTGGAGTGATATGAGTGAAAAACAAGGGATTCCTTTGCCTTATGTTGAGTTTCTCACATGTACCTTATTATGCAAGTAATGGAATTACAAAGCAAGTCCATTTTTTAACCCTCAAATCAAAATTGCGGCTGAACCAAAGTCTTTAAAATGTTGTTTAGACTCAATTTGATATATCATATGCCCCATTTTGGATTTATAGATTGCCCAAACCAATTTTCCATTTGAACTTTTTCAACTTATGTCCATTTTTTAAGTCATTTTCACCAACTTTGGTCAATTCTTGCTACAAACTTTTCCAACATGCCATGACCTCTTTTTAGACTTAAAATGCCATTTTGAGCAACTTTGATGTTGTGAAGTTTTTCATTTGAAGCTTCCTTGTATGAGTTTTAGGCATATGCTAAGAATGACCTATAATTTCACTTTCCCAAAATACCCCTGGCTTGCACAAGCTATAACTTGAGCTTCACAAATCCGATGAAGGCATACCATACCTTTTTGGAAAGGGGAAATCATGAAGAACAACCCTTATGTTTTCCAATAATTCATTTGAAAACTCCTTGAAGGTCAAAAGTTGCTTGGATGACAGACAACTTTCACAGACAAATTTCAGTGTTCTCAGATGACCTGCAACTTGCAAGGACCATAACTTGAGATCTGTATATCATCTTGATGACTTCCACCACTCAAATTAAAGCTATGAAGATACTCTACAAGTTTCATGTGGACCAGAAGTTCATATGAAGCTTTAATTTTGAATTACACTGCTTGGAAGTTTGACCTAAATCAGGGGATTTTACACTGAAACCCTAATTTGGTAACTCCACTTCTCCTTGACTTCTTCTGATTTTTCTTTGGCACAACACCACATCCATATCCATATAGCAAATAATGAATCCCACATTCTTTAAATGAGCCTTGATGCCTTTCAAAACAAGTCTTTGACCTAGGATTGACTTAGTGTTGACCCAGATAAAACCCTAGTTGACTGACTTCAACTGAGGCTCTTGTAATCATTCCAATGACTTGGATCATCTTTAAAATGATCATCTAGACTTTCCATGATATCCATACACACTCCATGCTCTTGGCTCATAGCTCATACACCCTCTGATGACCCCCAAACATTCTCAAGATAGGAGAGAACTCACTAATCAACCTGTCAACTCTTTAAAGTTCAAATTCTTCTATGATGACCTGAGTAGTCTTGAATGTGAATGAAACCCTTGAATATGCCCCTTGAGACAAGAATGGTACTTGATCCCCTGATTAAGATTAGCTTGTCTATGCTATGCAATGCAGATGAATACACTATGTACATGATGACAATGCAAATGACTATGCAATTGAAACATAAACCTAGGTTAGGAAGGTTGGGCAAATTTTGGGGTGCAACAGCTGCCCCTATTCAAGCGACTTGGACCCGACGGGATGAAGAGCGCGCAGCCTTTAGACATTCAAGGTGCGAGGCGGTTGAATACGAAAGAACCCGGAAATTTGCCAACCGCAAAATAAAATTGCTAATACGACTACTGCTTGGGGAAAATATCATTCAGAAAACCGAATCCGGTTGTCACGGCAACAACTGATCAATTATCTGATAAGAACTGACTTGATTTCGTCCTCAACCACCTGCGTGACGCCACAGGCCTTGAATCCACAATTAATTCCAAATTTTGCTACAATAAGCATGCATCGAGCCAAAGGACCACGTCGAAAACACAAAAGTCTTGACCTTCGTTTGTAGAGAAACAAACAAAATGCTACGCAAAGCGCGAATCAGGCATCTGGTGACTTGAACAAGTTACTTTGTGGGATACATCTCCGACGACACAGATACTTGAACAAATAATTCCTCAGGGAGCCACTCCGTTAGCACGGGTAATGATTCTACCAACACCGATAATAATCCCTTTGACAAAAGGTAACAACTCCATCGACCAGGATAACAAACTGCCTCAAACAAGGCATAATAACTCCTCAAACCAGGGTGTAACTCCATCAACCAGGGCAACAACTCCCTCAACCAGGGTAATAACTCCTTCAACCAGGGCAACAACTCCCTCAACCAGGGTAATAAATCCTTCAACCAGGGCAACAACTCCCTCAACCAGGGTAATAACTCCTTCAACCAAGGTATAACTCCTTCAACCAGGGTATAACTCCTTCAACCAGGGCAACAACTCCCTCAACCAGGGTATAACTCCTTCAACCAGGATATAACTCCTTCAACAAGGGCAACAACTCCCTCAACCAGGGTAATAACTCCTTCAACCAGGGCAACAACTCCCTCAACCAGGGTAATAACTCCTTCAACCAGGGCAACAAATCCCTCAACCAGGGTAATAACTCCTTCAACCAGGGTATAACTCCTTCAAACAGGGTATAACTCCTTCAACCAGGGCAACAACTCCCTCAACCAGGGTATAACTCCTTCAACCAGGGTATAACTCCTTCAACCAGGGCAACAACTCCCTCAACCAGGGTATAACTCCGAAGGTTTAATCCACAAGATTCTTGTAACAACAATCCGAAGAAAAACTCTACTGGGGTAATTCTGACGACAGTCGTCAAACACCTACTTCGACGGCAGGTAGTAATTTCAAGATTTTCAATACTGACGTGACAACAGTCTGAAGAAAACTTCGCTGGGGAAGAAGAGAAACTCAACCAAGCAACTCTGATGGGGAAGAAAACTCTACTGGGGAAATCACGGCGATAACTCCAAAAAATCTGAACTATGAAATCTTGTAATGCTGACATAACAGCGACCTGAGAAGGACTCAGCTGGGGAAAA
Organism: Lathyrus sativus; assembly: GCA_963859935.3. NCBI lineage: Eukaryota > Viridiplantae > Streptophyta > Magnoliopsida > Fabales > Fabaceae > Lathyrus > Lathyrus sativus. The sequence goes on along the minus strand of OZ012736.1, from coordinate 453,509,418 downwards.
GAGAAACTCAACCAAGCAACTCTGCTAGGGGTCCACATGATAGGACGAACACGATCACTGCTCGCCTTGCGCCACAAATCCGACTATCTTCCTGAATCATTATCTCAATTATCTGCAGGGGAAAACAAACATCTGAAACCAACGAGGTAACCAACCTGGTTTATGTTTCCGAATACGTATGTTCGATAATGACGTAATGTTTCCATATAGCATGGAAATGCTACGTATTTGGGTTAGATGCAAGTATGATGATATATGCAAATGCAATGAGGCGCTCCAGCAAAATAAATGCTGAAGACAAAGCTAACTCCGCCGAGGATAACCGGATATCACAGAATTATTCCAGCCAAAATAAATGCTGGAAAAGTGAAACCAACTCCGCTGGGGAATAACATATGTGCCAAGTATGATTGGACTCCTCTGGGGAAAACAGACGGAGTCTTCCTGCGTACTAATGAAGATTGGATTTGAAACTGACGCGCCAACACAGACGGGCCTTACAGTGATTGCCAATACATTTTTCTGGTTGAAGAATCGGAAGACAGTAACATGACTTCCCGACATTCGTCTCACACTTTAAGATTGACTGAATCTGCTCGAATAGCTCTGAGTAGCTCTGATGATACGGAGAAGAACAATTCCTTCGCTTCTGATATGCCCCGGCCTGTGGGAACTCTGTGGGGATAGTCCTCAAAAGGGAATCTGAACATTTGTACCCCGTTGGTCTGATATGAACTGCCCCAGCATTCTGAACTTCGGAGAAATACTTCACACCAAATGCCCCTCGAGTAAGGAATAACTTCTGCGCTCTTAAGATGGCCTGCCCCTGATTGCAATGACTTTGCCCCTGATTAGCTGATCCAGAGCAGTACCTCCAACTACAAGAGGTTTACCGAGTCTCGACCTGATTGCCCCAGAGTAACTGACTTTGAATGACTGACCTGACTGGGGAGCACTTAATGGCTTGCCCCGGCTTGTGGAGCATTCGGGCGCTTTGCATTCTATCCTGACCATACTTTCCACTGTAGGAAACTTTTCTGCTGTCAAGTGCTTACTCGCAAGTAAAACAAGTTGTTCTGCGTAAAAGACGTATTAATGCAACACATATGATAGTTTTGACATCCAATCTGTTCACTGGGAAAAGGAAAAAACAGTTTATGGCATATAATGCACAAAACATTTATCAAGAATATCAACATCAGTACCAACATGGTAAGAGGAACCCTTTTAGGAGTCAGAATCGACGCGACCTTTACTGAAGTATGCTTTCGAAACAACCTGCTTCAATTAGGACTTTTGAAGGTTATAACGTGGTCAGGTTTACGGTTTTGAAGGAAAGGATAAAGGCTCAAAGTTTATTTTAACCCACCCATTCTCCTTGATGTTCTCCCATCCTACGTTCAGCTAATTCGACCTTAGCGTTCACCTCTCAGAGGCTGAAAGATAGGAGTGATAGTTCGAGAACCCATGAGTTTTTGGAGTGACAGTCACTCACCTTTCGTCTTTGACACTTGAGGTCACACGACTCGTATTTCATTTGAGGATTTTTCCATCCTTTCATCTTTTTTCCTTTTCATATCCCTAACTTTTGCCTGGACTGACTCCTTTTGAGTTTCTTTTGATTTTTTAAGTCCAGCGGGATGCCCTCATTTTTGCCTAAGTCATTTGTTTTCTTTTCTTGACTTAGCGGGCTTTTGATTCTCTTTGCTTTCTTTCTTTTTTTTCGAACAAGTCGTGTGACACTGGTTGTCTGACTCATTGGAGAATGATGTGACTGTTTCACTCCTAATGCTGAACCATTGTGGTTTCTTAGGCACGACCTCTAGAGGTGTGGTTGATCCTCGAACGGACACTCCTTTTGCAACTTGAACGCTTGGCCAAATTAGCTAACACCTACCCTGCCCCAGGTTAAAGATGAAGGGTTTTTCGTTTTCAGTAAGAACTCCTACTACTAGGCTCAAAGGGGTTGACAAGGGATTATCTTCCTTATAACTCCGGTGTTTAGGGATTTGAAACAATGCCTGTACATCCTCAGCAGGTTTTATTTCGAAAGTATACAATATCGGAAGCTGCGTGTCGTTCATTTTCGTCATCCTCCTCAGATCCTTCTTAACCAAGCATTGGACATTTGCAAAAACGATTGGTGAACACGACTGGATTTAATCAAAACATGCATATTTATTTCATTATCATCAATTGAAATGAAAACAACAAGTTTTACGAACAAGATTGCAATTTAAACATGAAAGAAACTACAAACGTAAAGAAATGACAAGATAAAACAAAGAAAAATGCCAGCTTCCGAGAACCGGGCTTTCACATCTGTTCTGCTGCTGAACCAGCTATCTTCACAATCAGTTATTAGAGGCAGCCTGCCACTGTTCTGATCTACTTTTAACGGCCCACCCGAACTATAGAACTCCTCTTTGTCCACCATACTCCAGCCTATTCATGGTTTGGCATTGGTTGTTGTGTAATATTGGGCCCTTCCGTACCAAAATTAATAGCAGTGCTATCAAGCAAATCTTGCACTTTATGCTTGAAAGCGTGGCAGTTTTCAATATTATGGCCGGGTGCCCCAGAGTGGAATTCACAATGCTCATTAGCGTTATAACTGGGTGGGGGTATCCCTGTCGGAGGAGCCATCGTTCTTTTCTCGACCAACTGTAACCGTAACAAATTCTGAAGAAGCTCAGCGTACGATACTGGCGGCGGATCAAATACCCTTTTCGGCTTCCCGTTCTGAATTCTTCGCTGAGCCGGATGTTGTTGCCCCTGCTGCTGCGGCTGTTGCTGATGTTGCGCGGGGATTGTCACACTTGCAACTTGTTGCGGTTGGTATTGCCTCCATCCCTTATTTCTTCCCCGAGAGCTACATACCGAATTGGCATCTTCCTGTTTTCTACCCCCGAAAGCTTTCTTATTGCTTCCAGCTGAAGCAGACTCTCCCGCTTGAATCTTACCGATTTTTATCCCGTTTTCTATACGCTCCCCCATCAGGATCAACTCGGAGAAGGTACTCATTGAGAAGTTGAGCAGCCGGTCATAGTACATTCCTGAGAATGTCCCTACGAACAAGTCCATCATTTCACGCTCCACCATAGGAGGTTGTACTCTGGCAGCCAAATCACGCCATCTTTGGGCGTATTCTTTGAAGCTTTCACTGGGCTTCTGAGAGAGGCTTTGCAGCTGAACCCGGTTAGGGGCGAGATCGCTGTTGTATTGGTAATGCTTCACGAAAGCTTCCGCTAGCTCTTTCCAGCTTTTTATCTGTGTTGGCTCTAGGCTCATATACCATTCCAGCGACGGCCCTGACAAGCTGTCCTGGAAGAAATGCATGAGCATCTTTTCGTCGTCTGAATACGCGGACATCCTCCGGTAAAATGAACGAACATGTACCCTCGGGCACGTGTCCCCTTTATATTTATCAAAAGATGGCGCTTTGAATTTCAGAGGTACCCTCAGCCCTGGTACCAATCCCATATTGGACATATCCAGCCCAAGAGCATTCTGGCTGGCTAACCCGTTCACTTTCTCTTCTAGCAATCTCATCCGATGGTTGTCATCCCTGGCTCTTTCATAACCCTCATTCTGACCAAAGAACACATCCTCCTGACGATCCTCCCAGCGAGGTACTGCATCGTATCCAACATAATCTGCATCACGACCCGGACCCGTTTGGAAGTACCTGGGGTCATACCTCAGATTGCCCGTCTCTTGAGCGTTGTATGCGCTAGTTCCATATCCACGATTACCATAACCATAGTCACCAAACCCAGCCTTGGTGCCAACAATGTTGCCATACCCCATGTTCAACCATTGAAGCCCTGGTTACCATTAATACCATTCATTCCGACATTCTCAACGCCCCCATTAAAACCCTGGTTGACATTACCCACAAATACCCCAGCAGTATTTGCATTGGCATTCATATTACCGGCGTTCCCACCTACACCTACAGGACTAGTTTCTCCAGCATTCAAACCGTTTACGGGAATAACATCAGCACTTTGACGATTCTCAACTCGGGGAGAAGCAGCAATATTTTCACCATGCGGTGTCCCGTTGTTTTCAGCCCGTGCGACTATCGGTTGAACCAGATTCTACAGCTGCTCTTGTCCCTTGGCGATGGTCTCCATGGTTTGCATGAGCAGGGCCATCCTGTCACGCATCTCTTGCATTTCACTCTACACGTTGTCCATAATCTTCTTCTGATTAGTCCTTGTGGAATAACGATGGATTCGTTGATCTGCAATCCTGAAAGTACCTGTAATGGATGCAGGAGAAAAGATACACGGATCACAAACCTGTAATGCAAATATGAGTATGTATGCAAAATGCAATATGTGCCTGTGCATTGGGGAATATTACTCCCCCCATTCTAGTGCTAATACATTTGATACAGGGTAGCGCCGTGACAGTGCGGTGACAAAAGTTGCAAGAAGTTGAAATTCAATCACAAAAGAGAAAACAACTCATATATTGAACAGGCCTTCAAAGGCAAAAGTATAACTCTTCTTGAAGCTAGCCCTAACCTCATCATCCGCAAGGGCAATCAAACTCAATATAGAATTCACATCCGGAGTGGGCAGCTTATACGCAACTGTCTTCCGCACACTACCCATACCAACAATCAGAAGTCCGGAGCACTAGAACAGGGAAGTATGTAATGCACCTGGAGCACAGACACACGTTAATGAAATGCAATGATAAATGGGTATGCAAACAATGCAATGCAAACAGCTGCAACAGGGGATCAAGTGCCCTGAATAAGAAGCCCAAGTCACACCAAGAACAGGTCTCAGACAGACCCTCCAATACTCATCAAACCCTGGTCTCAGACAGACCTCATAAAGAACTCCAGCCTGGTCTCGGATAGACCCAATAATATAACCCACACCTGGTCTCTGACAGACCTAGTAACAGTCCACAAAATATCCACAATCCTGTATCTCATGAGAAATGAACCGGTAGTCTGAAGGTCACGTTACCTGCATGCCCCAAGTCCCTCTCACAGGTAGATGTCCCTATAACTGGCACAAGGTACGACATCCTATGCGGTCGTTGGCGTCACAGACTTTCAGGGTTGATGATACGATTCCCAGAAGGAGTGGCATCATCAAATCCTGAAGAGGCCTCACTTAGCCAACTTCCAAATGATCGGTCCCTGGAGTCGACAATCCAACTAACCAACAGCCCACTGCACCCAAAGGGTGAAACAGGAAGTCAACCAGAAGGACCTCGTCCGAGCGTAGATTTCGCGGGAAGCTAGTACATGCAAAGCATGCACACCCCCATTAATCTCTACTCTAATTCTAGGTGCACTCAAGCCCAGGTCCGGCTTATCTCTCAATCATAGAACCCCCATCAAACCCACAATACAGCAATAATAATGATAATAAAATGCTGAAATGTAAATACAGAAATGTAAATCCATACAAAGCCCACGACGGGAAAACAAGCGCTAGGATTGACTCGCGTAGGGAACCGTTGGATTCCCCAGCAGAGTCGCCAGCTGCTGGGGATGACCCCAAACAGCTAGGAAAAAACCTAAGGCGAGACTCGCATAGGGAACCATTGCAGTCCCCAGCAGAGTCGCCAGCTGTCGCTACTGCGAAAATCGGCGCCGGCTGAACAGAAGAGTCGCCACCGTGCGTTATTTATCCCAACGGAGGGAAAGGAAACGCTCGAAGTAAACCTAACGCAAAGACGGGAAAAGGTATGGTCATCGCAACCAAAACCTGGATTCGGGAGTCGGTTACGCAAGGGGAAGGTATTAGCACCCCTCACGTCCATCGTACTCGATGGGATCCACGCTTGTTTGTTTGTACGGATTACACTTCTATCTAAACTAAAGGATGAGGTCTGAAAAGAAAAGAAAACATGACTCGGCAAAGCATCGCACTTTATGCCTACGTATTCCCGTCTGTAACGAGAAATCAGAGTCAACGTAGTTCGCCTAACTACGGGTGAAGGTGGGGAAGGTTGCTCGCTAGGATATCGCATCATATGCCTACGTACTTCCACACAGCATGGAAGATCAGAGCAAACGTAGTTCGGGCTACGCACGACACAAGCTGTTCAAGTGTCTTTTATGAAAAATCTCACCTTAAACAAGGGTTTTCTTATTGCAAAAAGGTTTGTGTTTGTTCAAATCTTTTGACGGAAGAAATGAATTGATTTTGTTATAGCCTTTATTAATGTTTTTCTGTTGTTTTGAAGAAAGAAGAGATGACACTCTACAAATCCTAGGGTTGAAAAGGGAATAAAATCTACCCTAATGTTATCATACATGGGTTAGCTCCTAATGTCTATCACATCCTCCCTTGAATAAGGAAGAATGGAAGTCCTACGGGAAAGGAAAACGAAAGGAAGAAACGGAAATACAAGTAATAACCGCATATAAATGAACATGAATATAGTAATGATAAATGCGATGCAAAGGAGGGAGGAAGGTTCATCTCAACCTCAAGCCCATTCATGGATGGAATAAGAAAATATCAAGTGATCATATGCAAAGAATCGAATGAAAACTCCGAGTGAAACGCGTAATCCACTATTTGGAATCGCAACGTGCTATCATGCAAACAAGTCGATAATTGGGCAAGCTACACATACAAATAACAGCCACCTAAGGGTCTTCCAATACCTCTAACCTATCTACAATAATAAATATAAGCCACGGCGTTCATCACGCAAACACAAAGCGGCCGTTGGAGCCTTAACAAAAATAAAGTCCGTTCGGAAGTCCAAATTACAAGTCCGAATACAAAACATAAGAAAAATAGTAAAAGGTGCTAAAAAAATCAAATAAAAATCTCCAATTCCCTACATCAAGCCACAAACCAGGGGTGAGAGATACCACAAAAATATCCAAAGATAAATGGTCAAATAAGATGGAAACATTGCAAGATATCTCATGTATACCAAAGGAAAGATTAAAGTGGAGCATGTTAAAGAAAGCATCCAAAACCAATTAAAATGGTACAATAAAATTCCCACAAAAATATATCACAATACCTCAACATGTGTATGAGATCCCTGCAAAAGGATTGACATTTAAATTGTGTTTTGATAGGTCAAAGAAATTCAACAAAATGATAGCACCAGCATTGGCCTTTTTATGACGATCCAAATGTAAAAAATCCAAAGAAAATGTCAAAAAATGGTAAAATTATAATTCCAGTTTTATTAAATCCTTGACATCTTAAAGATTCAGCACCAAAAAATGGGGATCAAAAAGACTAATTTTCCTATTTTTTATGATTATTTGAAGTCAGCATATAAAACAGAAAAAATAAAAGAAACATGGCAATAGGAAAATAAAAGAAAATAACATGAATAAATAAAAGTGGCATGAGGCTTATGTGGCCGATTGCGTGGCGCAGCGAGAGGCGTTGGATGAATGGAAGAAACCTTGACTTGGAAATGCATCCGACGGTGTTAACACCTTCTTCTCCAAATCAAATTTTTCAACTTTGTGAATAGTAACTCGCAGCTCCATGAACATGAGTTTTTTGCTACTTTGAAGCACCATAACTCCATCAATAATTATCCGTTTCGCACAAAATTTTGGTCAAACTTGAAGGAAAAAAATCAAGGAATCCAAATATGGTCTTAGATTTTCTTGAAACTCTCTCTAACTCCCAAAACGTGGTACCTCAAGAAAAACTCAAGAACCAAAAATTGTCATAAAACCCATCTTTTTTGTACTAGAATCCATGTAGGAGATGAGAGCAATGTAATGCAACAACAATAATGCAAGAAAGACTCATAAATCATGAGTTATGTCGAATTCTTTATACCTCCGAAAAATGGCTTATGGAGCTTCACTCGATCACCAATTCTTTGAAAAAATGATGTGGACACGTCCTATAATTGATGAGGAAGGTGTTTGGATGGAAAGAAAGGAGTGAATTGATGGACAACAAAAAATCAATTTTTCACTTGGAGCTCACTTTAATAGAGTTGTGTAGCTTGGTTCATGCATCAATTATGGCCAAAAAAGAGTTGAATCAATTGTAAGAATGATAAAGAATGTATTTGCAATGGTGGAATGAACCAAAAGTGGGAGAAAAATGGAATTGATAATTGAGTTTTCAAGTGTAGAAAAATGTGGGAAAAATGGAAAAATGGTGAAGAGAAAAATGAAAAATGAAGATTAAATATGATTTGCAAATGGAGAAAATGGATTCAACATCAACTATCACCAACCTCTACTCTTAATGATCTCAATCCAATATATAGGAGAGCATGGAAAGATCTAGAGTCTTCTAGATCAATCTAGGATGCTTCTAGAAACTTCAAGAATTTCTCATGATATGGTATTTTGGAATCTCATGATATCTCACTTCAATCCACTAACAGCCCCTTAACCACCTTTTAAAATCTCTTTTCATGACAAATTGGAGTGATATGAGTGAAAAACAAGGGATTCCTTTGCCTTATGTTGAGTTTCTCACATGTACCTTATTATGCAAGTAATGGAATTACAAAGCAAGTCCATTTTTTAACCCTCAAATCAAAATTGCGGCTGAACCAAAGTCTTTAAAATGTTGTTTAGACTCAATTTGATATATCATATGCCCCATTTTGGATTTATAGATTGCCCAAACCAATTTTCCATTTGAACTTTTTCAACTTATGTCCATTTTTTAAGTCATTTTCACCAACTTTGGTCAATTCTTGCTACAAACTTTTCCAACATGCCATGACCTCTTTTTAGACTTAAAATTCCATTTTGAGAAACTTTGATGTTGTGAAGTTTTTCATTTGAAGCTTCCTTGTATGAGTTTTAGGCATATGCTAAGAATGACCTATATTTCACTTTCCCAAAATACCCCTGGCTTGCACAAGCTATAACTTGAGCTTCACAAATCAGATGAAGGCATACCATACCTTTTTGGAAAGGGGAAATCATGAAGAACAACCCTTATGTTTGCCAAGAATTCATTTGAAAACTCCTTGAAGGTCAAAAGGTTCTTGGATGACAGACAACTTTCACAGACAAATTTCAGTGTTCTCAAATGACCTGTAACTTGCAAGGACCATAACTTGAGCTCTGTATACATCTTGATGACTTCCACCACTCAAATTAAAGCTATGAAGATACTCTACAAGTTTCATGTGGACCAGAAGTTCATATGAAGCTTTCATTTTGAATTACACTGCTTGGAAGTTTGACCTAAATTAGGGGATTTTACACTGAAACCCTAATTTGGTAACTCCACTTCTCCTTGACTTCTTCTGATTTTTATTTGGCACAACAACACATCCATATCCATATAGCAAATAATGAATCCCACATTCTTTAAATGAGCCTTGATGCCTTTCAAAACAAGTCTTTGACCTAGGATTGACTTAGTGTTGACCCAGATAAAACCCTAGTTGACTGACTTCAACTGAGGCTCTTGTAATCATTCCAATGACTTGGCTCATCTTTAAAATGATCATCTAGACTTTCCATGATATCCATACACACTCCATGCTCTTGGCTCATAGCTCATACACCCTCTGATGACCCCCAAACATTCTCAAGATAGGAGAGAACTCACTGATCAACTTGTCAACTCTTTAAAGTTCAAATTCTTCTATGATGACCTGAGTAGTCTTGAATGTGAATGAAACCCTTGAATATGCCCCTTGAGACAAGAATGGTACTTGATCCCCTGATTAAGATTAGCTTGCCTATGCTATGCAATGCAGATGAATACACTATGTACATGATGACAATGCAAATGACTATGCAATTGAAACATAAACCTAGGTTAGGAAGGTTGGGCAAATTTTGGGGTGCAACAACTGCCATTTGAGTAATTTTGGGAAAACCCGTTGTTTACGGAGCATTGATGTTGATTTGAATTTATTGAGAAATGTACGCCATTTTGAGATGATTTTATTGCGTCTAATATTTTACTCTGATAAATTTGATTATTTTGCCATAATATTAATGGGGTAGAAAAAGGGTGTTACATTAGTGGTATCATAGCAGGTCGGTCCGCCCGACCAAGTTTTCTAATTTTATTTGTTCCCTAGTATGCAACATGTGTGTGAAAACACTGTCGGTACACATTTGTTTCTAACCTTTGTCTGCAGAAGTGGGAATGAGACAAGTGGGGGAGAAGCTTGTGCTTCTCCAGAATGCTGCAAGTGTGGAGTGGTGGCTCAGTGTGTCGATTAACGCTCTTATAGTTTGGTAAAGATGGTTTATGCCCCATCATGATTTTCAGCTGTCTATTGACAAAATGAGGAACTGATCACCCTTAATCTCTTGTTGATAGTAGAGTAAGTCATGTTGGATGGGATAGACGTGTCTTGCAAGCTTAGATGGTGTGTACAGTGAATTGTTTTGAGTTAAGATAAGTGCTTACAGATTGTTTTCATGAGTCGGTGCAGGATGGTGCTGAGATGTTTGTTTTGATGGAAACTTTGAGTGTTAATAAAGTGGGGAAGTGGGAGGTGTGCCAATTATTTGTGATTGTCTGGAAGTTTTTCTTGATGAGATAAGTGATTTACCGCTGGAACGTGAAGTGAAGTTTACGATCGACCTAGTTCATGGAACTAGTTTGGTAGCGATCACTCCATATCGTATGTCCACAGGGAAATCGAAGAAGTTGAAGAATCAACTTGAAGATCTGCTTGAGGACAGGTTCTTTTGTCCGAGTGCATCACCGTGGGGTGCACCAATTTTGTTAGTTAAGAAGAAAGAAGGTTCTGTGAGGCTTTATGTGAATTATAAACAATTGAACAAGGTGACTATCAAGAATAAGTGTCCACTTCCAAGGATTGATAATTTGATGGATCATTTGGTTTTTGCAAGTGTGTTCAGTAAGATAGATTTGAGATCTGGGTATCATAAAATTTGTGTGAAGGCTGAAGATATTCAGAAGACTGCTTTTAAGACAAGGTATGGACATTATGAGTATTTCGTGATGCCATTGGTGTGACTAATGCACTATGTGGAGTATATGAACATGATTTTCTATCCTTATTTAGACAAGTTTGTGATTGTGTTCATTAATGATATTTTTGATATATTCAAAGAGTAAAGAGGATCGTGGTGAGCATCTAAAAATTGTGTTATCAACGTTGAAAGAGAAGCAGTTGTATGTAAACTGTCAAAGTGTGAGTTTTGGTTGAAGGACGTGAGTTTCCTTGGTCATGTGATCTCGAGTAGAGTTATTGCGGTTGATATGTCGAAGGTTGAAGCTGTATCGCAACGGGAAACTCCAAAACCTGTTTTTGAAATTAGAGGTTTTCTTGGGTTGACAGATTATTATCAAAAATTCATTGAAGAATTTTTCCAAGTTATCTTTGCCATTGACTCAGTGGACTAGGAAGGTTCAAGCTTTTGTTTTGGATGCAAAGTGTGAAGAAAGTTTCAAGAGCTTTTGAGAAGGCTGACAGCAGCTCATGTTTTGATTTTGCCAAATTCGACAAAACCATTATTGTATATTGTGATTATTCGTTGATGGGATAAGGAGATGTGTTAATGCAATATCAGTAAGTTTTAACTTATGCTTCAAGGCAACTTAAAGTGCATGAGAGAAGTTATCTAACGCAGGATTTAGAGTTGGTTGTTGTTGTGTTTGTGTCGAAGCATTGGAGGCATTATTTGTTTGGTTCGAGATTTGAGATGTTTAGTGATCATAAGAGTTTAAAGTATTTATTTGATCAGAAAGAATTGAATACGAGGCAAAGGAGATGGTTGGAAATTCTGAAAGACTATGATTTTGGTTTGAATTACCATCCGGGTAAAGCAAACATGGTAGCTGATGCATTGATTTGGAAATCTTTACATATACCGATGGTGATGGTAAAAGAGTTAGAACTGATTGAGCAATTTTGTGATATGAGTTTGGTTTGTGAAGAGGCTTCTTATGGATTTAAGCTTGGTATGTTGAAGCTTACCAGTGGTATTCTTGATTAGATTCGAGAAGGTCAGAAATTTGATATGAGTTGGTAGGTCGGTTAAATTTGATGAATCAAAGTCGAAGAGCTGATTTTCGAATTAATGAAAATGGTATCATAATATGTCGTGATAGAGTTTGTGTTCCAGGTATTATTAAGTTGAAAAAGAGTATTCTTGAGGAAGGACATCGAAGTAGATTGAGCATCCATCCCGGTGCTACGAAGAGGTATCAGGATTTGAGGAAATCATTTTGGTGGTCAGGGATGAAGAAAGAAGTGGCTGAGTTTGTGTATGCTGGTCTGACTTGTCAGAAGTTAAAGATTGAACATCAAAGATTGTTGGGTCTGATGCAACCGTTGAATATTCTAGAGTGGAAATGGGATAGCATTTCTATGAATTTTGTGACAGGTCTACCAAGGACTTTGAATGGATATGATTCAATTTGGGTGATTCTTGATAGATTGACCAAATCGGCTCATTTTATACTGATGGGGATCAACTATTCGTTATAGAAGTTGGTCGAATTGTATATTGATGAGATTGTGAAACTGCATGGTATTCCTTCAAGTATTATGTCTGATAGAGATCAGAGATTTACATCGAGGTTTTAGGAGAGGTTGCAGACAGCTTTGGGTACTAAGTTGAGATCGAGTTCTGCCTATCATCCATAGATGGATGGACAGACAAAGAGAACTATCCAGTCTTTAGAGGATTTTTTGAGAGCTTGTGTATTGGATCAAGGTGGATCATGGGATAGCATTTGTGGTTGATTGAGTTTACCTACAACGACAATTACCATTCTAGTACTAGAATGGCACCGTACGAGGCATTGTATGGTAGGAGATGTAGGACTCCTTTGTGTTGGTATGAATCAGGCAAGAGTGTTGTACTTGGGCCTGAGATTATGCAAGAGACGACTGAAAAGATCAAGATGATCCAAGAAAAGATGAAAGTTTCGCAGAGTCGTCAGAAGAGTTACCATGATAAGAGGAGGAAAACACTTGAATTTCAAGAGGGAAATCACATGTTTTGAGAGTTATGTCGGTAACTGGTGTTGGCCGAGCTTTGAAGTCTTGAAAGCGCACACCGTGCTTTGTTGTTCCGTATCAGAGTGGCACAGCGGAAGCATGGGAGAAGTAACATGTCGGATTGCTTTACCGCCGTCGCTTGTGAATTTGCATGATGTGTTTCATGTGTCTCAATTGAGGAAGTACATTCTAGATCTGTCACATGTGATTCAGATGGATGATGTACAAGTGAGAGATAATTTGATTGTTGAGGCATTGCCAGTACGAATTGATGAATTAGAAGTGAAGCAACTGCGAGGTAAAGAGATTTCCTTGGTAAAGGTAGTTTTGGGAGGACCAGCTGGAGGGAGTATGACTTGGGAGCGTGAGGATCAGATGAGGGAGTCGTACCCGACTCTGTTTCCTTCAGGTAATTTTCGAGGGCGAAAATTCTTTTAAGTGGGGGAGAGTGTAACACCCCAAATTCTTGGAATATTTAGTTAATTTATTTAAATATGAATATTCGCATTTTTGGTGATTTTCGGTGGTTGGTGTGAATAATGGAACTTATGGATTTTGAGTTATTTATTTAAATAATAGTATATAATATGAATATATTGGTATTATTATTAATGTAAATAAATATAAGTGAATTAAGGGCAAAGTGGACATTTGAGGAGGAGTTAGTGGGGGTGAAGTTGGAAAGTCCAATTTTAAGGCCCATAGTTAGGTTTAACAAAAAGGAATTTTGAGGAAATTAAGATTCATTCTTGTTAGACCGTGAAAAGAGAAGAAATATAGGCCATAGCTCTTAGGAAGAGGATTGAGGCAAAAGCTTCGCAAGGTTTCCAAGAATCAAGGAGAAAGGCTTAGAGTCAGCAATTAAGGTATGGGGAGTATTTCCTTCATTGTTTTCAAAATGTGATTCAATGTGTTTAAAGTTGATTTAAGGGTTTAGGGATTTTTGAGTATTAAATTGTTGTTGCCTTTCTGATGGTGAGTTCAATGAGTTTGAGGGATTTGAGCTGATGGTTTAATAGGTTTGAGGCTGATTTGAGAATAAGGGAAATCAGGCCTTCATGGCCAAAATCTGTTGATGAGGTTTTAACCGTATAGGGTAATTGATTGTGAGAACTTTAATGACTGGGGGGTAGTTACAAGAAATTATGGGAATTAGAGGCATAAATATGATACGGGATTGGCCTAATAAGTCGTAGGTTTTGTGCCTTTATCGCCGTAATACCGTAGGAATGATTTAGGGATGTTTTTAGGGCATTGGGGAAGGAAATCGTAGAGGTTTTTGGACTGGTTTTGGTGTAGTGCGTAACAGCGATTTGATGTAATCGTGAGTTCGCACGACGAACATTTGCCCCAGACTCGCACAACAAACTTGCTAGCGAATGTAGCAGAGTTTCGCGAATTCTGATCTTGTGCAGTGATGTCTTGATGTTTTAATGCTGTGATTTCTTTAATGAATTACCATGAGTATGACTATGATTCTTTTAAGATTTGGTGCTGGTGCGTAACTATGATTTGCTGTAATCGCGAGTTCGCACGGCGAACATTCTCCCCAGACTCGTACAGCGAACTTACTAGTGAACGTAGCAGAGTTTCGCGAATTATGTTCTGGTTCAGTGATGTCTTGATGTTTCGATGTTGTGATTTTCCTGATGAATTACTATGAGTATAATTGTGATTCTTATGTGATTAAATGAATGTATGATGAATTACTATGAGTATAACTATGACTCCTATGTGATTAAATGAATGTATGATGAATTACTATGAGTATAGTTATGATTCCCATGTGATTAATACATGACCGTATGATGAGTACCCATGAGTATAATTGTGATTCTTATGAGATTAATACATGATTGCATGATGAATCCCCATGAGGGATTGTGATGATTTGTGATGTTGATTCCATGAGGTTTTGATGATTCTATGATGACATGATTATTATGATGATTTTGATGGATAATTATGCACCTAATGAGTTTATTATGAGGATGATGCTGACGTGTGTATCATGTATTCTGGACTTCAGTCTAGGACCTTGATTCTTGTGGCTTCAATCCCATTGTATGGATGTGAGGTTTTTTTTGTGCTCCAGTTTTCGTGTAAAATTGATCCTACTGTTGTGAATCTATGAAGGGTTGATGGCTCAGTGTCCATCGAATTTTGTTGATTGGTACCATATGCATGAGTCTTGATGCATTTGCATTTATGTGACCATTTGATGTAATTTATAATGTTGTGGCCTTTGATGATCCTTGATGATTATGATGATGTTGAATATGAAAATGAAGCTATTTTATATATTGATTCTTATATTGATTATTATGAATCGTTTTACTCATCCTGCTTGTTTGAATGTTGCCTCTACGTGGGTAACATGCAGATGACCAGGTTTAGTCGTGGACGCCATCGAGGACTTTTTGAAGTTTTTGGTCGTTGGCCATTTTGGTTGACTTAGAGGGTTTTGCTCTGATAATGTAACATCAGGTTGGGATCTTTTAGTTAAACTATATTTTATTGAGTTTTTGTTATGTTGATTTCCTTGCTGCTCAAAGAAATCTTTGGATTTTTTGCCTTTTTGAGTTCTGCTGCCATTTGAGTAATTTTGAGAAAACTCGTTGTTTACGGGGCATTGACTTTGATTTAAATTTATTGAGAAATGTACGCCCTTTTGAGATGATTTTATTGTGTCCAATATTTTACTATGATAAATTCGATGATTTTTCCATAATATTCATGGGGTAGAAAAAGGGTTTTACATGAAGCTTCAATTAGGGTTTGTGCCAATTCAAGCTAGTCCTGTTTAGGCCAGGCTGTTAAGCAGTGTCAAGGTATTGGTGCTTCATAATTGAAAAATCATCAGAGGTCAGGGCACTTTCAAAGTAGAGTTTCATGTATTGCGATTCATACTTCAAGTTATGACTCTCTGGTTTCAAGTTGTTCTTGCTCAATAAATTTCAATTGAAAGGTTGATTCGTTAGTGGCTTCATTATGTCAAGGCTCCAGTTCATCCGAAGATTTAAGATTGATTCACGTTCAAGTTTATTATCCTGGATCAATTTAAGATCTTAGTTGTTTCATCTGAGAATTCAATAAGGGTGAAAATTGGTTTCCGAGTTTTTTTAAACCAACATAGAGGATTCAAGGCTCTAATCAAGGATCAAATTTCAAATCACCATGTTAAAACCCATTGACATTTTTTAAGTTACCAAAATTACTACAAAAACAAATAGAGACAAGTTCATGGAATATCACAAAAATAAATAAAGTCCATATATCTACATAACAAAGTCCACACTTTTATCCCAAGTCTTATACAAAAACCTTTAAAAAAAATGCATTAGCCCATCATCTATTTACGTCCAAGAGTCCATTCACAAAAACAATTGCTGAAAAGTCCCTTTATAAATGTTTTACAAAAAAAAAGCCCATCATTATTCATCCTTTACTAAGTCTGAGTTACATAAAAAAAATTTGCACAAAAAATAGATATATCCACCAAAGTCCATTATGCATTTTTCTCATCACAATCCAAACTACAACCAAAAAACAAGGAAAGTAAAAAAAAATATATTTCAAAATCACAACAAAAAAAAAGGTTACAATAAGTCCACCTAAAGCCCAATCCCATTTCAAAAGTCCATTTATTACAAAAGCTAACAAAAAATAAAGTGAAGAGAAGACTTTCCCAGCCATTTCCATACGCCACCCCTGAGCAATTCCAGCCAAAACAAAGTTAGGCAATGTCCATCACACAACTCCATGCCACAACTTTATCAAACTTTGAGCAACCCCACTGGCATGGAGCCTCAACGCACACAATTTACCAGGAAGTCATGCTATTACCACACAAATTTTGCAACCAACCTAATCTAATATACTAGCGAGTAAAATACGAAATCCCAATAGCCATTCCATTCAGCCACTTTCAATAATGTTCACCAAGCCTACATCACGCAACACAACCAAGCCAAGGATGCTTCACATGTAAGTAGCAGCAACAACAAACCTCATGACCCTACAAACTTTCCATAACAACCTGCAGATATTCACAATTCATACTATCTGCAGCCCACAAACGAGATCCCACAAATCACGCACAAATCTCACAAACCATTCACAATGCATCACCTATTACCTTAATTCACGCAGCACCATTCCAACGGCATCAAAATGAAAACTACGCCACTCCAATTCCTTTTCAATTCTTCCACTTCTACCCTCGATCTCATTCTATAAATTGACCCCCATTCCTTGTTGTTTCTTCAAGCTCTAGGAGCCACCAAACCGCTATAGAATTTCCACCATGAATCCCTTTACAATATTCACACACAAAATTCAAACAACAACAAACTAATCTCATCCTCCCTCGGCCCAACCTTCTTCATACACTTTCCTTTTCATTCATAACCACAAACCCTATCAAATTTCTACAAATCTAACCCCAAAATAAATCATAGAATCCAAAGAAGAAGATGAAGTAGAGAAATTCAATGCATGAAACACAAAAATCTTGAATCAAAACAAGTCAAGCCTGAACAAAAACAAGCCGTGAAAGAACTTGAACCCCCAGCGAAAGTGAGTGAGCAAAAGCAAATAATAGATCAAAAGAAGAGAGAGTCAAAAAGTCGCGCGAGAAGGTTGAGTTCTTCATGTCGATTTTCCATTCTTGATGTTAAGACTCGGTAATGATGATGAATCGGAGTGTACCGTCTCTTTCCATGACTTGTTTTAAGACAAACCGTGCCCTGTTTTTCATTATCCGTTTATTTGGTCTTCAATGTGATAATGTTGTTAGGTTTTTACCAAGTAATGTTGTTGCTGTTCTTTTTTCTTAAGTTTTATTTTTGTGTGTGATGGTCATTTTTCGTGGACCTAGGCTTTGTAGCCCATTTTTATTTTTTCCATATTTCTACCCTTCTTTTACTATAACCGTGTTTTTTGTGGTGGGATGATGGGCTTACTACGCCAGAATTGACTTTTAGCCGCGCATACAAAGACAACGCTTTTAGAAAAAACGCTGCTAAAGAGGCATTGAAAAAAAGTAAAAAATTGCTTACCAAAGACAGCGCTTTTTAAAAAGCGCTGCTAAAGGGGATCCCAAAGAAAGCGCTTTTTAAAAAGTGCTGCTAAAGGGGGGACCTAAGAAAGCGCTTCTAAAAAGCGCTGCTAAAGGGGGGGGGGTCTAAGACAGCCCTATGAAAGCGCTTTCCTAAAGCGCTGCTGTAGGTCTAGTCTACGAGAGCGCTTTTTCCATAAAGCGCGGCTATATGGGGTACATAAGAAGATCTTTGAGAGCGCTTTTTAAAGTGCTACTAAAGCCATTAAAAAGCGCTGCTATAGGTTTAGTTAGAATTAATTTAAAATACCCACCAGAATTATAAGAAACAGAACAGTCTCGTATTTATTTCTTTCTTTTTCTCTGGCGAACACAGTTGCCCTATAAACCCATATTCAGTCACCGTCGTCGTCCAACCGTCGCCCTCCTCTGTTGCATTTCGCCGCCGTTCACCGTCCGTTTTCGATATCCTCTAGTCGTCTGCATTGCATTTCCGCCATTGTTACGGTATTTGAAGTTTTACTCTGGTTTTCTTTTTTACTTATATTTTCACCATTGTTGTTGTAATCTTTAAGACAAACTGAATGTGTTTTTATTATTTAAATGCAATCAAGTTAAGTTATTTTCTATAATCTTTAAGACAAACTGAATATGTTTTTATTATTTGTATGGATATCTACATGTTAAGTCTCTTTGTTGCATGTTATATATTTTGTATTTTAATCTACATGTTAAGTCTCTCTGTCATTGTTACGGATATTTTGTATGTTTTAGATTGACAAACAAGAGTTTATATTTTTTAAGAGAGTTTATATTTTGTATGTTTTAAGAGAGTTTATAAGAGAGTTTTTATAAACAGAGAGTTTTTTAAGAGAGTTTGTATGTCTTAACAGAGAGTTTATATGTTAAGTCTCTCTGTTGAATATGTTTTTAAGAGAGTTTATATTTTTTAAGAGAGTTTATATTTTGTATGTTTTAGATTGACAAACAAGAGTTTATATTTTGCATGTTCAATATAGTTTGAAAATTCCTATTTTTTAAGAGAGTAGCCAACATGAATATGGTTTTATATGATATGGTTTTATATGTTATTATGGTTTTATATGTTGATGGTTTTATATGTTGATATGTTAGTATGGATTTCTCAATGTTTATATGATATGTTATTATGGTTTTATATGTTTAGTTAGGATTTCTCAATGTTTAGTAAGGGTATCATTTTGGTTTAAGGATTATCTAGTATTTTTAATATGATTTGTTTTGGTGGATTATCTAGTGTTTTTGTTTTGGTTAATTATTAATATGATTTTAATAAAATTTATATTTTGTCTGCTATAGGGGTTACCTGTGAAGAGCAAAGTTGTGATCGTTTTAAAGCATCCTACTGTGTAGCATTCTTAGAAGTTAGTGATTTCTTTACATGTATTCTCTGTTTTGTTTAACTTTCATAGTTTAGTGTAGATTACTCAATTAGTATGGATAAAAAATGGATGTCTGGTAATCGATTGTCAAAAGAGTACGAGAATGGGGTATCAAAGTTCGTTAAGTTCGCTATTGAACACGCCAAAGACCCCAGTAGGATCACATGTCCTTACTTAGGATGTTGTTATGGGCGTCGAGTTGACGTCGTTCAGTTGGAATCTCATTTAATGAGACATGGAATTGATCAAAGTTACACATGTTGGACATTACATGGTTAGATAAGTAACGAGAATGTTGAACCCTGGAATAATACGACATGTGCTTCAAAGGACAATGGCAGGGATACATATGATTGTGATCGAGTCGAAGAGATTGCAGAAGCACTTAAAGAAGATCTTCAAGATTGTCCCAAGATGTTTGAGAGGTTGGTAAGCGATGCAGAGAAACCGTTGTATAAAGGTTGCACTACTTTCACAAGATTGTCCGCGGTATTAAAGTTGTACAATTTAAAGGCAGGTAATGGATGGTCGGATAAAAGTTTCACAGAGTTGTTAGCCCTACTTCAAGAGATGCTTCCGGAGGATAATGTTCTTCCCAATCAAACCTATGAAGCTAAAAAAATGTTATGCTCTATTGGCATGAGCTATGATAAGATACATGCTTGTCCAAATGGTTGCATTTTGTTTCGAAATGAATATGCATCATTAAACGAGTGTCCTAAATGCGGTGTATCTCGGTATAAGAAAAAAGTGTCACCAACAAAAGTATTATGGTATTTTCCTATAATTCAGAGATTCAGACGCATGTTTCGTAGTGAAACAGATGCAAAACACCTGACTTGGCATGCAGATGATAGAATTGTAGATGGGAAGTATCGACATCTGGAAAATTCACCACAGTGGATGAAAATTGATAATGATTATCCTGATTTTGGAGAAGAAGCTAGAAACCTTCGCTTGGCATTATCGACTGATGGAATGAATCTGCATGGTCTGCAAAGTATCTCACATTCCACCTGGCCTGTAATTATTATGATTTATAACCTACCTCCATGGCTATGTATGAAGCGTAAGTACATGATGTTATCTATGTTAATTTCTGGCCCTAAACAACCAGGGAATGACATAGACGTATACCTAACACCTTTAACCGAAGACCTAAAGAGTTTGTGGGAGAACGGTGTGGAGGTTTATGATGGATATAGGAAAGAAAGTTTTAATTTGAGGGCAATGTTGTTTGGCACAATTAATGATTTCCCAGCATACAGAAATCTATCGGGTTATAGCATTAAAGGTCAATGTGTGTGTCCTATCTGTGAAGAAAACACAGATTGGACGCGGTTGGAATTTGGTCAGAAGAATGTCTTTCTTGGTCATCGTAGATTCTTAAATTCTAATCATCACTATCGTGGGTGGAAAAAAGCATTCAATGGAAATTCAGAACAACATAAAGCTCCACCTACATTGACCGACGAACAAATTTTTGAAAAGGTGAAAGATATGAGTACTAAGTTTGGCAAGCCTTTTTCTCATACGCTTGTCACGCGTGGGTGGAAGAAGAGGTCAATTTTGTTTGAGTTTCCGTATTGGAAGTCGTTGTATGTAAGACATTTTCTTGATGTTATGCATATTGAAAAAAATGTATTTGAAAGTGTTATTGGTACGTTACTCAATATACAAGGAAAGTCTAAGGATGACCTTAAAGGAAGAAAGGACTTGGTAGCAATGGAAATAAGAAATGAATTAGGACCCTTGAAAAAAGTAAATCGCACATATCTACCACCTGTTGCTTATACTTTATATAGAAAGGAGAAAAAGATATTGTGTAAGTTTCTTAGTGAAGTTAAAGTTCCAGAAGGATACTCTTCAGATATTAGAAGACTTGTTTCTATGAAAGACCTCAAGTTAAAGAGTTTAAAGACACATGATTGCCATGTTATAATGGAACACTTTCTACCAATAGGTATACGTTCTATTTTTCCAGAAAAAGTGAGAGGCGCAATAACTAAATTGTGTTTTTTCTTTAGGTCAATCTGTAGTAAGGTGATAGATCCTGCGATCTTACCAACATTGCAAAGAGAAATAGTTATTACTTTGTGCGAGCTTGAAATGTATTTTCCTCCATCATTTTTTGACATAATGGTACATCTAGTTGTTCATCTTGTGAAAGAGACACAACTGTGTGGACCTGCCTATATGAGATGGATGTACCCTGTTGAACGTTATATGAAAATATTGAAAGGGTATGTGAAAAACCAAAGTCGACCAGAGGGATGTATTGTTGAACGATACATTGTTGAAGAAGCTATTGAGTTTTGTACTGAATATTTGTCCAACGTTCAATCCATTAGCCTCCCAAAATCTCATGTTGTTGAAAAAATAGTAGGTAAACAGTTAATTGGAAATAAAGTTGTGACAGTTTCAAGGGATGAACGGGAGCAAGTGCATTTGTATGTTCTTCATAATGACATTGAGGTTGAGCCGTATGTTGAAATGCACAAGGACGTTCTCCGAGGTTTAAATCTGAATAGAAATGAAAATTGGATAGTACGTGAGCACAGTCGAAGTTTTATAACATGGTTCAAGGAGCATATTTTTTCAAAGTTTTATTCTGATCCCGCTTCAATAACAGAAAGGTTGAGATGTTTAGCATATGATCCAAGTTTGCATGTGTTTTCTTATAGCGCATACGCAATTAATGGATACACATTTTATACCAAGGAACAAGATGATAAAAGTACAATGCAAAATAGTGGTGTTACCGTGCTTGCCGAAGCAATGCACATTTCCTCGTATTATGGGGTTATCGAGCGCATTTGGGTGTTTGATTATGAGAAGTTTCAGATTCCTATCTTTGGATGCAAGTGGGTTGAAAATAATAGTGGCATACTAATGGGTAAATCAGGTTTTTTGAAAGTGGATCTTAATAAGGTGGGGTACAAAGATGAGCCTTTTATTCTAGTCACGCAAGCTAAACTAGTGTTCTATGTCACTGATCCGACAAGTACGAAATAGTCTATAGTTCTTTTTTCCAACAAAGTAATCGATGATAACATTGGAGAAAAGGGGGATGTTGATGTTGAGAATGAATCTTATATTATAGATGATCCAGATGAGAATATTAGAGCAGACGAATCATATATTAGAAGTGATCATAACCAGGGAATTTGGATCAATCCATATGTCCGTGTTGTTAAGAGACAAGTAAACCCCGTTAAAACGAAAAAAAGAAAGAGATGTTAAAGGTACTTGTAACATATTATTTCTTATTTATATCATGCAATAAAATAACATATTATTTCTTATTTATACCATGTTTTTCTTATTTATACATTTCTTATGTATATATTTCTTATTTACACATTTGCATGTCATTCATTTGATACTTTGGTTTTTCTGAATTACAGGTATATATATTATGGCCAGCAACGAGGAAACATCACATGATGGAAAACAAACAACAAAAGACGTGGAAGATGAAATTAAAAGAGGCATAACGATTATGAAAAAAATCATCCGTGCGAGAGATAAAGGAGTAAAGTATGATGTCCATTGGAATGAAAGAGATCAGTTAGTTGAGTCTAACGGTGTGTTGCTAACAAGTTACATCGGAGCACTTGTACATTCGCAAGTTCCGATTACCTGCGATAATTGGAGAATTATTTCATTACAACCGACTAAAGATAAAATTTGGAGCGAGA
Organism: Lathyrus sativus; assembly: GCA_963859935.3. Taxonomy (NCBI): domain Eukaryota; kingdom Viridiplantae; phylum Streptophyta; class Magnoliopsida; order Fabales; family Fabaceae; genus Lathyrus; species Lathyrus sativus. Next base: position 453,486,298 of record OZ012736.1, on the reverse strand, counting down.
TTCAGGTATGATATTTGATTATTTTTAATTATGTTGATATTTACGTTCCATACATCAGGTACTTCGATCCATTTTAATTAAATAATTGAACATTTTAAAATTTGCTCGTTTAACTGAATATTCTAATGTTGATTATGTTTTTTTAGGTTCTTGTATGACAAGTTGTTGGTCCCGAATGATTTGACTTCAGTATTCGCATTCTTATCTGCTGGCTGTGTCAACTCACGGACAATAGACCAGACACCAGATACAGTCAAAGAGTACACAGTGCAGAGATTTATGGGCGCGACTACAGAGAAGTTGTTCTTGTTGCCATATAATACTGGCCATGGGTTAGATTTTATTCTAAATTCATTTATTATAATTGTTCGATTTTTGCCTTTCTATATAACATTTCCGTCTAAACTGTTGTCTTATTTTATAGTGGACATTGGCTGTTGGTCGCGATTAATCCGAGGAAAGAAATAGTGTATTATATAGATTCATTGGATGGCGATACAACAAAATATGAAAATCTGAGGAACATGGTCGATACGTAAGTGATGAGATATAATGTTCTGAATAATTATATATCTTTATTTATTATGTGAAATTGTTCTAAATATGCATTTATATTATGTTAGAGTTATACAAATATTCAAAGTACAAAGAGATGCAACGGTGCCAAAAAGCAAGGCTAACAACATCAACTGGATCAGAGTGGAGGTATATTTTTCCATGTTTGACTGTTATAGTGGTTCTACTTGATAAAACTATTTAAACTATATATCCTGATAAATATTCATTTGTTTTCTCCATTTACAGTGTCCTCGTCAGCGCAATGGGATTCTGCGGATATTTTGTATTGCGCTTTATGAAGGAAATTATTCTTTCTGGTCAAATAGAGGTTCCAATCATGGTATGGATCAATTCATTATATAAGTTATATGATTCATTTTGATAATTATCTAATATTTCATCTGAGTAATTAGTTTTAAAATTAAATCTTGCATGTTGTGTTATATTATGTAGTATTTTGATGAATTCAAGTGCGCTACTTACACGAAAGCAAGATTGGAAGAAATTAAAGAGGAATGGTGTCAATTTATTCTTGAGTTGAGAATTGTATAAAGTTATCGGATTGGAAGAATTGTAATTATATGTAAATTGACTGTATTTGTGATGTTGTAGTTCTGAGGATCGGATTTTGTTGTAACATATTTAAGCAGGTTTATGTGTATTAAAATGATTATGGGCAAAGTGATGAGTTACAATGTATACTTAAAGGCCAAAGTTTTGAATTGTATATATAAGGCCAAAGTTTTGAATTGTATATTTAAGGCCAAAGTTTTGAATTGTATATATAAGGCCAAAGTGTTGAAATAAAGGCCTGGATTATAAGCAGGTTTGTGTAATATAAGCAGGTTGTTGGTAAGTATACAAAACAGGGTGAATATTTAAAAAAAAATTAAAAATTTGGGACATTAGACAGCGCTTTTACAAAAAAGCGCTGCTAAAGGTTACAAACATAGCGCTACAAAAGCGCTGCTAAAGGTGGGGTCTAAGACAGCGCTTTGTGAAAGCGCTGCTAAAAGTGCTGCTGAAGGGAGCCTTTAACAGCGCTTTTTCCATAAAAAAAGCGCTGCCTTTACCTTTAGCAGCGCCACTTTTGGCAGCGCTTTTAAGCGCTGCTAAAGGCCAAAAAAAGCGCTGCTAAAGGTCTTTTTTGGCATAGTGGCTGCTAAGCCCATATGAATTTCACCTAGTCCTATACACACATATGTTTTCTCATACACCATTCCTTTTTGTTATTAATCATTTTTTTTAAAATTATTTTGCTAATGAGTTTGGTTAATTATGTCTATTAATTATTTTGTTAATCATTTTGTAAATCTTTTTTGTTAATGATCTTGTTATGTATTTTTATTAGATTTTTTTTGCTGATTATCTCTATTAGTTGTTTTGTTAAATTCTTTGTTAGATTTTTGTTAGATATTTTGTTATATTTTGCTTCAATTTATTTCTTGATTTATTCTTTCATTTCTACCTTGATCTGCATCTTCGATTTTCATTTCGAATCTTTGGTCGATGAAGTTTAAACATCATGAATGTTGATTATTGAGGTTGTTTAATCTTCATGATTTCAAATCTATAATGAATGATCATTGAGATCATTTTCTATACTTTGCGATCGTGATAGGTTACCCTCAATTAATCGATGAAAGTTTGTGATTAAGATGAGACCGTTCGCTTTTTTTTCTTCGTGTGGCACGATTTCACTATCGCGTTTTAGCTCAAATAGCATAGCTTGTGCGACCTCCTATAGTATGATTTTCGTCATTGATCGTGCTATGATGGTTTAGCACTAAATTCGACCCGATTCATCCAAATAAATGACAATTAACGATTAATCACTAACAACTAACTTTAATTTCCGTCAATATACTCTTGCTTTATTTTTCCATCAATATATCTTGATCTTATTACCTTATTGTTCATATTATTATTGATATTATCTTGATCATATTATTCATATTATTCATATTCATATCATGTTCATCGTATTCATATCTTGTTCACATAACCTTTTCTTGTTCACACTATTCAAAAACACACTAAAAATATCGAAACATTAAAACAATCAATTGGTAGACTGGGGTAAATTTTTTGAGCAATAGAACTTGGACTTTGTATAGAAACCCTAGCATGGAGATTTTTGTCTGAACTCTTGTTCGTGGCTTAGTTTAAGACACCTCGCACACACACGACTTTCTCTTAGGCTACCTGACAATGATCCCATTTATTTCATGCAATCCCGTGTAACTTACATGTACCCTGTTCCCATTCCAATGTACGCACTTTACTCATTTTTTTTAATTGTGGTTTGTTCACTAGGAGCACCCCTAGGGACTAGCATAGACTAAACTATTTTCAAACTAATTCTCGATTCTTCGTCGAGCCTTTTTCAAAACACCCTCATAAGTCGATTACTCTTTAGCATTCGCCATCAACCTAGTGCACATACTCATACATCTCATCATAGTTTCGTTATTAGGAGCACCCCTAGGGACTAGGATCGATTCACACCTTTTTCGCAAACCCTTCATTCAACGTCAAGTGGAATTTTCAAATCAATTTTTAAACCGAGTGTCTTTTGCCTCGCAATCAACTTCTTCGCACGCAAATACAATCAAACCCTTGATCCAATATCAAGTGGATTTTCACAATTAAACTTTAAAATGATTAACAACTATCGAAACTCTTTTCAAGGTGAAAAAGAGGGGGATTGAGCCTTTGATCTCTCTTCAATTGTTTGGGTGCGAGTTCTCTTACTCGTGTGTGAGCAATTGACGCCTCTAAAAACACTTCCAACTCAATAACATTCAAACTATCTTTCAACCATTCATCATTTAAAACACTTTTCAAACACAACATATTTTCAAGATGAAAAAGAGAGAGAGTTAAGCCTTTGACTCACTCTCTCGATTACTTGGGCCCGATGAGCCTTTATTAAGCTTTGAGTAATCTTTATTCTAAACCAAACTTCAACATGTTAACTCCTTCTTTTTGTGGTCGTACCCATGAACTACAAACACTCTCATTCTTTATTCATTCGAATGTAAGATACGTAGACACAAGATTGTGATGATCTTGGCAAGCATATTTCCATCTTTTTCCGTCATTCCGCGTCATACTTCCATATTTTTCCGTTATTCCGTGTCACACTTCCATCTTTTTCCTTCATTTCGCGTCTATCCTCTAATCTTTCTCGTACTCGAACTACGAGCGCTCTGATTCCTCATTCTCGTCCGAATGAGCATACGTAGGCACAAGGGCCCCAATCCTTGGTGAGCACCCTATCCTAAAACCACCCATTTCCCCTTAGCATCGATCTTTTTTTATCGTACTATTTCACATTTATCATTGAGAAGAAAATAAACAAGCTTAGATAACGTGCATTACAATTCGAGTTAAGAGGTTCCCGTTGAGTACAACGGATGTGAGGGGTGCTAATACCTTCCCTTTGTGTAACCGACTCCCAAACCCAGAATGTGGTTGCGAAGACCATGTTCTCATCTATTTAAAGGTTTTCTCAGTATTTTTATTTCCCTCTTTTGGGATAAATAAAGTTCAAGGGCGACTCTGTCGAGCCGTTTTCTGCGCCTTTTGCGCGAGGGTCGTATTTCTCGATTATGTATTTTTTTCGAGGTGCAACAGTAATGATGAAATTGTTTTAAATATATGATAGCTGAGATGCAACATATAATTCCTTTTATAGAAAAAAGATTTCAAATAAGCTTTCAACGATGTTAACCATATCAAGAAACATCTCAATGTCTCTAAATCAAGCTTTTCAACAACTCTCTTGTGCAAACTCTTCGACTACTCTTTTATTTATCTCTATATAAGGAGCTAAAGACTTGAAGAAAAATAATGAGTCGTTGATATTCAAAGATATGCTACTCTGTCAAACAAAAAACACAAGTTTAACTTGGAATTTCTTAACACTTGTATATTCTAGAAATTCTTAAGTCTCAAAAAGTCTTTCTGTGTTGTATTTTGTCTACACCTATGATTGTATATCAAGTGTAGTTTTTTCATAATCACTTAATTGTAAGTTAGAACTTAAGATGTCTCTTGCTAAGTGTTTGAGCAATTGTAATATGTTTTTGTTATAGTGAAAATCCCTTGAAGTGGCAAGGACCTGAATTACTCTTGATTTGTGGGAGGAACCAAGATAACTGATTGTGTCTCTTTTGCTTTCATTTATGCCTTTTAATTGCTTTAATTCGCTGCTAAACACTTTACTCTGATTTGGATTCTAGACCTTGTGTTCAAAATCTGATAAGAGATTTTTAGAAAAGAAAAGAAAGCTAACACAATTCAAACCCCCTTCTTGTATTTTTCTCACCTTCAAACATTCTAAAACACTTTTTCTACCTTCAAAATGATTAAGTGATTAAAAATATATCCAAACTTTTTAAAAATAATTTAATCGATTAGAAAGATGAGCTAATCGATTGGCAAAACTTGATCAATCCAATCGATTAAAGCACTTATATAATTGATTAAAATGATGATAATTGATTGTATAATCAACAAAGATATCACATTAATTTCTTGCAATAACTCTATATCCAAAATTTCCTATTTGGGCTTTACAAATGATAATATTTGAATAATTTAATCGGTTAGAGCATTTTTCTAATCAATTGGAAATTTAATTCATCCCATGGATCATATCCATTCTTGGATTTTCCAACTACTATATAAGGGAGGGTCCCCCTCACTTCAAACCACACTGATTCCCAATATTTTCATATTTCTTTGGAATTTATCTCTTTCTCTCATTTTGGAAAATATTTTCTATTCACTTCTAATTGCCTTAGTGCTACTGAGTGACTTCTCACTTGTGAGGAAGATAATTTTGTATGTGGTCGTGTTTGTTGTTTATATTTTTAAGGGTGTGATACCTTTAAGAGATTGAGTTTGGTTCTTGAGATTAACCATAAATATCTGTTATTGGTTTATTGAGCTTTATCGAAAAAGATTTGTTTTGGTTATTGAGATTAGTCATAAATCTCTAAAAGGTTCGATAACATGGCATGGATAAAAATTTTCATTGGACTGCAGATAAGTTTATATTAAAGGTATGTGGGTATAACCTTGAAAAGCTCAAAGTTATAGATAAACTCTAAAAAATACCGCTTGGGGACAAGACTAGGCCAATGTTTAGTCAAACTTGTATAACTTTCTGGTGCAATCTTTCTAGCCTTATCCTTTTACTTATTCGTAATTTACTTTGATTATTTATTTTTCCACTGTAATTACTTACATAAAACTACTAATACGATCTTAAACGAGAAAATGTTAAACTTAATCACAAATTTGAATACTATAATTCACTCATTTCTCTTGTGTCTACAGTCACTTGTCCAACATATACCTTGGTTGAACATTTTATCCACTTAGGAATTGTTTGTTTGGGTTCGAAGCTAAACCCTTAAAAAGCTTAAGTTTGGGATTTGTGTGATCAAGTCTCTTGTTTAGGTTCGAGATTACCCTGTGGTAAAATCGCATAGGTTTTTGGTTACCCTGTGATAAATACAAAGTTTAGGTCAAAGATTATCCTGGTGTTAAAACCTTGTTTCGGTTTGAGATCAGCTTGGTGGTAAAATTTCACAGGTTATTGGTTAGCCTGGTATAAAACTGAGATTTAGGTTTCAGACCTCATCCTGGTGTTAAAAGCTCCTAAAGTTTGTTTGAAACTTGAATACTAACCACTCCAAGATTCTTATGGAAAGGAGACTAACTGCTTCGATCCCCCATTTAGAAGGAAGGCTCGCCTCTTCTATCTCATGTTTACTATTTGGTTGGAAGTTAGCCACAAACTTCATTTCTTCCTGTATAAGAGGGTTTTAGAGTCCAACCTACTAAAAGATCTTAATTTTATTGGATACTCTCAAGATCAATTCTTGGGGACATGACTCATTGATTCAAACACAATAGATAAGGACTGATATAACGCTACTGTGAGTGTGTGAATGATGCAGGAGATAAATTTCTTCATTTTCTTCTCTTTACTTGGACTGAAGGGAGATCCCTTTTTCTATTTTTAATAATATTATCTCTTATTTTTACTTCTCATATTTTCTTATAAATGTAACTTTCTAAAGTTATATTAAAGTCTCATATTCTTGAGTTGGATTGTATCGGAGCTGCTGGGTGGAATTGGGCAATATGGTTCCATCTAACATTTGATATGAGATATAAGCTTATAATTACATACATATTATTAAATTACTTAGTTAGTTATTATACTCCATTTCAGTGAATCTCAATTTTATCTAGGTTTTTTCCTCGGGAGGAACTCTTGAATAGGATCATGAATCTCAAGTACTCTCATATTGTAAACAATGACTAGGTATAAAATGGTTGTGTTTTGCATGATTGCAAAAACTTATTTATTTACCAGCAAAATTCAATGAATTGATTTTTCTTTCTTGCAGGGGTAGTTGGCTAAGGATTCTCTCAATTTTTTATATTTCTTTCCATTTCTTCAAAAAACTAAAAGTTACAAATGCACGTGTTTATTAGTGATGATATTAATTACACATTTATACATTTATAAACCATAGTTATGGACACATCTAGTTTGTTTGAGAAATGGAGATGATCCTTGCTTGGGTAGTTAGATCATGTATGTATCTTATAGAATGACATCATGTGTTCTTAGTTTACAATTTTTCTAAACAAATGATGGAATTAATCACATCTATTATGCTCTAAAATTTCTGATTTGTCTTATAAAATATAGTCTTAGCTATAGACTTATCAATGATTTTAATATATTTAGAGTGAGGTAGAGCCTCAATCAGAATGCCCCTAACTCTATGATATTTTTCTGTAAATTTTCTTTTAGGTTGGTGTAAGAGTTTGTCTATCTTTCACCAACCCAACTCCATCAACAGTCAGGTCAATGCCCTCCTCAAGTATGTACCATAACTCATCATCAAGGCCAATGATGTAAGTATACATTTTAATTTTCCACAACTCAAACTGAGTGGAATCACCATTTAATGATGGTGGTTTAGCATAATAATTACTTTTCTTAACAACATTATAGTCATTGGAAACGGTAAGACTAGACATGATATTGAAGTATATTTCTCAAGATTGATTTAATGTACCACAGTTAAGTGTTAATGCACAGATCATGCTCTGATGCCAAATGAAGGTGAGAAAAATACACAAGAAAGAGGGTTGAATTGTGTGCTTAAAAATCGTTTCGCTTCTGAACTCAGAAGTTCAGAGTCTGTTAATAAAATGTATAGTAGCGAAAAATAAAGTTCAGAAGTAAATACAATCGACACAAAAATGATCCTGGTTCCTCTCCAAATATGAGAGTAGTCAATTTCCATTGCCTCAACAAGAGCTTTTCACTATAACCAAATAGATTATAAATGCTTAAGCCGCTGCTCAAGACTTTCTGCTTAAACCCTTTAGTTCGATACTTCCTGCTTAAACCCTCTAGTTCAAGACTTCCTTGCTCAATCAACCCTGAATGAGACTTTCTGCTTAAACCCTTGGTTTAAGACTTCCTTACTCAAGCACACAGACGAAAGATTTCTTCTACTTTAAATAAATAATTTAGTAGACAATATAACTATTATACTTTGATACATAATCAGAAGTATAACAGTTGTGCAACAATCACAAAGGTCTTCAACCTTTCTAAGATTTCTAAGATAAATCTAAGATAAGAAAATCATAAGATCTTATGTTATAATAGTTACAAAAACAACTCAGAGTTATGTTAAGATCTTTCTATATGTTGTGATATTGTAACCTTCCTTTGAGTCTTAAACTTCCTTTTATAGAGAAAGAAAAAGAGTCGTTGGAGGTTTGATTAACAACAACCTTAGTGAAGAAGTATGCCAAGGTATCAACCAAAAGGCAGTACAAACTGAAAAGACAAGTCTTCTTTGGTATAGTGCATAAATCAACTGCTCTCCACGTCTATCAGAAACTAAAATGTCATCAGAAGCTTGATCATGAGTCCATAGTCTAATGCCTTTAAAGTTTGATGAATATATTTAGATTATGATAAGCAAGAACCTGATTATAGCTTCTTCACTTATGCTTTCAACATGATTAATGATGAATTCTTTAGTTTATGATTCTGCACACTTGAACATATGATAGGAAAGTTTATTGTTCTTTCAATACTTTGTTATTATCAAAACCTTTTAAGGGTGTGAACAAATATTCTCCATCACTTTGACTCTCTTTAGTATTGGAAACAAAGATTATACCTTTGTTATTATTTTATAAACTTTCATTGATGGATATCTTAAAGATTTGTAGGGAACCAATGAGTTCATAAACCTTAATACTGCTCAAGTCTTGAGCTTCTTCAAATGTAGTCACTTTCATATCAAACTTCTTAGGCAATGATCTGGGAATTTTTATAGCCATCTTTTCACATAAGGCAGAGGAAATGTTGGCAATATCACGTAATTTAAAGTAAATTTCATAGATAGATTCTTCTTCATTCATCGCCAAGTTCTCAAACTTAGTTGTAAGGAACTTCATCCTTAACATACGAACTTGGAAGTGCCTTAATGTGCAATTTTGAGAATCTCACGTGCTTCTTTGGCTTATGAACATGTGTTAATCAATCTGAACATGTTCTTGTCTATATTATTAAAGATAACATTCAAAGCCTTGGAGTTTCCAAGAGCTTCCTCATCTTCAGCACCAATCCATTCAACTTTTGGTTTTAAGCTAGTAGTTCCATCTTCAGAAGTAACCACTGGATGTTTCCACATTTTTATTACAACTTTTCATGCTTTGTTGCCCATGGATTTGAGAAAAACCACCATCATAGTCTTCCAATAATCATAATTAGTGTTATCCAAAACATGTGGTTCATTGACTAATTCTCCATCTTTAATCATCTCCATTTGAGCAACATTTATCTTCCATGGAGCTTATCCAACAGGCTAGGGTGCCTGCTCTGATTCCAATTGAAATTATGTTCCTCAGGGGACAGTAGAATCATCATAAATAACACAAATTCAATTGTACAAGGTAATGAAATAGAAAAGTAATAAAGAACACAACAATTGGTAACCCAATTTGATGCAAAATCACCTACGTATGGAGGGTTAGATTCCTACCAAAGAAAGGATATTCACTATTATTAGTTTTATAGATTTAATCTTACAAGCAACAACAAAACCTATGGTTTTCAATGTCTATTCCTAACACTACACAATGACTTTGTATTTGATTTTCCCTCTAAATATTAAAACCCTGTCACTTTCTATCAATCACTAAACCCTAGTGATTAGTGTTTAGCCTAATTATTCATGTTGAATATTATAACTCAACTAGACAGACCTTATATGCCAAGTTACTGAAATATAAAGGTGTACATAAAGTAATAACAGGGACTCTAAACCATAGCACTATAAATCTTCAATGAATATTGCTTGCTTTCCTATGAGGTCTTGAGCTTCTTACATAGCAAAAGTATTATGGGCTTTTCTCCTTGTGGACCTGCATTTTTTTTCGTCCATAACCTTTGCACAATAAGTTGGATGTTATTTGCTACATAAATATCTCTAACAAAAAGATATGATTTGGTTTAATTCAAATTCAAATTTAAATCACATTTAAACTCAATTTGATATTCAAAGTTGTCCAACAAATTATAAAATCATATTGCTTAATCAAAGCAATAAAATCTAATGGAATCTTCAATAAAAGATTCGTCCAAAATGCAACAATCTAGCATATTGAGTAAGCACAGATGTTGTACCCACATGTTATGACATAACATCCAACATGTGTCCTTTATGCACAAGAAAATCATCTTGAAGCATTTTGGTAAACTTGAATATTTTTCCATGATGTTGTTTTGCAAAATGCAGTCAATCTAAAAGGAACAACATATACCTTGGTTGAACATTTTATCCACCTATGGATCGTTTATTTGAGTTCGAAGCTAAACCCTTAAAAATCTTAGGTTTGGGATTTGTGTGGCCAAGTCTCTTCTTTAGGTTCGAGATCAACTCATGGTAAATTCTCATAGGTTTTTGGTTAGCCTGTAATAAAAACCAAGTTTAGGTTAAAGCTTAGCCCGATGTTAAAAGATTGTTTTAATTTGAGGTCAGTCTGGTGGTAAAATCTCACAGGTTATTGGTTAGCCCAGTATAAAACCAGAGTTTAGGTTCGAGAGCTTATCCCAATGTTAAAAACTCCTAAAGTTTGTTTGAAGTTTAAATACTAACTGCTCCAAGATTCTCGTAGAAAGGAGATTAATCGCTTCAATTTGCCATTTGGAAGGAAGACTCACCTATTCTCTCTCTTGTTTACTGTATTGCTGGAGGTTAGCCAAAAACTTTATTTCTTCTTATATATGAGGGTTCGAGAGTCTAACCTACTAAAAGATCTTAATTTTATTAGATACTCTCAAGATCAATTCTTGGGGACATGACTAAGTCGATTTTGATTGAACCTATATAATTCTTGATGTTCCTTTCTTCCCTTAACTCTTCAAATTTCCACATTTTATCTTCTACAGTTTATTTTCCACTACATAACCCTAGAACTTTTCTAAAAATGTTTTCTAACTCTTATTTTAATCCTAAAAATTTTTCAAATCCAAGGTTTCCTGGAACACGCAATTCACCTCCCTTTTAGGCGGGAAGTCACGTGTCCAACAATAAGGCACAAGGTAGACCCATATACCATCGAAGGGCATCAGCCATGAAGGTTCCAAACACTAGTTTGCACTTTAGGGAGTTAGGTGCCCCAATTATGGTTATTTGTGTATTTCTCGAGGTGACGTGCTCATGGGGATCACTGCGCCCATCAAACTTGGAAAGAGATGGGGTTTGAATCCCTTAGGGGCTTGTGCATCCCATATCTCTTATGAGAGTGGATAGGGATCAGCCACTCCCATCTCTTCTAGGGGATTGGACTTTTGTTGGCGAAGTCTGATGTTGTGGATATTATCCTTCAATTTCTGATTTTGACTACATAGTTCTTCCATGGCAACACACATCTTTGCCAGGGCGTAGGGATCATCGCTACCACTAGTATCCTCCGGCATAAGGGATAAAACCTTTCTGTTACCCATGGCTAAAAAATGCGAGGTATAGAACTGTAGGGTGACAGTGAGTATGGTTATTATGATGAAAAAAGTGTGGTTCATATTAGCTTTACCGGAGTCCCACGATGAGCACTACTTTATTGGTAAAAAAAGTACAGGTGAGCACTCATAGGCCTTATTTGTGGTGGCTAAGGCTTGCCCACAATGACTAGAAGTCCTGTGTGGTGGTTTTATGGTGGTTTAGAATACTTACTCATGTGAGGTGAGAGGTTTTGTATCTCAATTTGGTGCTTAGGTATAAGAGTATGAGTTAAGAGTTAACCCTTTCTCCCGTTGAGGGATAAGTATATACAAAGGCCTTTTGGGCCTAGGGTTTGGGAAATCATTAGAGTCAATAACTGCTCCCCTGTGACTGGGGGAGAGTACTGGCTACATATTTCCCAAAGAATCATGGTATGTCTCATTCTCATATAACTAATGAGGAATAACGACACCATACACATCATCATGTCCTAATGGCGAGCCCCCATATTTTGTGCGGATGTTGCTCACTGTAACACCATAAACCCCAACATATGATTTTCTCAACATAACATCTTTCTCAAAATATAATCGTAGCAAAATTAAAAAATTAAAAACATCTTCAATTGTTTCATAAAATAAAACTCAACTTTATTAAAATCATAAGTCAAATAAACTCAACAGCTCACATAAAACATCACCAAATAATCCCAACCCAAGTTTTACACTATCATATCGACTCGCAGAAACTAAACAACGCAAAAATAATAAACGAAGAAGGCCAACTACGTCATCCTCCAACATAAGCAAGATTTAATTCTCCTCGGGCTCTACCTGAGTATTTGCACCATAGGCATATAGAATAACATAGGAAACAAACATGGGATGAGAATTCACATATGTTAATGGTGTATAAACAACAAGGATGTAATAGTTAGCACAACTAATCAATTACACATTCCATTCACAAAAACGATCACTCACAAATGAAATTTATGTATGCAATATACTCATCTCTACTCTAATGCATGTGGTACCATCCTACAACACTGGACCGAAGTCCTACAACATCGGATATTAGAATTATGTTACTGAGGGATCCTCAACACTGGACCAAAATCATACAACACTAGACCGAAGTCTTAAGCTAATCTCCGATATACATGATTCATGATACTACAAACAAATGCAAACAATCTCCATCCGAACATCATACTTCCATGATCAATTATCAATCACAACACTGGACCGAAGTCTTTCAACACTAGACCGAAGTCCTATAACACTATTGTCGCGGTGAAATTTGGATACCAAACTATTGATTAGTTTGAATCTTTAATTCATTTTGCAACCGAACTTTGATTTGTCCAAAGGAAGGGATAAAGATCGAAATTCCCACAATGCAATGCAAATGCAAGGTTTAGAGAGTTATAGGTTCGGGGGTTGGTTAAACTTAGGGAAGGTACTAGCATCCTAAGTTTCTGTAGTACTCTACAAGAACCTCTTGTTTTATGTTTGTTTATTGCTATGTGTTATATCTGCTTAAAGGATGAAAGACCTAGTGGTTTATTTCTAAGTATACTCGATAAGATATCGCATCTTATGCCTACATATCCTTACGGGAGTGGAATCAGAGTACTTGTAGTTCCCCTAAAGGGTTAGAGGAGCTCTTTGACTGTGGTCAAAGTTCCTACGGGTTTAGGGTAGTTGTTTTGATTGGGTTTAGGAGAAGAGATGAGTCTTCATGTTAAGGGAGATGCAACCACCACAAGTGTAAAGGGGGTTGTAGGAAAATAGTCTTTGCATCGTCTTAAGAAAAGGGCTTAAGTACTCGGATTGTTTGACGAGTATGCCTTTATCACTCTTAAGGCAAAGTTCCTACATGTTTGATTGTATTGTTGTGGGGGTGGAGATTATATCTCACTTAAGATGATTAACATCTGTTCTCTATTGTGTTTGAAAAGTTGTATTGTTGATTGTTTGTTTGTCTAAGTTGTAAAGATTAAGACAAGGTCCTTCCTATGGGGTAGGTCCTAAACTTAAATGACCAACTTGAATGGAATCAAGGATCGAAGGGAATATGATGCAAATGATGTGCAACTACACACAACGTTGAATTATGTGTAGGTTTTTCCTTTGGACGGAATGCGATGCGATAAGAGTAAGTATGATAATGTAAATTGCAGTAAATAAATTGCGGAAATGTAAACCATACATATACGCATGAAAGCGCTGAAGTGTAGGTGAATGTGTCGTGAAGTGCACGATTGAATGAATATATTTTGCGATGTGAGTTGATTTTAATGGCGATGTTGATTTAAGTTGAATTACTTAGTTTAAGAAAAGAGTTGCATTATTTGATTTAAGAAAGTGTTGACTTATTTTTTTTAAAAAGGGTGTATTGTAATTTTTGTAAAAAAAGTTATATTAGTTATTGAGTTAATTTGCAAGAAAACGTATTCTTTTAGTGAAAAAAGGTTATATCAATTGTATTAATAAAAGGTTTTATTATTAAAGATATCTTAGCCGTTAATACAAATTAGATCATTTAGAGAAAAGTTTTAAAAGTATAATAGGATAATTACTTGTTTACAAAAAGATTTATTTAGAATATGAGGAAAGAGGATTATTAATTGGATTGCTAAAATATGTAAATTAATAATTAATAAAGATTGAGAGTTGATTATAAAATATTGGTTTTTTAGTTATTATTAAATAGATTTTAAATAAATAAGAGTTGGATAATAAAAAAAAATGAAGTAGAGATTTTTTTATTAAAAAAGAGTAAATTAAATGTTATAAAAGGGTTATTGAGATTAAGGATTAATAAAAAAGGGTTAATTTAAAAAGAAAAAACAGTTGACTAAAGTTACTGGTTAATTAATTAAATTAAGTATTAATAAAATAAATTGAGTAATTAAAATTGGTTAAGACTTAAGATGATTATTAGGTGAGATTAATCGACAGTTTAAAGGAGTGATTAAGGGTAAGGTCAGTGTAATTAGTGGTGTGTGTGTGAATAATTACGTTACAAATAAAAATTAACAAAATAAACAACGAAACCCTAAATTCCCGAAATCACCCCCAATCCCTGCTTCGTCTTCTCCTTCTGAACGTCCTTTCTCTTCTCCTTCGGTCGCCATTTCCCCTTCCCTTTCGTTCTCTTTTTTTTTAAAACCTGAAACACAGCAAAGCAATCAATAGATTCGATGGTATTTTGCGAGAGTGAAACTTTACCGAAGGTATGTGACGGAGGAATTTGGAAGCGAGAGCGGCGGTCGTTGGCGCGGCGATGTCTTTGAAGGAGTTTGATGATGGCAGTGGCCTCCGACGGTGTTCAAATGGTAGCGGCGGAGCTTACGAAAGGATAAGTGTTTTCTCTTTCTTTTGTGAACTTTGGTTTTTTCTTTGTAGGTTAGGTTTTTCAAATTGGGGTCTCCGTCCTTTTTTTATTGTGTCTATCCTCCTCTTTATATAGACTTTCATTCGAGATTTGGTGTGAGGATCTGATTGAAGTAAGTTTTGAATGCTGATTGATTATAGATTTAAGGTTTCCTATTTGATTCAGACAGGATTTGAAACAATTTCCTATTTCGTCCAATCCCGTTAAACGTCTTGTTAAAGAAGATTTCAATGCATCAATCTCGTTTAATGAGTTGCCCGTCCAGGTTCAATGCTTGGGGATTTGGATGGGATATTCTGAATCTTCTTGGATGATTCTTCGGATGATTTTGCTAACTTGTATCTTGATGTTTGATAGGTGTAGATAACGGTTTGATTTGGGCCAAGAGATGGATTAGAAGCCCAAAGTGACTATGGCAGTAGAGCTGGTGCAAAGGGTTGGTGAGTCCAAAATCAATCCTTGGTGACAAGCCCTGAGTATGTGAACTTTTTCACATTGAAGTCAAAGGTTTCTAACTCTGTCCCTTTGGTTTTGTTTAATTTGGCGCGTATCTGAACATCTTTCTTCTCTTGCAGGTTCCTTGATTTTTAACGACGCCTTGAAGAGATGGAATCACACTCAACATATCTGGTGACGTTTGCTTACGAGATTTTATCATGTTCAGGTATACCATCCTTACTAGTGCTAAACTTTATTGCGCATTCTAGGCCCTGGGACACGGCAGTCATATCACATGAAACAAGTCCAACAGTCTTGAATGATTCAACTAGGGGCAGGTATGGATGCTGCAGTGTCGTATTCATGTTACCAATTCTGTATTTAAGATTATGAACTTAGCGTAGAGACCTCGATTTGAAGTTCAAGATAAACATTCTGCAGTTTAAACATTGGTGTTTTATTTGATTCCTAAGGGCCCCTTTTCCATCTGTGCAAGCATTATTCCTCCTGCTCATCCTTTTGGACTTGATTGGTTTCCAAGTGCTGAAGTATTGTTCTTCAATGAATACCTGATGAGTTGATGATTGCCTTTGCGACTCCTTTTCTTTGCGTTGTTGTTGCAGGCTTTGGGTTTGGCAAGGACTACATGAGACCCAATCCGTGCCAAAAGATGGAAGCCAACAAGTGACTTAGAAAAGGGGGTGCCGACCCAAAGTCATTGTCGCGATGTTTCATGTTTGTGTTCATCTGTAACAGAAAAAGCATAAATGATGTAGCAACTCTCCATATTCAAATTCAACGAGGTAGTTCACCCTTTGCGGCTATGGTGCAACAACTTTCGATGTTCAATAATGAGACTGTGTTTATGAGGTCTCTAATTCTTCTCATTAACGGTAGTATGCAGACTCTGTAGCAACTCTTGTGATCTAGTAAGGGTAGAACCTCGTGGTGTAACTGAAGCTTCAAGATTTGTATGCTTCCTCTGTCGATGCTTGGTAAACGCTTCCACTTCTATGTTTTACGTTAGCGTCACGTAGTACATAATCAGGTGGTTTCTCTTTTCAAACTATTAAGTTCTGAAGTCCTAGGGAATAATGGTAATCCTTTAAAATAACTCATTTGATAAGCTCATACAGGTTTGTGTCCAGCAGTTCAAAGCATATGTACAGATGTCACTAATATACAAACAATGTGATGCTTATTCGTAGGATCAAATTTCTTATTTGGCGTTGTTAAAATAACTACTTTAATCAGCTCTTGTTGACAGTATGCAGGTTGATTTCTAATTATCTTCACAACAACAAAATTGTCTGATAAAATATTAGCTTTTTAAGTTCAGCTCATACATCACCGGTACACGAGATATTCCTCTTTTCTTCCACGTGTTAATATTGTTAAACTCTTTCATTTTGTTTACTTATCATAATTTTCAGGAATACCAAGGCATCTTGCTATAGTAGAATGCACATGCTCAGGCTTTTGACTCGATGAGTAAACAGTTATGGAATTGTCTTTGTCTGGTACAACAAGTTTAGTCTTGGCAGAAAGAATTTTGTGATCTGCTTCTGCCAATCCTTTTGACATATTGCCAATTGATATTTTGGATATAAAAATGGAAGAGCAGCGACTTCAACACATAGGATAGGTTGTTCAATACGGTATTCAACATAAGCCAAGTTTGCATCCAGACCTGCAAGTCTTTGAGTATCTGCAACCACGAATGCAACCTTTGCACTTCTAAAAGACGAACTCGTATGGAGCGGCATAACTGATAATGAACCGTGAAGATTGCGTGCTTTGGAACAAAAACGTGTTTTGTAGCGGACTATCACGATCCTGATCTTCTTGTTTCGCCATTGTCAAGATGTCCATCAGGTGGTACCTTTAGGCTTGGCATCACTCCCCTCTGAGAAAGCAGGAAAAACACGGTACGACCTCTTTCTTCTCCTCTAAATCTCGGTGTGCTCAAATTATTTCAGTAATATCAATTGGTTTCTTCTTCTTAGACTCGTTTTATAACGCTAATCTTGTCTAAAACTGCAGGTAGGCTGCCGGTGTTTCGAATGATGTTTACGGCGGTGGAGCCAAAGCTTTGAGGTAACAGAGAAATGTAGAAGATGTTGTCGGTATGACCGTGTGACATGGTGCTGCTGCTCTGTACCAGGCTTGGTAGAAGTTGCAGGTGTAGGCGGGATACCAGAGTGGAAACTCCGAAGCTTGCGGTTATAAATGAGTAGCAGCGGTTTAGAGTTCTAATTTGTAATAGATACTGTATTGGCCTGAGTTCTTTGAATGAATATGATTCTTTGGCTTGAGATTCCTTGTAAACTGTCTCTCTTGATTTAGCATAAACATCGTACCTAATTGGTGCATCTGAAGTTGAAGGTTCTAGATATATGCAGGTCCTTAAATTCCTTGCTTCCATCATTGTGCAGCATACGAGTTACATCATACGTGAGCATGGTAGTTTCATCGACACCCTGTCTTATTTAGTTCAGTTCTGTAAGCTTGCACAAATAATGATCTGAATTAGTGGCACCAAAACGATGGGGAGAAAATCAATAAATGTGTCATATTCTTCGTGGAGCATTTAGCATCTGTAGCCCTGTTAAACGTTTCAGCTAACTTGTCCCTCAAAGGTATGAGTCTTAGATCCACTGCTTGTAACAATTCATTCTTCGAAGCTTCAGTTATGGAAATCGGCGCTTCACCGTTCGAGCCGTGGCTACCATCTCTTTCACTGCCCCCCCCCCCCCCCCCCCAATATGATCCTGACAGTCCTTCCCGTATAAAGAACATGAAAAATTTGAATTCTCCAACTGAGATATCTCATCCGTGATAGTATTGATGACATTTATTGAAGCTGGTGAACCAACAACACGCATGAACCTTTTTACAATTGCTTTTGAAAACCATTCAGCTCCATGCAGATCTTTTGGTAATTTAAGATCAAAGTTTGCATCAAATCCTTTAGCATGCAGATCATTTATTTCGGGTAATTGTTGTAATAGACGTTCCAACTGCCCTGCTGCCACCTTTTCAAATCGATTCCCTTTGTAGACATATGCCTCAGCATAATCCAAAGAAGCAACACCATCAATTGCATCCTCCATTTTCAATATTTCAGATTTAAAAAGGAACATGAACCTTTTCTCTCGGGTTGAAGTAAGAAACGATTGAGGTCCATATAGTGGTCACGAATAACAGGGTCCAAGACTCAATTCAATATCTCATGTAATCCTTAACATCTCAAAACAACTTGATCGTAAACCACCATTTAAGGACATTCCTAATCTCTCTTTAACGGCACAACCTGCGGTGTAAACCCCCCCCCCCCCCATGGGAAACACAATAGGCCTTAAATGCTTGCACCCCGGAAGTACTTGACTGCGAGGACTGACATTCGATTTTATTGCTCCTGCATGAACGAGTTAGTCGTAATAAAATACGCACATACAAGTATAAAACCCAAGAAAAAATGCAAAACAGAGGTGGGATCTTAAGGTCAAAAATTAGGGTGTAACAACTATACCGAAGTCCTACAACACTTGTTCCTCTTTGAACCTAAAATTCAACATAACTCAAAACTTTTCATGGTAACTTAGAATAAAAATTAAAATATATGACTTTCTTATTAATACTCATCAACAACATCAAAATCGCATCAAAATCATGTTTCATGCTAATCATACCTCAAATTCAAATAATTATTTAAATCATCAAATGGAGTCGGAATTAACCAAATATATATGTTGGGGAAAGCTTAAAATGTTTATTTTAATAATCTAATTTTTATTTTAGGATTTAATACCACAATCTGTTCAGTTTAATCAAACGACAATGACTAGTACTGGCACCGGGCATAATATTTTATCTATCTTCAAAATAACACAAAAAATTATAAACTAATGATTAAATTTTGATAGTTTACAGTCTAAACTTTCCTTAAACTCTCTTTCAAACGCACTTAGTCGCACCTCAAACGCAGTTACGAAACCCCAGTTCTATTCATTTCAGTTCAGCCTTATCGTAATAATTTCTGAATAAACTCTAAAATAGAACGTTTGACTTCAGAATAGAATGAAAAATCATATACTTATAATAAAATTATGAAACTCTCCAGTTTGAAAGATCATTAGTTTTTCTTTCTAACGCAGTTGACAACACTTTAAACGGACTTACGAAACTCAAGTTACGCGTGAAATATGATGACCAATGCATGACTGAAATTAAGTACGTCCCTGGTATAAAAATTAGTGAATTACTATTGTTGTAGCACTCATAGATTCAATTTCCCCACATCAAAAGAAAGATTATTACATTAGCTTTCTAATGCAACTGACGACACCTTAAACAGGATTACAAAACTCAAGTCATGCTTGGAATAAGATGATCGATCTCCTTCTATATCTACCTACGATTTTCTACATTTTTCTCCCTATTGAACAGACTCGAAACTCGTCAATTTCTCCTATTTAGATTCTAACCGCCCTAAAAACACACAGATAAGCAGCACCATTGAAAGCACACAAAAATTAGGATTATCAACAATATATTTGATTTTTCGACTATTATTATATTCACACTATTGAATGTAAGTCTGAGTTCGTATTGAGGTTGAAATAGCCTTGTATTTGTACCTTAAGGATTCAAGGAAAGCCAACAAGAAAAAAGGAGTAACATCCTTCTCCCCATTTTGATATTATCAAAAAGAAGGGAAAGATTTGATAAAAACAGATATAAATATGCAAGAGACATAAATATCAACTAGTCATAAATTAAAATTACAAAAAGAAAGAGTTCATAGAAAGTAGAAAGTACAGAACTTAAACCACATAAATAACTTTAAGAAAACATAAAGAAACATGTTTAACAATTTTATGACAGATCTATGTTTGGGTCAAATGAGTGTTGGTCTCGAAATGTTTGCTGAGAGGTGATGGACGAGTTGGAGGGACAGCCGGATTGGAGGGATCGTAGGGCAAAATGTATAAGTGAGAGTAGAGATAGGAGAATTGTTGATTGACAGCCTCTTGGAAATTTTGGATTCTAGTGTTTGTTGACTCTTGAATAGCATTGTATTGGGTGTTTATGGAAGTGTTTAGATTTCCAAACTATTGAGACATGTTGTTGCACCCCAAAATTTGACCAACCTTTTTCTTAACTTTGTTTATGTTTCATTTCATTTTCTTCTAGCATTTGCATTGCATAGCATTTGTATTGAACGGGGGATTAAGAGTTTGTGCATAGCAAGAGGAGGTTACTCAGAATGTTAAGCCTAAGCAAGGGGTTTTACTCAAGCATGAGTGGTTATCAAGTCATCAATAAGTGGTCAATAGTCTTGTGAAAGGATTGATGGATGTATGTGGGTCAGCTCCTAACTTGGAGGCCAGTTAAAGATCATCAGAAGTTTGTGAATTCATAATTATGGATATGGGATGTTGAGAGAGCTCATTGAGTGTTTTGAGAGCCATGTTGGAGCTTATTCAAGTTGTTGTGTGATGTGGAAGAAGCCACAGTCAAGAATGTTGCATCTAGGGTTTTCATCTGGTTAACCCTCAGTTAATTGTGAAATTGAAGGAGATTAAGGCTCAATTACAAGTCTCTATGGTCATGGGATGTTGTGTTGAGATGTCTAATATACCATTTCAAGATCAACTCATCAAGAATCAAGAGTGTGAGAAGTTACTAAATTAGGGTTCTTAGTGTAAAATCCCTTGTTTAGTCCCCAACTTCAAGACCACCTTTCTCAAGATAGAAGTCTCATCTCATCTTGACATGGTCATGAAACTTGTAGAGCATGTTCTTAGATTTCTTTTGAGTACTAGAATTCATTCATCTGATTTCTAGAACTCAAGTTATGATGCTGACGAGTTACAGGTCCTCAGATGAATGTGGTTTTGGTCAACAAAAGTCAACCAAATTCCAAGCCATTTTTGACCTAGAAGTATGTTTTTCCTAAACTTTTGATGAACATGAAAGTTGTTCCTCATGAACTTAGCTTTTCAAAGAGTACTATAAGTCTTTCATCTGATTTGTAGAACTCAAGTTATGAGGCTTGGAAGTCAGGGGTATTTTGGGAAAGTGAGATTATAGGTCATAAAATTATAGGTCCATTTCACCAACTTGCACACTTAAAATGGAGATTTTTCCATCATAAAACTTGCTCCAAATAGGGCCATTTGCATTACCAAACCATCTCTTGTCATGGTTGAAGCTTGGATTGAAGAATTCCTAAAGTGACTTTCATGGAAAAGGCCTTAAAAGGAGAAAACCAAATTAAATTCATTTAAGATCACTTTGTACCAAGTTAATGCATTTTTTGAGTGCAAATCATAGTCTAAACACAATGGCATTTCTAGAATTTTAATTTGAGGAGTTTTGGTATGCCACTTCCAAGCTTACTTCAAGCTTAAGTCACATGATCAAATTCAACCATTAAGATCAAAACAAAGAAGGGTTATTGGCCCTTTGATCAGTATATCCCATGTGCAAGTGATTGGAAACAAGTTTGAGGCTTGTACAGCTGAGCACACACGGTTTTGAAGCTTGAAAATGCAAGCAGAATTGAAATTGCAATTGGACCAAAAGCAGCTGTAATTGGGCCTTATTTCTATCCAAATCCAACATATAAAACTTCAGGATAATTTTCAGACCTAGAGGAGGCGTTTTGGTGAAGGAATTGCCGAGAGAGCAGTTTGAAAAGTGAGAGAAATATTGAAACACGATTTTGGAGATTCAGTGGATTTCAAGCAAAATTAATCACAGCAAAGGCTTCCTTGGAGTTTGTGGAGTGATTCTGGATCTTTTTCTTTAAGCTTCATCAAGAATTGAAGGCTCAGTGGAAGCTCTCTACTAGGTATCTTCATTTCACCATATCTCTCTATTTATGCCATGATTTCTTGCCATTTTTGCATATTTGAGACCTAGGAACCATGTAGATTAATTACAAGTAAAATGAACTGGCATTTGAGACGATTGTTGGTTTGAGCTCGTTTCTTGTTGTTTGGGATTTGTCTTGTTTATCCACTAAAACTTAAAATGAACTGTGCGTGTTCCTCGTGATGAGTATATGAATTTTGACTATTGTTTCGTTCATTTTGGTCATGTTTTACTATACCTGCGTTTTCATGGTGGCCAGTCTTGAGGAAGAAGACGACCAGAGATGAATTCCAGCCACCATCTGTTTTTGTTTGGTTTTATTGTTGAAGATGATGATGTGGCTTCACGTGGATCTTTGGATCTGCTGACCTTTTCATTCAACGCACATGATTAAGACGTACCGTGTACGTCGTTTGACCACACATCACTGGATCACATTTGAATTTCATTAATTGATTTGGCACGCTCTGATCCGTGAGATGCGTTTACTTTTTTATCAGACGAATCTGGCTGCGTTCCACCTTGGTCATC
Source organism: Lathyrus sativus (assembly GCA_963859935.3). NCBI lineage: Eukaryota > Viridiplantae > Streptophyta > Magnoliopsida > Fabales > Fabaceae > Lathyrus > Lathyrus sativus. Next base: position 453,463,421 of record OZ012736.1, on the reverse strand, counting down.
TGTTGACCGTTGCACACACAATCACCAGGCATTTCAGTTTTTGTTTTTTTTTTGCTTTTGGATCTAGGCCCTCTGGTGCTATTGGCACCCCCTGAGCGTGGCCCACTTTTTTCAACGTCTTTGTCTTACTTTTTGCACCGTCCATTTATTTATTTTCTTTTCTTTTTCTTTTTATTTTGTTTTGATGCTGTTTAGATTTAATTCATTCTAAAATACTTCCAATGTTTTAAAAATTCCACAAAATTATATTTTAGGAACTTTGAAGTGTCCTCTGATTTTAGAAATATTTTATTTTATTTTTTGGTTTATTTTTCAATTAAAAATAGAATTAAATATTGGAAGTGTTTTACTTGGATTCAATTTTGACATGTCTTGTTCTTGGTAATGTTTCTCTTTTTTCTTTTGGATCCAATGACTAAAATTTAATCCTCATATCCATGATGAGTTGATTAAATTTTGAGGACCATTTTGCCCCTGGTTATTTGACTTTAGGATTGACTTTGGTGGCTTTTCTTTTGACCCTCAATTCTCCCATTTCAAAGTGGTACATCTTGAATATTATTTTCTTTTGATGGTGCTTTGAGGAGATATTTTCTTTGAATGTTTGGCCTCTGGTTGCCAACTTGTTTGCGCGCCTCTTGTATTTTATTTGGTAATTTTTTAGCCTTTTTCCTAATTTTGAGATGACTTGCAAGTCAAGTCATTTCCTAAGGTGGCTCATATAAGTGTATGACCTAGTTTGAGTTGGAAATGACCTTTGTGGATTCAATAAGCTCTCAACTCCTCTTGTTTCATATATTAGACTGGTTGAGCTTGCTGTATGCTCATTTTCAGGTCAAAATTATGTTCATTGCTTGTTGGTTTGTGCATTTCTTTTGATGCTTTCAATTAAGGTTTCAATGTGAAATTGCTTACATTCCTTTGTGTTTTGGCTTGCATTTCTTTTTGATGTGTTTTGCTTTTGCTTTTGAGCTTTCTTCTCTATATTTACCTTCTGTCCAATGACTTTGGAGCCTCGTTTAAGGTATCTTAGTCCCTCCTGAGGAGGTACTTGAAGTATACCTAAAATGGTGGATCCTTGAGGATGCTTTTGTGCTTTTCTTTACATCTTCTTGTGATGCTTATGATTGAGTGCATGATATGAGGTCCTTGATGCCCTCATGTAACCTCCCATCCTCACTTTTATGTTGAGCTCTCTTTCCCTTTCATTTGATGTAGTTTTGGTGGTGTGGTTGATGTTGTTTGACTTAGGTCATTTCATCCCACTTTTGGTGCATTTTTGTGTGGTTTGTTCTTGTTTGTTTGACTTCTTCTTATGCACTTCTTTTTCTTTTCTTTTCTTGCATTTCCATATGCATGCTTGGTTGAGATGAGCTTGTGGAATCTACTTCCCCAAACTATTTTCCTCCCACTTTCATTCTATTTGTGCATCTTATGTTTGCATCTTCATTTGCATGTGATTTCTTCTTCTTCTTCTTCTTCTTTTGCTTTTCTTTGCCATGTTCCCCATAAGTTCTCTAACCTTTTGAGGTTATGATAGACATTAGGTACCTAACCATGTATGATAACATTAGGTAGTTAGCTTTGAATCTCAACTTTAAGTCCACTTTGCATGATAACTTTTAGGATTGATTAGTCTCCCATTAGTGTCCTTTCTTCTCTTCTCATCTTCAAACATTCATAAAACACTTAATAAAGAATGAAAAATGTTGTATGCTACAAGCCTTAAGCTATTTGGGAAATGATGATTGGGTGGTTGCCTCTCAATTGTCTAGAATGTTAGTATATGTCCTTTGGACGATATGCGACGCATTCGCTTCTGAGTCATAGTCTTTAGTACAACATGAGTTACAAACCAAGTTCAAAACACTTCTTCTCTAAAAAACACAAAAACACTTCAAACCTTTTTCATCCTTTGGGATTCTAATCAGGAAAATCTTTTCAGATAGAAGAGTGTTGTTAACTTGTAGTTCTACCGCAAACGAGTAACGCCTAAGTCTCCAATGGTTGAGCTGCATATACCAACTGCTAGAACTACTTATTAACCCTACTCGGGCCTAAAACGTTTGAACCAGCATGTGGTCTTTTTTTAGCCCGGACTACGTTTTTTCTGATCTTTCATACCAGATGAAAGTACGTAGGCACAAGATGCGATGTCTTGGCAAGAAACCTTCCCCCTTTTTCACCTATAGTTATTCGAACTACGTTGACTCTGACTTTCCCATTGCACGAGGGAGTACGTAGGCACAGAGCGGCAATGCTCTTCCAAGTCACTTCTCTTTTCTTTTCCTTTTGTCCCTTGGCCTTTAGCTAGATAGATTGATCACCCTTTTAGATAGACAACAATGCGTGGATCCCGTCGAGTACGACGGACGTGAGGGGTGCTAATACCTTCCCCTTGCATAACCGACTCCCAAATCCAGACATGGTTGCAATGACCTTGTCTTTCCCTTTCTCATCAGGTTTTCTGATCGTTTCCTTTCCCTATCCGTGGGATAAATAACGAAAGGTGGCGACTCTTCTGTTTTCCACCGGTTGTTTTTCGCAGTTGCGACAGCTGGCGACTCTGTTGGAGACTCTGGTTTCCTATGCGAGTCAATCCTATCGCTTGTTTGTTTATCTTTGGGTGTTATATATATGTGCTTTATTTAGTTTTCTGCATTTATTTTTTAGCATTATATGTCATTATTGTTGTGCTGTGGGGAGGGAAGTTCCATTGAGTGATAAGTCGGACCTGAGCTTGAGTACAAACATAGTATTAGAAGCGGAAAGTAGTGGTGAACCTGTATGTTAGGCATGCACTAGTTCCCACGAAATTTGCAATCAGACGAGATTCTCTTTGATGACTTTCTTTCCAGCCCAGTGGACCGTTGAAAGGATTTCAGATTTGAGGGTTGTCGACTCTGGGGACCGATCATCTGTGATTCAACTAAGTGAGGCCTCTTCGCGAGATGATGATGCTAAACCAGAAATGGTGAATGTATCATCATTTCTCAAAAGTCTGTGACGCTGATGAATGCATAGGATGCCGAGTCTTGTCCGTGGATAGGTTCATACCTGTGAGAGGGATTGGATTATGTAGGAAACTTTGGCTTTCAGAATACCCGGTTCCTTGCAGTGTGAATCTGTTTATCAGTGGGTCCTATTATCGGTGCTTTGTTCTTGCTAAAGCGGAGTGCTGGTTCTTCTCGATCAACAGTACAACAATCTTGATCCCTTGTTTGCATTTGCATGTGCATTTTCATATTGCATTTCATTAACATGTGTCTATGTTGCAGGTGTATATTTCCTCTTCGATTCTGGTGATCTTGTTCTCTTATTGCTGACATGGAGCCCTTGAGGAAGACCTTGGCCTACAAATTTCCTACACCTGATATTAGAGCTCTGCGAAGTCTGATTTCTTTAGCTGACAAGAAGGTTATGGAAGACTTCAGACATTCTTATGGGAGGCTTTTGAGTGTTGTTTGTAAACCTTCTTTGGATGAGTTGAATGGCCTTCAGACGCTGCTGCAGTTCTATGATCCTCAGTTGCGAGGCTTCACTTTTCAGAGTTATGTGCTGGCACCAACATTGGAGGAGTTCTCTGCACTGCTAGGAGTGCCCATTCTTGACCAGATACCATTCTATCATATTGAGGGAGAGCCGAATCTGGTTGAACTTGCTAAAGCTTTACATTTGGGTGCCTCTGAGTTGGAAGGGAAGGTAGCTAGTAGGAATGGAATGTTTGGGTTTCCATTACCTTTTCTTGTGGACAAGGCTCGACATTTTGCTAAGGAAGGTTGTTGGGTGGTATTCAGTGTTATTTTGGCTCTATGTATTTATGGCATTCTCTTGTTCCCTAATATTCCAGACTTCGTAGATGTGGATGCATTACGTATCTTTTGCTTCGAAGAATCCCATACCCACGTTGTTAGGCGATGTTTATCATTCTGTACATTATAAGAATGAGAGCAAGAGAGGGAAAAGTGTATCTTGCTGCGCACCTTTACTCTATATATGGTTCGTGAGCCACCTTCCTAAGACTGGTCCATTCTCTGATAATGCGGGTACATCGGAATGGTCCGAGCGTTTGATGAGATTGTCTACCGAAGACATTGTCTAGTTTGATAGGGATGTATTGGGCATCGAGATTATTTATAGTTGTGGAAGCTTTCCTAACGTCCTGCTGGTCGGAAGGAATGGTTGCATAAACTATAACCCGTCCATTGCAATCAGACAATTTAGGTATGCATTGAGAGGTCCTCCAAAAGATGAAGAGATACAGGAATCCCTGTATCTCACCGGTTTATTGGAGGGGGATACCTTAGCTAGATTTGAACATGCCTGGAGTAATGTCCACAGAAGAGGGAAGGTTGCCTTGGGAAAGAGCAATAGTCAAGCATACGACCCCTATTTGGTTTGGATTCAGAGTAGAGCCAAGGAGCTGATGATGCCATACCCGTCTACTAAGCCTGTGTGCCCTCTTGAGATTGCGGAACCCACTACAGTAGACATTCAGAAGTACAATCATGTTTTGTTTGAGAAGGAAGAATTGAGAAAAGATAATGAAGAATTGGAGAAAGAGATCATCCAGCTTCGAAGCGAGAAGATTGATGTTGTTCACTCCTTCAAGAAACAAACTGAGCTTGTAAACAAACTGGGTACAGAGCTGACCAAGGAGACTGGTTCTAAGGAGCGTCTGGGTTTGGATTTCAAGGCCGTCAACAATGTTCTTGCCTCTAAGAAGGAAGAGTTGGATAGAGCTTACTTGAGGATTTCCAAGTTTGAGAGTCAATGGAATGCCACGCTCACCAACAACAAAGAGTGCGAAGACAGGTTAAAACTTCAGATCAGCAAGTTGAAGGCACAACTCAATACCAAAGATGGGGAGATTGCAGCAGAAGCATCACTTAGAAGAGATAGTGAGTACATGTTGAATGAAGCGATTGCAAACTTGAAGGATCTCAGGTTGAGAGCTGACGCCAAGAGATGCAGGTTTGAGGCATGTTTCGGGGAAGAAGCTTTGGAAGACCATGTTGATAGTCTACAGTATACTGTTAGCCAGCAGGATTTGCTTATTCAGGGACTACTTGCTAGGCCAGATCATCCTGAGATGCTGAAGCTGTTAGAGGACTTCCGATCACGTCATCCTGCTTGACCGTCTTGTTTATTTCTGTTGTAGTTTTTGCTGCTTTTTTGTTGTATTTGACCATCACCAGACTTGTTGGTTGAGGTATTTTCCTTATTGTACTCAGTTGTAGCTTGTACATTGCATGTTCGCCTTTGATTTATATACGAGGGGTTGATGTTCTATGCTTGTCCGTAGGGTTCTCCATTGTTATGTTTTTCTTGGAAACTAGAATTGAGGGGGAAATTTCCCTGTTGCATACATACATGTCTGCATTTTAGCATTTTTCTCGCATTGTAGGTGCATCAGAATTGTTAATCTTATTTTCCTGTGGGCCACTAGTTGTTTCATGATAGACATTCAGAAGTCAACGCAGGCTATGGAGCAAGTTCAAGCAGAGCTGAGGGGAATGCAGAGCCAGATGAGGCAAGTTATGGGGGATATGCAAGCATTACGTATGGATCAGAAGGTGCTTAGAGAGGAAAACCAGCAGTTGAAGACTCAAATGGGCTTGATGGCAGAAGTGTTGAGAGGTGTGCTAAGAAGGGATCAGGTGCCTGAGACTGCAGCAGAGGTGTTAATTCCACTTTCGTCAATGAAACCTCTCCCAAGGCATGATAGGCCTCAAAGATCTCGTGCACGCCCTGAAGCTCCAGAATTTCTTCGTCGACGGCTATGTCCTGTCTCCCAGGGTAGTCCTAATTCTGAAAAGTATGCACCAAAGCCGAGGCAGACTGCCATAATTTTTTATCAGATTCCTATGACTTATACTCAGTTGTTGCAAGTCTTGCTTCAGCTTCGGTTGGTCGAACTACGAAAGTTGTCTCCGCTAACTGGTGAGCCACCACCAGGCTATGATGTAAGTGCCCATTGTAATTTCCATGTTGGGGCACCGGGGCACGATGTAGAGAACTGCAAAGCTTTTAAGCACGTAGTTTAGGATTTAATTGAGGTAAAGGCAGGTGAATTCGCGTCGGGCGGCATAATCATACCATGTGGTCTTATCCCATGCACTGCAAATGAGGCAGTTGTTCCTCCTGTTCATCCTGAAGATGCCTTGAACCAAGAGGATGCCTTGCAATTTATGATTTCTGAATCCCCGCGCCCAAAGCTATTGTCGGTCCCTAGGCCAAGCCTGAGGATGAAAATACCTAAACAAAGAGAGTCCCTGACAATTCAGACCTAATTCCTAGATGTTTCAGTTATTCCTGGTCAACGATCTTTTGAATCTTCGCAGCATACATCAGCTTCTCGCCAGAGTCAACGGTCAGGATGTTATCAGCCGCGTCAGCACGCCAGGCAAAGACCAAAGAGGCCAGAGAGGCGTTTTACTCATTTACCGATATCATACAGCCAGTTGTTGTCGTGTTTGATCAAGGGTGGATTAATAGTGCCGAAGGAAATGAATCTTGTGATTTCACCATATCCGCCAGGTTTTGATGTCAATTCCTGCTGTGAGTACCATGCTGGGGCACAGGGGCATTCAACTGAGGACTGTAAGGTGCTTAGAAGCCAAGTTCAGACTCTGCTGGATTCCAACCGGGTCTCAATTACGCCTTAAGGTATTCAAATCAATGATCTTCCAGCATCCGTCCAGGTGGGTGTATCAGTTCATGTTGTGGAAGAGTTCACCGAAGGCAAATGTTCAGAGGATTATCGGACTGACTTCAGCGAGCAATTCTGAAGATGACTGACTCAGCAACAAGTCAAGATGTGAAAGCCCGGTTCCCAGAAGCTGGCAATCTTTGTTTTATCCTGTTATTTCTTTACATTTGTAGTTTCTTTCCTGTTTAAATGCAAATTTCGCTTGTAAAACTTGTTTGTTTTCAATTGATATTGATAATGAAATGAATATGCATGTTTTGATTAAATCCATTCGTTTTCACTAATTACTGTTTTACAAATGTCAAATGCTTCTTTAAGCGGAATCCGGGGAGGATGACGAAGTTTAAAGACGTGCAAGCTTCTGATTGTATGCTTTTGAATAAAACCTGCTGATGATGTACTAGCATTGTTTCAAATTCCTAAACATCGGAGATATAGGATGATAATCCCTTGTCCACCCCTTTGAGCCTGGCAGTAGGAGTTCCTTTCTGAGAACGAAAAACCCTCAATCTTAACCCGGGGAAGGGTAGGTGTCAGTTAATTTGGTCAAACATCCAAATTGTAACAGGAGTGTTCCCGTTCGAGGATCAATCACACCTCTAGAGGTCGTGCCTAAAAAGCCGCAATGGTTAAACCTTGCTGATAAGGAGTGACACAGTCACAACCGCTTTTAACAAGTCAGACAAGCCTGTGTCACATGATTTGTTCCGAAAAAAAAAGAATAAAAAAGAAGTCCGCTAAGTCGAATCTTGAAAACAGGTGACTTAGGAAAAAATTAGGGCATCTCGCTGGACTTCAAAATCAAAAGAAGCTTAAAAGAGCCAGTCCAGGCAAAAGTTAGGGAAATAAAAAATGATGATGAAAAATAAGTCGTATGATTCAGGCACCAAAGACGAAAAAGCGAGTGACCGTCGCTCCAAAAACTTGTGGTTTCTTGAACCATCACTCCTGTCATTCAACCTCTGAGAGGTGAGCGCTAGTGTCGAATTAGCTGAACATAGGATTGGAGAACATCCCGGAGAATGGGTGGGTTAAAATAAATTTTGAGCCTTTATCCTTTCTTTCTTAACCGTGAACCTGACCACGTTACAACCTTCGAAAGTCCTAATTAAAGCAGGTTTGTTTCGAAAGCATACTTCGGTGAAGATCGCGTCGAAACTGACTCCTAAAAAGATTCCTCTTACCGCGATGGTATTAATGTGGACATTGTAATTCATACACTTTATGTCACAAATGTTTTCCAATAAACAGAATCGGATTTCGAAAACTGTCATATGCGTTGCATTAATATATGTTTTATGCAGAACAATTTTGTTTTACTTGCGAGTAAGCGCTTGACAGCAGGAAAGTTCCCGCAGCGGAAAGTTCAATCAGGATAGAATGCAGAATGCTTGAATACTTTGTTGAATCAAAGCCAGTTGTATCAAATGATTATGGGAGTTAGCCATCTAAAATTTAATTAATCTGAGGCAGTCAGGTCGATATTCGGTGAATCTCTCACAGCCAAGAAGCACTTTCCCCACAGATCAACCAGTCAGGGGCAAAGTCATTGCAGACTGGGGCAGGCCACCCTAAGGGCGCAGAAGCTATGTTTTGTCAAAGGGGCAATAATATGAAGCACCTCTTAGAGATTCAAAATGCTGAAGCAGTTCGTATCAAACCATCAGAGTGCAGAGATTCAGGTTTCCTGTCAAGGAAGATGTTATGGAGATCCCACAGGCTGGGGCAAAAATTGAAGATGAAGGAGTTCTTCTTCTCCATATCTTCAGAATTCATCACAGTAAGTCAACCAGGGACGAATCTTTTCATGTTACAAGTCCAGGGGCAAGCCATCTCGAGGTTGTTTCATGGCAAGTTTTTCTTTTCAAGATGAATCGTCCTAGAGACGGGGCTGGGGGAAATTGAACTACACTGGGGGAGTTACTCGAACAAGATTATTCTCCCCAGCCAGAGTTCATTCTGAGCGTTTGGAGTCGGCATCTCTATCCCCAGTAGAGTTTGTATGCAGTTTAAGTGAGCAGGTAGCATGTACGCTTTCTGTCGGAAGTTGATGCACACTCAATCCCCGCAAGGTGTACGTTTGTATGCACTCCCCAGTGAGTTGTGATTGGATTTTCTCCCCACTGAGTAATCTACAGCCTGGGTAGGTTCGTCCCTCAGTGGAGCAATCCCCAAAAGCCAGCAAAGGCCCGTTTCTCGGCATAAGTCCAATTGTTATTGGCATGAGCAAGTTTGCGCTCTATCCCCGGCAGAATCGTTGATTCCCCAACAGGGTTATTTTCTTGCCCCAACAGGGTGTTTTCTGTATTTCTAGCATTTATTTTGCTGATTCAGTTCCGTTGCATCTGCATGCATGCATAGCATATACCCAAATGCGTAGCATTTCCATTTCGCATGGAGCATTACGCCATTTTCAAACATATGCATGTGAAATATAAACCAGTTTGTTATCTCTTTGTTTCAGGTGTATCTTCGGAGGTTTGATCTTTTCCCTTGGTATCTAGACCATGTGATTTCTCTTAGCCCGCGTGGTATCCAGACCTCGACTCATGTTATATCCTCAGCAGTATCTTTGGATCTTAGCGGATCATGAAGTATTTATGATGAATTCTTTTGTCCGTTGAATGTCCAGACTCCGGTCCATTCTCAGTTGACGGGGTTTTCCTTTTTCCGTCGAGTATCCAGACTCCGGTAAAGATGGTTGTGGTATCCGGACCACGGTGATTGATATTATTGTGATTTTTCATCGAGTATCTAGACTCCGGTGAGAACAGTGTGGTGTTCAGTTTTTAATCGGTATATTTGTGATATTTTCCCTTCATCCGTTGAGTATCCAAACTCCGGTCAATGTCGTTGAGTATCCAAGCTCCGACAAGTTTCTTATATATGATGCACTCCTTAGCCCTGTAGGGTATCTAGACCATGGCAATTCGTGATGCAGCTCATCTTGTTCGTTGAGTATTCAGACTCCGTCAACTTGAAATGGTATTTTTAGAACTCCAGCGAGTGCTTCTTCGTCCGTTGAGTATCCAGGCTCTGGTCAATCTTCGTTGAGCATCCAGTCTCCGGATTATTTATCGTTAGCATTCAGGCTCCGACTTCTCCGTTGAGTATTCAGACTCCGGTGAATTTTCAATTTGTGATGTATTGCTTTTTCCGTTGAGTATCCAGACTCCGGTAAAGTCAATTGGGTATCCAGACCTTGATAAGTTTTGTGGTTGTACTCCTTCTCCGTTGAATAACCATATTTCGGTGAATTTTCCAATTTGTGGTATATTGTTTTGTTCGTTGAGTATCCAGACTCTGGTCAATTTCATTGAGCATCCAGGCTCCGTCTCCTCCGTTGAGTATCCAGACTCCGATAAATTTTCATATGATGATGATCTCTTTTGTCTGTTGAGTATCCAGGCTCCGGTCAATTTCGTTGAGCATCCAGGCTCCGGTTTATTTTTGTTGAGCATTCAGGCTCCGATTTATTACGTTGAGTATCTAGACTTCGGAAAATTTCCAATATGTGGTAATTTCTCTTATGCGTTGAGTATCCAGACTCCGACAATTTTCCCGTGATTCCAATTTCGTTGAGTACTCAGGCTCCGATAAATTTCCAGTTTATGGTGTACTTCTTGGTCCGTTGAGTATTCCAGCTCTGGTTATTATGTGACTCCGGCTTTTACATTGAGTATTTAGACTCCGGTTATTACGTTGAGCATTCAGGCTCCGGTTTTTACGTTGAGTATTCAGACTCCGGCTTCTTACATTGAGCATTCAGGCTCTGATTTATTACGTTGAGTATTCAGACTCCGGCTTCTTACGTTGAGCATTCAGGCTCCGGTTTATTACGTTGAGTATTTAGGCTCCGGTTCTTACGTTGAGCATTCAGGCTCCGGCTTCCTACGTTAAGCATTCAGGCTCCGGTTCTTACGTTGAGCATTCAGGCTCTGTTTTTTTTACGTTGAGTATTCAAACTCCGGTCCTTTATGTTGAGCGTTCAGGCTCCAGCGAATTTCATTGATTCATTTTGTTCGTTGAATATCCAGATTTCAGCAATTTGAAGTATTCCCCTCTTTCATGGTTTTCCCCAAGCAGAGTTACTTGTTAAGTTCCTCTTTTCCCCAAAGGAGTATGTTTATAATTAGAGCGGCTATCTCCAGAGATTCTTGTTTCCAGTTTTATTTTCTGCGGTTGGCAAATTTCTGGGTTCTTTGGTATTCAACCGTCCTTTACCTTGATTGTGTGAAAGACGTTTGCTTTTCACTCATTCAGGTCCAAGTCGTTTGAATAGGGGCAGTTGTTGCACCCCAAAATTTGACCAACCTTTTTCTTAACTTTGTTTATGTTTCATTTCATTTTCTTCTAGCATTTGCATTGCATAGCATTTTTTATTGAACGGGGGATCAAGAGTTTGTGCATAGCAAGAGGACGTTACTCAGAATGTTAAGCCTAAGCAAGGGGTTATACTCAAGCATGAGTGGTTATCAAGTCATCAATAAGTGGTCAATAGTCTTGTGAAAGGATTGATGGATGTATGTGGGTCAGCTCCTAACTTGAAGGCCAGTTAAAGATCATCAGAAGTTTGTGAATTCATAATTATGGATATGGGATGTTGAGAGAGCTCATTGAGTGTTTTGAGAGCCATGTTGGAGCTTATTCAAGTTAATGTGTGATGTGGAAGAAGCCACAATCAAGAATGTTGCATCTAGGGTTTTCATCTGGTTAACCCTTAGTTAATTGTGAAATTGAAGGCGATTAAGGCTCAATTACAAGTCTCTATGGTCATGGGATATTGTGTTGAGATGTCTAATATATCATTTCAAGATCAATTCATCAGGAATCAAGAGTGTGAGAAGTTACTAAATGAGGGTTCTCAGTGTAAAATCCCTTATTTAGTCCCTAACTTCAAGACCACCTTTCTCAAGATAGAAGTCTCATATCATCTTGACATGGTCATGAAACTTGTAAAGCATGTTCTTAGCTTTCTTTTGAGTACTAGAAGTCATTCATCTGATTTCTAGAACTCAAGTTATGATGCTGACGAGTTACATGTCCTCAGATGAATGTGGTTTTGGTAAACAAAAGTCAACCGACTTCCAAGCCATTTTTGACCTAGAAGGATGTTTCTCCTCAACTTTTTATGAACATGAAAGTTTTTCCTCATGATCTTATATTTCTAAAGAGTACTAGAAGTCTTTCATCTGATTTGTAGAACTCAAGTTATGAGGCTTGCAAGTCAGGGGTATTTTGGGAAAGTGAGATTATAGGTCATAAAATTATAGGTCCATTTCACCAACTTGCACACTTCAAATTGATATTTTTCCAACATCAAACTTGCTCCAAATAGGGCCATTTGCATTACCAAACCATCTCTTGTCATGGTTGAAGCTTGGATTGAAGAATTCCTAAAGTGATTTTCATGGAAAAGGCCTTAAAAGGAGAAAATCAAATTAAATTCATTTAAGATCACTTTGTACTAAGTTTATGCATTTTTTGAGTGCAAATCATAGTCTAAACACAATGGCATTTCTAGAATTTTAATTTGAGGAGTTTTGGTATGCCATTTCCAAGCTTACTTCAAACTTAAGTCACGTGATCAAATTCAACCATTAAGATCAAAACAAGGAAGGATTATTGGCCCTTTGATCAATATATTCCATGTGCAAGTGATTGGAAACAAGTTTGAGGCTTGTACAACTGAGCACACACAGTTTTGAAGCTTGAAAATGCAAGGAAAATTGAAATTGCAATTGGACCAAAGGCAGCTGTAATTGGGCCTTATTTCTATCCAAATCCAACATATAAAACTTCAGGATAATTTTCAGACCTAGAGGAGGCGTTTTGGTGAAGGAATTGCAGAGAGAGCAGTTTGAAAAGTGAGAGAAATATTGAAACACGATTTTGGAGATTCAGTGGATTTCAAGCAAAATTAATCACAGCAAAGGCTTCCTTGGAGTTTGTGGAGTGATTCTGGATCTTTTTCTTTAAGCTTCATCAAGAATTGAAGGCTCAGTGGAAGCTCTCCACTAGGTATCTTCATTTCACCATATCTCTCTGTTTATGCCATGATTGCTTGCCATTTTTGCATATTTGAGACCTAGGAACCATGTAGATTAATTACAAGTAAAATGAAATAGCATTTGAGATGATCGTTGGTTTGAGCTTGTTTCTTGTTGTTTGCGATTTGGCTTGTTTATCCACTAAAACTTTAAATGAACTGTGGATTCGTGTTCCTCGTGACGAGTAGATGAATTTTTACTATACCTGCATTTTCATGGTGGTCGGTCTTGAGGAAGAAGACGACCGGAGATGAATTCCGGCCACCGTCTGTTTTTGTTTGGTTTTATTGTTGAAGATGATGATGTGGCTTCACGTGGATCTTTGGATCTGCTTACCTTTTCATTCAACGCACATGATTAAGACGTACCGTGTATGTCGTTTGACCACACACCACTGGATCACATTTGAGTTTCATTAATTGACTTGGCACGCTCTGATCCATGAGATGCGTTTACTTTTTTATCAGACGAATCTGGTTGCGTTCCACCTTGGTCATCTGTTGACCGTTGCACACACAATCACCAGGCATTTCAGTTTTTGTTTTTCTGCTTTTGGATCTGGGCCCTCTAGTGCTATTGGCACCCCCCTGAGCGTGGCCCACTTTTTTCAACGTGTTTGTCTTACTTTTTGCACCGTCCATTTATTTATTTTATTTTATTTTTATTTTGTTTTGATGCTGTTTAGATTAATTCATTCTAAAATACTTCCAATGTTTTAAAAATTCCACAAAAATATATTTTAGGAACTTTGAAGTGTCCTCTGATTTTAGAAATTTTTTATTTTATTTTTAGGTTTATTTTTCAATTAAAAATAGAATTAAATATTGGAAGTGTTTTACTTGGATTCAATTTTGACATGTCTTGTTCTTGGTAATGTTTCTCTTTTTTCTTTTGGATCCAATGACTAAAATTTAATCCTCATATCTATGATGAGTTGATTAAATTTTGAGGACCATTTTGCCCCTGGTTGGTTGACTTTAGGGTTGATTTTGGCGGCTTTTCTTTTGACCCTCGATTCTCCCATTTCAAAGTGGTACATCTTGAATACTATTTTCTTTTGATGGTGCTTTGAGGGGATATTTGCTTTGAGCTTTTGGCCTCTAGTTGCCAACTTGTTTGTGCGCCACTTGTATTTTATTTGGTAATTTTTTAGCCTTTTTCCTAATTTTGAGATGACTTGCAAGTCAAGTCATTTCCTAAGGTGGCTCATATAAGTGTATGACCTAGTTTGAGTTGGAAATGACCTTTGTGGATCCAATAAGCTCTTAATTCCTCTTGTTTCATATATTAGACATGTTGAGCTTGCTGTATGCTCATTTTTAGGTCAAAATTATGTTCATTGCTTGTTGGTTTGTGCATTTCTTTTGATGCTTTTAATTAAGATTTCAATGTGAAGTTGCTTGCATACCTTTGTGTTTTGGCTTGCATTTTTTTTGATGTGTTTTGCTTTTGCTTTTGAGCTTTCTTATCCATCTTTACCTTCTGTCCAATGACTTTGGAGCCTCATTTAAGGTATCTTAGTCCCTATTAAGGAGGTACTTGAAGTATACCTAAAATGGTGGATCCTTGAGGATGCTTTTGTGCTTTTCTTTACATCTTCTTGTGATGCTTATGGTTGAGTGCATGATATGAGGTCCTTGCTGCCCTCATTTAGCCTTTCATCCTCACTTTTATGTTGAGCTCTCTTTCCCTTTCATTTGGTGTAGTTTTGGTGGTGTGATTGATGTTGTTTGACTTAGGTCATTTCATCCCATTTTTGGTGCATTTTTGTGTGGTTTGTTCTTGTTTGTTTGACTTCTTCTTGTGCACTTCTTTTTCTTTTCTTTTCTTGCATTTACATATGCATGCTTGGTTGAGATGAGCTTGTGGAGGCTACTGCCCCACACTATTTTCCTCCCACTTTCATTCTATTTGTGCATCTTATGTTTGCATCTTCATTTGCATGTGCTTTCTTCTTCTTCTTCTTCTTCTTTTTCTTTTCTTTGCCATGTTCCCCATAAGTTCTCTAACCTTTTGAGGTTATGATAGACATTAGGTGCCTAACCATGCATGATAACATTAGGTAGTTCCCTTTGAATCCCAACTTTAAGTCCACTTTGCATGATAACTTTTAGGATTGATTACTCTCTCGTTAGTGTCCTTTCTTCTCTTCTCATCTTCAAACATTCATAAAACACTTAATAAAGAATGACAAATGTTGTACGCTACAAGCCTTAAGATATTTTGGAAATGATGATTGGGTGGTTGCCTCTCAATTGTCTAGAATGTTAGTATATGTCCTTTGGACGATATGCGACGCATTCGCTCCTGAGTCATAGTCTTTAGTGCAACATGAGTTACAAATCAAGTTCAAAACACTTCTTCTCTAAAAAACACAAAAACACTTGAAACATTTTTCATCCTTCGGGATTCTAATCAGGAAAATATTTTCAGATAGAAGAGTGTTGTTAGCTTGTAGTTCTACCGCAAACGGTAACGCCTAAGTCTCTAATGGTCGAGCTGCATACACCAACTGCTAGAACTACTTGTTAACCCTACTCGGGCCTAAAACTTTTGAATCAGCCTGTGGTCTTTTTTTAGCCCGAACTACGTTTGCTCTGATCTTTCATACCAGATGAAAGTACATAGGCACAATACGCGATGTCTTAGCGAGCAACCTTCCCCCCTTTTCACCCGTAGTTAGTCTTACTACGTTGACTCTGACTTTCCCATTGCACAAGGGAGTACGCAGGCACAGAGCGGAAATGCTCTGTCGAGTCACTTCTCTTTTCTTTTCCTTTTTCCCCTTGGCCTTTAGCTAGATAGGTTGATCACCTTTTTAGATAGACAACAATGCATGGATCCCTTCGAGTATGACAGACGTGAGGGGTGCTAATACCTTCCCCTTGTGTAACCGACTCCCGAATCCAGACATGGTTGCGATGACCTTGTCTTTCCCTTTTTCGTCAAGTTTTTCCGATCGTTTCCTTTCCATATCTGTGGGATAAATAACGAAAGGTGACGACTCTTCTATTTTCCACCGGTTGTTTTTCGCAGTTGCGACACATGTAATCCATCAATTGTTGGTTATTAGGTCCATGTTCATTTGGAGGAGGAGGAGGAGGAGCATCATCATCTTCTTCATTCTCTTCCTCATCATTTTCAGCCATACCTTCACCAAGGTATACAATGGTTTTTGTTTCCGGGTTGTATTTGATGCCCATCCGAGAGTCCACATTCTTGATGGAGATTTTGTTGATATTTGAGTCCATGAGATACTTATCAAATCCTTCAAAATATAATTCGAAATGTTCCAAAATTTTTGTGATAAACCATGCATATGGCAGCAACTTGGATTTTTCGTTGATTCCACGCATGTGAATCAAGATTAAATAAGCCCAGTTTATTTGAATGTCATGCTTAATAGTGTATAGAATCTTCATTTCTAGATCAGTCACAATGCAGTGGTTTTCGGCTCTTAGGAACATTATGTAAACCATAAAATAATGAAACAGCCAATCATCAATGTTAAAGATACCTGCCGACCATGAGTTTCGAAAGGGTTCCATGCCGCCTAAGGATCTGACACGTTTTGCATGAAATTCTGCTTCAGTCATTCGACCAAGACTCCAATAGAACTTTCTTTTGTCGTATGCATCCCAAATTGAGTCTTCATCATAAAGTTTCCCACCGGAGGTTGGAATCTCCAGAATCCGTCCAAATGCCTTTAAGTGAAGTGGGATCCTTTTTCCTCTGACATATGTTACAAGTTTGCCTTCCTCGATTTGTAAATTGTTATAGAACAATCGTATCAAATCCAGATAGTATGGTCCGGACGAGGAAATCAATGGTTCCAAACCACATGCAATCAAAGATTCTTGAAAAGAAAAATATTATGTAGGGAATAATGAGAGAATACCATACTTTGGGGTCTGCACAACCTTCTTTTGAAAGTACTTGGTGAATCTTTCTTTTTGTTCATCATTCAAGTGTTGAAGAACAAGTGGAGTCTCTGAAGATGAAGAGGCTGGACCTTTTCCTTTGTTTGTTGCTGAAATCTTCCTTTTTAGACGTGAGGCCATGAGAAAACGATGGATGGAGTTTTTAGGTTTTGTGAGGAAAGGAGGAGTTTTTGTGGAGAGGTTATGTTTTGAAGGACATGGTTAAGATAGGTTATGAGAAGTTGGATTTTATAATGATTAAGACAAGAGACAATAGTTATTGTGGGATATGAGTAGTTGAGGATTATTTATGGTTATGACTTTGAAAATGTAAGAAATTTTGGTCAAATTCTTGAAAGAAGATCATAAGTAGGTCAAAAGTTATAATGATAGGGTAGTTGGAAAGGTGAAAAACCCATGGATCTATTAAAGAAAAAAATACATTTACAGTAGGTGCAATCGGTTGGCACTGTAGTGCAATCGATTGCTCTACAAAATAGAAATGAAATAAGACAAACACTGCAAGGTGCAATTGATTGACACTAGGGTGCAATTGATTGCAAGCTAAAAAAATAATATTTTTAGAAAACTTACAGTGAGAAATCGATTTACACAGAGGTGCAATCGATTGCAGGTAGTGAAAAACTAGAAAAACACCACAGATTAAGATCTTTCATGTTTTAACGTCAGTTTCATCCAGAATTCCAAGTTCTCTTCGAATTTTGAAGAAGGATTCCTTTGCTAAAGGCTTTGTGAATATATCGGTAAGCTGATTATGAGTATCCATAAATGTTATCTCGACATCTCCTTGAAGTACATGATCTCGCAAGAAATGATGTCGTATGTCGATGTGCTTGGTTCTTGAATGCATGACTAGATTCTTTGTTATGTTGATTGCACTTGTGTTGTCACAACGAAGAGGAATGCTACCAAGGTCGAGTCCATAGTCACGAAGTTGATGCTTGAGCCACAGTATCTGTGCACAAAAACTACCCGCTGCTATGTATTCTGCTTCAGCAGTACTAAGTGCTACGCATGCTTGCTTCTTGCATGCCCACGAGACTAGGGCATTCCCAAGATGTGACATGTTCCACTTGTGCTCTTTCTATCAGTTTTACAACCTACATAATCCGCGTCAGAGTATCCAATTAAATTGCAAATACTACCTTTAGGATACCATAAACCGACATTTGTTGTTCCTTTGAGATACTTCATGATCCGCTTGACCGCCATTAAGTGAGATTCCTTTGGATTTGCTTGAAAGCGAGCACAGAGACACACACTGAACATTATGTCAGGGCGACTTGCTGTCAAGTATAGTAAGGAACCAATCATACCTCTATATTTTGTGATATTAACTGACACACCGGATTCATCTTGATCTACATATGTACCGGATCCCATAGGTGTAGACAAAATTTTATAGTTGTCCATGTCAAACTTCTTTAATAATTCTTTGCAATACTTGGATTGATTGATAAAGATCCCATTCTCGAGTTGCTTGATCTGAAGTCCTAGAAAGTAGTTCATTTTTCCCATCATAGACATTTCAAATTCTTCTTACACCATAGATGAGAATTCTTCACATAACTTTGTATTGGTTGAACCGAAGATTATGTCGTCAACGTATACTTGTACCAAGAGAGTATCTTATTTTATTTTCTTGATAAACAAGGTCTTGTCTACCTTTCCCTTTCAAAGCCTTTGTTACATAAGAAATTGTTGAGATGATCGTACCATGCTCTTGGTGCTTATTTTAATCCATAGAGAGATTTCTTTAGTTTGAAGACATGAGAAGGATATTTGTGATCTTCAAAGCCAGGGGGTTGCTTGACATAAACTTCCTCATTTATGTATCCATTCAAGAATTCACTTTTGACGTCCATTTGAAAGAGATGAAAATTCATAGAGCATGCATAAGCCAATAAGAGTCTAATTGCTTCTAACCTTGCAACTGGAGCGAATGTTTCATCAAAATCAATTCCTTCTTCTTGATTGTATCCTTGGGCGACCAATCTTGCTTTATTCCGAACTATAATTCCATTTTCATCGAGTTTGTTCTTGAATACCCATCTTGTTCCAATGATATGCTTGTTGTTTGGCCTAGGGACAAGATTCCAAACTTGATTTCTTTCAAATTGGTTTAGTTCTTCTTGCATAGCTATTATCCATTGATCATCGCCTAAGGCTTCATCGATTTTGGATGGTTCAATTTGTGAAACAAATGCCATGTTCAGACAAGCATCTTTGAGATTTAATCTTGTTGTAACACCTTGACTAATATCACCAATGACTTTATCGATCGGGTGATCTCTATGAGTTCTCCATTCTTTAGGTAGATCATTGTGTTCTTTATTATGTTGTGAATCCTCTTGTTGGCGTCTTGATTGATAACTTGCAAAACCATTGAGATTATCTTTTTGAGAGGTTTCTACTACATCATCATCATCAATAATATCATCCTCCTTGGAGGGGTTAGATTCATTAAAAGAAACATGCATAGATTCTTCAATAGTTAAAGTTCTTTTGTTGAAAATTCTAAATGCCTTACTAGAGAGAGAGTAGCCGAGAAAAATACCTTCGTCTGATTTCTCGTCAAACTTACCGAGATTACCTTTGTCATTGTTCAAGACAAAGCATCTCCACCCGAATATGTGAAAGAATGATATGCTCGGGTTTCTCCCTTTGAAGAGTTCATATGGGGTCTTCTTGAGAATTGGTCTGATGTTGACACGATTACTTACAAAACATGTCGTGCTTACAACATCTGCCCAAAAATATTTAGGAAGATTTGAATCGTTAAGCATTGTTCTTGTAAGTTCTACCAACGATCGATTCTTTCTTTCTATGACACCATTTTGTTGTGGAGTTCTTGGTGCGGAGAAATTGTGAGATTCCATTTTCTTCGCAAAATTCTTCAAATGAAGCATTTTGGAATTCTACACCATGGTCACTTCTAATGGAGATAATTGAAAGTGACTTCTCATTCTGAATTTGTTTTGCATACTTCTTGAATGCCTTGAAAGCTTCACTTTTCTGCACTAAGAAGAAAGTCCATGTATATCTATAGAAGTCATCAACAATTACTAATGCATAAACATTACCTCCAAAACTTTTTGTTCTTGATGGTCCGAAGAGATCCATGTGTAACAATTGTAGTGGCCTTATTGTGGACACCACATTTTTGGATATGAAAATTGATTTGGTCTGTTTTCCCTTTTGGCATGCGCCACACAATCTATCTTTGATGAATTTGATCTTTGGAAGACCAACAACTAAGTCATGTTTGATCAATTTGTTAAGATGCTCCATATGGATGTGAGCAAATCTTTTGTGCCATAACCAAAAGTTGTTGTTGTTTTCCATAAGACACTTAACCTTCAAAGACATGTTATCAAGGGAAATCATGAAAATATTATTAATTCTATTACCTTTTAGTATTACCTCATGAGTGACTTTGTTTTCTATCAAACATTCATCTTTAGTGAAGTTGATTCTGAAACCTCTATCACAAAGTTCGCTAATACTAAGTAGGTTATGCTTTAGGCCTTCTACATAGAGGACATCTTCTATGGTTGTAAAAGGTGGTGCTCCAATGCTGCCTATGCCAAGGATCTTCCCTTTGTTGTTATCACCCTAGGTTAAGAATCCTTTGGCCTTAAGCGTTAGATGTGAAAATTTGGTAATATCACCTGTCATATGCCTTGAACACCCACTATCAAGATACCACTGATATGAAGAGGTCTTTAAGCATACCTACAAAACAAGATTAAGTTTTATTAGGTACCCAAACTGCCTTGGGTTCTTCATAGTTAGTGCCTTTCTTGACCCACACATAATGCCCTTTTGCAATACTGAAGTTTCTTACATAACAAGCATTAGGTGTATGGCCTTTGATACTACAATAAAAACAGGTGGGCTCAAAATTACTTTTGTATCTAGGAGGATAATACTTTTTCTTACTAGATAATTTCTTCTTGGGGTATTGATGAACCACTTTCGGCTTGACCACTTTCTCTTTAAGAGTTTGTTCACTAGCTTTAACAAAGATGGTTTTGTTGAAACTTGATTTAGAAAATTTTGAGTAACCAAGTCCACTTTTATTATTTGAGAATCGTTGTTGACTAAGAACAACCTCTAGTCCAATCTGTCCTTTTTCATACCTCTCAAGGACCCTTTTTAATTGGACAATTTGAAATGAAAGTGACTCACACTTTGTGCATGCAGAATTCTGTTTTTGATCACTAATTAATTTCTGTTTTTCATCTTTGAAATTATTTTCCATTGTCTCAACCTTTTTCTCTAATTTTGAGATTTGGTTCTTTTGTGATGAAATGGTTTTGTACAGAATTTTGCATTCACCCAGAAGTTCATCAATTGCCCCTTGAGCATCATTATCATAAATTGAAAAATTATTATTAACCTTGTCATCTTCATCAACCGACTGATGTGAGGCCATTAGTGCCAGATTTGCGCTTTGATCACTATCTAAATCTGATGAGGAACTTATCTCGTTATCTTCCCACACTACGTAGGCCTTATTTTTTTTGAAGCTCTTTTTGCTTCTATGAGCATCATTCTTGGAGAGTTTAGGACAGTTTGGTTTTATGTGTCCTTGTTTTCCATATTCATAACATTTAACATCTTGAGTTGATGTTGACGCCTCCTTCTCTTTGTTCTTTGAAAACTTCTTCCTTTTCCTATAATCAGAATTTCCAATATTATTTTTAGAACCAAAATGTTTTCCTAACTTTTTGACAAGAAGCAAGAAGTTTTCATCTTCAACCGGATCGTCTTCTTTTTCTACTTCTTTGGACTCAACCTTTAATGCGATGCTTTTGGACTTCTTCTCTTGATTCTCATGTTTTTCCAATTGCCCAAGTTATGTCTCATATTCTTGAAGTTTTCCAAACAGTGTAGCGAATGTCATCGTGGATAGACTTTTCTTTTCAGAAATTGATGTCACCTTGGGCTGCCATTCTCTGGACAAAGATCTAAGCACTTTAAGATTTAATTCATCGTTAGTTAATGTCTTACCGAGTGCCCTGAGATGATTTATCAAGTGCACGAATCTTTTCTGCAAATCAAGAATTGATTCTCCTGGTTGGATTTTGAATAACTCGTATTCCTGACTCAACGTATTTAATCTCGATCTCTTAACTTCAGTGGTTCCCTCATGGGTCTCCATTAAAGTATCCTAGATTTCCTTTGCTGATGTACATGTTGAGACGCGAAATAATTCATCTATGCTTAGTGCACTTTGCAGAAGATTGATTGCCTTTTTGTCATAGAGAACCTTTTTCTTATCATCGTCATCCCATGAAGCTTTGGGCTTTGTTGATCCAACACTGTTAACGACTGTTGTGGGAACGAAGGGGCCATTTTGGACAACATCCCATATTTCATCTCCTTGTGCTTTTAAGTGAGCTTTCATGCGAATTTTCCAGAAATCAAAGTATTCACCACAAAATAGTGGAGGCTTGTTGCTACTACCACCGTCTTTGAATACACCTCTATTGTTTGCGGAAGCCATACTGGATCGGTTAGGAACAGGTTACCTAAACCTGCTCTGATGCCAATTGTAAGTCTGAGTTGCATCTAAGAGGGGGGGGGGGTGAATTAGGCTTTTTGCTATTTTCTGGTTTTAGAGATTGATTTTATATTTTCTTGAAATATAAAGATGGTATGAAAGCGGTAAAGAGCAGAAAGTAATAGAGACACAGAGAATTTAGAGTGGTTCCCCTCATACTCCGAGGGTACTCCACTCCCCTTTCGACTCGAAAGAGATTTCACTATAGTTAGAATCAGTGTACAAATATCTTTCTAACCTATAGGGAGATCAAAGGCTCTTAAACACCTTTAAGATCTGAACACTAAGTGCAATGAGAACAATCCTCTTTAATGCACACACTTGCTTTCAACAATCCTGAACAGCAAGGGGAAATAAATACAATTTGTTTTGTAATGAGTTGTAACAATGTATACAGTTGTTTTGTCAATGCTGAGATTGATCTTCTCTTTTAATGAGAGTTTCCACAAATATCTAAGACTTATTGCTCAAGAATTTTCTTTCAAAGGATATGAAATTTATGCAGAAAATTCTTTGTGAAAAGTGATTTTTTTTTTACTTAGATGTGGAAAGATGAAAAATATGTTAAAGAATTTTGATTGAAAAAGGTTGAAAGACATGTGAAAAAGGTGTTTTTGAATTTGAAAGATTTAAGTATTTATATTACACAAAAACCTATTGAGAAAATCATGCAAATCTTCAAAAAAAATTGATGAACAATTGCCATGTTTCAATTGAAACATTTCAGAGACGTTTGGTTGAAGAGATGCAATTTTTCAGAATGATTTTTCAAAAACGTTCAGTGAGCAATCGATTGCACATAGATCAATCGATTGCACCTTCACAAAAATACTTGAAATTTCAAATTTTTAACAGAGCAATCGATTGCACCTTTCAGACCAATCAATTATACTTCAAAACAGAAGTGAAAGTAGATAAATTTTTAAGCATGCAATCGATTGCACCAAAGCAGCAATCGATTGCTTACTGAAACAGAAGTAAAAATGAGTTAAAATTTTGATCATGCAATCGATTGCTCTAAGAGTGCAATCGATTGCACTTTCACAAACTTAGAAAAATTCTGTTTAAAAAGGCCTGTGTTGATGTGAAAAATAATGTAAAAGTTTTTTAATGATTTGAGCAATTAGGACTTAAACATTTGATGCAAATTCTCATTATACCTTCTGAGAGAAAAAATATTCTTCATGACAGGTCTTTGTCCGATTCTGATATCTTGAAATGGTTGATCATCTTTGCCTTCTTTTGTCAGGTGATTTGTCTTCATCAAAACATATGTTGATCTTTGAGAATCTTGATTTCACATTGAACAGATCTATAACTCATAGGAAATCGCAATAAAAAATAGAATATAACTATTCCAATTTTCTATTTTTTTCATAAGGCGTCACCACAGTTCATCGATCAACACCAATGCAACAACAAGGTTATCAAATCACAATTAACAGATAAAACACATTTATCTAAATTTCACTTTTTTGCCTTATAGCGCAACCATCGATACTCAACAATAATAATAACATATCACATACATCATAATCAAAAGAAAAATACTATCATTTATTCGCCTCAAAAGTTTTACCCAAACCTTTTTGGCCATAAAAAATCAAATACTTATAAGGGTAAAGACCTCTCACTTATTTAACCACCCATATATGAATAAATCTCCCCCTTATCTCGAATTACATATCAATGGAGTTCTTGCCCTTTGTAATCTTTCTCCGTTCTCTTTTCTAAGCTCTCTCTAGGTTATGTATCTTTGTTTATTTCTGTCAAGATTTTAACGTACTGTGAAAACTTTTCCAGAACAACTTATCTATTTATTCACACTAATTTAACCCATTCTCCTCTCACCCTTCAATTCTCCTCACACCCATAATCTAACTATTTTCTATTTTATTTTAATTCTATTTTCGTTATCATTTTATTAATAAAATTAAATTATTATTCTAATTCAATTATTTTTTTAACTCTGACAACACTCTTAGCTCTTACTCAATTCACTTATCATTTCTTAATCTTAAATAAAATTCTATTTTTTCTCAATTATAAAATATTTTAAATATTTTTAATATTTTTATTATCTAATTAAACTAAATAATAAAATTAAAACTCTATTAAAAATAAAATATTAAAATTGAGGTGTTAACTCACTCTTCTAGGAGCGGATATTGAAGTTTCCACATCTTGAAACTCTCACAAATATAACCCTGTAATAATTAATTATTATTTTAAAAAGTTTTAATAAAACACCTTATTAAAGACTAAAGGAATAATGTTTATATTTAACCATCCAAATTTAAATCACAAATTAATATAAAAAAAATTAAAAATTATAGAAATTACTGATTTGTTTGAATGTTATTTTTATGAAAATCAATCAAATCATATCTTATTTAAAATATATGTTTTTTAAAATTGATTCAAACCAAATCAAATAATATATATTTATTTGGATGTTATTTTTATGAACATCAATCAAATTAGATTAGATTTAAAATTTATTTTTCTAAATCAATTTAATTAGTATTTTTTTTTAAAATGATTTAATATGAGATTACTAAAAGGATGTTGATAGAGATAATATTAATTTGTTAAAGAAAAAATTATTGAGTAGTCATAGTAGAGTGTAATAGAAAATACTAGTAGCAGCAGTGTACTAGAGTTGAGTGGCAGAAAAGAAGAGAGAGAATGAATAATGACTTAAAGTGGAAACAAGAAACCCCACCTTTCATCCCACTATCTTCAATTTTTTATCTCTTTTCTCTAGACTACTTAAGCAGTACTATGATATAGGTTGGATTGTGTGTGAGTGTGGTAATGGTCTCTTTCAGTTTCAGGAGTTGATTGATTTGTTATAAGGAATTGTAGAAACAAGTAAGAGAAATAACTCTAGTTTTGTTTTCTCTTTTATCTTGTATGTATATAACTTTGCAAAAGTCATAAATTCCCTTGCTGTGTAAAAGATAAAGCTAATCTTTGCTTACCTTTGTTTTCATTTCTTTTGGAAAACAGTGCTTTTTCCAGATTTGTGTGGTTATTAAGATCTTCAATCGCTTTCCTTTAATCTCTCTGACTCCTATCAAGACAGTGACACTTCTCTCTCTCTCTCTCTCTCTCTCTCTCTCTCATATTTTTTCCTTTTAAAACTTCTTCATTTTTCATCTGACCTTTCATCTCTTCTCTTTTCCTTTCCCTTCCTTTCCCCTTTTATCATCTCTTCAATTTTATTTTCTTTCTTTCTAATTTCATTAGATTTAACATATTTTCTTTACCTTTTATATATATACTATCATGTTTTTCTCACTTTTTCAGCTTATCTTTAGTTGAAGCTTTGGATTCATGACATTATGAGAATGGTAAATCTCAAATTAAGTAAGTTTAAGTTGTTGATTTGATTTGATTCATATGCTTGTTATTTGGTTTATTATACATAAGTTGACTTTTTTTTATGAAAATAATTTAATTAAAATTATGATTATGATTATTATTTGTTTTAATCATGTTCACAATTTTTAACTTGGTAGTAGATGTGTGTATATACTGTTCTTGAATAGTGCATGTTAATCAATGAAGGGGTAATGAATTCTCCTTTGTTGAAGGGAGATATAAGTGAGAGAATCTCAATTTTTTGTGCTTTTGGAAGCTTTTTAAGATTTAGGGTTAGGGTTCTATGAATGTTTTTTTCCTTTTTTTTTGAAAACCATTTACATTATTTATTATATATGAATATTGTTTCATTAGATCTGTTGAAATATTATTATTATTATATGGAATTAGGGATAGATGAAGAGAGCTTCCTTCAGTCCACTCATGGAAGGGTAAGGGGTTAGAATTACCTGCTGACTCATTGATTCAAACACAATAGACAATGAATGATATAAAGCTATTGTGAATGTGTGAATGATGCAGGAGGTAAATTTCTTCCTTTTCTTCTCTTTGCTTGGACTGAAGGGAGCTCCCTTTTTCTCTTTCTAATAATATTCTCAATTTTACTCTCTTCTCATATTTTGCTATTGGGTGGAAACTCTTGAGATGAGATCTAAGCTCATAATTACATTCATATTATTAAATTTCTTGGTTAACATACTTCAATTTCAGTGAACTCTCGATATCATCTAGGTTTTTTCCTCAGGAAGAACTCTTGAATATGATCATGAACCTCAAGTACTCCCAGACTGTAAACAAGGATTGTTGTCTTTTGCATGATTGCAAAAACTTATTTACTTACCAGCAAAAATCAATGAACTTATTTTTCTTTCTTGCAGGGGTAACTGACTAAGGATTGATCCTCTCAATTTCTTTTATTTCTCTCCATTTCTTAAGAGAAATGCTACTATAGCTTTCAAGAAAATAGAAGTTAAAAATGCACATTTTTATTAGATGATATTAGTTACACATTTATACATTAATAAACCATAGTAATGGACACATCCAGTTCATCAGGGTAGCAAGATCATGTATATATATCTTATAGAATGACGCCAAGTGTTCTTGGTTTGCAATTTTACTATACAAATGATGGAATTGATCACATCTATATATGCATTATTTTCTTAAATGTAGAATTGTTTGTTGTCAGAATTGACTCTCGAACTCGAACTGGATTAGTAAGTCGGGTGATAACTAATGGAAAATTCGCGTAAAATTTGCTGAATTCCATTCTTTCATAAGATGATAACTAATGAAATTTTGGTAAATTCATGTAAAGTTCAAAGATACATATTATGATATTAACCGAGTCATCTTAGTGTCCCTCTAATACCAAACATTCACTTATCATTGATCTATTCTTGTATAGTTTTTTGATTATTTTTTCCTTACCAAAGAAATTTGTGAGGCTGAGATTGGGGGGTTTGTTGGCTGTGAAGTGATTGTTAGATTAAAACTATGTGTATGACAGCGTTGATTGTGGTGTAATGTTGCATGCAGTGTATGTGTCTGTCGGTTACTTTATTCCAAAACAAAACAGCGAAGAAATACACAAACTTGTCCCCATCACACGCACGCTTTTCTTCGATCAAAATAGTGTTTGCTTGCTTACCATGTTGCCTGCTGATTTCAATTTACAACACTTTTTTGCCTGTCTCTTTCTGCTATGTCATTATCATCAGGTACATATTTTTCACCCGAGTGTAAAATGTAAAACCAACCAAGCATCCTTAGAATCACCATAGGGTAATAGTTAGTATCTCTCGGTTATATGCAATGAATATCACAATTACATACCTGCAATTTTACATGCATTAAATATAATAATATCTCGTACAAATCACACTAATCATATTTATACTTTAAATTAAATTAATGTGAACAATTACGTTTTTTAAAAATTTTAATTTTGAATGAAGCATGTCTTGGTGTCATTTTTGTTTGTAAGCTTTTAAACATGAATGTGATATACCATGTTCCTTTATCTTGTGTGGAGTATAAAATGATTGTAGTTATTGCATGACCGATGAATCTTCTGGAATCTGAACAAGTTTGCAGTGGCTAGAATTAAATACTGTATTTAGCCGCGCAAATGGAACTTAAAACCTTACCTTTTCGTTTCGTGTACCTCTAAGCTAGATGTTGGAACTTGGAGCTATAGTGTTCTAGAGACAATTTGTTTGACATTCGTGTGGGGGTGAATGAACTTTATTATCTTAGCCTAATCTGCCTTTAAGTCTCGTGTAATGCACAACTGCCACTGTCGATTCAAAGCATTTTGTGGAAGATATTGTTTTTTATTACAGTTTTAGAGTAAGCACTTATAATCAAAGTCACTGAGGGAAAGTATGAGTGAGAGATTTTAAGAAATGTGTAGCTAGATAGGAGCTATGAGTTGTAATACTCATAAGAGGAAGATTCAGATTTCTTAGATGAAAACCCTAATTGGGAAATTGTCTTGGGTTACACTTGTGGCAGATCATGATGTGATTTTTGTCACATGTCTTAATTGGATTTATGGACTGCGTTTTGGGTGACTTAATTTGAACAAAAATAAATAAAATTGTAAAATTAATTTTATTATTTTTAATTTTGATATCACGACCGGCTAATCTAAGAGGATCAAGAGTTAATTGTATTTAATAAGATTCGAACTTAAGTTCTTAACAAGAGTACACTAAATCCCTCCTTGGGGTTTTGTAAAATTAAAACTAACTATTTCAAAATATTTAGAAAAACATAATAAGATTTTGGATTTATGAAGATTTTACTAGATAGTTGCAAGTAAACATGTTTTTTTTTTTCCTTTAAAGATTTAACTAGATATTGATGTGTTTTTATTGGATTTTTTAAGATTTTACGGATAGTCTCAAGTAAACATGTTTTTTTTGTTTGATATGTTTTAACGGGTTTTTTTGTATACTCATGAAAATTTTGGATGTCAAATTTTAGAAAGTCTCGTACCGAATTTTTATATTTTACCGCATTTTTAAAAATATTTAGTATAAATCCATACGTTATAGTGTTGTTATTTATTTATTTATTATAAAATTCACGTGGTTTATACAGTTAATTTGAAAAAAAGTTGGTGAGTATTTACCATATGCAACCAAATATTTGAAAATTTTAGTAGTTTCCTTTTTTAATTTTTTAATTGCTTGATTTTTTTATAGTGAGAACAAGAGAAAGAGATGGTAGCATCATATCGAGATTGAGCGACAAACCTATAAGAATGTTGCATAGCGCTTTGATGGAAACAATAGAGATGATGGAGATGATCATTTGCACACTATGATTAGTATAGTAGCTCCCACCATTTTTTACTGCAGGAGGATCGAAGAGTCTTGGATATCACATACTCATTGTTGTATATAAGGTAGAGATAATCGCTCTAGAGGTGACGGTAAAGAGGTAAAAGTTGTTGTGAACAATTATGTTAGGCCAAAGGATGATACATAGGTGTGCGATCAGACTGATACAAGTGGTGATCATGACGCTCTCGCAAATGACGGGTTCCTTGGAGGCCCCTCCAACCTTAAATTGTTAATTAGGTATGTCAATCACTTTATAAATATTTTACTTTAAGTTAATTTTATGTATTAGTAATTAATTGATAGTAATTAATGGTTTATGTTTTAATTGTTACACAACCGCAATCCATTAAAGGTCTCCACTCATGGTCAAGAGTTGAAGAAATTCACGATGATGTAGATGTTGGAGGAGGTTAGGATACTTTTAGATGAATGTCATCATCTGATGATATCAATGGTGATCATTAAATCCTAACTCTTCTGCTTTATTCAGAGTAAGAGTGTAACACCATATTTTCTCCGCGCATAAATATACGAAAATCAGAGTATTCATCAAAACAAAAATAGGATGTCACACATTCTCAAATTCAAAAATACATGCATTGTAACACTTTAAAAGATAGTAATAATAATCAACACCTTCTCTTAGGGTGTCTTCGCATCCTCACCTTCACATAGGGTATTATTGCAGCGGAATTTCTCATTAAAAAAACATGCAATCAATAAATCATTTAATTTCAAAGACTTTACAATACCCAAGAAGGGTATACTTTAACTCTCTTTTCAATACCCAAGAAGATAAATCACAAACGTTTTCCCCAGTAGTACATATCAGGGCACGTAAATTAAACACATAAAAAAAATAAGAAACAACCTCATGCCATCCTCCACTCTAAGCAGCTACTCAGTTACCTGCTTATCTGTACCCTGAATAGAAGCACTGACCACAACAATAACAAAGGGATGGGAAATCACAAACAATAATAACATGTATATACTGCAAGGTAGAATAATAACACAATATTCTCTACGAAAATTTCATTCACAATATATATCATCACAACCTCACACCAAAACTCATCAATCAATCACAACTATACAATTATGCATATAACTCATTATGCAATGCAACTCGACTATACAACTCTATGCGTATGCATGTGGTACCAACTTAATATTCGGTTCTCTATGGAAATCGGGTCTCAATTTCTGCAAACCCATGATCCCCCTCTCTGAGCTCTAAGTCCCCTCTTTTGAGCTTGGGACAAGCCACTAGTCCTCTCTCTAAACTAGCAGACATGCCTCTTAACATAACTCTTATGATGCATGATCATATCATCAAATAAATGTGTTAATACTCCTCTTTGATCCTAACATAAGTGGATTGACAACACAAATAATCTTCTCTCTAGATTACATCATACAAAAATCACAAAATGCACATTATCGATCAACAATGCAACACAAGCGTGCTACTAATTTATTTCAACATGATTATATTTCAGACATGCAACAATACTACAACATAACTCAAAATAATCCATATTATAAATATTCTCATATTTAATAGCTATTTTCAACTCTTAACATTTCTTCATGGAACATATTCAAACATTTCCACAAGTCATGAAACATATTCCACAAACTCGCACAACTCGATAATTAGTTGATCAAATGACTTTTAATAATCATTCTAATTAATTACTCATGTTATCACAACATATTTACCTCTGAAATTATTACCAATTGATAGTAATTCACATTGGCTTTCCAACGCTTTGAACCACGCCTCAATCTGAGTCACGAAACTCAAGTTACGATGAAAATGGTTGGAAACAAATAATCAGCATTTCTGGAAAACACAACAGCTGTAACCGGTTAACAAAAACCCATAACCGGTTACAATCACGAAAATTTCAAAAGAAAAACTTATCAGTTCAGCAGTAACCGGTTACGTCAACGCGTTAATTGGTTACCATAGTGCAAAAACAAAAAAAAACACAATTTTCACGATTTGGGGACCTCCAGAACTCCGATTTTGATTCCGTAAAAACCTCTGATCTAAGAATTAGATATACTACGATTATACCATGATTAAAACCCAATTTAACACATGAATTCTATTATTTTCATGAAAATGTTTGATTTGCAAAACCCTCGACAATGCAACGATGGTGGAAAAACATCAAGTATCAAAACATAAAAAATAGTCATGAATAGTGCTTGAATCCATCAATTATTACAGACAAATATCATCATAGAAATAGACATCATCCATGACATACACCCTATTAGAGGTTAAAGACTTTTCTATGCTACCCCTCATGCACAAGCCCTATTGAAAGTTATTCTACCCCCTTTTCGGATACTTCTAGCAGCAAAATTTTGATTTTCGGTAGAACTTCTTCTTCTCCACTCCAAATTTCTTCCATGTCTTAGCTGACCCCTTTCTCTTTTCTCTGGTTTCTACGTACTGAAAAAATAGGATATTCCTAAGTTTCTCTCATTATAATATATAGTTAGGGTAAAATAACTCGTAGTTATATTTTTCTCTCCTACTAACAAAATTATTGTTCATTCTTTCCATTAATTTTTTCTCAATTTTCACTTTCACCAAAAACTTTATTTTCCTTTAAATTAATTATATATAGTAAATTATTATTACTAAAATAATTTCTAGTAATTCTGGTCCACTTCTGCTCATCACCTACACTATCTATATACCTTTAACTCAGGGGTACACACCCTCACTCTCATATTTAATTAATCACTCACAATTAAATAAATACACAAAACATAATAATTCAAATAATTATATGATTCAAGAATTGAGGTGTTATAACTCTCCCCTACTTAAAGTATTTTCGCGCTCGAAAATCACGTTAGGTAAACAAAGTCTGATACGACTCCCTCATCTGTCTCTCTACCTCCCAAGTCACGTTTCCACTAGGGGATCCTCCCCAATCTACCTTCACCAAGGTAATCTCTTTACCATGCAACTGCTTTTCTTTCTGATCCTCTATCCGGAGGGGCGATGCCTCAACATTCAAGTTATCTCTCACCTGCACATCATCTACTTGGACCACATGAGACAGATTCAGAATGTATCTTCTCAACTGAGACACATGAAACACATCATGAAGATTAACAATCGATAATAGTAAAGCGATCTGACAGGCCACCTGTTCGTCGTGAAAATTGGCAAACAACCGCTGGTCTAACAAATCGAAAGAGATTTGTGTTACTTATAGGATCGACCACACAAATCCTAGAACATGTGCTAATTGGTCTTTTAAATGAAGTGAATGAAAATTTTGAACACTTCGACGAGTTCCATGGTAAGACAACTTATCTCAAGTATGAATGAATTTAAGTAACGGCAAAATGAAGTAAAATGCTGATAAATGACAAGGATAATAACTTGCATAGAGAAAGTAAACTTTTAAATAAAAGAAGTGCTAAATTGCATTGAAATAAAAACTAGTGTTTAGCCAACGTACATTCTCACGACTCGTTTCTCTCAATCACACAGATACTTAGAGTAAATGGAGATTTTGTACACAATTGAACACACACATCTTAATACTAAGACCTGCTATTTATAACCATCGAACGTAACTGCCATTAACAGATAACAAATGAGATCAGAACAAGTGTCGTTGCGCATGCCTTCGAACCACAGGGATACTCCACGCGTCTTTCTCAAAAACAGACTTTCCCTCTTTTATTTGAATTCAAATGATCTCTCGTCGAAATTACCCTGAACAATGCTTTTAACGAGTTGGGTCTTCCAAACTATTGATGAATATCTCTAAGTCCACAACATAGAACCTTCTAGCGAAAACCCGTCTTCGAATCTTATTCCATAAAATGTAGTTTTAGGCGAAGTAATTAGATTTCCCCAGAAAACTCTATTTTCTATTTTTAACTCTGTCCAGGCGTCGAAATTAAGAGCCAACAAATTTCCCCCAAAAAATTTCATTTTCGACATCAATGAAGAACAAGACATTTTTTGATAGTATCGTTCGATGCCCCAAACGACTCTTGCATGTCTCTTACTATTCCAAAGGACTATGACGTCAGACTCATCATCGCACTTTCTGCAACACGTCTTCTCAAAGCACGCCATTACCCCTAGTCATCATCACAATCCCTAAATACTAGGAAATCATGCACTAGGCACTACTAACCATGTTTTGTCAAACGGTCATTGTGGGACACGTGCCCCACTAACTTTCAGCTCTTTAATGCTTATTTGAGGCCTTATGATCTTCCACAAGCCTATAAATTTCTCCAAACTTACTTGTTGCAACTTTTATGCTCTCAGAAATTTCCAAACAACTTTTCAGTTTCTTCATTTCCAAACTTCTAACCACAAACCCAGATTCTTCCAGAAATCTCAACAATGGCATCTTCCACTACCGACGTCAAGGATTCTAAGAAAAATCCAAAGTCTAAAGATCTGAAGAAAATTTCACAACTCCCAACTTTTGACACGCTGTCAGAACCAATGATGATGGGGAACCAGGAATTCCTCCATGAGCCGCTTGCAGAAGAGAAGATGACAATATACGAATCCCAAGTACTTATCCTTTTTGCTGTATCTGGTAAAACGCATGCCCTATGTGGGCTTCTGTCTTCATCTGGTTTTGACCATAGTAAAGCTAGGGACTTCTTCCCTTCCTACCACAAATCTAAACCCATAGGATAAGCCAACAAAGCTAAGGTTGAGAAAACCCCCGCTGATGCGGTAGTGCTGAACAATATAGATTTAAGATATATGAACAACAACTTTAGAGTTTTTAGAGCAAAACCCTCCTTCAAGGAATTAGATGATTACATGAACTGGATATCAAAGATAGAGAAAGTAAAAGCTCAAACCTGGAGAAAAAAACTAGGAATTTATGATTTAATCATGTTGTCAAAAATAAGTCTCAACTATTGTCAAACCATGTTAGTCTCTTCCTTGTATTTCTGGGACAATACCCATTACACCTTCCATCTCCCTTGTGGGATGATGACCCCCCACTCTTTTCGAAGTAACCGCTATTACAAGGCTTAAACCTACTGGAAACCCATATGATCCTGACTTGGAATCTGAAGATTCCATAGGTTTTAATTCCGCAAAGGCCACCTGCTCTCATTTTATAGCGCATTTTTTTGACAAGACCACTATTGATGTTTCTGATCGGGAAAATATAGCCTTTTTAACCGTATGGTTATCCCACTGCATTTTCTTCTCGAAGTCCCTACAAGTGGCTAGGAGGTACCTGACTCTGGCCACTCAACTCCACAGAGGCCATGACATCTGCCTAAGTCAAATGATTCTGGGGAACCTCTACGAGTATCTAAGTGAAAGGGTAGCCCAACTCAAAGACTTGGGAGCAAAGAGAAACTTACTATTGTCTGGTCCTTTCAGGCTTTTGCAACTCTGGTTAAATACCTCATTCGAAGGTAGACTTCCCAACAAGAGTTCAGTTAACGAAGCTGCTGATGAGATCAAAAATAGGAGAATCAAAGGAACACGCTTGGTCCAGCTTACTCCCCATGAATAAGGGCAGACCCTCAGGCCCATGTTCCTAAGCTATGTCATGATGTTTGAAAAACGTCATGAATTTACTTCGAACATGGCCCCATTCGCTGCAAGAAAACATAGTCCCTAGTGGTTCACCATACCTTTCCCGACTCCAAACAAAACTCTAGAGGCAGAAACTTCATAAATTTGGGAAACCTATTTTATCCCAAGGTTGATAACACTTCGACTAAATCTGTCGAAGTCTCAAGTTGCTTTGGTTGCCTATTAACCAAACTTGGTGGCTCGATAGTTCGGTCTAGTCCAAACATTACTCAAATGCCTCTTCGAAAAGAAAGGTGCCGTTTTACTTCACGGTGTGAAGTATACTGAGGAAATGGCTACGACACATCTTCTCCGCTACTCCAACAAAGTTCAACTCATCCCCATTGGCTTCGATCCCTTTTTCTAATGTACCCCAGAGTTCAACCACTGGTGGCCGTCGTACTATGCCGAAGAATTATTTGATGCACCTTCTTTCACTCGACTTATTAATCAAGCTTTTCTCTCTATGCAGGAGAAGATCAAGAAAGGTAATATGACACACATCAAAGAAATCCAACCATTCCAGAAGTACTTTGAAACTGTTTATCGACCTGATGACCTTAGTTGAACCGTCCACAAAGCAGCTGTTACTTTAAAGGAAACGTTTTTAAAGAAAATGGAAAATTTGGAACTCCCTTTGTTTGTTCCTCCTAAGGAATGGTACACACTGGCTTTTAAACAATTTCCTATGAAATTTCCTTGACTACCAAATGCTGATTTTGGAGTGGTCTTTGCCCCTCCATTCCCAGACTAGTTTATCGGTGGGGATTCCATAAAGATTCTTCGCCAGCAGTCGAAAACAAAAGCTCAGCGGGTGGTTGCGACTAAGCATACTTTAGACAATTTCAAAGGTCCTTGTTCATATCGATATCGAAGATGTTTGCATCAAATCCAAAATATATGAAGGTGTAGAATAGGAGGTTTTCGAACTAAATTCCCCTATTTGATATTTTATCATCTTACTTGTATTATTTTGTTTGACTTTCAACTATTAAAGTTATCCCGAAAAAGAAGAAGAAAATCGAAAAACAAACAGAGGAAATCACTCATATTGCTAAGGTAAACTTCTTACTTAATTTTCCCCAACTAGAAAGGCTTCGTTTGTCTAATGCCTTAAGCTTTTTCAGAGTTCACGAAGGCCACCCCTTACTCCCAAGAAGCAAAAGACAAGGGGGACTTCCCACCAAATCATCATCGAGTCAGACGAGGAGGATCAGACTCCTCCTGAAGAACAACCTCTGAAAAGGAGAAGGAAGCAAACCAAGATAACTAAAGCCTTCAACCAACCAAAACCAAAGGTTGGAAAACTCTCAATAACAACAACTTCTTCTAGTCACACAACACAAGATGAAAATGATAATTCTAGTCCTGGGGCTGATGAGCCCAAGGTAAAAACTTCTTCTATAACTTTGTACCGCTTCTTTATCATTGTCTCTTCTAATTTTTCCCTTTTTTCTTTACAGATTACTACCGATACCAGGGTTCATCCCATGGTGACGCAGCTTATCCCCACAACCAATAGTGACCCAATCTACCATCCAACAACTCTGTCTGGCGCCTCTGCGAGAGGCTCGACAAAAGGTTCTAAGGAGGGCATCTATTCTATTGATACTCTCAAGAAGAAACCAATTGTTCCTGTGGTAGAGTCCCCCCATGTCGAAGCGTTTGCTCAAAAAGAGGACCCAGTCGAGAAAGAGGCTGTTGACCTTTCTGAGGACACCGTGATACCTGATATATAGAAACCTGCTGAGGGTGATCTCGAGGGAAAGATAAGTGAGGATGACAACCCCGTCGAAGAGGAAGAAGAAAACGAAGAAGACAACGATGAAGAAGAAGAAGAAGAAGAAAAGGAAGAAGAGGAAGGAGAGAAAAATACATCTGATGCAGAGATTAGGCTGGAGACTTTGGAAGGCCAAGTGAACCAAGATAATTAGTCTAAGGATCTTCCACCCAATACTTCGACTGACACTCAATCAACCAGTATTTTCCATGAAGAACTGGAATCTCTAAAAGTTCAGTGACCACTGGAGTATTTAAAGGCTATGCTTAGTTCCCAATACAGCTTTGGCGATAAAAGTACTACTACTTCGACTATCTCAGGAAACACTCTGGCTGGGAAAACTGATAGTGACTTGCTGACGCAAATAAAAGAAAAAATCTTTGTAGCAAACTTATTTTAAATCCTGGAATAAGATGTTTCTGCCAGTTTTAACCTTAAGAAACTCCTGAAACAAATTAATGTCTTGGAGGTTTCTCTAGGTAGTTGATACCATTATAGAGCTAAGCACAATGATTGACCTAGTTTCCGCTGACCTCAACTGCCTTTGAGACTTTTCGAGCAACCTTTCCAAGAAAAATAGCAGTCAAAAAGTTTCATGGAAGGTTGTCTCTGCATCCCCTGAAAAAGTCTCGACACTTGAGAAACTCTTTGAGCAAAATAAGAAAGAGATTGGGAGGTGTGATAAAATCATTGTAGAATGGGAAAAACAAATTTCCATTCTACAAAACAAAATCTCTCAGGCTAAGCAACACAAAACTAATCTGCTCAGCTCTGTCGAATATGAGGTGGCGAAAGAGATCCAAGCTGGCCTTCAGCATCTTGAGACAACTCAACAACTTGGAAAATATATCAAAGCTCTCTCCATCAACAAGACTCTCTGTGAACACCGCCTGCT
Source organism: Lathyrus sativus (assembly GCA_963859935.3). NCBI lineage: Eukaryota > Viridiplantae > Streptophyta > Magnoliopsida > Fabales > Fabaceae > Lathyrus > Lathyrus sativus. The sequence goes on along the minus strand of OZ012736.1, from coordinate 453,426,117 downwards.
CCTTCAGAAGTCGTAGTATGAAAAAAATGAAAAACTCCCTTCCATTCTAAACTTGCTTTGTAGTATTTTCCTTCTTTGTAGATTATAACTTTAGGCCTTTATGGCATTTTTGTAACGGATAAAGCCTATTTTGGCAAATTTATTTACTATTTTAGCTTCGTTTTTCTCGCATCGTTATTCTCTGGTGATCTTTATTTCTTGAAGTGCAGGCTTATATTTTTTTTATAAATATTTCTCATTTATCTTCAAGATTCTTTTATCTTTATCTAATTCCTTGATTTCATATGCACCGTTAGAAAAAACTTGTATAACTTGAAAAAGTCCTTTCCATTTAGGGGACCATTTACCTAAGGCTCTGTCTTTTTGATCCACAGGCAAAATTACTTTCCAAACCAATTCTTCTGGCGAAAATATTTTGAACTTAACTTTTTAGTTATACGATTTCTCGACTCTTTTCTTCTGTCTTCTTAACAATTCTAAAGCATTAAGTCTCTCTTCATCCAAATCTACCAATTCATCCAACATCATGCTCCAATAGAATTCTGATGGAATCTCATGGTATCTTTGGATCCTTATTGACTGTAAGTAGACTTCCACTGGAAACACTGCATCATGGCCAAACATTAGTCGAAATGGAGTTGTGTTGGTTGATTCCTTGGGAGAAGTTTGACATGCCCATAACACCTGATCTAAAGTCTTATGCCAATTCCTAGGCTTCTTTCCCACATGTTTCTTAATCAGACCTAGCACTATCTTATTCGCTGCTTCGACCTAACGATTAGCCTGAGCGTAATAAGGCATGGAAGCCAACAATTTGAAAACCATTTCCTTAGTGAAACCTTGGATCTTTCGACTAGTAAAAACTGATCCTTGATTTGTTGTTATGATTTTTGAGATTCTAAATCTATAGATAATATGTTGTTTGATGAATTCAATTACATCTTCTTGGTCAACATTTGGAAAAGGTATGACTTCGATCCATTTTGTAAAATAATCGATACCTACCAAAATGTACCTTTGATTTTTGGATGATGCTGGTCGGATTTCTCCAATCAAATCCAAAGCCCAACCCCTAAAGGGCCATGGTTTAACTATAGAATGCAATTCACTTGCGGGAACATATTGTATGCCTGCATGCACTTGGCATTCTTGGCACCCTTTCGCAAACTCGATACAATCTTTCAAAATGGTGGGCCTGTACATGCCTTATTGAAACAACAACCACTTAATTTTATGGCCAGCCTGATGTGCTCCACATGCCCCGCTATGGACAGTTGAAAGGGATAAATAAGCTTCTGATTCACTAAGGCATTTAAGCAAAATTCCCTCAGGAGTCTTTTTGAACAACTCATTTCCCAAAAGAACATAACTCAAAGCACGATACCAGACTTTCCTTTTTGTGGATGTCGTTGGATCTTTTCCTCATGCTCCCTAAAGTTTTATCCGATGCAGATATATATAACCTCATACTTTTATTCCTACAAGGTGGCGACAGAATAGGAGGATGACTCAAGTAGTCCTTGATTTTTTCGAAAGCTTCTTGGTGGATCTTCCCCCATTCGAACCCTTCCCTGTTGAGTCGAAGCAGAGGTGAGAAAGCTTGTGTTTTACCGTTGAGATTCGATATAAACCTCATCAAGAAGTTAATCTTTCCCAACAGTGACTGTAATTCCTTTTTTGTCGATGGCGCTTTCACTTCCATTATGGCCTTGGTCTTATTCTGGTTTATTTCGATTCCTTTTTTGTGGACCACAAAGCCTAAGAAATCTCCCGCCTACACACGTAAAGCATATTTAAGGGCATTCATTTTCAAACTATGTCTTCTTATCCTTTCGAAAGATTGTCGAAGATGGTCAATGTGACTCTTCCCTGAAACAGACTTAACAACAATATCATCAATATAAATTTACATAAAAGTCTCTATATAATCATGGAAGATCGAATTCATAACCCTCTGATATGTTGCCCAAGCATTCTTTAAACCAAAAGGCATCACTACCCATTCGTAAGTCCCTAAGGCTCCAGGGCATCGAAAGGCTGTCTTCGAGACATCCACTTCAACAATAAATATTTGATTATATCCAGAATCGACTAGCATTTCCGCCACAGGCATTGAATATTCGTCTTTTGGAGTTACATCATTTAAATCTCTAAAATCTATGCACACTCTCAAAGACCCATTGTTTTTAATAACAGGTACAATATTTGCTAACCATTCGACATACCTGGATGTGCGAATGAAGTTACATTGGAGAAGCCTTTCGACCTCTTCTTTGATCTTCGATAGGACTGCCGATACAAATCGTCTTGGGTTTTGCTTGATAGGCTTCTTTCCAGGCTTTATTGGTAATTTTAATTCAACCAAATCACTTCTCAAAACAGGCATCTCGTCATAATCCCACGCGAAACAGTCTTTAAACTTCTTCAGTAGTTGGATTACTTCGACCTTGAGTTGTGCGCTGATGTTGGCACTTATATATGTAGGCCTATTTGTTTCCCCCTCTCCCAGGTCGATTTTTTAAAGTGGATCTTGTGCCAGCATCTTAATGTTGGATGCCAACAGATCCTTTTCGAAACCCAAAGGCTCATCATCGTAAATTGCATCGAGCCTTTGTTGTTCTTCCTGAACCTTATCAGAAGGTTCTGGATCGAAGTCCTTACCAGGACCTTCTTGGTGTAAATTTTGGTTGGCTACTGCAGCCACACTTTCCATTTCAGCCTCTAAGGCCGTTTGTAACTTACTTTCGGCTATGTAAGCTGAAATCCTTTATAGTACTTTGAATTCAATCATATCACTGAATTCGCTTCCCCAGCCTGTTGGGGTTATCCCAGACACATCAAGATATGACAAGCTTTCATCTCCTACCACTTCCCTGTCCCATCGAAAGCCCTGAACAGGACGCAGATACAACGAATAGTAAACCTCGTCGTCTAAGGTGAAAGCAAAATTGGCCGGATTGCAGGGAGCAATATTGGCCAAGTGTTTGTCGAAACTACGCTTGTCTACATGGTTGATTGGAGCTTTGAAATAGCTTTGATCGACTTCAATATTTTCGACGATACCATCTGGCCTCCATATCGTGATTCTACAGTGCATGGAAGGTGGCACAACCCCGACTCCATGTATCCATTCTCGACCCAGCAGCAAGTTGTAGTTGGCCTTCGTCTCGACGACCATAAAAACAGTAGACCTTGTAACAGTCCCCACCGTAAAATCAACTTATATCACACCCAGATTGGTGCCCACCTTTCCCTCATAATTGGAGAGGACCATATTATGAGGCTTGGTGTCCGTGTCGTATTTGCCGATTCTTCTTAACATGAAGTGCGACATTAGATTCACTGTGGTGCCACAATCCTCTAAAATCTTGTTGACTGCGACATTCTCCACCTTTCCTGTGATGAATAGAGGCTTAAGATGACTCTTCACTGCCTCGTCTGGTCGTTCGAAGAACGTGTTCTGATCTTCGTCGCACCCATTGTTCATGACATAGTAGCACACTGGCTGGTGTGCCGCCATTTCTGCTTCCGTATACATATCTAGATCTTCGACCTTAATGATTTGGTTTAATTCCCTAGGTAGAACTGATACCACGTTTACTATGATATCTAAAGAATCCTATGACCCAGAGTTAAAGTTATCTGTCAACATTTCATCTTCCTCTTGATTGTGCCTCTCCTTAGCCTCCTTCCCCTGGGTAGCAAATAGTTTCCTCCCCACAGGCAATTTGTCAAAAGGCTTTAGTTCTTCATCTTTTTCTGTCATAGAAGGCAAGTTAGTGCTGGTTTCAGGCTTGGCTTCAGCCTCTCTTTGGGTTTTTCTTCTACGTTGTTCTCTTCTCCATTGAGATCGAGACATTGGATTCTTTCCCTTGTAATTTTCTGATACATAGGACACATTATTTAAAGCTTCGAACTCTTTATGGTAGGCTATTGATGAGCCTCTGTCGACATCGAATTTCTGCCATTTTTTCTGTCCCGACTGTTTTCCCTTAGCTGGCCTTATCCAACTTCCTTTGGAAGTTTATGTTGTGGGTTTGAATGTGAATGGCCTAACCCCAGGTACCCTTTGTAACACCCCTTTTCTATACCCCCAATTAATCAAATAAATCATTTAGGCACATATTAAAAATCCATCAGAGTATAATTAAAACACGGTATAAAAGAGGTGCGCCACATCATACTTGAATTTAAAACATACATCACCTGCTCAATAAAGATATGCAACAGTGGGGTAACTTTCAACAGAGGAACTTAGTCCTCATACCCACATCTCGATATTTAGAATAAAAGCGGAAACATCTAAATATTGATAGTCATCAAACATATATATATATATATATATATATATATATATATATATATATATATATATATATATATATATATATATATATATATATATATATATATATATATATATATATATATATATATATATATATATGTATATATATATATATATATATATATATATATATATATATATATATATATATATACACACACACACACACACACACACATATCTAGTTTGATTCACAACATAATTCATGTTTTCATAAACATTCCACACCAAGATACATACACAACGTATCACAAAAAAATCATATATCCTAGCTACCCGGTGCTACATATCAGAGCTGACCGACAAAAGAATGAAGGCACGCTTCACAAAAAGACCTCTAGCATACCTACTCTGCAATGCCTCATAGAGCATCATAAAACAACAGAAGGGTGAGAAATTTTATCATAATAATCAATGTATATAATTATATATATCTATAATCTTAGAATGCACATAATCAACATTCTCACCACAAGTCATCCATATACGTCACAATGTATATACAAATATATGGAAAATCACCAAGCACATTCATCATGCATACATTCACAATTCACTCATTCCCACATAAACATTTACAATTATGTTTATTCATCAATTCACAGCTCTCAGTTCAACAATTCATACACATATGCATACTTCCATACAACAATTATACCTATGCCATGTGACTCAATGCAACTCATGCCATGTGGTACCAACACTTGTTATTATTTTTCGGTTTTTACATTTAAACCGGGTCCGTCTCCTAGACCAATAACAAATAAAAGCCCTTCCCCTAGGCTTTCAAACCCCACTCTAGGTTTGGGACAAGCCACTAGTCTCCACGAAACTAGCAAACATTGCCTCTTGACAACAAATGATGCGTATGCAATCAACAACCATATGCACTTAAGACCGTTCTCGCATCTTAATCCCATGCATTCTCAAATAATTCATCATACAAGAATTATAACATGATTGCACACACAACACATTTCATAATAATCAAAGTATTCATACTTTCAACACCATCACTATATTTATCAAGCAATGCACAAGAATACACATCATGATGCTTCACATACAATCGCAAACAATCAATATGCATTCACAATATCGCGCCAAACGACAACGAACTCCATCACAATCATCAGAAACTTTTAATCAATTTAAACAATGCATATATTTGCCAAAAGGCTACATTTCACACTTCACAATCTAGGATTCACGCCATACGGCTTCCCACAACATATCATATAACAACACACAAGCTATGCGTTGAAGAATCAAAGCATCAACATTGGATGGAAACAACAAAAATAAAATGTTGTTCTGTCACGTTCGCTACACCATTCTCCTAGCAAAGGTCATCGCGAACGCTCGCTACTAACTCGCCTAGCAAACATGCTAGCGAAGGCTGTCTAAAAGCTACTGGAAGTGTTCGCTACACAGCTCGCCTAGCGAAGGCTTAGCGAATACTCGCTACACTACTCGCTCTAGCGAACAAGGGTCTTTTTGGTTCTTTCCAAGTCTGGGACCATTCGCTATTGGCTTGCTGGCAACTCGCCTAGCGAACCACTCATTAGCTCGCTCGCTAGCTTCTCGTTTAGCGAGTTCTGCGATGCTCAAAATCCTCTACTGTCCAAAAAGTCCAAAACTTCACAAAATATCCCGATTTAATTTCAAAAAGTTACCATAGTCTTAGCCTAACATTCTTCGACTAAACTACACCATTTATTCTAGATTTTAACCGTAAAAACATCGGTTTCTATCGATTAAACCATTTTCGACCTAAAATGGAAAATGAGTAAAAACTTTCCAACAATCCAAATAAATCCAACAAAAGCATACATAATCATACACATTGAGAAAATAATAAGATTTCATACTTTTACCCGATTAAATTGAATCCTAGATGTTGATCTTGAGCTATCCAAGCTCTTCCTCTATTTTCTCCTCTTCTCTCTTCTTCCTTCTTTCTTTCTCTTCCTTTTCTCTTCTTTCTATTTCTATCCTTTTCTTTTCTTTTCTCTATTCCACTTATATCTCTTTCTATTCTATTTCTCTCCAAACATCTAATAATTCATTTTCTCACAAAATATCTCATCTTATCATTAAATAAGAAATGTCTAAAATACCCTCCAATCTATTTTCCTCGAAAACTCTCAAAATCGGTAAAATAGCATAATATGCAAACATAGCATATTAACACATCAATTCCACAATTAAAATAATAATCACCCAATTAAATCAAAAGACTCAACAAAAATGGGAAATCAGAATCGGGGCGTTACACCCTTGGCCTAGTTTTATCCTGCCTGTAGGCGGATCTTCGTGGGTCGAAACCGTGTTGGTTATAAGAGGCCCTCTGCTCACGCCTCTCTTTTGCTTTTCTGACACCCTTTATGTTGCATGCCGCTTTTTTGTCGAACACGACACTGCACCTGGGGCACATCATTACCTCAGACTTTTTATTTTGGAACCTGTGAAGAAAGTCGACAAGGCTTTCTTCCTTCTTCGGGTAGGTCAATTTATAGTATTCCTCTTGCCAACACTCTCGATCGACCTTCATTAGAGTTTCCCGTGAAACCTCCACCATGTTAATGTCCATATCGACACCATCAATGATGTCTAACTTGCAAAACTGCATCTGAAGGTCATCAGTAGCCTTATCCATTCGAATGAAACTGTCAGCAGTTTCCTTCGTTACTATCATTTAGTTAGAGTCTTCAGCAACCCCTTTAGCAAAATCATCAGTGACTTCGCTGTTGGAACCATCATTAGTCTCCTGGGTGAAACTATTAGTTGCTTCCTGAACAAAATCCATCACAAAATTTCGACCAAGTTCTTCGGTGACTCGAAGATGAGTTTTCATCATAAAATCCATGATATACATGACTTGCATATCTTTGTTCACTTCTTGATTGAACTTGCAATCACATAGTTCCTCAATATGGACTTTCTTGGGCAAGTAGGGTGTGTGTGTAACACGGTTCGTGGAGGGTTATTATCTATGGAATGATCCATTCTTTTGTTGAGTTTAGTTTGAAGCTCTCTAGAATTGTTCAATACAAATATGATACAAGTGACATAAACGGAAACTAAATTACATACATTCGTTATAAAATCTACGAAGCTTACTTCTTAACAACAAATATCCTCCCATCCACGACTTCTTTCTCAGGGTAGATCGAGTCTCGAGGAATCTGAATGCCCCAACACGACACCTTTATCTGGTTGACAATATTTTGGAAGGCTTAAAAATCATATTGTACGCTACTATCAACATAGTCTTTAAATTCCTTCCTCACTGCCGCCAATTTATCCTTGCAGGCCTTCACCATCTCACTCTTCTTCTTCAGGGCACCCTTAAATTTCGCTACTTATGAAGTTAGTGTTATCCTTGTTGCTTTGGAGTTAGTCAGGAAAGTTTTCATATCTTTGAGGCCCTTCTTCTTCTCATCCACAAATGCTTTCAAAGTCGTGACATGTGAAGCCAGATCAGAAGAAGCACCACGAGTCTCCATATCCTCTTGGAATCCACTAACTTTTTGAGGAGTTTGTTTTGCTCATGGACAACAAGGTCGTATTAACCCTTCTAGTGATCATTACCCTTCGAAAGGCTGTCTGGAGTCATTACCTCATCATATCCGGCCTCCGCCAAAGACAATATGGAAACATCTCAAGACATATGATATGTCATCTCTGCCAACAATTATAGCTTGGATGTTGTAGTAACCTAATTCTGTCCTAGTAATTTAAATCAGTTTCTTGATTTTTTATCGTTTCTTAAATTCATTTGATTAACCTCAAAACACAAAAATATATTTATTTAGTCTTACATTACTCATTTATCACCATGTTTACCATTAGTTTTAATCTCAAATAAAAAAAAGTCATACATTCAGGGTTTTAGTGTATATACTGGTAAAAAAGTACAAGTAGACAGGTTACCACTACAAGGAGAGGGGTACTTAGAGACCTTAGTAGGTTTATAATAGTTTGTAAAGGTTAGGGATTGCCCACGATGATGAGAGGCCCTATACGGTGTTTTAGAGGTCATGCTCATGTAAGGTGAGAGACCCTGTTATGCAAATGTGTTCCTTTAGATGTTGAGTATGTAAGTTATGATCAGTCCCCCTCTTCTGTTAGTTGAGAAGTATTTATATAGGCCTTTGGGCCTAGGGTTTCTTGGGAAGGATCACCGCCCATTCAGTCAATGATGGACCGTTGAATCCATATTTCCAAGAGGGACATGATTCAGCTACTGACCCCAACTACTCTCTGACCAAGAGATATCCTTTTCCATGTTTTCCCAAAATTGGGCGAGGGGAGGATGCTTGGGGGCGATGCGATACCTCTTGGAGGGCGACACATGACTATTGCCTCTCCTGGGGTCTGCAAAGCTCCCAGCCTTATAAGGGCCTTTACAAATATAACATTACAGTTTCTTCTAGCAAAATACCAAAATTCAAAATTCAAAATTCAAAATCAAATGTTAGAGAAAAAATGACTAAACTTATTTTACCATGGTAAAAAATAAATCAAGGATTTACCAAGGTTGATTTTCATCATTGACCAAAAAAACCTTCCTCTTTAGTGTTAAGCTTCTTTCACTTTCTCATTTACCCTTTTTTGCCTTTTCATTTCGGTCCTTTGTTTGTTGCCTTGCATGATGCATGTTAGATGAGTTAAATAACTAGTTTGACCGCACTTTTACCTCCCCGAAACCTGCATTTTTTATTTCTCATCACTATTTCAAAATCCTAGCAAGTTTTGTCTTCATCCCCACCCGAAACCCTAATATTCCACTATAAATAGAGGTTATTTTGTGACAAAAAAGGAGAACTTTGTTATAGTAAGGAAGTTATACAAATTTTGAGCGAGTAAGGGAGTTTCTTTTAATGTGAGAGTTGGAGGAAGAAGCCATTGATTGGTCTTATTGGGTTCACTATCCTAGTAACAAAAGAATCATCATCATGAAAGGGTATATCTATTATATTTGTAGATGCATCTCCTATATTGACCCTAGCTAAAACGATGGAAAGGAAAAAATGAACTATTAACAAGAAAGAGAGATGGTACTTGAAGGAGTCAAAAATAGAGGTAACAATTAAAGAAACGTGACTCAAAGGTTTTGATGAACCAAAAAATGTTGGGCTCGAAGAAGAAAATAGGCTAATAAAATGGGTGTCGCCATAGCTCAGAGAAGAAAATCATAGTTTGTTGAAGATTAAAAAACTTACAGTTTGCACAAAGAGTGAAAAAAGCTTGAAACACTAAGTGATCCTTAAATAGGGGGAGCAAAATAGACTAATTAATGGCTCAAATGAAAGAAAACGAGGATACAAAAAATAACGACTGGATTTCGCTTTGGGAATACAAAGGAATTTGACTGCACTTGAACATTTTAGGAGGAAACTCTACACCCTAGTCTAGAAGCCTAGGGCCACGTGTCAGGAAGATCCTTTGAAACATCTCAATAATGATACTAGCATTTAATACATTTGTTCCTTAGATTATTCACTGAGACTAAAAAACCTCTTATTCAATAGGCGGTCCTAGTACAACAAACCCGACCCAGTTCTCTGAAAGGCATATCGCTACTACTCTACGAGCCTTGAGGGCAATTTTTCTGGGTCGGTCAAAGTCTCAATAAGAGAAAGTCTCACATTTGATCATGAACATTGAGACTTCACTCGACTTTCACATATAAGGTACCCCACATAAACAAAAATGTACGATTCAAATTCATTATCACTCTTATTTTACTCTTTATTCTTTCACTGACTTGGGTGTTGACATGTTAGTCTTGCAGGTACGCCCCTTTTCCGTCGTATCCCACACTTGATCTGCCAATCCAATATCCCATCTCATCGTTCAACCAATCATTTTTGATTTCCATGCGAAACAAAAATCATTGATTAGTTGTCAAATGTGTATTTTGAGGTATTTAAGTGGCACAGCTTCACATGATCTTTTCCTCATGTCAGTTTCAGTTGATCTGAGTTTCACATTGCGTGACTATAATTGGCCAAGTTTTCCAAGATGATAAACATTCCACTTCAGGCTCATGTGTCTACTTTGGCCAAAATTTTGTTCCTTGAAATTTAAAAATAACCTCTAGTGGCACACTCAAGAGGCCGAATATTGTATCCTGACACATATTACCTATGAATAACCTCCCTGGATATTCACTTCGTTGAGGGACGAGTCATTGCTAAGAAAATGCTTGCCATACATATTCCTAAATTGCATACTCACTTACAAAGCCAATGGACACAACCACATTTTAGAATTTGTGTACCTAACTTAAAGAGATTTGTTTAAATCCACTTTAAGTTTGTGAAGGAATAATATATTATAGATATAGAATAAGTAGGTTATTAAGAATTTGTTAGAGGTAGTTAAGAACTACTTACAAGTGAGATATGTTGTATAACTAACTCAATGGCATATCCAGTCATGTAATGGAAAAATGAAATAATAACACTCAAATCTTTTTAGTAACTTTGAAGAATTACGTATAGTTTTTATAAAACTATAAAAATTAATTACACTTATTATATAAATTATTCAAAAAGTTATTTATGTATTTGCAAAACAATCTTGATCTCACCGTTATTAAAATTTGATATGTATTTAAAAAAATGAAGTAATGTTTAATGTTTGCATGTTATTTGAACAGTGAACCAACCCTAGTCCTGCTGCTCGATGATTTCGAGGTGCGCAAGTACACTTGAACTATTTTTATTTTCTTGACAAAGTACAATTTATAAACTGAATCTATAGCTTTTTAACTATTTCCTTATTTATACACACGATGTTTCGATTAATGAGCATGTGATGATGTGATTGGTCTCTGTTGTTAATATCATACTATTATATATAAAGTTGTCATAGATCTCAAATTCATTTTCTTCAATTCAATCTTAATTAATCTGCCATATTTTTAAATTATGTTGTTCAATGTTGATATCACCCTAATGCAGGACCACTAGTTAATCTTCCATGTTGGTTTTAAATTTTTATAATCAACTTTTTGTCACGTGTTGAAATACCATTGCAAAATACTTTTCTGCAGAGAAAACATCAGCACTCTTGCTGTTAAGTTAATTAATATACATAAATGGCTAAGTAGGGTTTATGTGTTACTATTATATATTTAAATATAAATGGTGGTGGTCCTTCAAAATAAACTTGAATTTGTTTGATAGAATTAATTGAGTACATTTTAAGATAGTTGTAAGTTAGTTATGCTAACTACATCACAATGAATAATGAATTCTATAATAAATTATATACACGTCACATTTTAATTTTTTTTTATAAATATTACGTTTTTTTTTGTTGAACTTGAAAAAAAAAAGAAATTTTTTAATTTAGAATCTTAATAATTGCATTTTAACATATTTTATTTTATTTTATTTTTGATCAATAAGATGACAATTGAGGAAAAAAGTTTTGATCAAATCTCCTTTGAATCTTAACAACTGCATTTTAACGTATTTTTTATTTGTTTATTTATGATCTATTCTCTCGGTTAATCTGTCAATCGAGAGGAAAACTATTTTAACATCTTTTATTTTATTTTATTTTATTATAACATGTTTCTTTGATTAAGTTAAAAATTGAAAGAAAATCTTTTTTTCAATTTAATGAAAAAAATCAAGTAATGAAGCTTTGCCTAAAGACATTGTAAATTCATAAATCTACATGAAAGATCAATAAATTGCACGAAATCCTCACCATCCAATTCGAACGTGAATGTCATAACGACCCATCTTGCATGCAAAGTGTTAAAATGTAAACTTAACGTTAACAAAAATAATGATAATGAAAGACGTTGTATGAAGTATAACACCATTCTCTAGGATGAATTGCAAGAATAAAAAAATGTTTTAAGGGTAATTCCTTAAAATAATCTCTTTTCTTGTAATTATTAAAAGTATTTTCTCCAATGCATGCTTGTTAAATGAGATTTTATCTAACCTTTGTTATTTTTATGCCAGAAACATTACATGCAAAGATCGTTGAGCTTTAAAAGCACCTAGGTGTGCAACAAAACTTATAATTTGAAGCTAAAAAATTTAAAGCGTCATTAAATGTGTTAAAGTATGTCGAAAACGATGATGAGGAAGGAAATGTTAATTGAAAAATTATATGTATTGAACTAAATTCTAACTGTTAAAGAGCGGGAGATGAATAATGAGTTGTAGAAAATTTGAAAAATATTTATTAGTGTAAGTTGTTTTTCAAATATAACTTAATCTTTCTAATTATTATTTTCTAAATCAATTTGAAAGATTATTTATTCAATGATGATTGGTATACGCTATTTTAAATTTATGGTTCAAAACGAGGTAAATAAGGTGACATTTATAAAATTAAAATCCCATCATATGAAATTTTCCTTGATTAAAAGTCTCAACCGAGGAAAATAGTTAGGGGTTGTAGTTTTCACCTCGGTTTTTATTTCAACGCACCATTTTAAAAATGCAAAAATATTATTGTTGGAAATTGAATCCATCATTAATGCCACTTTTCATCTCGGTTAGCAGATAGAACCGATGTGAAAATGCATTTTTTGATTTTTCACTTAGACCAGAGATCTAGAGAGAAAAATAGTGCACTTTTCATGACACTTTACGTTACCTCAGACATCTAACCAAAATAATTTTTTTTTCTAACTGTGATGAAATATGATTTTCATAGTAGTGTTAGTTAAAAATCACTTATGATTATTCATTTATGTTAGAATCATTATATAAAATATAATATATACAATTATCAAACTATGAAAGTTAGCTGAAGAGCGATTGATAATTTTTAACATTGGTTCCTCTATCTTCAAGTGATTGCATTGAGTAAATAATCACATCCTTTAGTATATGGTGTGTGTACGTGTGGAGATTTTGTGAGTTTCTTAACTACTTAAAAGAGTGTTTAGTATGACTTGTGATAATTTTGAACTATTAATCAGTTTAAAAATGTATAAAAATAAAATAAATCAAGAAGATACATTGTGCAAAATAGCTTGATTGGTTGTCCTTAATAACTTACAAGTTGTGGTATTTATATATAAAAACTATCTGACTGACCGTAAAATCATGATCTATAAAAATAATATTGCATTAGGTTATTTACACGGATAATTTGTGAACGTTCTTGAAGATGTGAGAAAAACACAAGAAAGGGGGGGGGGGGGGGGGGGTTGAATTGGGTTTTCACCTTAATAAGCTTTTTTGCCTCTTCACTTGTTGCTTTACATGATTCTATAAGATGCATTGCGGAAGCATAAATAATAAAGCATAATACAAGTAAAGAACACATGATATATCCTAGTTCACTTGAGCAACTTTCAAGCTAATCCAGTCCACCCTTCCAAGGTGATTTTGCCTCTCTCAGTTGAGGTCTTAATCCTCTATAACCAAACTGATTACAGATGCACAAGCAAATTGCAAGTGACTAACAAAAAGACAATGTCACGTTTAGGGATCCTCAAGGATATAACGTTCATTGACACCTAATAGAATCCAATAACAAAAGATCTCATATTAGGATTCCACAAATGGCCACAACCACGTGTCATCTCAAGTATTCTGATCTTCACTTAATCACTTGAGGATCTACTAATTCTAAAGTGAATTTGTGTTGCCGGAGATTACATGAGTGCTTCTTATCAAGCAGATTACTCCTAATTAAGTACATGGCAAGTATTGAGCAACAACTCCTTGCTTTCTAATACATAAACTAATCTAAGGATAAATCTATACGAGATTATTAGAACACTAGTTTCCATATTGCTTAAAAACTTTCTTATGTGAGCACTGCGGCATCTTAGCATAAAGATTTTCTTGTTAATCAACTAGCTTGCTAACATGCTTGTCAACCAGCTACGTTGCTAACATTGTTGCATCATCAATGCGTATTGGCTCAGCTGTCTTTCTCGCTAACTAGCTTACATTTGAATGAATCAAATGATCTTCTTTTATAGTGAATCTAAAAGAGTCGTTGTGAGGGTAGAGATGTCCTTTCAAATTCCAACGGTCATTTCCAACGGATAGAATAAGCACGTGTTGGACAGTACAGTGACATCACTTTCTTTGTCCTTTTCTTGTAACTTTAATATATCATTGTGGGAGACAGCTCTTATCCACAAATGATGTGATCTTCATTTATCAGCTTGGACAGATCAGCTTCTGGCTTTGGTTCTTTTGATGATGTATCAGATAAGTAGTTTAGAAACTACTTTGGTATGATAGCATAATAACATCAGAGTTGTTTGACTTCAGCACCTTGTTTATCAGAGTGGATAGCAACAACTTATCTGATTAACACGTCTTTGTCTAGGTGAAGCTATATAATCTTCAACTTCAGAATCTAGTTTTCAGAGTCTTTCTGCACTTGGTCTTCAGAGCCTTCAGCCTTCAGAGCTTCAAGTCATCAGAGTCTTCAGCATGTAGTTCTTCAGAGGATTATATCTTCAGAGTCTTCAGAGTCTTGATCTTCAGAAACCTTAAGTCTTCAGAGTCTTTCTGCACTTGGTCTTCAGAGCCTTCAGCCTTCATAACTTCAAGTCATTAGACTCTTTAGAGCTTGGTTCTTCAGAGGACTATATCTCAGATGCGTTGTTAGCTTCCAGATCAAATACACATCTCAGAACAAAATCCGCAAGAGCATTGCAACCACAATATACAACATCTTTGGATCTTTCTGATCGTGATCAGATACAGAGGCAAACTTGCTTCTTCGATATGCTTTATTTGCTTTCAGATCAGATGCACTTCTCAGAGCAAAATCCACAGGAGCATTGCAACAACAATATTCAACATCCTTGGATCTTTCTGATCATGATCAGATGCAGATGCAAACTTGCTTCTTCAATAAGCGCTATATGAAACGTCACACATAGTAACTCTCATATTGTATTAAATGCACATCTTGATATTGTTTGTTTGATCTGATATCTTTTATTAACGTGATCTGCACATAACAAACATTAGAACATAAAATGGTTCTTTCACAAATACTTAATTGTTATCATCAAAACATAGAGATAACTTGCAGAAACAATTCTTGTTCTTATAGTTCTCTCTACTTTAGGATGCATGACTACTCAAATTCAACTTAATGTCTGCTATTTCTCAACGTGTTTCTCGTTGATTACCTCCATTTTTGTACAACTTTTCTATATCCAATTTCCACAATATTCATCACCCTCAATTAGTGAAACTATTCACACAAAACATATTCATAAAGACCACTATCCTAAAGTAGTTTATCTACCACTTTCGATATACATTTTAATTATTTATAAGTGTACACAAGTGTCATGACTATCCTTTAATTGTGAGATGATACAACATAACTAATAGTTTATGCATGTGAATATAGTCATGGTTACATAGTAAAAGGAAAATTTTGTTATTGTAAACCCCATCTCGACTTACAAAAGGATATTAGTGTATTTGTATCTTTAATTTTGTTATATATTTGGCAAGTTATCAGGTGTAAAGTTTACATAATAATAATTCAAATTGAATAATAAGTTTCTAATATTCCAATATGTTATCAGCCTTTCATCATCTTCCTATTTCCACGCATGTCTCATACAATTTGTATCCTTTCTAGGTTCTCGGCATGTCCCATTGATTTACTCTCCAAGTTTTTTTTGAAACATTATCTTTTCCATCCATTCATTTTCACACGTGGCTTTTCTTGATTCATTGTTTCCACCGTTTTCTTTTTTCTCTTTATTCTCTCCTCTGAAGGTTCGCTTTGTCTTTCTTTATTTCTTCAATATTTTTCTCTCTCCTTCTTTCTCCTTCTTCCTCCTCTTCCAAACTCAAACCTTCTTCCTTTTCCATCTTTTTATTTCTCCAACCACCGTCCTTTCCTATCTCCATGGCAGATTGCTCCAATTTTGCCACCAATTCCTTCAATATTTATTACATTCATCCCAACGAAAACCTCTTCCTAGTCCTTGTCACTCTGCTTCTTGATCATACAAACTACAATGCTTGGTCACGCCCCATGAAAGTGACTCTTATCTCTAAAAACAAACTTCATTTTGTTGATGGAACTTTTCCTCAACCTGCAAATGACAACACCTTACACAGTCCATGGCTCCACTGCAATAATATGGTGCTATGTTGGCTGCAAAAATGCATTTATGAAAATATAGGTCAATTAATCCTCTAGATCGATAATGCATCCGTCGTCTTAAAAAATCTTGACACGAGTTTTTTGCAAGGTGACATTTTCAAGATCTCTGATCTTCAAGATGATCTCACAAATATGCATCAAGGAACCTTAGATGTTTCCACCTACTTCACCAAGCTCACATCACTCTGGGAGCAAATTGACTCACTCCGACCAACGTGTGACTGCACATGTGTGATTCCTTGCACTTGTGGTGCCGCCTTCGATCTCCAATCTTTTCCGTTACAAAGAGTAAGATCGAGTCATCAAATTTCTCAAGGGCCTCACTGATCAATTTTCCACGGTTCAATCTCAACTTCTTCTATTGGACCCTATTCCTTCTTTGGGCAAAAAAATTTCACTGGTTTTAGGTCAAGAACGACGTTCTACCATTATCCCCATTGACATTCCTAAGTTACCAGCTATGGCATGCATTTCCAGCCTTACACTACTTCTAGGGGAGCCAGTAGCAATGGTAATTTCCCTTCCCGTGGTCGTAGTCACTCACATCCAGGTCATGGTTCTCCCTCAAATCACACTTGTACATATTGCGGACGAAGTAATCAAACCATTGACACTTATTTCCTTAAACATGGCCATCCTCCTAATTACCACTACAAGATCCATAAGCCTTCCATCAACGATGTTGTTGCCTCTCCTTTCTCTAATGTTTCGATGGATTCTAGTCAAGAATCTGATACTTTTCTTACCATTATTCAACATCAATATAAACAAATTTTGCAGATGCTTCATCAACAACAACCCTCTGCTTCTGTTATAACCACTTCTGATGGAGCTCCTCTCCCCAACATCAATTATGTTACTTCTCCCTCTGATGGTAATCCACCTATATATTAGATAATTAATACAGATGTTACTCATCTTATAACTCCTAATATCTCTAATTTTCATTTTCACTATTCTGTTCCCCATATTATATGAAACTTTCTAATGGCACCACTGTACTTTCAAATATTGTAGGGGTTGTTCATCTTTCAAACTCTCTTATTTTATCTAATGTTTACTATATTCCTACATTTCATGTTAATTTAATCTCTACTACCAAATTTATTGTTTTTTTTCTGTACCCTTACCTTCACTAATAGAGAATGTCTTATTTTGCAGAAAAATTCTATCAAAATGATTGGTTTAGTTGAATGCTATAGGGACCTCTATGTTTTTCAAGCTCAGGTTATTCCTTCCTCTTCCCTATCTTCTTTTCATTATAACATTGTCTTTGTTTACGGTGAATTTTGGTAAACAACCGCTGGTCTATCAATTTAGGGTATAATTGAATAACTTGCAGGATCAACCATACTAAATCCTAGGACATGTGCTAAGTAAAAAAGATCTTAATCTGAACTCCGCGTTCGACTATGAAATCTTTGTAAAGTAAAAGTGACTTGAAGATTTAAAAGAAAGCAAGTAACGCGTCGAAGATTTAAAGGCAATAATGTAAAGGCTTTAAAAGTAAATGACTTTGAAATAAAGGCAATAATATAAATATGCAAAAGATTATAATCTGAACTCCAAGTTCGACCATAAATCTTCAAAAGTAAATGTAGTAATGGTAAATAACTTTGAAAATAAATGTGCAAAAGACTATAATCTGAACTCCACGTTCGACCATAAATCTTTGTAAAGTAAATGAATTTAAATTAAAAAGCTTGAAGTAAGTGCATAATGTTTAAATTCACGTAGAAAGTAAATGAAAACAAGTTTGCAGAGAGATTTGGAAAAGAAAAGGGCAGTTTAAACGTAAAAACTGAAGGTTAAAGTGCTGAAGGAGTAAAAACGCAGAAATGGTAAAGGCAAGTAAATTGCATTAATGAAAATGAGTTGATGTTGTATCACGTACATTCTCGCTAACTCGTTTCTCTACACGCGGGTACTTTGAGTGTTTTGGAGTGACTAGCACAAGATGAATGAACACCCTTATTACATAAAAATGACAACTATTTATAATATTAGTAAGTAACTACTAGATGACGGTTTTTGCTTCATAACATGTCTTTTTGGCACTCTTTTACAACTTCAACCACTCCCACGTTCGCCCACTATCAGTTTGAACTTGGATCTTAAGAATTCCCTCTAGCTTTGATGGTAGCTATCTTGCGCTTCTCTTGACATGATCCTGGTCGAGAACTTCTCCAATACTTAGCATTTTTTCCAAAAACTTTGTCCATCTTTCTTCGATGCATATTTCCTCATAATTGTGTCGAAGCCTTCATATGTTTTTAGAATGAAATTCAGACTTAAAATGATTCTAAATTCCACTAGCGTCAAAAATGAGAGCCAACAAATTGCCCCCAAGAAATGTCCTTTTGCCAGTCTTGGTAGGAATGTCATTTTTTCAACTGTTTCGACGCGTGTGAATTTGCATGGTCCTTGACTGAACCACCCACTATTTGTTTAGTGGCTGACTTCTCACTTTCTTTTACCTTACGCTTATGACATCACGCCATCATGGTAAATCCTTAAACTTCTTTTCAGTCGTATTTATCATTACTTTGTCTTGAAAACATATGTTTTGCAATCTGACCATAACTGCCAACACTCATCATTTCTCAAAACAAAACACGCATCCCACTATCTGATTAACTTCAGCGGTGGATTTGAACCTTTCAGGATTCTCAAACGCCTATAAATACCTTCCTTCACCATTTCGTGAACTTTTTACACTTTCTAGAATCTCAAGCATCTTGTTTCTTTCTTCAGTTTTCTTTACCAAACTTAGAGAAAAAAAACCATTTTCTTTCATTTCTTTCAACAATGGCCTCTTCCCAATCCAATGTTTAGGAAAAGAAAACCCAGAAGGGAAGAGTTACTCAGTTCAAACAAACCATCCCTCCTTTTGCAAACATTCCTGGCCCTCAACTAGTGGAAAATTGCCACTGTGTGCCGGAACCTACCACTGAAGCGGCCTAGAGCATCTACCAATCCTAGGTAATGATCCCTTTAATTGTTTCAGGAAACCCTATGCGCTTTCCGGTCCTTTAGCCCAGGTTGGTACTTCTGACGAGAGGCTGAGTGAATTTCTGCCTTCTTACCGGAAATCTAGACCGTTTGGGCAAAAAAGCTTTCCCAGATTAGCCACCGCTGCTGTTGAAGACCCTTCATTGCCTAAGTTTGACCTAAAGTACCTTACTGATGGTACTAGGCTAGTAAGAGTTGTCAGTCCCCTTAAGGACTTCGATCTTTGGATGGCGAAGTTGGAGAGAGCTAAAGCTGATCATTGGAAATCCACAGGGATTTATGACCTTTTGATGTTGTCGAAGACTAATATACCATATTGTTTAAACTTGCTGGCAGCGTCCTTGTACTTCTGGGATAGTACTCACTATACATTTCATCTGCCATGTGGAATGGTCACACCAACCCTCTTCGACATCGCCGCTATTACAGGCCTTCGTCCCGATGGTGTCTCTTACCAACCTGATGTAGACGCTGAAGATTATATCAATATCCCTAACTCCAAACTCACCTACACTAATTTTATAAAACACCACTTCAACCAAATCAAGAAGACGTCTCTAACGAAGAGCATATCTCGTTTCTCGCCATATGGCTGTCGAGATACGTGTTCTGCACCAAATCTTTGCAAGTAGCTAAAAAATACTTGCCTCTTGCTAACCAGCTTCATCACAACAAAGGGGTATGCTTGAGTGAGCTCATCTTGGCAAACCTTTATGAATCTCTTAGTGAAGGAGCTTCTCGACGAAGTACATGGAGGCCCACAGTTTTGTATGCTTGAGTGGTCCTCTTTGGCTGCTTTAGTTGTGGCTTAACGCAACTTTTGAAGCTAGCCTTCCCAGGAAAGGTCTAGTTGATGAAACCTCTACTGAGATCATAGGGAGGATCATCGAAGGACCCCGTCTGGTCTAGTTGACTCCTTCTAATGATGGTGAAACTATTAGAGGAGCATTCACCATTTTTATCATGATGTTTGCTAAGCGCCGTGAGTTTACTCCTAGTATGACACCCTTTGCTGAAAGGAAATATGGCCCCGTATGGTTTAAGAGGCCATTTCCCACTTCTCATGGGGATAATGAATCTGTTGCTATATGGGAAGCCTTTTTAATTCTCAGATTTATTGTCAACAGGCTCAGTTTGGGAAGAGGTTTAGCAGCCCTGATTGCATATTAACCCAACCTTATTTTTCGCCAGTTTGGGTTGGCCCAGAGTTTTCCTAGATGTTTATATGAGAAGAAGGGTTAACTTATCCTTCATACTGCTAGTTTCGACGAAGAAACGATTGCCTCTATCTTTGTTGACTTGAGTAAAAAGAATGGAGTTCTTTCGCTTGTGTTCTTTGAGCCTTCTTTCCTATGCACTTCTTCATTCCACCACTGGTGGTCGAAACATTATAATGAGCATTTTCTTAATGTGACCACCTTTTCCTTATTACTTGACTCAACTTTCCTTGATGTGCAGGACAAGACGAAGAAGAGTAAGCTCGCTCATATCCAAGAAATTCAAGCTTTCCAGAAATACTTTGAAACTATCTATCGACCAGATGATCTTAGTCGAACCATTCATGAGGTTGCCGTTACTTTAAAAAGAAACTTTCTGCAAAAACTGGATCAATTAAAAATTCCTTCCAACGTTCCTCGTGAGAAATGTTATGAGGTAGCTTTTAAACTTTTTCCTCCAAAATTCCCTCGCCCGCCTACTGCTGATTTCGGAGTGGCACTTGCCCCTCCATTTCCAGATTGGCTTATTTGTGGCGAGGATCTTAAACTCCTTCGACAACAGTCTCAACCAAAGGCTCGACGAGTGGTTCCGACTAAGCATACTTTAGACAGTTTCAAAGGACACCTTCATATAGGGATTCAGGATGTTCGTGTCAAATCTGACATATATGAAGGTTTGATACCCTGTACTTATGATTATGTAACTAAACATTCAATATTTAACTGGCAATCATCTATTATCTTCTAGTTGTGCATAGGAAAGCTCCTTCCACTAGAGCTGTTACATCTCAAAGTAGCAAGGAACCAGAAGGAAAACAAGTATGCCTCACATTCTGTGCCTATTTTCTTACTATGTGATTCCTTTCCCTCACACTTGAATTGCTGCTTTGATTTTCTTAGGCTGGGCGAAAACCTTCCACTCCTTCCAAGAAAGGTAAAAAGGGCGCTCCTATTATTGTTACCTTAGATGTTGATGAATCTCCTGAGGAGATTCTTACAAGGAAGAGAAAGAAATCTGTAAAGGCATCTGGACCCACTGGCCCACCTCCATCGAAGGTGGCCAAACTACTTGAGGCGACACCCGCTACAAGTGGTGTCGAAAGATAGCCTTCCATGGCAACTTCGAAGCCAGCTTCAAGTGACTATAGGGGTGACAACCCCAATCCTGGTGCTGCACTAGCTCAGGTATGCGCACCAAATCTTATTATATTCACTTTTTTTTCTCAACATTCTCAGCCTTATTATCCTTTACTTGTGTTACCAGGCTAATATAATCATCTCCAAACCTCTACTAACTTCAGGAAATTCTGCCACCATCCTCCTTAATAGGCAAGGTGAGCCAACTTATCACCCATCTTCTGATCTTGGCTCTGGTTTGAGTGAGGTGAACCAACCTATTGCTCCTTTTATAGAGAACTTGGCTCAAACTACCACACAACATGCTCAAGATGATGGCTGCAATTCTGGGGACGACGATGCTTCAAGTCCCTCACCTCTCAATCAGGCTGAACCTATGGTTACTGATGAAGTGGTCGTCGAACAAGCACGTACTCCTTCGGGCCCACCAACCAGTGACAACCCACATCCAGCCACTCATGAAGAACTAAAGGAATTGCGCCCTGCACCAATTCATAATTAAGACGAACAACCCTCTACCGTCGATAGAGCTGAAGCAGAGGAAGAAGATAAAGAAGAAGAAGAAGAAGACACTTCTGAAGACCAAGATGACGAAGTGGAGGAAGAAGAAGAGGACGCTGAAGATCAAGAAGGTTCTGCACACCCCAAACTTCACCTGTGGCGAAGAGAACTCCAGTTCCTATTTTGACTCCTGAGGATTCTTTGACGGCTCTCAAATGGTTGAACCCTAAAGAATATGCCAGACGGATCCTAGGGCAAAAATGTAGCTTCTCTTCCAGTTCTTCGACCCCTCCTAGTCATCCAACCCCAGATGACTTCGTTGGTCCTATTCTCCAATCCATCAAAAATAAATTCTTTAGAGGAGATATTCACAATGTCTTGGCTTCAGACCCTACGTCTCGTCTCTTTTTAAAGGACCAACTCAAGAAACTTGATCTTACTACTCTTAGTCCAGAAGTTCATGGTTTCTTGATTGACTTGGCGGTTGTAGTGGATGACTTGTCTATAGAGATTCAGCGGCTCGCTTCTATCGAGAAAACAATTATGGCCACAGCTGGTCATGAAAGTGCAACCTAGACTAGTGCACAAGAATCAGAAGCTAAGATCGAACAGTTGAAGGTTGCTCACAAACAGCGTCAAGAGGAGATAACCTCTAACCAAAAGGACATTGAGGTGTGGAAGCAGCAAATTAAGGAACTTCAAATGAAGATTTGTAATGCTGAAAGCCGCAATCTTGAGTTGCAACACTTCGTCGATCCTGATATGGCCTAAGAGCTAAAGAGCACTATGGACCTCATTGATGCAGCCCATAAGCTTGAAAAGGTGCTTGCCGCAGCCAGGCTCGACAAATCTTTGTGTGAAGCTCGTCTCAGTCATCATGTGGATACTTTTTCTCAACTGAAGTCGAAGCTTCCCTTCTGATATCTTACTGACCTCTATCTTTGTCACCATCATTTATTTTGTGGCTTCTCAAGCCTTCTTATATAATGACAATATTTTTCTTTCTTAGATTTTTATAAATCATTTGCATCAAATTACATCTTTCGACACGTATTTTTATGGCACATGTATGATGTGTTATATCTATAGCCTCAATTTTGAGGCCATTTTGTAATTAAGGTCTTTTACCCTTTTTCCTAGGAAACACCACTTTCCTAGTTTCACTTAATGCTCCAACAGCATACGCTTCTAGCTTTACCATAACATTTAAAGCGTAGTCTTCTTAGGCATACTCCCAAGACCAATCTCTAATCTTCCACCGTTTGACTGGCCAATCCGTGTCCACTCCTTCTTCTATAAATCCTTCTTTCTCCTGAACCACATCTTTTACTCACAAAAGAAAGTATGAATACCCATCCAGAAAAAATTGCCAACAAGGATCAGGCAAAGTGTTTCAAGAAACCTGTGGTGGCGACAACGGCTGAGAAGGCCAACAAACCTGAAGCTTCATATGGAGTTCCTCTCTGCACGAAGCCCAATGAAACTAAGACGAAGGTGTCCAAACAAGGGCGTCCCCGTACTAATACTTCTGACGATGAAGCTGACGAGGACTATATGGAGTTCCTCAAGTCCATTGATTTGAGGGACTTTGAGTGATCCCTATTTGTGTTATAAATTGTTGTATTGATTCCCCTATTGTTTTTGTATGCCATGTTGGCCTTGCTTGGCCCATCTTGGCCTTTGTGCCCATTAAAAAAATTTACGTTTTGATATGAACTTCTAGCAAGATAGGCCTATATTTTTTCAAATATTTTCCATTGACTTTCAAGATTCTTTTATCTTTGTTTAAATCTTCAATCTCATAGGCTCCATTGGAGAATACTTGTATGACTTGAAACGAAACTTTCCACTTAGGAGACCATTTTCCTAAAGTCCTATCTTTTCGATCCATGGGCAAGATTACTTTCCACACTAGATCACCATATAGAAAGGATTTAAACTTAACCCTTTTGTTGTAGGATTTTTCGACCCTTCTCTTTTGTCTTTTTAACAACTCTAAGGCTCTAAGCCTCTCTTCATCCAGGTCCACTAGTTCGTCCATCATCATTTCCCAGTAAAATTTAGCAGGGATCTCATGATGTTTCTGGATTCTTAGAGATTGCAAACATATCTCGACAGGCAAGACTGCGTCATGACCAAAGGTGAGTCGAAATGGCATAGTGTTAGTAGCCTCCTTGGGGGATGTTCGACATGCCCACAGGATCTGGTCTAACGTCTTGTGCCAATTTCTAGGCTTTTTCCCTACATGCCTCTTGATTAGTCAAATTACCACCTTGTTAGCAGCTTCGACTTGCCCATTCGCCTGAGCATAATAAGGCGTAGAAGTTAAGAGTTTAAAACCTATTTCTTTGGCAAATTCCTACATCTTTCGACCAGTAAAAATTGATCCTTGATCTGTGGTAATTGTTTCTGGGATACCAAATCTATAGATGATGTGATTTTGGATGAATTCAATAACGTCTTATTGACCTACATTTACTAATGGTATTGCTTTAATCCATTTGGTAAAGTAGTCAATACCGACCAAGATATACCTTTGGTTTTTTGACGATGTTGGTAGAATTTCCCCCACTATATCCAAAGCCCATCCTCTGAAAGGCCATGGTTTTACTATGGAGTATAACTCACTTGCAGGATATGTTGTATGCCAGCGTGGATTTGACACTCCTGACAACCCTTGGCGAACTCTATGCAATCCCTTAGCATAGTGGGCCAATACATTCCCTGTCGAAACAACCATTTCATTTTATGGCCAACTTGGTGTTCTCCACAGGCCCCACTATGAACTGTCGAAAGCGCTAAGTATGCCTCGGTTTCACTAAGGCACTTTAACAAGACTCTCTCAGGGGTCTTTTTAAATAACTCATTACCCATGAGTATATAACTTAAGGCTTGATACCTGACTCTTCGTTCTGTCGAAGCTGTTGGGTTTTGCAGGTATTCGACTATAGGCTTTCTCCAATCCTTATCCGTTAGACCATCTATAGCAAAAATTTCAAAATTTTCACCATTCATGCACCCAAGCTTAATTGTTTCCAGGTCTGATGGGCATAATCCAACGGCTACCACTTTCCCTCTTGCTTCAATGACTTCTTGAAGGTTTTCCTTCGACACTCTGTATCCAGAAGCAATTTGAGCTAAGTCATTAGCAATCTGGTTTTCTATTCTAGGTATGTGTTGGATGGCCACCTCTTCAAACTTCTTTAATAGCCTATTTGCTACCATAAAGTACATAATGAGATTCTATTTAACACATTTGTATTCCTTTGTGATTTGCTTTACCACCAACTCTGAGTCTCCCATTATTTCGACTCTAGTTGCCCCCAATTCTAACAAAATTTCAAGGCCAACACTTAGCGCCTCATATTCAGCCTCATTGTTAGAGCAAGGCCCTGTGATGCTAAATTTAAATATTGTTGGAATTTATTCAGGAGAAATAATGAGTATGCCTACTCCTTGTTGCACCCTAAAATTTGACCAACTTATTTTACTAGATTTATGTTTCAAGAGCATTGTCATTTGCATAGTAGATAATGTCCATAGTTCAATCATTTGCATAGCATGGCATAAGCAAGTCATCCAGCAGGGGATCAAGTGCCATTATTCTCTAAAGAGGCACATCAAAAGGGGTTTTATTCAAGCCTAAGTCTATTCAAGTCACCAGGAAAGGAATTGAAGTGTTGAGAAGTTAGAAGGTCAAGTGGTGGATTCCTCTCCTATCTAGGGGTGTGTTTGAGGATCATCAATGAGACATGAGCTATGAACTGAGGGTATGGAGTGTGTGCTAGCATCATGGAGGGCCTAGAGGGTCAGTTTGAAGATGAGCCAAGTCATTGGTGTGATTGCAAGAGCTACAGTTGAATGCAGTCAACTAGGGTTTCATCTGGGTCAACCCTAGGTCAACCCTAGGTCAATTGAGTGATTGAAGAGCATCAAGGCTTAGTGGAAGGTTGTGGAAGTCATGATTTTATTTGGGGATATATGTGTGGTGTTGTGCCAAGGAGAAATCAAAAGGAATCAAGAAGAAGAGGAATTACTAAATTAGGGTTTCAGTGTAAAAAACCCTAATTTAGGCTTAACTTCCAAGCCAGACAAGTCAAAATGCAAGCTTCAAATGAATTCTTGGTCAACATGAAACTTGTAGAGCTTCTAAATAGATTTAATTTGAGTACTAGAAGAGTTCAATAAGATTTGTATAACTCAAGTTATGGTTCTTGCAAGTTATGGGTCCTCAGAGGACACTGAAATTTATCTGTGAAAGTCACTTGACTTCCAAGCAACTTTTGCCCATCAAGGAGTGTTCAAATGGATTCTTGGCCAACATAAGAGTTGTATATCTTGATCTTGGCTTTAATTTGAGTACTAGAAGTCCTCAAGAGGAGTTGTATAACTCAAGTTATGGTCTTGGTAACTCAGGGGTATTTTGGGAAAGTTAAATTATAAGTCACTTTTCAACATAGGTCAATATCTTCATCTTCCACTCTTCAAATGGAATTTTGCCCAACATGAGATGTGTTAAAAATGGCGTTTTTAGGCTAGACAAGAAGTCATGGTGAGCTAGAATGGCTTGTATCACAAAATGCCCAAAAATGGTTTGAATATGGAAGAATTTTAAATGGATTCATGGAGGGAAAATGTAATTTTCAAGTTATGAGTCCAAAATGCATCATCCAAATACTCATTTCAATTGGAAAACATCTTTTAGAGACAATGGCATTAACACTTTTTGAGTAGAGGTCAGAATCATGGACTTGCTTTGTAAACCTCTTACTTGAAATCCAAGTTACACAACCAAAATCCAACACAAGCTGATTCAAGCTAAGCTACCTATCAAAACACATTCACAATGATGCATATGGTTGATTAGAACCTTTGGAAGCTGACTGAAACAAGTGAAACCTGACTGTGGTAATTGAATTTTCACTTCCATAACAGAAATTTGGATCCACTGTTTTGGGCCTTTAGAATGGATCAAAAGCCCATGAGTATGTTCTATAAATGGTTTAGAGTGAGTGCAGATGAGAGAGGTTGGAGATTTGAGGCTGAGTAACGGTTTTGCAACTGAATTTTGGAGGTGAAGAACTCAGAATCAGTTTCAAGGTTGCAAGGAGTTTCAAGCTAAATTGAAGTGTGAAATAGTTTCTCCTAGCTTCATTGAAGGTGTTTGGATCATTGTGGAGGTTGAATTGATCAAGAATAGCTCGTGGTGATCTTCTGAAACCAGGTTTGTAACTTCCTTCATTGTGCTCGATCCATGTGGTTCTAGATAGAAATTAACTTGTGGTTAGGATGCTTGCAACTGGTAGATGATTTCTAGGTCAAAAGATTAGAGAATTGAGTTGATTGATGATGATGGATACTTTCAATTGAGCCTGTTTTCTCTTATTTCTTGAGGTGTTAATCGTGTTTGAACATTGGAGAATGATCCCTGATAGTTGAGGTTTAGTTTAGTGCCTTCAATTTCAAGAATCATGAGGATCAAGATTGGTGCCTCTTTTGAGAATCTCTTCGTGTTTTGATTTTGAGTAAGAATTAGAAGATTCTAATGGTAGATTCGGATTCAGGATGGAATTTGGAGTAGAATAGGGTTTTATTGGTTATTGTTAATGACCTGAGAACGGAGGCTCACCGGAGAAGACGGTGGTTTCCACCGTGGACCACTGTCTAGTAATATTTTATGTTCGCCTGAGTTGATGAAGAAGATAACTCATGGACCATTGGATTAGACTTTGACTATTGACTCAGATGGTGAATGGAGGGCCACGATTGCACAAGAAAGTCTGAAGAGAGAGTTCTGAACAAAATGCAGCGTTTCATTAAACGCTTGGTTTTGGGCTTAAGCCTCAGTATGCTATTCACACCCCCATCCTGGCCCAACTTTGGATTTGAACTGATTTGGATTACTATCTGCCACGCGTGTTTTTCTTTTTCTTCATATTTTCATTATTTTCATCATATTATTTTTGTTTCTTTGAAAATTCATATAAAATAGAAAAATAATCATTTTGACGTGGGGATTTTTGCTACATTTCAATAATTGTGTGAAGAAAATTATATAAAAAATAAAAATATCATTTAAGCATTTTTTTCTATTTTTGGTGATTTTTGCATTTAATTGCATTTTATTTTCATTTTGTTTGTATATATCATTTTGTGAATTTTGTTTGGTCCTTTAAATTCATATTTTGACCCCATTTTTTTTGTGGTAGTTAGGTTAGGACATTAAGTTCCCCCTGGATTTATTTCATATTTTTGTGAATTAATTTTGATTAGTTTTGATTAGAGAACATTAGGTTAGTATAATTAGGGTTTAAATTCAACATAGGTGCATTCTAACATTTTATTTTGGGTTTTTAGCTTGAATTAGAGTATGGGATGTATGGGGTATGTAGAGTAGAGCTAGAAATATCCTTAGAATTAATTCTAAAATTTTAAATACTATCTTACTATTTTTAGTGTATTTTGTAAATGAAGTGTTTGTTTGGTGTTCCCACTTGGGGTTTATGCTTGTCTGTCTGGATATCTGGGCTTTTATTTTGGGGTGTGGGTTTGGTTTGGGCTTGTGGAAGCATGAAGAAGCAATAGAGAAGATTGAATACAAGGATCAAGGTTGATGCATGAAGATTGCTTGGAGGTTGAAGATGTTGATTGAAGACCTAGGAGAAATAGGATAAAATAGGAAGAACTTAGAATAGACAAATTCTTCTGTCAAACATAGAGTGCATTGTTTGCCTCTATCCTATCCAATGACATAAAGTCCTCCTTGGGAAGCTCCATCTCTCCTTAGGAGGGATGAGTGGTATGCCCAAGTGAGTAGAACTTTGAGGATACCTCTCATTTGCAATGTTAAAGTCTTAGTGATTTCCTTTGGTTGTCATTGAGTTTCTTAACATTATAACCTGATCTTGTTGAATGATTCTCCTTTGGAGGTGCTTGTGGAAGCTTGGTAAAGATAAAATTGAAGCTTATTGAAGTATAAGTTTGAGCTTGTTGAAGCTGGTTGCTTGTTGAAGCTGGGGTTTTGCTGCTTGTTGAAGTTGAAGTCAGGAGCTTGTTGAAGCTGGTTACTGGTTAAGGTTGAGCTTGTTGAAGTTGGTTGCTTGTTGAAGCTGGGGTTTTACTGCTTGTTGAAGTTGAAGTCAGGAGCTTGTTGAAGCTGGTTACTGGTTAAGGTTGAGCTTGTTGAAGTTGGTTGCTTGTTGAAGCTGGGGTTTTACTACTTGTTGAAGTTGAAGTCAGGAGCTTGTTGAAGCTAGTTACTGGTTGGGGTTTGAGCTTGCTTAAGCTGGGAGCTTGTTGAAGTTGGTGTCCCTTGAAAATTGAAAGTTTATTGAAACTTGAAGATAGGAATTATTCATGAAGATGAAGGTTGTTGTTGTCACCTTTTTGCTGGTAAATCAACTGTTGCTGTCAGAGCCATTGCTTGTGCTGTTTGCTGTAGGAGTTTGGTGCTGCTGTTTGGGCTGCCTCCTCTGCTTTGGGGTTTTATTTTCTTTGTTGTATTGTTTGTTAATCTTCCTCTTAGGTTTGAAGTGAAGCTGTTTCACTTTGTCTGTTGTTTCCTGCTGCATTTCATGCATTTTTACTGCTTTACTGTATGTATCTGTTTCTTTTTTCGTTTATCCTCTAGGATCTCTGTTTCTCTCTGTGCAAGAGAGAAATATGATAGACATTATGCTTTCACCCATGCATGACAACATTATGGTAGGTTTGATTCCCTTTTCAACCATAGGCTTTCTAGAGTTCATTTCTCTTCTCATCTCAGAACCATTCAAAAACACAGTAATAAGGTTAATCGATGTCGTACGTTACGAGCCTTAAGCTATTTGAGAAAAGGTTGCTGAAGGGTCACTCTTCAGTAATCTGATTGCTTAGTGTGTTACCCTTAGGGTGACATACGACGTAGTCACTCTCAAATCATAGTCTCTAGTGCGTCAGAGATCGCAAATACACTAAAAAACATTTCTTTCGTAAAAAACTCAAACAAACATTCAAACTCTGTTTTTGTCCGCTTGGACCTTTAATCAGGAAACCCCTTTCTTAAGGGGATAAAAAACTGTCAGACAAGATTGTGTCTTCCGTAGCCCGAACTACGTTTGCTCTGATCTTTCATGCTGTATGAAAGTACGTAGGCATATGATGCGATATCCTAGCGAGCAACCTTCCCCTCCTTTCCCATAGGTAGGCGAACTACGTTGACTCTGATTTCTCGTTCCAGACGGGAATACGTAGGCATAAAGTGCGATACTTTGCCGAGTCATTTTCTTTTCTTTTTACCCCAGACCTGTAGAATAGATAGAATAATAATCCGTACCAGAAAACAAGCGTGGATCCCGTCGAGTACGACGGACGTGAGGGGTGCTAATACCTTCCCCTTGTGTAACCGACTCCCGAATCCAGGATTTGGTTGCGATGACCATTCCTTTCCCGTCTTTGCGGTAGGTTTACTTCGAGCGTTTCCTTTCCCTCTGTTGGGATAAATAACGCACGGTGGCGACTCTTCTGTTCAGCCAACGCCGATTTTCGCAGTAGCGACAGCTGGCGACTCTGCTGGGGACTTCAACGGTTCCCTGCGCGAGTCAATCCTAGCGCTTGTTTTCCCGTCAGGGGTGTTGTATGGATTTACTATTCTGTCTTTACTTTCCGCAATATTCTACTAACCTTATATTATCATTATCGCTGTGGGTAGGGGTAATTTGTTGAGAGATAAGCCAAACCCAGGCTTGAGTACACATGTAGATTTAGAGAGAGAGTAGTGGTTAGCCTGCTTGCTTAGCTCGCACCAGCTAGCCGCGAAATCTCACTCGGACGAGATTCTCTTTGATGCTTCTTGCCTGGCCCTTAGGGCTCGACAAGTTGTCTGACCCGAGGATTGTCGACTCTGGGAACCTATTAATTGGGATTCAACTAAGCGAGGCTGCTTCAAGGGATGATGATGCCACACCTTCTGGGTATCGTATCATCGCTCTTGAAAGTCTGTGACGTTGAACCCGCATAGGATGCCGTACCTCGTCTGCGAGTTAAGTACACACCTGTGAGGGGTAGGAGGGTCTGTTTGCAGGAAACCTTTGACCTCAGAATACCTGGTTTATCTCTGACAATGAAATGTGGTTACAGAGTTTCCTTTGAGTGGTTGGTTTGAAATAAAGATTGAATGGTTCTCAAGGCGTTAGTACAGAGCAGCCTAGTCTATCAGCATTGCACTTGATCCCTTGTTTGCATATGCATGTGCATTTTCATGTTTGCATTTCATTAACATGTATTTATGTTGTAGGTGATCATTCCCCTTTGATTCTAGGACATCTTCTAGCCAGGCATGGAGTCCCTGAAGAAGACGGTGGCTTACAGGTTGCATTCACTAGACATCAGTGCATTACTGGGTTTAGTTGCTTTGGCAGATGAGAGTGTGAGGGTTGGGTTCAGAGTATCCTATGGGAGGCTGCTTAGCTTGTTGTACACACCTTCAGCTTTCGAGATTACTGGGGTGTATACTTTGATGTAGTTTTATGAGCCGCAGCTGAGATGTTTCTTGTTTCCAGACTACATTCTTGCACCCACTTTGGAGGAGTATTATGTTATGTTGGATATTCCCGTGCTAGACCAGATGCCCTTTGTACACGTTGATACTGAGCCTGAGTTAGCTACACTTGCAGAGATTGTCAGTTTAGACGCTTCTGAGTTTCCAGGAGGCTTGGTCAAGCTGAATGGAGCTTATGGTTTTCACTTATCTGTCCTAGTTGAGAAGGCTACACAGTGCGCGAAGAATGGGTGTTGGGTTGCCTTTAGTGCTGTCATACCCCAAATTTGTCATATTTTCTGTTTCGACGATAGCCAGTCAGGGAAGTGTGGTATGGATTGATGTTCATTTAGTTTTAACTTAATCTTAGTCAGTCAATGATTCGCTCTATGATCAGGTTATGACAATGCACTTCAAGATCCTTAAAGATGAGTGCATTTACCAAGTAGAGTTTGGGCAATGTAAAGTCAACTGAAGGTAATAGCCTGCTAGACATGAAAAAAAATTTTGTTTCGGTTAGCAAATGTCAAAGTTCAAGGCTCGGCTGTGTACGATTGTCAATATGGATCCATGATTAAACATTAATTTCGTACACTTTAAGAAAACGGGGAATTGATTCAATTATTGATTCATGGATTTACGTTGAGAGTGATATCTTTCCAAACATTACAAGTGTGAATCCATTTTTAAGAGTTGAGTCCTTATAAGGGTATTTAAAAGAGAAAAGTGTAGTAAAAAATCATGGATCATTAAACTACACACGTCAATGTCGTTACACTCTACCAAGGTAATTGTTCGGCCTATTAGTTCAGATGATTTCAAGGTTGTTCAGAATGTAGGTCATATACTCCAAACATGTTAGCAATTCGTTTCAAATACAAAGGAATGTTCTTTTATGTGTTGTAAAGGGAAGACGAGAGGATGTAAACAAATTGTGTGGATAATATGGATCAGAGCTAGTTGTACCACAAGCTAAGTCCAATTGAAATTCAAGTTAGAAGCCTTAATATACTTTGAGTTTATCATGGTGGAATGACAACAGGTTTTGAGGATAAAACGCAGCTATTCACTGTAATTGCTACAAAAAAATCTCATTTATCTCTAGCCTAATCGCTGGAGGGCATGCGTTTTTACAGTAGTATTTTATACAATATCCAAAACCTCAAAGTGGCACTAGAAAGTGGATAACTTATGAATCTTTAAGACACCAAGGTGGTATCTGTTACGAAAGAAATTCATCATGCCGAAATACATGCTATCATCATTACAGAGTGATAAACTAAGGCATCGGACTAATGAGAGTTACATAAGTCATATGACTGTGGCGAAATTCTGACTTGACATGTTGCTCATCAGCAAGGCCGTTGCGTGTGTCAACAAGTTCATCAATTATTCGAGAGGAAAAAGACAAAGAAAGCCGCAGACAGGTCCGACTCAAGATCCATGTGGAAATTATGATGTTCAAAGCTCTTTGTCGATGTAGTCAACAAACATAAAGGAAAAAGCTTCCGCAAGGACGTCATTGTTCTTCTATCCTCACCATAGCAACCCTTTTGTCATGCCAAGTCCCCATGAGTGCTCACATGAAGAAAAAAAAGAGATGAAGAATAATTGAGTAATTATGCAGTCAGGAAATAAGAGCAGTACAGCTAATGGGATATACCTTAAGCTGCGGTTTACCGCCTGCGTTGTGATCTTACCTTCTACATCTTCAAAGTCTATCCCCAAAATCCTTCACACCTGAACCCTTGCGAAATTCTGATCTGTTCTCATCAATGGCTCCTGTTACCTCTCATCGAACCGAGCTCGCCAAGCTATGTAGCTCCAAGGACTGGTCCAAGGCAATTCGAATCCTCGATTCAGTCGTTTCTCAGTCTGGTGCTGTCCAAGATATCTGTAACCGAGCCTTCTGTTATAGCCAATTGGAACTGCATAAGCATGTGATTAAGGATTGCGATAGAGCGATTCAGCTTAACTCCTTGCATCTTCAAGCTTACATTCTGAAAGGTCATGCGCTTTCTGCGTTGGGAAGGAAAGCGGATGCTTTAGTGGTATGGGAGCAAGGCTTTGAACTTGCTCAGCATCAATCTGCAGATTTGAAGCAGTTGATAGAACTTGAAGAGCTTTTGGTGAAAGCAAAACAAGATATTGAAAGAAGACCCTGCATATCCTGAGGCACTGATAGGAAGAGGGACAGCATTTGCATTCAAGAGAGAACTTCATTCTGCCATAGATGATTTTACCAAGACTATTTCAAATGCCAAGCACCCTGTTATCATCGTCGGGGCTGGGATTTTTGAGAGGAAGGATCAGGATGCAATTTTTGCCGCGATTGAAACCATTGCAAAACAAGGGAATGTTGTCAGGTCTGATTGGAATGGCCTTAATGTATTACTTCTCCATGCCGCCCAGGCTGCTGCACTTGACCTTGGACTTGTGCCCCAATCTGAAAAAAGCCTTGAATCTGCAAAGTTTATATATTTGATGGGAGCTGATGATACCAACATAGACAAGATCCCAAAGGATGCTTTTGTTGTTTATCAAGGTCACCATGGTGATAAGAGTGTATATCGTGCTGATGTCATTTTGCCAGCAGCACCACTCCAAACCTTCTCTACAAAAAAAAACACATAGAAAGATACAGTCAGCATAAAAAACAAATTTTGAAGACAAGAAAATAGGACAACAGAGGACAGCAGGGCCAGTTTCACTAAAATGGAAAGACATGTTCTTAGCATCAAAAAGTGATAACCAGAGATGCTATTACGATTCAAATATGAAAGAAAACCCTAATGCTACACTATAAGAAAGAAAAAGATGTTGGTTCAAGGGAGGCTGAAAAAAAACAAACCCTAAAGAACCTTTGCTGCGCAGCCCAAACCCTTCACCAACATCAACCATCAGACCCCTATTCTGACTTTCACAACTTGCATTTCTTTTGAAGAAACAACTTTCATTCATCATTGAACCTCCATTTCCATCTACTAAACACCCAAACTCCTCGTTGCTACGTGGGAACTTGTCGGATTTGCTCCAACTCTGTAAGTATCCTTTTGTTTTTTTTCATCTTCATAATCTTAAGTTGTTTGATTTGTTTCCTGACGTTGAGTTTGCAAGAGAGAAAAAGAGAACATCAATCACAAATAAACTCTTCATCATCATCAAACATAACTCTCTAACCTCCAAGACTCTCACCTTCACATTTCCAACCTGCAGAACAATACCCTAATCGAAACTCAACCCACAAACTTTCTCAACCAAAACCCAAACATTCAACTAACCATCTGCCTCCTCACCATGTATCGGTTTCATCTTCATCAGCTTCAAACAAGCCACCTTCCATCAATCTTTTTGCTTCAAAATAACCAAAACCTTCAAACTTGTCTTCAAACTCACCAGTACCGTCTTCAACAACTCGGCAGAAATCCAAACCATCTGCTCAAACTCCCAACAGAACCACAGATCCACCTCTCCTTTGAATTCACTCAAGACACCACATCGTATTCAACATTCAACCAACAACTACAGAAAAACTAATCAAAACTCCGACCCACAAATCCGAATTGGTACCTGTCTAAACCCTTCAATCAGAACCCAGTTCTCCCCTGTTCCAACATAAATCGACCCACCCTTCACAAAACCCAGAGAAAACGGCCTCCAACCGAAACCCTAACCCTAGCTACAATGTCCGCCTCCAGCCCATTTACACTTCATCTCAAATCAATCTCCATTAATGAACATCACAACCTTTGTTCTTCAATCTGAAACTAACCCATTAACGAACCAATAACATCTTCCATTTCACTTTCGTAAATCAACTCTTCAACAAACTCACCCTTCTGCCATTTCGAAACGCAACCGCGAAAACCCCACCATCACAAACCTCCACTTCTCCCAAATCCACAAACGTTCATTCAACCGACCATCATCCCCTTCCAAGTACCGCCTTCAGACCCATCATTTCCTTCTAAAAAACCACAAATCCCTAACCTCCTTCCGTTAAAATCTCCCAAACAACCCATTTAATCATCGTAACACACAAAGCCGTAAACCCGGTTTCGATCTGAGAACAACAATGACTTAAACCATTCCTCTGTCTCATTTTCGCTTCCATCTCCAAACAACAACAAACTCTCCAATAGAACCCTCACCCTTCCATGTTTCAACCAATTTTTTTTCAATTCATCAATTTCTCTTTTCAGCAACAAACCCTTGAAACCCAACCCATCAAAACAGAGACAGAAACAAGCGGAACAGAAATAGAAGGAAAGATTATGGAGTGAGAGACGATGGGATTGAGTGAATGGATTGAGCGGGAGAGAGAAGCGTGAGCGAAAGAGTTTGAAAAGCATTAGTGACGAGAGGAACAAGGGGTAACTGTTAAGCGAGATGATCAAATCTTTCTTTTTTTTCTTTTTTTCTTTTTATCTATTCGTTGCTGTTATTGCTGATGGGTCGGAAAGTCCACCGTTTTCCCCTCGTTTTAGGTTTTAGTTTTTGTTAGTTTTTTTTATATATATAAAACACCTGTTTTTTTTAAATTATTTGTACATTTTTATTTATGAAATTTATTAGTAGTTAATATATTATGTATTATATTTTCATTTTATTTTTATTATTTTTTCTTAATAATTTATTAATTCTTCTTTTAGAAATTTATAAGCAGTTCTTATTTATATTTTTTGTTGTATATATTATTTTCATAATAGTTAATATATTAGTTTTCTTTTAGAGTTTTGGTTTATTAATTCTTTAGAAGTTGATTCCATTTCTCTTTTGTCATTGGGCATTTCGACCCATTTTTGTTTTGGTCGATGACGAGACCTCCGTAATTCATTACCAGTCAAATTATTGATAGGTAATGTTGGATCTGAGACCACCTCTTTTCTCTCTTCATTACTTGTCCCGACTCGATTCAAAAACTTTGTCAAACAATTTTCAAAATCAAATCATCTTTGTATTGAGTTAAAAAGAGGGGATTAAGTGTAGACTTTCTTCCTCTCCGAGTGTTGGGATGCCCACTGTAGTGAGGGTGGTCTCGATGCTCGTCTGTCAATACAAAGACGCTTCCACCCCTTTTGCTCTTAAAACCTCGGTCTCGTACCGAGTGCATTTTCAAACCCCTTCAATAAGGAATCGTTTTTCTTTGTATTGAATTAAAGAGAGAGGATTGGGTGTAGACCTCTTCCTCTCCGAATGTTGGGATGCCCACTGTAGTGAGGGTGGTCTCGATATTCATTTTTCAATACGAAGACGCGACTTCTTCCATTACCTCTCCTTTCACAACTTCATCCCGCAACCTTTCTCACCTAAAACCTCGGTCCCGCACCGAGTGCTTTTCAAATCATTTTCATAACAAAAGCTTGAATGGTCGTGGGTTGGTTAGGCGTAGGCCTTCTCCTATCCCGAGTGCTGACGTTTACCGTAGGGTTCTCTGTCGCAAAGCACTTACCATTCAAAACCAAAAACATCTTTAATAAGAGAACGAAGTTCCCTTTGTATTGGATTAAAGAGAGAGGATTGAGTGTAGTCTTCTTCCTCTCCGAGTGTCAGGATACTCACTGTAGTGTGCGTGGTCTTGATACTCGTCTTTCAATACGAAGACGCTATGTTCGCCACACATTTTTACAACAAAAACTTTGAGACAATGAATTGGGTACTACCCGTAGGGGTTACTATCCGAGGACCTGTCTCGCCCTTAAAAAACAATCCAATCAATCAAATGTAACATCTTGCCTCGTCTGGCGAAAACCTAATCTTTCAAAAAGGATATGTTACGTCCGTTCTACCGCAAACAGGTAACGCATAAGTCTCCAAACGAGCGAGCAACAAAACACCTAAAATGCCAGAACGCGCACGATGACATCATCCCCAAACACACCGGTTATCCGCACCGTAGGCACGAACTACGTTGCTCTGATTTCTCATGCATAATGGGAATACGTAGGCATAGGATTGCGACAATCCTAGCGAGCACCCTTTTCTTTTTTCCACCCTTTCCTAGAAAGGCATGCTACGTCTGTTCTACCGCAAACAGGTAACGCATAAGTCTCCAACGAGCGAGCAGCAATACACCTAACTGCTAGAATGCGTACGATAGCAGCGTCTACCAAGACTTCCCCGCACACCGTAGGCCGAACTACGGCTGCTCTGATTCTTTACTTCGTTCAAGTAAAGATACGTAGGCACAAGGGCCACAATCCTTGCCGAACACATTACCCCATATATCTGTAGTTCCCCGAACTACGTCGACTCTGACTTTCTCACATCTATTGACAATACGTAGGCATAGGACTGCGAAGTCCTACCGAGTCTGTTCTTTCTCTTTTCTTCCCCGTTCTCTCTTTCCTCCTAACTTTCTTGTTTCTAACCCTTCTTTTACCCCGTGGAACATCTTTTATAGCATAATATTGTTGCACCCCAAAATTTGCCCTCACAATACAAGACTTTGTGTTCCAAGAAGGTTCACAAGGTTCACAAAATTCACAATTGGTCAGAAGAGTTGACAATTCCCTCAGACAATGCACCTCCTAAGCAGTGCATCCAAAACTAGGGTTTTGACTTTAATCAGGCTAAATGGACTTCCAAGACTTCAAGTGAGCTTCATAACATCTTATATGTGTATAAGAACCCCCATGTCAAGTTTCAAGACTTTTCTCAAAAGTTTGCTCAGTCAGATGATCAGATAAGTCAAAAGCAGTCAATGCAGTTAAAAGGTCAAACTGAGGTCAACTGTGGTCAAACCAAAGTCAAACTTCATGATTTTTTTTTTGCCAACATCAAAGAGAGGTTGGGTGAGAAATATTATCATAATAACTGTAATACCCCAAATTTTGCCCTAAGATTTGTCGTCGCATTTCATTGCATTTAATCAATTACTAACAAATTTGTGTAGTCGTTTGACTTTTTGCAGGTAAATATCATATGGCATGCATTTTTTTTCTAAAAAGTAAAAATGGCTCAATTGGCAGGAGGACATGTGTAAGGAGTTATGAGTGTGAGAGGTTGAGAGTTCGAATCTCACCTTTGTCATTTTTTTTGTTTTTTATTATTTTTACTCTAAATTTTTCTATCTTTCATTAAAAAAATAACAAAAATAGTTTTTTATTATTATTTAATTATTATTTTCGTATTTTAATTAAATCATTTTTTAAAATATTATTTTTTTCACTTTTTTCTAAATTATTCATAAAAATATCCAAAAAATCATAAAATAAAAAATATTGAAAAAAATTTTGTTCTTTTTATAATATTTTTTATTTTAGGAATCAATAGGATTATTAGTTTTTATTTTAAGTTTATTTTAATTATTTTAAATTATTTAAATTTTATTTTTTCTTAACTAATTATTTAGTTTGGGCTTTAAAATGGGCTTTAGGGACATTATTGACAATTTGGTGTTAACCCTAATTTGTTCCCTATATATACATGTGTTGCCTTGTTGGAAAAAAAAGGAGAGATTGAAAAAAAAACCTAAGAGGAGTGAGTGCCGTTTGCCGTTATTTAGTTTTCTTCTTCATCCATTACTATTGTTTCTTTTTCTTCATCGTTTACCGTTATTTCTTTTCCTTCATCTATTACTGTTGTTTCTTTTTCTTCATCTTTTACCGTTATTTCTTTTTCTTCATCTATTACCGTTATTTCTTTTTCTTTATCTATTACTGTTACGTTTATATATATATAATTTTTAAATTGTTAGAGTTTATATATATATAAGATTTTTGATCGAATTATGTCGATACGATGTTTGCACATTTGTGTGCATGACGCGTGACATTTGTGTTAGTTCGATCTGGTTGCGATGATCGCATTTTTGTGTGAGCAATAATACTATTTTTTGCTTAATTTCTTTTTCTTTGCGATAAATTTTGTTTCGTCCGATTTAGATCTGGTTGCGATGAGCGCATTTCTGCGTTAGCAACATTGTTGGGTTATTTGGCACATTTAAAATTCATTATTGCTTTATTATTATTATTATTATTATTATTATTGTTATTATTATTATTATTATTATTATTATTATTATTATTATTATTATCATTATTTATTATTATTATCATTATTATCATTATTATTACCATTATTATTATTATTGTTATCATTAATTTATTAAAATTTGTTATAATATAAAAATCTGTTTTTTAAAATAAATAACATTAACATCTTTTCCAAATTAATATGAAAACCTATTATTTTTAAGAAAAACTTTTTTTTTAGATAAATTTAAAATAATAACTAAAATCTTTTTTTAAAATAATAACTAGAACCGTTATTTATTTTATTTTATTATTGTTCAATTCAAATTTCATTATCATATTGTATCTGCTCCTCTCATGTAACCTCGCGAACTTAACAATCGCTCTTTAAATTCTGCCTTTAAATTTCTGCTTGCATGGTTTAAATTATGACATTATCTCTCTGTTTGCATGATTCAATTATCTCACGCGTTTACTATTATTTCTGTCACATTGCACACATCCGAAGGTTAGGTCTAACTGTTTGGCCGCCGCGCCAATAGTCCGTAAAACTTCACACATTCAATTTCAAATCCTCAAAACTACAAACTACAAACCCTAATTTTCACAAATGCCTCGCCGCAGGCAAAATTACAATTTTACCCTTAGCATTAGGTCAAAGAGCCGCCGCGCTCATTTTAGGGTTTCCCGCCGTGGAATCCCTAATTTAACCCTAATTACAACTTAATATTTCAACGTAGAGATTTGGAGTTTCTACACTCCACGTAAGCGTGTCCTTAAGATGCGTTTATTCCCCTTGAGACCTTGACCACAGTCAAGAAGTTTCTAACCTCCCTATTGAGGGGAACTACGATTACTCTGATTCCACTCCCGTAAGGATACGTAGGCACAAGATGCGATGTCTTGCCGAGTAAACTTAGAATTAACCCCCTTTATTATTTATTATTGCTTATTTATATTTTATTTATCTTTGCTATTTAATTATTTTGCTTATTATTTTGTAATTGTTTCTTGGATGTAAAGTTGTTTAATTATTTAATTATTATTATGGTTAGTAATTAGGGAGTGTAACAACATGTATGTAATATTAAAATAAATTTAGATCACTTTTAAATAAAGATAATTAAAATAAACACGTCACACACGTAAGTCGATTTTAATCGCCGTCTCACTTCCTAAGGATATCCCTCAAGTTGCCTACGAATAATGGTTAAGTGGGGTGTATAAAGCAAGTCCCTCAAATAAAAAAATCATCAAAGTCCCTTATGGTTGCCTTTACGAATCAAGTCCCTTTCGAAAAATGATGATGGTCCCTTATATGTGCTTATTACACCCCACAATGGCCTTCAAAAATCCAATTGTCCCTCACATGTCCCTTAACATCCAAAGTAAGGACTACCTACTCCATTATAGTAGGGATAGTCTTACTAAGGAAAGGATAAAGAATAAGAAAGACCTTAAAACATTAGGGTAGGCTACTCCTAGATACTTGCTCACTTCAAAACTTTTTCACACTTAAACAAATTTCCAACAAAATTTTCAAACAAGTTTTTTTTCACATCCATACACGGATTATTATTAAACTATTCTGAAATTTTTTGCTATTCACACACTACACTTTCAAAACAATTCAAAAGTGAGCTTAAGTACCTAAGAGCCCATGGATAACCATGGATGAAAAGGGTGCTAACACCTTCCCTTTTCATAACCTACCCCCCGGACCCAAAATATTCTCTAAGGTCTTTCCTGTTCTTTTATAACCTTTCCTTATGGATAAAATAAAAGTCGGTGGCGACTCTTGCTATCCGCAACATTGTTTAAAGTCAGTTCTCCCACCGTGTTACAGAACTGGCGACTCTGCTGGGGATAAATTTAAGAGGGGTACCCTTAGGAATTAAGATCACTTTAAATTGTTTGCCTTGTTTGCTTTATTATTATATTGTTGGGGTGCTCTTATGTGTGAAAGGTCCTAACCCGGATCTAGTGTACCTTAGGTAAATGGCAATAGACCAAGGAAACTGTACGACGTATATCGATACGGTTGGTCTGGTGGCCATAGTTAGTGCGACTTCTTGGTTGGTGCTTATATTCCTTAAGTCAAGTTGAGGATAATATTGAGGCTGCCATATGTTGTCAATGCACTAACTGACTTTTAGAACCCTAGTTAACTCATCTTGGCCTTTAGAAAGTAGTGAGGTAGCCGGCTTTGGTGCAGACTGAAGTTGGTTGACACTCGATACTACGCTCATTGAGATCTTAAACTTGGAGGGTTTTGGTTGGCAAGTAAGTTGCCTTCTGAACAACCACCCTTGTGAAGGATCAATGATATTGAGATCCCTTAGAACCTGGTTACTTTTGTAGGACAGGATGAACCATCTAACTTCAGGGGAGGGTACTTGCCTTTGAACCTCATGCAAGCCTTTAAACCTAGGGCTATGGTGTGACTTGTTTGTGTGTGCCACATGTTTGTGATTGAGCATGACATCATGACATCATCATGCATCATAAGCATATCATTTTCCCTAACCATTTCAAGGACCAAAGGATTTATCTTTGTTCTTTGTTGCAGGTCATGGCTTCTGCTCGTAGAAACACCATCAGGATCAACTTTGTAGGGATACCTGCTAAGCTCAAGGAGTTGGTTTCCCTAGTGCCTGATCATTCCCAGTTCAACAAGAGACATGGTCACTTATTGGATCTAGTTACTTCAGGGTTCAGTGAAGACATGATGAGTGTGCTGTTTCAGTTCTTTGACCCTAAGCACCATTGCTTTACATTTCCTGATTATCAGCTGGTTCCAACCATGGAGGAGTTCTCTAAACTTCTGGGTATACCTGTTCTTGATCAGAAGCCATTCACAGGCTTAGAGAAGGAGCTTAAACCAGAAGTTATTGCTGCAGCTCTACATCTGAAGAAGTCTGACATTGTTCTAGAGACGAGAAGTGGAGTTAAAGGTATTCTTGCCAAGGTATTAGTGGATAAAGCTCAAATGTTCTTGAAGGCTATGAGCTACGATGCTTTTGAGGAGATCTTAGCCTTATTGATTTATGGCTTAGTGTTGTTCCCCAATCCTGATCAGTTCATAGACATTCATGCCATCAACATATTCCTGAGTCACAATCCAGTGCCTACCTTACTTGGAGACATCCTACATTCTCTTCACACCCGTACTACAAGGGCAAGAGGAACTTTGATGTGCTGCATACCTTTACTTTCTAGGTGGTTTATTTCTCACCTTCCTCGCTCAGTAATGAAGAACGAGCAAGGGTTCAGATGGTCCAAGAGGATCATGTCACTTTCTCACTCAGACATCCATTGGTGCTCCAGATCTATGGAGAATGTCACCATCATTGACCGTTGTGGGGAGTTTCCTAATGTGCCACTTCTAGGCATAAGAGGAGGCATCACCTACAACCCATCTCTAGCTTTACGACAGTTTGGTTACGCCCGGAGCGATGGTCCACATGACATGTTGATTCAGGGCATTGTGTTTGACAACGACAACGATCTTCAGGGTTACCGTCAGAGATTCATACGAGCTTGGGGAAAGGTAAACAGGATTGACAGCAAGACACTGGAGCCTAAGTACACCATTCCTATGGAGGCTTATCTCAGATGGGTACGATTTCGTGCTCAGACACTCATGATGCCATATCCTGCCATCCTACCAGTTACCATGGAACCTGTTGCTGAAGGAGACACAGCTTATACCATCCTTCACCCAGACATGCCTACTGATATGGAAGACTTGCAGAGATCATGGATCCAACTGAAAGAACAAAGGGATACTTTCGAGGCTCATTACAAAGCAAGCCAAGCAAGGATCCTAGAGCTAACAAAGCTACTTCATGAGGAACGAAACCTCAACTCATACCTCAACACAAAGAGGAAACGTCCATGGGAGACTTAAAACCCCATCTTTTGTACTTATTTCGTTTTCATTTTTTGTAAGCCTAAAAGGCAAAACAAGTTATTACTAATAAAAAGTTACTTTCTTGATTGTTTAAGCAAATTTAAATCCTGCGGTCCTTGAAAACATTGCATATGCATTCCCATATCATTGCATCACAGGTTTATAATTGTGCACAGGTTTCTCATCTTCTCGCTGTTTATCAAACCAATGGCTCTTGAACAATCAGTTAAGGATCTCCAGGCATAGAATGCACAGTTCCAAGAGCTGATCCTGAACCTATCCAAGGGGCAGGATGAATTGAAGACACTGCTGGCCAAGAAGACTAAGAAGGCTAGAAGGTCTGCTGGGTTGCTCAACATGGGAAGAAGGTTCAAAGGTCCTGTCAAGACCAAGGAACATGTTGAAGACTATGAATCTGAAGAATCTGAGCAGGAGAGAGGCAGTCTCCACAACACTATGGGGGACTCTGATTCTGAGGCTAACTACTACCATGAGCCTAACAAAGACA
Organism: Lathyrus sativus; assembly: GCA_963859935.3. Taxonomy (NCBI): domain Eukaryota; kingdom Viridiplantae; phylum Streptophyta; class Magnoliopsida; order Fabales; family Fabaceae; genus Lathyrus; species Lathyrus sativus. The sequence continues at coordinate 453,381,838 of OZ012736.1, read as the reverse complement.
AATTCAAGATGCTGGTGGATAGAATGGATGCTATGGAATTACAGAAATCATCTGGGCTGGATTTTGAGGATTTGAGCTTGATATCTGGGGTGGTCATACCCATTGGGTTCAAAGTTCCTACATTTGTTGTCTATGATGGGGTCTCTTGTCCCAAATTGCATCTGAGGTCTTATGTCAGAAGAATGCAACCCCACACTGCTGATAAAAAGTTGTGGATCCATTTCTTTCAAAAGAGTTTATCTGGAGCTCAGCTAGAGTGGTATTATCAGTTGGAGAGTGTCAACATCAGAGATTGGAATGACCTTGCTGAAGCTTTCTACAAGCAGTATCAATACAATGCTGACTTAGCCCCCACTCGCATGCAGCTTCAAAGCATGTCTATGGGTGCCAAAGAAAGCTTTAAGGAGTATGCTCAGAAGTGGAGAGACTTAGCTGGAAGAGTTCAACCCCCTTTGACTAATAGGGAGTTGGTTGATATGTTCATGTGTACGCTGAATGGTCCGTTTTACAGTCATCTCATTGGAAGCTCATCATCTGGCTTCACTGAGTTGATCATGACAGGAGAGCGAGTAGAGAATGGTATCAAGAGTGGTAAGATCCAAGTGGGCACTTCTTCATCAGGTGCTGCAAAGAAGCCTCCCACTGGGAAGAAAGAATCTAATGCTGTGTATGGTCAGCTTGATCGTAACAGAAGGCATCAGTCTGTTAGTGCAGTTCATATTTCAAATCCAACTCCTGCAACAACAGAGCATCCTCAAGGAAACCAACAGAGGGCTAGAAGACAGTTCACGAAGATCAACATGTCAATGGCTCAGGCATTGCAACACTTGTTGAAAGCTGAACTTATTACCCTGAGGGAGGCCCCTCAGAATCCCAATGTTACCTCTCCCAAGTACAATCCCAATGCACGATGTGCATATCATTCAAACTGTCCAGGACATGATACTAATAACTGCTGGGTCTTGAAGAACAAAATTCAGGATATGATTGATGCTGGAGAAATTGAGTTTGATCCACCAGGTACCCCAAATGTGATTACAGCTCCAATGCCAAATCACGAGAAGACTGTCAACGCCATTGATGAAGATATTGATGAAGATCTGCATGTCTATTCAGTTATGGAGTTGAGCACACCATTGTCTGTTATCAAAAAGAGGTTAGTACAAGCTGGGATCTTTCCAGGTTGTCATGAAGATTGTCTATATTGTACCTATAAGCCGGATAGTTGCTTCATTTTGAGAGATGGGATTCAACATCTCATGGATAAATATACTATAGTGTTTGAAAGAAGACCAGCATCTGTAGAAAGTATGGTGGATCATCTGACTCAGGGTAAGAAGATTGAAGAGGTTGACATGGTTGACAAAGTACCACTAAGAATCACTTCAAAGGGTCCCATTAAAATCACTCATCAGGGCCCAATCAAGATTACTGCTGAAGGTCCTGTGAAAGTTGTTACTGAAGCCAGAGTAGCTCCTCTGATCATTACCACTCCTGGTCCTATTCCTTATACATCTGACAAAGCTGTGCCTTGGCACTATGGGTCTGATGTTTACATCCATGGTGTCAAGCAGGAGCCTTTACCTGATATGCCTGTTGACATTGATAATATTGCTGGATCTAGCAAGATCACTCGTAGTGGAAGAGTCTTCTCTCCTCCAGTTGCTTCTAAGAGTGCAGTTACTCCTGCTGTTACTTCCACCACTGATGCTCGGGGCAAGGGTCCTGTTATTGAGCCTGTATCTACTGATGTGCCAGCTGCTGATGACCTCTCTAAGCAGATGGAAGAAGTATTGAAAATCATTCGCAAGAGTGATTATGATATTGTTGATCAGCTGGGGCATACTCCCTCAAAGATTTCTATGCTCTCCCTGTTATTATGTTCTGAGGCTCATGCCAAGTCATTGATCAAGTTTCTAAAGATGGCTCATGTACCCAGTGCAATTTCTGTGGACCAGTTTGAGAATTGTGTTGCTCACCTGACCTATGACAACGGGTTAGGATTTTCTGATGCTGACTTGACCCCTGCCAAGAGAGATCATAACAGGGCCTTGCATATTTCAATTGAATGCAGGGGCACTACCCTGTCTCATGTGCTGATAGACAATGGTTCCTCTCTGAATGTGTTGCCTAAGGAAGTCCTGAACAAGCTGAGTCCTAAAGATACGGTATTGAAGCCCAGTAATATTGTGGTAAAGGCTTTTGATGGTTCTAGAAGAGTAGTGCATGGGGAAATTGATCTTCCAATCAAGGTTGGCTCTCAGGTGTTTACTGCTACATTCTATGTGATGGATATTCGTCCTTCGTACTCATGTCTGCTTGGTCGTCCCTGGATCCATGGGACAGGTGCTGTGACCTCCACATTACATCAAAAGTTGAGATATCCGGTGAATGGAAAAGTTGTTACTGTCTTTGGAGAGGAAGAATACTTTGTCAGCCATGTAAACACTTTCAAGTATCTGGAAGTAGAAGGTGAATACATTGAAACTCCATGTCAGTCATTTGAAGTGGTTCCCTGGGCTGTTAAGGATTGTGTGACTCCTCCTGCTGTGAAGAAGGTTCCTGTGGTCATCAGAAACCCTCCAACAATGGCAATGGCCTCCCTCAATGACGCAAAAGCTGTGGTGGAAGAAGGTGGTTGTACTATTTGGGGTCAGCTTCCTGATATTCCATACAAGTCTGACAAGTTTGGTTTGGGTTTCACTGCAGAGTCCCAGAAGGCTGTCCGTCGTGCCCGTGCTGTTCGTATCACCAATCAAGGGGTTATCAATGCTGTGGGAGATCAAGATGAAGACTACAACTTGGAGGCATGGATTTTTCCTACTGTGGGTGCTGGACTCAATAATTGGACAGCTGAAGATGTTATCCCTATCTCCTTTAGTCAGGAGTAAATACTATTACTGTGTTATGTTTTTAAATTTATAATTTCTGGAACAATTAAAACTTTCAAGCCATGTGCCTTACCCGGGGCACAATGGTGCGCTTGTTACGGGTTGTCATTTCATTTGCATACTTCATTCAATAAAATCAGTGGACGTTTCGTTTTCGTAAATATTGTGTTCCTTGTCTTTCTTTTTCTTTTATTTTTGCTTTATCAGCTATGTGTTCTTACACACACCCACGTCACTAAAATGCAGATCCTCATCCACTCTGGATCCAGTTGATAACAGTTCTACTATTGCCAATTACAATTTCGAGAATCCGATCTATCAAACTGAAGACGGAAACGAGGACGATTGTGAAATACCTGTAGAGCTTGCTAGGTTGTTACAACAAGAAGAGAAAGCTATACAGCCACATGAAGAGCCAGTCGAAGTTGTGAATCTGGGAACTGAAGAAAACAGAAAAGAGGTTAAGATAGGGGCTGATTTAGAGGACAGTGTCAAGAGCAGGTTGATTCAGATGCTACGTGACTATGTGGAGATCTTTGCTTGGTCTTATGAAGATATGCCAGGGTTGGATACAGACATTGTGGTTCACCGTTTGCCAGTGAAAGAAGATTGTCGTCCAAAGAAGCAGAAGGTTCGTCGTATGCGTCCTGAAATGTCAGAAAAGATCAAAGCAGAGGTAATGAAACAATTCAATGCAGGGTTCTTGGCCGTAACTTCTTATCCTCAGTGGGTTGCAAATGTGGTACCAGTTCCTAAGAAAGATGGTAAGGTACGTATGTGTGTAGACTACAGAGATCTGAACAAGGCTAGCCCTAAAGATGACTTTCCGCTTCCTCATATTGATATTCTGGTAGACAACACTGCTCAGCATAAGGTATTCTCTTTTATGGATGGTTTCTCTGGTTACAATCAAATCAAGATGGCACCTGAAGATATGGAGAAGACTACATTTGTGACACAGTGGGGCACCTTTTGCTATAAGGTAATGCCATTTGGTTTGAAGAATGCAGGGGCAACATATCAGCGTGCTATGGTGGCTTTGTTTCATGATATGATTCATCATAAGATAGAGGTATATGTGGATGATATGATAGCCAGGTCTCAGAATGAAGAACAACATCTTGATCATCTGCACAAGTTGTTTGAGAGGTTGAAGAAATACAGGTTGAGATTAAATCCAAACAAGTGTACTTTTGGAGTTAGATCTGGAAAGCTCTTGGGTTTCATTGTCAGTGGAAAAGGTATTGAAGTGGATCCTGCAAAAGTGAAAGCTATACGAGAGATGCCAGCTCCCCGTACTGAGAAGGAGGTTAGAGGTTTCTTGGGACGATTGAACTACATTGCAAGATTTATTTCCCAATTAACTACCATCTGTGAGCCAATCTTCAAGTTGTTGAAGAAAGATCAGGTGATGGAATGGAATGATGAGTGCCAGACTGCCTTTGATGAAATCAAGAGATATTTGCTAGAACCTCCAATTTTAATGCCACCAGTTGATGGAAGACCCTTGATTATGTATTTAACAGTATTAGACAACTCAATGGGGTGTGTATTGGGGCAACATGACGAGTCTGGTCGAAAAGAGCAGGCAATATACTACCTTAGCAAAAAGTTTACCGACTGTGAAACAAGATACTCACTGCTCGAGAAAACTTGCTGCGCTTTGGCATGGGCTGCTCGCCGACTAAGACAGTATATGTTGACCCATACTACCTTGTTGATTTCGAAGATGGATCCAATCAAGTACATATTTGAGAAACCTGCTCTCTCCGGAAGAATTGCAAGATGGCAAATGATCTTGACGGAATATGATATACAGTATACTACTCAGAAGGCCATTAAGGGGAGTGTTGTTGCTGATCATTTGGCTCATCAAGCAGTAGATGATTACCAGTCAATGAATTTTGAGTTCCCTGATGAAGACATTATGTCTGTTACCAAAGAACCTGGACAATATGACGGACCTGAACAAGGATCCCGATGGACTATGGTTTTTGATGGTGCCTCCAATGCACATGGTAATGGTGTTGGTGTTGTGATTAGTTCCCCTGAAGGTTGTCATACCCCGATTACTGCCAGACTTTGTTTCTATTGTACCAATAACATGGCTGAGTATGAGGCATGTATCATGGGTATGCAAGTTGCTATTGATATGAAGATTCAGTTCCTTGAGAATTATGAAGGATGCAGGCTTGGATGAAGATGAGTGGATTCAGACTCGACTTGACCAGATAAATTTGATTGATGAGAAAAGGTTAGCAGCAGTTTGTCATGGCCAGATGTACCAGAAACGGATGATCAAAGCTTTTAACAAGAAGGTTAAGCCAAAGGTATATCAGGCTGGTGACTTGGTAATCAAGCGTATCATATTACCACAGGGTGATCCTAGGGGCAAGTGGACTCCAACATATGAGGGACCATTTGTAGTCAAGACAGTGTTCTCAGGAGGTGCCATGATACTGACTACAATGGATGGTGAAGACTTCCCACAACCTGTAAACGCAGACATAGTTAAAAAATACTACGCATAAAAAGAGACCCGCTAGGTTGACAGGCCTAGGCAAAAATAAGGGCATCCCGGCAAACCAAAAGGGTTTGGGCAAAAATTAGGGATATATATATAAAAAGATGTACGCCCGGCAAGTCGAAAACCTGAAAAGGCGGCTTGGGCAAAAAAGGGTATCCCGGTGGATTGAAAACCTGAAAGGGCAATCCAGGCAAAAGTTAAGGATTAAAGCGTATGACTATGTCTCGTTTGGATCACTCATGAAATTGCAACCAGTTGTACTACTTACTCAAGCTCAAACAGATGAAGCTCAATCCAATTGTTTCCGTCTCAACAGCAAGAAGATGAGATACTTGAGTGGCAATAGTAGAATTGAAACTCAATAGGATTATTTCCCACATAGCTGATTCTTTTTGTAAAACTTCATGACAAAATTCTCTTACTAGGGTTTATGTCTCCTTGTACAAACTTACCCGTGTATGGGTCACTTTTGATATAAATAAACTCCATCTTTTGAAACCAGATTTACTTTTACCCTATTTACATAAGCGAAACGTCCATTGGTTGTGTTTGAATGTATGTATGCCTTTGAATATGATTGATGTTTACCAGAAATGCATGTATGCTTTTAATATGATTGATGTTTACCAGAAATGCATGAAAATGCAGTAATAGTATTTACTAAGGACGAACGAGGGCAGGATTTCAACGAAGCTTCGCCGGTTCATCTTTACAAGACAGTTACAAACCATCAGTAGGACTAATCCATTTTCACAAAGTCTAATCTCCCCTGGAATTTATATCCATCTCTTTTATCCTCATACGGATATACGGGAAATTACTTTCCAATAAGGGCACGATGAACGAAGACGGGATGTTATACTTATCCTACTATCAAACGACAACGGGAGGTTATCTATACCTTGTTATCCCCAACAACGGGAGGTTATCTATACCTTGTTATCCCCAGCAGACGGAGGGTTATATATTCTTCAACAAATCGGGATTTATTTTCCTTGGCCAGCAGTTGTTATACAAGGATATCCAGACACTTCCAGCAGTGTCATATCATACATACATCATTTACATCATACCATAACATATATGTCTATAGTACATTACCTAAGTGCATCATGTCATACATGCATACATAAAGCATAAACTAATGTTGTTATACAGAATGCTACCTTGTTTTCAGGTTAATTATCCAACAAACAAGCTTATGATCTCTGGGACTGCTTTATTGTAACCTCAGGGTTACTTTATCCTCCTGATGAGCTTCTTATTACTTTGGGACTACTTTATTGTAACCTCAGGGTTACTTTATCCTCCTGATGAGCTTCTTATTACTTTGGGACTGCTTTATTGTAACCTCAGGGTTATTTTATCCTCCTGATAGCCTCTCATGACTTCAAGACTGCTTTAGAGCTACTGATTGCTCTATCCTCCTGAAATCATCCTATTACTTCAAGACTGCTTTAGAGCTATTCATTGCTCTATCCTCATGAGGTCATATTACTACTTCAAGACTGCTTTAGAGCTATTCATTGCTCTATCCTCCTGAAGCCATCTAATTATTTCAAGACTGCTTTAGAGTTATCCATTGCTCTATCCTCCTGAAATTACATTATTATTTCAAGACTGCTTTAGAGCTATCCATTGCTCTATCCTCCTGAAATCATTACTTCAAGACTGCTTTAGAGCTATTGATTGCTCTATCCTCCTGAAGACATATCACATTATTATTTCAAGACTGCTTTAGAGCTATTCATTGCTCTATCCTCCTGAAGCCATCTAATTATTTCAAGACTGCTTTAGAGTTATCCATTGCTCTATCCTCCTGAAATTACATTATTATTTCAAGACTGCTTTAGAGCTATCCATTGCTCTATCCTCCTGAAATCATTACTTCAAGACTGCTTTAGAGCTATTGATTGCTCTATCCTCCTGAAGACATATCACATTATTATTTCAAGACTGCTTTAGAGCTGTTGATTGCTCTATCCTACTGAAGCCATTCTATTACTTCAAGACTGCTTTAGAGCTATTGATTGCTCTATCCTCCTGAAGCCATTATTACTTCAAGACTGCTTTAGAGCTATTGATTGCTCTATCCTCCTGAGGTCAGATTTATCACTTCAAGACTGCTTTAGGGTTATCATTATTGATTGCTCTATCCTCATGAAGACATGCTGTTACATCAATATTACTCCAGACTCCTGACAGTTCTCATTATACTACTGAAGAACTTTCCCCTAGTGGCATCTTTAAGCCCACTCAATCATGTTCAACCAACCATCAATATCACTCCATGCACTGGTGAGTGCAAATTTTTGGGCTTTTGTGTTCAATCCCCTTCAACCTTCCAGGTTACGACTGGCAAATATACCAATCTAACCCCTCAGGTTTCAGAAAATTGAACAGGGGCAGCTGTTGCACCCCAAAATTTGCCCTCACAATACAAGACTTTGTGTTCCAAGAAGGTTCACAAGGTTCACAAAATTCACAATTGGTCAGAAGAGTTGACAATTCCCTCAGACAATGCACCTCCTAAGCAGTGCATCCAAAACTAGGGTTTTGACTTTAATCAGGCTAAATGGACTTCCAAGACTTCAAGTGAGCTTCATAACATCTTATATGTGTATAAGAACCCCCATGTCAAGTTTCAAGACTTTTCTCAAAAGTTTGCTCAGGCAGATGATCAGATAAGTCAAAAGCAGTCAATGCAGTTAAAAGGTCAAACTGAGGTCAACTGTGGTCAAACCAAAGTCAAACTTCATGATTTTTTTTTGCCAACATCAAAGAGAGGTTGGGTGAGAAATATTATCATAATAACTGTAATACCCCAAATTTTGCCCTAAGATTTGTCGTCGCATTTCATTGCATTTAATCAATTACTAACAAATTTGTGTAGTCGTTTGACTTTTTGCAGGTAAATATCATATGGCATGCATTTTTTTTCTAAAAAGTAAAAATGGCACAATTGGCAGGAGGACATGTGTAAGGAGTTATGAGTGTGAGAGGTTGAGAGTTCGAATCTCACCTTTGTCATTTTTTTTGTTTTTTATTATTTTTACTCTAAATTTTTCTATCTTTCATTAAAAAAATAACAAAAATAGTTTTTTATTATTATTTAATTATTATTTTCGTATTTTAATTAAATCATTTTTTAAAATATTATTTTTTTCACTTTTTTCTAAATTATTCATAAAAATATCCAAAAAATCATAAAATAAAAAATATTGAAAAAAATTTTGTTCTTTTTATAATATTTTTTATTTTAGGAATCAATAGGATTATTAGTTTTTATTTTAAGTTTATTTTAATTATTTTAAATTATTTAAATTTTATTTTTTCTTAACTAATTATTTAGTTTGGGCTTTAAAATGGGCTTTAGGGACATTATTGACAATTTGGTGTTAACCCTAATTTGTTCCCTATATATACATGTGTTGCCTTGTTGGAAAAAAAAGGAGAGATTGAAAAAAAAACCTAAGAGGAGTGAGTGCCGTTTGCCGTTATTTAGTTTTCTTCTTCATCCATTACTATTGTTTCTTTTTCTTCATCGTTTACCGTTATTTCTTTTCCTTCATCTATTACTGTTGTTTCTTTTTCTTCATCTTTTACCGTTATTTCTTTTTCTTCATCTATTACCGTTATTTCTTTTTCTTTATCTATTACTGTTACGTTTATATATATATAATTTTTAAATTGTTAGAGTTTATATATATAAGATTTTTGATCGAATTATGTCGATACGATGTTTGCACATTTGTGTGCATGACGCGTGACATTTGTGTTAGTTCGATCTGGTTGTGATGATCGCATTTTTGTGTGAGCAATAATACTATTTTTTGCTTAATTTCTTTTTCTTTGCGATAAATTTTGTTTCGTCCGATTTAGATCTGGTTGCGATGAGCGCATTTCTGCGTTAGCAACATTGTTGGGTTATTTGGCACATTTAAAATTCATTATTGCTTTATTATTATTATTATTATTATTATTGTTATTATTATTATTATTATTATTATTATTATTATTATTATTATTATTATTATTATTATTATCATTATTTATTATTATTATCATTATTATCATTATTATTACCATTATTATTATTATTGTTATCATTAATTTATTAAAATTTGTTATAATATAAAAATCTGTTTTTTAAAATAAATAACATTAACATCTTTTCCAAATTAATATGAAAACCTATTATTTTTAAGAAAAACTTTTTTTTTAGATAAATTTAAAATAATAACTAAAATCTTTTTTTAAAATAATAACTAGAACCGTTATTTATTTTATTTTATTATTGTTCAATTCAAATTTCATTATCATATTGTATCTGCTCCTCTCATGTAACCTCGCGAACTTAACAATCGCTCTTTAAATTCTGCCTTTAAATTTCTGCTTGCATGGTTTAAATTATGACATTATCTCTCTGTTTGCATGATTCAATTATCTCACGCGTTTACTATTATTTCTGTCACATTGCACACATCCGAAGGTTAGGTCTAACTGTTTGGCCGCCGCGCCAATAGTCCGTAAAACTTCACACATTCAATTTCAAATCCTCAAAACTACAAACTACAAACCCTAATTTTCACAAATGCCTCGCCGCAGGCAAAATTACAATTTTACCCTTAGCATTAGGTCAAAGAGCCGCCGCGCTCATTTTAGGGTTTCCCGCCGTGGAATCCCTAATTTAACCCTAATTACAACTTAATATTTCAACGTAGAGATTTGGAGTTTCTACACTCCACGTAAGCGTGTCCTTAAGATGCGTTTATTCCCCTTGAGACCTTGACCACAGTCAAGAAGTTTCTAACCTCCCTATTGAGGGGAACTACGATTACTCTGATTCCACTCCCGTAAGGATACGTAGGCACAAGATGCGATGTCTTGCCGAGTAAACTTAGAATTAACCCCCTTTATTATTTATTATTGCTTATTTATATTTTATTTATCTTTGCTATTTAATTATTTTGCTTATTATTTTGTAATTGTTTCTTGGATGTAAAGTTGTTTAATTATTTAATTATTATTATGGTTAGTAATTAGGGAGTGTAACAACATGTATGTAATATTAAAATAAATTTAGATCACTTTTAAATAAAGATAATTAAAATAAACACGTCACACACGTAAGTCGATTTTAATCGCCGTCTCACTTCCTAAGGATATCCCTCAAGTTGCCTACGAATAATGGTTAAGTGGGGTGTATAAAGCAAGTCCCTCAAATAAAAAAATCATCAAAGTCCCTTATGGTTGCCTTTACGAATCAAGTCCCTTTCGAAAAATGATGATGGTCCCTTATATGTGCTTATTACACCCCACAATGGCCTTCAAAAATCCAATTGTCCCTCACATGTCCCTTAACATCCAAAGTAAGGACTACCTACTCCATTATAGTAGGGATAGTCTTACTAAGGAAAGGATAAAGAATAAGAAAGACCTTAAAACATTAGGGTAGGCTACTCCTAGATACTTGCTCACTTCAAAACTTTTTCACACTTAAACAAATTTCCAACAAAATTTTCAAACAAGTTTTTTTTCACATCCATACACGGATTATTATTAAACTATTCTGAAATTTTTTGCTATTCACACACTACACTTTCAAAACAATTCAAAAGTGAGCTTAAGTACCTAAGAGCCCATGGATAACCATGGATGAAAAGGGTGCTAACACCTTCCCTTTTCATAACCTACCCCCCGGACCCAAAATATTCTCTAAGGTCTTTCCTGTTCTTTTATAACCTTTCCTTATGGATAAAATAAAAGTCGGTGGCGACTCTTGCTATCCGCAACATTGTTTAAAGTCAGTTCTCCCACCGTGTTACAAATATTTAAGCAAATAATTTCACACGTCGACAAACAAATGGTTCCCATCGAGTACGATGGATGCGAGGGGTGCTAATACCTTCCCTTCGCATAACCGGCTTCCGAACCCGTTCATGGTTGCGAGACCATCTTATCCATTTCTTTCCTAAGGTTTTCTCGATATTTTCCTTTCCCCTCATGGGATAAATAAAGTTCGGTGGCGACTCTTCTGTCCTTTCTTTTCGCCTCCCCGTCGTTGCACGACGCATTTTTCGAGTAGCGACAGCTGGCGACTCTGTTGGGGATCCCTAGCGAGCCAAGCCTATTTTGTTTGTTGTATTTGTGTTTTTATTTACTTTATTTGTTTATGCTTTGATTCTCTAACCTGTTGGTTTTATTGGTTTGGTTTGTGAGATAAGGCTTTCTACCCGAGCTTTATAGTATACACTAAGATTAGGAGGTGGTTTCTTTCTGATTTGCGAGACTTAGGACTCGTTGAGTTGGATCGAATCCCACCGCTCAGATGAGACCCCTTTGGGATGATTATGTCTTACGAGTAGTCGTAATGGCATTTTCATTTCCAACTCGAGAGTCTGCGATTCTGAGGACCTTGTAGAACCTTATTCTGAAGGTTCCTAAAACATAACTCTGTGTTCATCCTTTGAAGGGATTACCGTCTTACGAGTAGTCGTTCTGATGGAAAACTTTTGAGGGTTAGTGCATGGGACTTTGTTTTAAAGCCTTTTGGGATACCCTTTTACAAACCAATAGATAACCCACCCGATGGGAGAGATTTTGTTTTGTGTTGTTTTGCAGGACCGGTGATCTTGATCTCGCTTTGTGTCCTTTATCATGTGCATTCATAAAACATTGAATTACATATCATTTTTCGCATATCGAGGGACTTAAGAGACTGTGATTATCTCAGGTATTGGTGAATACAATGACTGACCAAAGAAAGAGAAGCACAAATTCCATCAAGTTTAGAGAACCAAAGCTAGAACTAATACAAGACATTCTGATTGACGTACCAAAGGCTATCAAGATCAACTTTCAGGGGAAGTATGGGAAATTGCTTGATCTCCTCCATTCTAGGGTCGATACTTGGGCTTTGTTCGCTATGGCTCAGTTCTATGATGCACCTCTCAGATGTTTCACTTTTCAAAACTATCAGTTGGCCCCTACTCTTGAGGAATATTCTCACATTTTGAACATCAAGATTAAGGATCAACCTATATACACAGGCTTGGAAGAAGAACCAAAACCTCCTGCCATTGCTCTTACTCTACGTATGACCAAAGAGGAAGTCAAAGAGGGTCTAACCAGTAAAGGGGGTGTTCAGGGTTTTCCATTGAAATTTCTGCTAGAAAAGGCTGCTCAATACAAGGTGGATGAAGATTGGGAAAAGTTCGGAATAAGCGTTGCTCTAATGATTTATGGGATTGTCCTCTTTCCAAATGTGGACAATTTCATAGACATCACTGCCATCGTTCTCTTCATGCAGAAGAATCCCATCCCTACGCTCCTTGCCGATGTTTATCACTCTATTCATTGGAGGAGTGAAAAGAAGGCGGGAATGATCCAATGTTGCTCTCACTTACTATACAAGTGGTATGCTTCTCATTTGCCCAAGAAAGGGCCATTCATGGAAAACAAGAAGAAACTAAAATGGTTTCAACGCATCATGTCTCTGGAAGCTAGTGATATTGCTTGGTACTCTCCTGAGTACTATGATGTGGAAATCATTTTTAGTTGTGGAGAATTCAGTAATGTACCTTTGATCGGTAGGGCCGGTTGTATTAACTATAACCCAGTCATGGCATTACGTCAGTTGGGCTATGCTATGGAGGGCGAGCCCGAAGCAGAGAAGGTTCAGAGTTTCTTTTTGCTAGCCACATCAGAGGACCCTGCGTTTGTCAGGAAGATTGCTAAGGCTTGGGGCAAGATTCATACAAAGGGGAGGAAGGAGTTAAAAGCGAAGAATTGCGTGGCAAAGGAGCCATATAACCGGTGGTTACTAGCTAGAGTAGCTGAAAGGTTGTTACCATTTCCCTTAGAGCCCTCTATGCGAGAAGCACCTCCTGCCCCCACTCATGTGTCCATAGAAGAATATGAAAAACTGAAGCTAATAGTGGAGAGATTGACTAAGGAGAACCAGGACCTTCAGAATGAAGTCCACCAAGCAAAGGTGGAGAGCGGTCAGTACAAAAGAAAGGTGGAGTTTGAACAGGATCAAGCAGCTGAGAGTAGCAAGAAGCTAAAATTAGAAACGGATCTGAGAGTCAGGTACCAACAGGGTTACGAAGGGGCTGATGCATCATTAACAACTCTCTGACAACGCTTAAAGGACACCAAAGCTTCTTGTGATAGGGCATGGCACTTCTTTGAGATAGCCTCTGCCGAAAAGAAGGAAATACGAGAGAATCTTGAGGCCGATATTGGGGATCTTGAAGAACGACTGAGAAATGCCTTGACCCTAGTGGAAAATGAACGAAGACTCAAAGAGGAGGCATTGAAAGATTCATATGTCACATCTGACACGTGGAATAACAAATGTCAAGAATTGGAAACTGCCCAAGAAACAGCCCTTCTGTGGAGGAATCGTTTCGAGGCTTTGCAAAGAGATAATGCGCAGTGGCTCGAGAAGGAGGCTCAGCTCAATGAGTCGTTGGACACCCATGTGGATTCCATTTGTTATTACCAGTCGACTTTAAATATGTGTCGTGCTAGGTACAACAATTTGGTGGAGCATTGCAACCTCATGATCCGTGATATCCCATGGAGGTTGGAAAGCGCCATTCAAGACTTGGAAGGGAATGATATCCCCCCTTTTGTTCACCACTTTATCCAGCTCTGCGACCAAATGGTTAGGAGGTTCATGTTTGAGACGAAGAAGCTTGAAGAACGTCTCCAAAAGAGAGAATTTTAGTTATTCAGTTATCTTTTGTAGCACGACTTGTAGTTTCGGCTTATTCAGCATTTGTCTGTATGAATTTTTTCTAAAATTAATGAAAGATTGCTTTTTGGTCTAAATTGTGCACTTCTTTATTATTCAGTCATGATTCTATGATACCAATGATAATCACAAGCCTCGAAAGTCTCTCGAGCATTTTGCATACGTTTGCGCATTTTTCTTTTTGCATTTCCTACAACCCGATCTTACACACCGCTTACCTCTTTCAGAAAGAGTAAAGCAAGCTGACTTCACGGCATCGGTATAACACAAGGAATAGCCAGAAGAGAATCATGGATCAGATAGAGCAAGACCAGGCTACTATGAGGAGCGAGATGCTAGGCATGAAAACGCAGATGAATCAACTCATGGAGGTGATTCAGAATATGGCCAGGAGTCAAGAGGAGATGAGACAAGCAGCGGAGAGGAGCGCTAATCAGACTTTGGCTGGTGCAATTCCCAATGCAAGTGGTGCAATTCCAATTCCTGTTGAAGCCACCCCAACCCCTGTTGGGGCAATTCCTACTTCTGCCGGCGCGGTACCTATCAACACCGTCCCTCCGCCAGTCGGTACTACTCAACCTCATGGCACTGCGATCCCAATACTAGTCCAGTACGATGAACATGAGGGCTTCTATGAGAATTCAGCTGAAGCATGTGCACCCCAAACCGCTGAGTTGGAGAAAAAGTTCAAGGCCTTACAAGAGGTGGTAAGGGCATTGCAAGGCCCCGATGTTTTGGGACTGGATGCCGCTGAAATATGTCTTGTACCCGGAGTTAAGATACCTCCAAAGTTTGTAATTCCAACCTTCGAGAAGTACAAGGGTAACAGTTGTCCTAAGACCCACATAAGGTCTTACTGTAGGAAGATGGCCGCCTATTCTGATGACGAGAAGCTATTAATCCATTTCTTTCAAGATAGCTTAACAGAGGCATCCCTAGAATGGTATATGCACCTTGAACGATCCAACGTAAGAAGCTGGAAAGAGTTAGCAGATGCTTTCGTGAAGCATTATCAGTATAATACTGACATGGCTCCGAATCGTATGCAGCTTCAAAATTTGACTCAGAAGCCGAATGAGTGTTTTAAAGACTTCGCGCAGAGATGGAGGGGAGTAGCTGCCAGGGTACAACCTCCGCTGATGGAGAAAGAACTGACAAACCTATTCATGGGCACGCTACAAGGACCGATCTTTGAGCGGTTAGCATCCTCAACCTCCACGGTGTTTTCTGAACTTGTTATGGCTGGAGAGAGATTAGAGAGTTTCATGAAGGCGGGAAAAATTCAGAATGCAGGCGGATCTGCAAGCGGGGTCAAGAAGCCTTATCAGGGTTTCGTTAAGAAAAGGGAAGGCGAAGCTAGTGCAGTGTTCGCCAATGGAGGGAGAACTCACCAAGGTTATCACCACATCGCTGCCATTGCTCCACAGCAACCACTTTCTATTCCGGCAAATCAGCCTGCGCCTCAGCAAAATCGACAACAACAACCCTATCAACCAAGACAAAATCAGTATCAAGGGCAGAGAAAGCCAGAAAGGAGGCTTGATCCAATTCCGTCCACTTACGCCAAATTGCTTCCGTTCTTGTTGAAAGCAGGTCTCGTTCAACTTAGGGAAATGAAAGATCCTCCGGCTGTTCTCCCCTACGGCTACGATGTAAATGCGAGATGTGAATTCCACTCTGGCGCCCCAGGCCATAGCATTGAGAATTGTAAGGCTTTAAAATACATTGTGCAAAATCTTATCGATTCAAAAGCGATAAACTTTACCCGAAATACTCCGAACATCAAATCTAATCCAATGCCACCTCACCACTCAACAAACATGATTGAAGGCTCTAAGGGGATCCGATTAATTTCGGATATTGAGAAATTGAGGACCCCACTTTCCACTATTAAGGAGCAACTCTTGTTGAAAAACATTTACCCGGGATGTCCAACTAATTGCCATGTTTGCATGGACGGATCTCAAGGATGCGCTGAGCTGAAGAAGGGCATACAAGGCCTGATTGAGCAGGGTGTATTAGTAGCAGAACAACTATCAAAGATTGAGGAAGTTGCTACTCTTGAAATTCCGTTCGAAACATTGGAGATACCATATGATGATGGATATGAGCTTTGGATCCCAGTTGACAATTCGAACCGCACACCATTGACCATACCGTGCGATGAGGAAGAATGGGACAACATGTATGGACATACTTCTATCCCACTGCAGATCCCGTATGATCCAGTTAAGATACCTATGTCTCCACCATCAATGAACCAGCTTGTCATTTCGACCCCATCTCCGTTTCCGTACAAGAGCACCAAAGCTGTACCTTGGTTATACGATGAAACTGTTTTTCTCAACGGACAGAAGGTGGCAGAAGAAGATGTATTGGAAGAAAAGAAGACTGTAGAGAACATTGTGGGAACCGGAGGCGTCACTAGAAGTGGTCGAATCTTCGCTCCGACGGCATCTCCTGTCAACGGCAGTGACAATACAAGGAAAGATACTGCCATACCAAGCACTAATGAACAGGGGCAGTCATCTAAACAGAAAGGCATCCCAAATGATGAAGCGGAGGAGTTTCTAAGAATCATTCAGAAAAGCGATTACAAAGTGATTGATCAGCTCAATCAGACGCCCTCGAAGATATCCATGCTGTCTTTGTTAATGTGTTCAAAGGCCCATCAAGAAGCACTGCTAAAATTCTTGAAGGCAGCTCATGTGCCAGAGGAGATATCAGTAGTACAGTTTGAAGAAGTGGTGGGAAATATTGCATCAGGTCATATTTTGAGCTTTAATGATAGTGAATTACCTCCCGAAGGTAAAAATCATAACAAGGCCTTGCACATTACCATCGAATGTGTGGATGTTGTATTCTCTAGGGTGCTCGTTGACACTGGATCATCGTTGAATGTGTTACCAAAAAGCTCGTTGTGTAAGCTGTTAATTGAAGGACTCGTGATGAAGCCAAGTCAAACTATTGTAAAAGCTTTTGATGGAGCTAAGAGAACTGTGGTAGGCGAGGTTGATCTCCCGATCAAGATTGGACCTCATACTTTCATCATTACATTTTACGTAATGGATATATACCCTGCTTACAGTTGCCTTCTTGGTCGTCCGTGGATTCATTCCGCAGGCGCTGTAACTTCAACCTTGCATCAAAAGATCAAATTTATGATTAACAACCAGATGGTCATCATTGAGGGTGAGGAAGATGTTCTCGTGAGCCATCTTGCTTCTTTCCGCTATGTGGAAGTAGGAAATGAAGTGCATGAGACACCGTTTCAAGCTTTTGAAGTGATCAATGTTGAAATGATTTACGAAAAGCCGGCATCTTCAATAATGACTTGGAAGGACGCGAGGACGGTGATAGAGAAAGGACATCCGCGAGGATGGGGCAGGGTGTTGGAATTGCCCGTCAACAAAAATGGAGCTGGTCTAGGCTACAAGCAGAAGAATGCAACTGATAAGGGCAAAGAGCTTGTAACTCCGTTGGTTTTTACTAGTGGAGGCCACCTTGTCGATGGTCAAGTCATGTTTTTGGAAACTGAAGCCGAAGATCATGAAGAGCTGTGTATGGTGTATCCTAGGGCGCCTAATCAAACTTTGAACAATTGGAGAGTCGTTGAAATCCCCGAAGTTACTCTAGTAGACGAGTAATTCCCTTTTATTTTATCTAAAAAATCATATGCTCTGCCCAAGGCATATGGATCATGTTGTAGGGCCTTTTGCTTTTAAAGCATAACTTATCATCAATAAATAAACTTTCGCATCCAATTACGCTCTCTTTCTTTCATTTTTACTTTTTGCACATAAAATGATCTTTGAAAGACAATGTTTTGTTTTATTTTCTTTTTTTTCTGTCAACCTTTTCTGAAAATAATAAAAAAATAATAAAGCATGAAGTCATCCATTCGTGCAGATCTTCCCTTGCTCCTGTCGATAACGACCCCGTTATGGTCCAATATGACTTTGATAACCCGATCTACCAAGCCGACGAAGACTGCGAGGAGGATTGTGATCTCCCAGAAGAGCTAGCTAGACTATTGAAGCAGGAGTCAAAGGTCATTCAGCCCTACCAAGAAGAGGTCGAAGTCATCAACATGGGAACTGAAGAGGATGCCAAAGAAATCAAGATAGGCGCAACTTTAAAGTCAGAGATTAAGTCAAAACTAATAACATTGCTTCGAGAGTATGTTGACGTATTTGCTTGGTCTTACAAAGATATGCCCGGTCTATATGAAGAGATTGTGATGCACAAACTACCTCTCAAGGAAGGCTGCCCGCCGGTGAAGCAAAAGTTGAGGAGAACAAAGCCAAAGATGTCCTTCAAGATCAAAGAGGAAGTACAAAAGCAATTGGACGCTGGTTTTCTGGCAGTATCCAACTATCCACAATGGATAGCGAATATTGTCCCAGTACCTAAAAAGGATGGGAAGGTGCGAATGTGTGTAGATTATAGAGACCTTAATAGAGCGAGTCCGAAAGATGACTTCCCTTTGCCACACATTGATGTGCTAGTAGACAACACGGCCCAATTTTCTGTCTTCTCATTTATGGATGGCTTTTCTGGATATAACCAGATTAAGATGGCGCCCGAAGATATGGAAAAGACGACTTTCATCACTCCATGGGGAACTTTCTGTTACAAGGTTATGCCATTTGGACTTAAGAACGCAGGCGCAACATATCAGCGAGCAATGGTCACTCTTTTCCATGACATGATACATAAAGAGATTGAGTGTTATGTAGACGATATGATTGCGAAATCCCAGACTGAGGAAGAGCACCTTATCCACTTGGGAAAGCTATTCGCCCGGTTAAGGAAATTCCAGCTGAGACTAAATCCCAACAAATGCACTTTTGGTGTAAGATCTGGTAAATTGCTAGGTTTTATTGTGAGCCAGAAAGGGATTGAAGTCGATCCAGATAAGGTCAAAGCTATCCAGGAGATGCCGGCACCCAAAACTGAAAAAGAGGTCCGAGGGTTCCTTGGGAGGTTGAATTATATCGCCAGGTTCATATCTCATCTAACGGCCACTTGTGAGCCCATCTTCAAATTACTTCGAAAGGATCAAGCCGTGGTATGGAACGATAATTGTCAGAAAGCCTTTGAGAAGATAAAGGAATACCTACAAGACCCGCCGATCTTGATGCCTCCGGTGCCCGGACGACCCCTGATCATGTACCTGACTGTGTTAGAGGGATCTATGGGATGCGTATTGGGACAACATGATGAAACCGGCAGGAAAGAGCATGCAATCTATTACCTCAGCAAGAAGTTTAATGACTGTGAAACGAGATATTCAATGCTCGAGAAGACATGTTGCGCATTGGCTTGGGCAGCAAAACGCTTGAGACAATATATGCTCACCCATACGACTTTGTTGATCTCCAAGATGGATCCTGTCAAATACATATTCGAGAAGCCCGCTCTCACCGGGCGAGTAGCTCGTTGGCAAATGGTGTTAACAGAGTATGACATCCAGTATGTTACGCAGAAAGCTATCAAAGGGAGTGTGCTCTCTGAATACCTTGCCCACCAACCTATGGACAACTACCAGTCTATACGCTTCGATTTCCCTGACGAAGACGTCATGTTTGCCAGAGATTATGCCACGCCAGGCCCAGATGATGGACCCGAACCAGGATCGCGATGGACGCTAGTGTTCGATGGTGCCGCAAATGCCAAAGGTTGTGGAATCGGGGCAATCATCACTTCTCCAACTGGCTTTCACTTGCCATTCACCGCCAGATTATGCTTCAAGTGTACTAACAACATGGCCGAATATGAAGCCTGTATTTTCGGAATTGAAGCTGCCATTGATAATAGAATCAAGATTCTAGAAGTCTATGGAGATTCCGCGCTTGTCATATGTCAGATTAAAGGGGAGTATGAAACACTGGACCTCAAGTTAATTCCTTACAAAGATCATGTCTTGAAGTTAATCCCGTACTTTGATGAGATCACTTTCCATCACATTCCCAGAGGAGAAAATCAGTTGGCTGACGCTCTAGCAACACTAGCATCTATGTTTCAAGTCAAGTGGGAGAATGAGGCGCCATCCATCCGTTTGGAATATTTGGACGAACCCGCTTATTGCCTAGCGGCCGATGGGGAAGAAGCTAAAACTGATAATCATCCTTGGTTCTATGATATCAGGCGATATCTAGAGACACAAGAATATCCAGAAGGCATAACTATCACTGACAAGAAGTATCTCAGAAAGCTCTCCTCAAAGTTCTTCCTCAGTGGTGACGTGTTATACAAGCGGAATTACGATTCGGTTCTACTCAGATGCGTGGATAAACACGAAGCAAAACGTATCATAAATGAAATGCATGAAGGATCTTTTGGAACACATGCTAGTGGTCATACTATGGTTAAAAAGATCTTGAGGGCAGGATACTATTGGATGACGATGGAAACAGATTGTTGTCTCCATGTCCAATCATGCCACAAGTGCCAAATTTACGCAGACAAGGTCCATACTTCACCACTCCCACTGAATGTTTTGACTTCGCCTTGGCCTTTCGCTATGTGGGGTATAGATGTAATCGGACGCATCGAGCCAACCGCTTCAAATGGGCACCGTTTTATCTTAGTGGCCATCGATTACTTTACCAAATGGGTAGAAGCGGCGTCCTATGCCAACGTCACTAAGCAAGTGGTGACTCGCTTCATCAAAAAAGAGATTATTTGTCGATATGGAATCCCAAACAAGATCATTACAGACAATGGTTCAAACCTCAACAATAAGATGATGAAAGAGTTGTGTGAAAACTTCAAAATTGAACACCACAATTCAACACCTTATCGCCCTAAAATGAACGGAGCTGTTGAGGCGGCAAATAAGAACATTAAGAAAATCGTCCAGAAGATGGTGAAGACTTACAAGGACTGGCACGAGATGTTGCCGTTCGCGTTGCATGGCTACCGCACCTCAGTGCGCACTTCCACAGGGGCAACCCCGTTTTCTCTCGTATATGGCATGGAAGCAGTATTGCCCATTGAAGTAGAGATTCCCTCCTTAAGGATTTTAGCAGACATCAAGCTAGATGAGGCCGAATGGATACAAGCCAGGCTCGACCAACTCAATCTCATCGACGAGAAACGCATGACGGCCATCTGTCATGGACAGTTATACCAAAAACGATTGAAGAGGGCCTTTGATAAGAAGGTTCGCCCACGACACATCCAAGCAGGAGATTTGGTACTAAGGAAAATTCAGCCAACTCACGTCGATCCAAGGGGAAAATGGGCACCTAACTATGAGGGTCCGTATATAGTAAAGAAAGTTTTCTCCGGAGGGGCCTTGATCCTGTCAACCATGGATGGTGACGATCTCTCATCCCCTGTGAATGCAGATGCAGTTAAAAAATATTATGCCTAAAAGATAGGCCCGGTGGACCCAAAAAGAAAATCCACGCAAAAATGGGCGTCCTGGTGGACCATAAAAATGGTTCAGGCAAAATTAGGGACTAGAAGTAAAAAAAAAAGAGTATCCTGATAGGCTGAAAACCTGAAAAGGCGGCCTAGGCAAAAGTTAGGGATTCGAAAAGGCAGAGCTGCATCTTGAAAAGACGTGTGAATTATTCTCCGTAACCATCAAACTCTCGACTGAGAAAGATCAATTCGATTCTGGCGCTCAAAAGCAAGGCATGAAGGGTCTTCAGAGACATATGGGCCATAGCGGATTTGAAACTTGGCAGGGACCATTTTCAACATTGTCTTAGTCTTTATTTTCTCTTTTAAAAGCAGTTACCTCTTTTAGGAATTGCCTCCTTTTGTAATTTTCCCATTTATGGGTTTTCATCAATAAAATTACTTTCATCAAAGCTTTTTCTGTTTTTATTTACCCTTTGGTTGCAAGTTTCATTTATTTGATGATGGGTTTTGCATATAATGACATTATGGTAAATTAGATTAAGGGATAACTTACCCTCTTAGGGTAACTAAAGGGTGACCATGACTCTAAGGAGTACGCAGGAACATCATTCTAAATCTTGTAACGACTTGACTGACAAGGTCGTCAAACCCGGCAGAGCAGGCCTCGAGTTGACGGTGTCAGCACCTCCAGGTTTTATTACATCATGAAAAGATGATGTCGGGAAGTCAGGCTTATCCTTCACTTTCCCACCACCAAAATCCGCTGTGTCGGCGCCTACATTTTCAATCACCCATTTGCAATCATAGGCATCATATGCATCACATTCGGCTTCATAAGCATCTTGTATCATATGCATACCCAGAATCACGTCACATCTTCCCCAGTTTTTTTCATCTCCGCGCATTAGCATTTGCATTCGCATTTCCATTTATGGAACATCATCATCATTATCAAGCATTCACATATGTGAGATCAGATCCAGGAATCAAGTTCGAATATTTTCAAGATCATAATCAGCCTAATCAGGGGCATCTTCCGCAAGACAGTGGGTGTTCCCCACGAAGTTGTGAAACCTTCATTGGGCAAACTCAAGATCTTCAAATCAAACATTCAGCCCAGACAGGGGCATCACCAATAAATTCATGGGCGTGCCCCTGTGAGTTATCTCCAGCAGGCTTCAACGATAAGTGGCAATCTCTTCAGAGAAGCTTATCCATCTTCAGTGATAAGTGGCAATCTCTTCAGAGAAGCTTATCCATCTTCAGCGATAAGTGGCAATCTCTTCAGAGAAGCTTATCCATCTTCAGCGATAAGTGGCAATCTCTTCAGAGAAGCTTATCCATCTTCAGTGATAAGTGGCAATCTCTTCAGAGAAGCTTATCCATCTTCAGTGATAAGTGGCAATCTCTTCAGAGAAGCTTATCCATCTTCAGCGATAAGTGGCAATCTCTTCAGAGAAGCTTATCCATCTTCAGCGATAAGTGGCAATCTCTTCAGAGAAGCTTATCCATCTTCAGTGATAAGTGGCAATCTCTTCAGAGAAGCTTATCCATCTTCAGTGATAAGTGGCAATCTCTTCAGAGAAGCTTATCCATCTTCAGCGATAAGTGGCAATCTCTTCAGAGAAGCTTATCCATCTTCAGTGATAAGTGGCAATCTCTTCAGAGAAGCTTATCCATCTTCAGTGATAAGTGGCAATCTCTTCAGAGAAGCTTATCCATCTTCAGCGATAAGTGGCAATCTCTTCAGAGAAGCTTATCCATCTTCAGTGATAAGTGGCAATCTCTTCAGAGAAGCTTATCCATCTTTAGCGATAAGTGGCAATCTCTTCAGAGAAGCTTATCCATCTTCAGTGATAAGTGGCAATCTCTTCAGAGAAGCTTATCCATCTTCAGTGATAAGTGGCAATCTCTTCAGAGAAGCTTATCCATCTTCAGCGATAAGTGGCAATCTCTTCAGAGAAGCTTATCCATCTTCAGTGATAAGTGGAAATCTCTTCAGAGAAGCTTATCCATCTTCAGTGATAAGTGGCAATCTCTTCAGAGAAGCTTATCCATCTTCAGTGATAAGTGGCAATCTCTTCAGAGAAGCTTATCCATCTTCAGTGATAAGTGGCAATCTCTTCAGAGAAGCTTATCCATCTTCAGTGATAAGTGGCAATCTCTTCAGAGAAGCTTATCCATCTTCAGTGATAAGTGGCAACCTCTTCAGAGAAGCTTATCCATCTTCAGTGATAAGTGGAAATCTCTTCAGAGAAGCTTATCCATCTTCAGCGATAAGTGGCAATCTCTTCAGAGAAGCTTATCCATCTTCAGCGATAAGTGGCAATCTCTTCAGAGAAGCTTATCCATCTTCAGCGATAAGTGGCAATCTCTTCAGAGAAGCTTATCCATCTTCAGCGATAAGTGGCAATCTCTTCAGAGAAGCTTATCCATCTTCAGCGATAAGTGGCAATCTCTTCAGAGAAGCTTATCCATCTTCAGCGATAAGTGGCAATCTCTTCGGAGAAGCTTATCCATCTTCAGCGATAAGTGGCAATCTCTTCGGAGAAGCTTATCCATCTTCAGCGATAAGTGGCAATCTCTTCAGAGAAGCTTATCCATCTTCAGTGATAAGTGGCAATCTCTTCAGAGAAGCTTGTCAGCTGATCCTCCTACATCCTTGTGGTGATTAGGTTTGATCTTATTCCACTCCATCATCCTTTTTGGTGATAGGTCTAACATCCTTTTTGGTGTCATTACTAGTGCTTGTTCTCCATTATCCTTTTGGTAATGGATTCCTAACATCCTTTTGGTGTTAGCGACCTTGACAAGATATTCAGTGTTTCATTTCCCAAAGCATTTTCTTTTTCTTGTGGACAAATTCAGGGTATTCTATATCTAATCATCTTCAACCTCGAAGGAATGGACTCCATAGCAGTTCATCCTACTCAGTCTAAGTTAATTAGATAGGGGCATCTGTCATACCCCAAATTTGTCATATTTTCTGTTTCGACGATAGCCAGTCAGGGAAGTGTGGTATGGATTGATGTTCATTTAGTTTTAACTTAATCTTAGTCAGTCAATGATTCGCTCTATGATCAGGTTATGACAATGCACTTCAAGATCCTTAAAGATGAGTGCATTTACCAAGTAGAGTTTGGGCAATGTAAAGTCAACTGAAGGTAATAGCCTGCTAGACATGAAAAAAAATTTTGTTTTGGTTAGCAAATGTCAAAGTTCAAGGCTCGGCTGTGTACGATTGTTAATATGGATCCATGATTAAACATTAATTTCGTACACTTTAAGAAAACGGGGAATTGATTCAATTATTGATTCATGGATTTACGTTGAGAGTGATATATTTCCAAACATTACAAGTGTGAATCCATTTTTAAGAGTTGAGTCCTTATAAGGGTATTTAAAAGAGAAAAGTGTAGTAAAAAATCATGGATCATTAAACTACACACGTCAATGTCGTTACACTCTACCAAGGTAATTGTCCGGCCTATTAGTTCAGATGATTTCAAGGTTGTTCAGAATGTAGGTCATATACTCCAAACATGTTAGCAATTCGTTTCAAATACAAAGGAATGTTCTTTTATGTGTTGTAAAGGGAAGACGAGAGGATGTAAACAAATTGTGTGGATAATATGGATCAGAGCTAGTTGTACCACAAGCTAAGTCCAATTGAAATTCAAGTTAGAAGCCTTAATATACTTTGAGTTTATCATGGTGGAATGACAACAGGTTTTGAGGATAAAACGCAGCTATTCACTGTAATTGCTACAAAAAAATCTCATTTATCTCTAGCCTAATCGCTGGAGGGCATGCGTTTTTACAGTAGTATTTTATACAATATCCAAAACCTCAAAGTGGCACTAGAAAGTGGATAACTTATGAATCTTTAAGACACCAAGGTGGTATCTGATACGAAAGAAATTCATCATGCCGAAATACATGCTATCATCATTACAGAGTGATAAACTAAGGCATCGGACTAATGAGAGTTACATAAGTCATATGACTGTGGCGAAATTCTGACTTGACATGTTGCTCATCAGCAAGGCCGTTGCATGTGTCAACAAGTTCATCAATTATTCGAGAGGAAAAAGACAAAGAAAGCCGCAGACAGGTCCGACTCAAGATCCATGTGGAAATTATGATGTTCAAAGCTCTTTGTCGATGTAGTCAACAAACATAAAGGAAAAAGCTTCCGCAAGGACGTCATTGTTCTTCTATCCTCACCATAGCAACCCTTTTGTCATGCCAAGTCCCCATGAGTGCTCACATGAAAAAAAAAAGAGATGAAGAATAATTGAGTAATTATGCAGTCAGGAAATAAGAGCAGTACAGCTAATGGGATATACCTTAAGCTGCGGTTTACCGCCTGCGTTGTGATCTTACCTTCTACATCTTCAAAGTCTATCCCCAAAATCCTTCACACCTGAACCCTCGCGAAATTCTGATCTGTTCTCATCAATGGCTCCTGTTACCTCTCATCGAACCGAGCTCGCCAAGCTATGTAGCTCCAAGGACTGGTCCAAGGCAATTCGAATCCTCGATTCAGTCGTTTCTCAGTCTGGTGCTGTCCAAGATATCTGTAACCGAGCCTTCTGTTATAGCCAATTGGAACTGCATAAGCATGTGATTAAGGATTGCGATAGAGCGATTCAGCTTAACTCCTTGCATCTTCAAGCTTACATTCTGAAAGGTCATGCGCTTTCTGCGTTGGGAAGGAAAGCGGATGCTTTAGTGGTATGGGAGCAAGGCTTTGAACTTGCTCAGCATCAATCTGCAGATTTGAAGCAGTTGATAGAACTTGAAGAGCTTTTGGTGAAAGCAAAACAAGATATTGAAAGAAGACCCTGCATATCCTGAGGCACTGATAGGAAGAGGGACAACATTTGCATTCAAGAGAGAACTTCATTCTGCCATAGATGATTTTACCAAGACTATTTCAAATGCCAAGCACCCTGTTATCATCGTCGGGGCTGGGATTTTTGAGAGGAAGGATCAGGATGCAATTTTTGCCGCGATTGAAACCATTGCAAAACAAGGGAATGTTGTCAGGTCTGATTGGAATGGCCTTAATGTATTACTTCTCCATGCTGCCCAGGCTGCTGCACTTGACCTTGGACTTGTGCCCCAATCTGAAAAAAGCCTTGAATCTGCAAAGTTTGTATATTTGATGGGAGCTGATGATACCAACATAGACAAGATCCCAAAGGATGCTTTTGTTGTTTATCAAGGTCACCATGGTGATAAGAGTGTATATCGTGCTGATGTCATTTTGCCAGCAGCACCACTCCAAACCTTCTCTACAAAAAAAACACATAGAAAGATACAGTCAGCATAAAAAACAAATTTTGAAGACAAGAAAATAGGACAACAGAGGACAGCAGGGCCAGTTTCACTAAAATGGAAAGACATGTTCTTAGCATCAAAAAGTGATAACCAGAGATGCTATTACGATTCAAATATGAAAGAAAACCCTAATGCTATACTATAAGAAAGAAAAAGATGTTGGTTCAAGGGAGGATGAAAAAAAAACAAACCCTAAAGAACCTTTGCTGCGCAGCCCAAACCCTTCACCAACATCAACCATCAGACCCCTATTCTGACTTTCACAACTTGCATTTCTTTTGAAGAAACAACTTTCATTCATCATTGAACCTCCATTTCCATCTACTAAACACCCAAACTCCTCGTTGCTACGTGGGAACTTGTCGGATTTGCTCCAACTCTGTAAGTATCCTTTTGTTTTTTTTCATCTTCATAATCTTAAGTTGTTTGATTTGTTTCCTGACGTTGAGTTTGCAAGAGAGAAAAAGAGAACATCAATCACAAATAAACTCTTCATCATCATCAAACATAACTCTCTAACCTCCAAGACTCTCACCTTCACATTTCCAACCTGCAGAACAATACCCTAATCGAAACTCAACCCACAAACTTTCTCAACCAAAACCCAAACATTCAACTAACCATCTGCCTCCTCACCATGTATCGGTTTCATCTTCATCAGCTTCAAACAAGCCACCTTCCATCAATCTTCTTGCTTCAAAATAACCAAAACCTTCAAACTTGTCTTCAAACTCACCAGTACCGTCTTCAACAACTCGGCAGAAATCCAAACCATCTGCTCAAACTCCCAACAGAACCACAGATCCACCTCTCCTTTGAATTCACTCAAGACACCACATCGTATTCAACATTCAACCAACAACTACAGAAAAACTAATCAAAACTCCGACCCACAAATCCGAATTGGTACCTGTCTAAACCCTTCAATCAGAACCCAGTTCTCCCCTGTTCCAACATAAATCAACCCACCCTTCACAAAACCCAGAGAAAACGGCCTCCAACCGAAACCCTAACCCTAGCTACAATGTCCGCCTCCAGCCCATTTACACTTCATCTCAAATCAATCTCCATTAATGAACATCACAACCTTTGTTCTTCAATCTGAAACTAACCCATTAACGAACCAATAACATCTTCCATTTCACTTTCGTAAATCAACTCTTCAACAAACTCACCCTTCTGCCATTTCGAAACGCAACCGCGAAAACCCCACCATCACAAACCTCCACTTCTCCCAAATCCACAAACGTTCATTCAACCGACCATCATCCCCTTCCAAGTACCGCCTTCAGACCCATCATTTCCTTCTAAAAAACCACAAATCCCTAACCTGCTTCCGTTAAAATCTCCCAAACAACCCATTTAATCATCGTAACACACAAAGCCGTAAACTCGGTTTCGATCTGAGAACAACAATGACTTAAACCATTCCTCTGTCTCATTTTCGCTTCCATCTCCAAACAACAACAAACTCTCCAATAGAACCCTCACCCTTCCATGTTTCAACCAATTTTTTTTCAATTCATCAATTTCTCTTTTCAGCAACAAACCCTTGAAACCCAACCCATCAAAACAGAGACAGAAACAAGCGGAACAGAAATAGAAGGAAATATTATGGAGTGAGAGACGATGGGATTGAGTGAATGGATTGAGCGGGAGAGAGAAGCGTGAGCGAAAGAGTTTGAAAAGCATTAGTGACGAGAGGAACAAGGGGTAACTGTTAAGCGAGATGATCAAATCTTTCTTTTTTTTCTTTTTTTCTTTTTATCTATTCGTTGCTGTTATTGCTGATGGGTCGGAAAGTCCACCGTTTTCCCCTCGTTTTAGGTTTTAGTTTTTGTTAGTTTTTTTTATATATATAAAACACCTGTTTTTTTTAAATTATTTGTACATTTTTATTTATGAAATTTATTAGTAGTTAATATATTATGTATTATATTTTCATTTTATTTTTATTATTTTTTCTTAATAATTTATTAATTCTTCTTTTAGAAATTTATAAGCAGTTCTTATTTATATTTTTTGTTGTATATATTATTTTCATAATAGTTAATATATTAGTTTTCTTTTAGAGTTTTGGTTTATTAATTCTTTAGAAGTTGATTCCATTTCTCTTTTGTCATTGGGCATTTCGACCCATTTTTGTTTTGGTCGATGACGAGACCTCCGTAATTCATTACCAGTCAAATTATTGATAGGTAATGTTGGATCTGAGACCACCTCTTTTCTCTCTTCATTACTTGTCCCGACTCGATTCAAAAACTTTGTCAAACAATTTTCAAAATCAAATCATCTTTGTATTGAGTTAAAAAGAGGGGATTAAGTGTAGACTTTCTTCCTCTCCGAGTGTTGGGATGCCCACTGTAGTGAGGGTGGTCTCGATGCTCGTCTGTCAATACAAAGACGCTTCCACCCCTTTTGCTCTTAAAACCTCGGTCTCGTACCGAGTGCATTTTCAAACCCCTTCAATAAGGAATCGTTTTTCTTTGTATTGAATTAAAGAGAGAGGATTGGGTGTAGACCTCTTCCTCTCCGAATGTTGGGATGCCCACTGTAGTGAGGGTGGTCTCGATATTCGTCTTTCAATACGAAGACGCGACTTCTTCCATTACCTCTCCTTTCACAACTTCATCCCGCAACCTTTCTCACCTAAAACCTCGGTCCCGCACCGAGTGCTTTTCAAATCATTTTCATAACAAAAGCTTGAATGGTCGTGGGTTGGTTAGGCGTAGGCCTTCTCCTATCCCGAGTGCTGACGTTTACCGTAGGGTTCTCTGTCGCAAAGCACTTACCATTCAAAACCAAAAACATCTTTAATAAGAGAACGAAGTTCCCTTTGTATTGGATTAAAGAGAGAGGATTGAGTGTAGTCTTCTTCCTCTCCGAGTGTCAGGATACTCACTGTAGTGTGTGTGGTCTTGATACTCGTCTTTCAATACGAAGACGCTATGTTCGCCACACATTTTTACAACAAAAACTTTGAGACAATGAATTGGGTACTACCCGTAGGGGTTACTATCCGAGGACCTGTCTCGCCCTTAAAAAACAATCCAATCAATCAAATGTAACATCTTGCCTCGTCTGGCGAAAACCTAATCTTTCAAAAAGGATATGTTACGTCCGTTCTACCGCAAACAGGTAACGCATAAGTCTCCAAACGAGCGAGCAACAAAACACCTAAAATGCCAGAACGCGCACGATGACATCATCCCCAAACACACCGGTTATCCGCACCGTAGGCACGAACTACGTTGCTCTGATTTCTCATGCATAATGGGAATACGTAGGCATAGGATTGCGACAATCCTAGCGAGCACCCTTTTCTTTTTTCCACCCTTTCCTAGAAAGGCATGCTACGTCTGTTCTACCGCAAACAGGTAACGCATAAGTCTCCAACGAGCGAGCAGCAATACACCTAACTGCTAGAATGCGTACGATAGCAGCGTCTACCAAGACTTCCCCGCACACCGTAGGCCGAACTACGGCTGCTCTGATTCTTTACTTCGTTCAAGTAAAGATACGTAGGCACAAGGGCCACAATCCTTGCCGAGCACATTACCCCATATATCTGTAGTTCCCCGAACTACGTCGACTCTGACTTTCTCACATCTATTGAGAATACGTAGGCATAGGACTACGAAGTCCTACCGAGTCTGTTCTTTCTCTTTTCTTCCCCGTTCTCTCTTTCCTCCTAACTTTCTTGTTTCTAACCCTTCTTTTACCCCGTGGAACATCTTTTATAGCATAATATTTAAGCAAATAATTTCACACGTCGACAAACAAATGGTTCCCATCGAGTACGATGGATGCGAGGGGTGCTAATACCTTCCCTTCGCATAACCGGCTTCCGAACCCGTTCATGGTTGCGAGACCATCTTATCCATTTCTTTCCTAAGGTTTTCTCGATATTTTCCTTTCCCCTCATGGGATAAATAAAGTTCGGTGGCGACTCTTCTGTCCTTTCTTTTCGCCTCCCCGTCGTTGCACGACACATTTTTCGAGTAGCGACAAGTGCTATTCTGGATGTCTGCATCTACGAGATTGTCTTGTTTCCTAATGTGCCAGACTTTGTTGATTCAGATGCCTTCTTGATTCTCGCCTCGAAGAATCCCGTTCCTACTCTCTTGGGCGATGTTTATCATTCTATTCACTACAAGAATGAGAAACGTCGTGGCAAGAATGTTTCCTGCTGTCTTCCTCTCTTGTACAGGTGGTTCCAGAGGCACCTTCTGAAGACTGGGCCGTTTGTTGATATCGTTGATACTTTGGATTGGCCGTCCCAGTTGATGGGGCTATCTGCTGAGAATATCATTTGGTTTGATCGGGGTATGCTTGATACTGACATTATATATAGTTGCAGTGGCTTTCCGAATGTTCCCCTGATTGGACGGAAATGCTATATCAACTATAATCCTTCACTATTGGTACGACAGTTTGGTTATGCCTTGAGAGATGCTCCTATTGAGGTTGAGATACAGGAATCTCTGTATCTCACGGGCTCCTTAGACGAGGCTGCTTCGATCAGGTTGAGGCATGCATGGGCTAGCATCCATAGGAGGGGGAAGGCTTTTCTCGGTAAGAGCAACACCAGAGCTTATGATCCTTACATGGCGTGGGTCTGTGAGAGAGCTAGTACTTCTTTGATGCCTTATCCTGCTGTGGAACCACTGTATCTTCCATTGATTGAGGTACCTCCTGCAGAAGAGAGTGAGAAATATAGCAAGTTGTTGGCTGCAAATGAGGAATTGAAGAAGGCTAACGAGGAGTTAGAGAAGGAGATCTTCCAGTTACGACGAGAGAAGAAGGAAGCTACCTTCACCGTGAAGGAACAGACAGAATTGATTAACAGGTTGGGATCCGAGCTGACAGAAGCAACCAACAAGAAAGAAAGAGTAGGGATAGCTTTGAATGGTGTTAGCAAGGTGCTTACCTCCAAGAAGGAACTTCTAAGCAAAGCTTATGCTCGTATCATCAAGTGGGAAGCCTTGTGGGAGGCCACGCTCACCAAGCGGAAAGAGCGCGAAGACGAACTGAAAATGCAGATTGCCACGCTGGAGGCACAGGTTAAAGCCCAGGAAGCAAGGATTGCTGAAGTAACATCCCTCAAGAGTACTGCTGGTCCCAGAATAAGTAACAGTGACGAGAAGTCGAGAGGTTACGAGGAGAAGGCCGGTTCCAAGAGGTACAGATCTGACGAGAGTTCGAGCAAAGGAGCTTCCCGAGACGCCGCCGCAAAGCTGAGATCCACTACCGAGCGACATGCTTTACTGATTCAGGAGTTGATCTCCCGACTAGGGAACTCAGAGACGATGAGGATATTGGAGGACGTCCGAGCACGCCATTTGGCCTGATGTATCTTTGCCTTACCTTTGTCATTTG
This sequence comes from Lathyrus sativus, assembly GCA_963859935.3. Taxonomy (NCBI): domain Eukaryota; kingdom Viridiplantae; phylum Streptophyta; class Magnoliopsida; order Fabales; family Fabaceae; genus Lathyrus; species Lathyrus sativus. Next base: position 453,349,554 of record OZ012736.1, on the reverse strand, counting down.
TACTTATATTTGGGCCATCGCCAGACTTGTTGGCCGAGGTCTCTTCGGTTGAATTCAGTTGACTTCTTGTACCCAGCCTCCTGGCATTTGTTATATATGAGGGTTTTCTGGTTTGTTGCTTGCTAGATAGGGACTCCATTGCCATAATGGCTTTCTCTTCGGAACTAGAATCGGGGGAATTTAACCTGTAGCATATTTACATAATTGCATTTGCATTCATATTGCATTCACTAGGTAATTATTGAACTGTATCTCATTTCCTGAATCTCTTCAGGTTCTTCCAGGATTGAAAGTCAACGTCCTCACCGATACTCTACTCGTACCAACTGCAAAAGAGTTATGGATCAGATGCAGAGCGAGATGCAGGAGATGCGTGAGAAGCTGGCGCTGTTCATGCAGACGATAGAGACAATTGTGAAAGGGCAGGAAAACTTGCAAACTTTGGTGCAGCCATTGCTGGTGAGAAATGTCGAGCATGGGAACGAAGACCACAATTCTGTACGTGTTGACACCCTTCATGGGGATGGTACTCCTACACCGGTAGCTCCATGTCGCTTGCGCGAAAATAAGGTGCCGGCATGACAGAAGAGTCGCCACCTTTCGTTATTTATCCCTCAGAGCGGGAAAGGAAACGATCGGAAAAACCTGACGAATAAGGGTAAGACAAGGTCATCGCAACCATTGTCTGGGTTCGGGAGTCAGTTACGCAAGGGGAAGGTATTAGCACCCCTCACGTCCGTCGTACTCGACGGGATCCTCGCTTGTTTGTTTACTTGGACGGGTTGGTTATAATCTATCTACCTATCAAGGCTGGCTGAAAAAGAAAAGAAAAATGACTTGGCAAAGCGTCGCACTTTATGCCTACGTATTCCCGTCTGGAACGAGAAATCAGAGTCAACGTAGTTCGGCTAACTACGGGGGAAAGGTTGCTCGCTAGGACATCGCATCCTATGCCTACGTACTTTCATCTGGTATGAAAGATCAGAGCAAACGTAGTTCGGGAAACTACGGGTTATCTCCTAGAAGAAGTGTTTTTTATTGTGTTTGCGATCTCAACCGCACCAGAGACTATGACCTGAGAGTGAATGCGTCGCATGTCACCCAAAGGGTACCATACTAAACATCCAATCCCAGATAGCTTAAGGCTCGTAACGTACGAAAGAAATCATTCATGATTACTGTATTTTAAACTGCTTCGAGATGAGAAGAGAACAGACCCAACTAGGAGGGAGACTATCAAGTCCTACTGTTATCATGCCATGGATTCATCCTATGGTTGAGGTTTGAACAGGGAACTCCTATATGTTGTCATGCATAGGTTTCAACCTAAAAGTCTATCATCAAATCCTCATCAGAGGAAATGAGAGTCCTAAGGGATCATGTAAATGATACACCGAAACAGACAAAAGCATCAGCTTTAATAGTAAAATGCATGCAATGCAAGTGAGGGAGGAAATGTGTGTGGGGCTTCAGCCTCCACAAGCTCGTCTCGACCTCAAGCCAGTCATGAAATAACAGTAATCATACTGAAGATAAACAACATGCTATCAAGCAATGAACAGATAAAAGAAATGAAGTGCCATCAGGCAAACAAAACACACTTGAGAAAGAATCATCTACTTCTACTCTCCAATTCTAACCCTGAAAGCAAAACTCTAATCTACCTCTAAGCAAAGCCCTAAAGCAAAACCCTAATCAAAAGAAATCAATCCCAGTCTTTCAAGCTTCAAAGCAAGCTTACCAAAGAAAGGGAGCTAAGTAAGCAGACTCATAGTGTCTTCCTCAGGAAAGCACTAGGAGGTGTATACTCAGGAGTTATATCCTATGTGGCTCAACCACTGTGATCAGTTTACATTCCTCCTCAGGAGAAACTAAACTCACAAGCAGGCTCCAACATCACTGGATATTTAGGAAATCCTATCTGAACTAGTGGAACTAAGTGAATAGACTCGTAGGACCTTCCTCAGGAAAGTACTAGGAGGCTTCCACTTAGGAGTTGTATCCTATGTGGCTCAACAACTGTGATCAGTTTACATTCCTCCTCAGGAGAAATTAAACTCACAAGTTGGCTCCAACATCATTGGATACTTAAGAAATCCTAGATAAACTAACGAAACTAAGTGAATAGACCCATAGGACCTTCCTCAGGAAAGTACTAGGAGGCTTCCACTTAGGAGTTGTATCCCATGTGGCTCAACAACTGTGATCAGTTTACATTCCTCCTCAGGAGAAATTAAACTCACAAGTTGGCTCCAACATCATTGGATACTTGAGAAAGAGGTGAGAAGAAAGAATGAAAGTCAGTCATAGTGCCTTCCTCAGGAAAGTACTAGGAACTTCCTTCAAACTTCAGGATCTCAAACCTCACAGACAGGGAACAAGCTCCTAAACCAGGCCTTCAATCCATGCCTCCTCCAATCCTCTAGTATGCTCCACTAAGCCCCACAATGAGATGCCAAGCTCCTCCAATCAAAGGAATACCCCAAAGCAAAGCAAACTAACAAAACCTGCCCTAAAGGCCACACCAACAATCATTCAATTCAAAAATCAACTAAAAATAGTATTATTATATTAATTCCTAATATAAATTCTAGGGGATCCTACTTAACTACCCTTAAGTCCCATATATTCCCCATATGCTAAATTGTACTAAAAAACCCCAAAACAAAATATTCAAGTTCATATATACAACCTAAAACCCTAATTAGACTATCCTAAGTTCAATTCAACTAAACTAATCAAATCTTAATCTAAAAATCTAGTAATAAATCCAGGGAATACTATGATTCATCATCTAACTATGCCAAAAAGAATGGCTCAAAAAGCCTAAGGGAACTATCCTAATTAAATTCTACAAGTCAGCATACCAACTAAAGGAATTTAAAAAAAGCAATTAAAAGTAAAAATGCACAAAAATTATAAAACTGAAATAAAATGGCTATTTTATATTTTTATATTTTTCTAGACCGAAAATGAAAAATGGGAAAAAAAAGTCTCATTAAAAAATATGCATTTTTTATTTTGTTATGATTTTTTGAAGTTTAATAAAATCTAGGCCGCAAGATCAAAGTCAAGTCAAAGTTTCCATTCCAATCCAATGGTGCATGTTCATCTTCTCCAACCAAAACCCTAAAATTCAGAATTTTTCTATTCCATGCATGCAACTTCCATGGACTCTATCTCATTCATTACTCCATGAAATCACATGAAATAAAAAACAAAACTGATCCTCTTCTCGCCCTCTACACAACCATGGTTTTAGTTTCTCTTGAATCTCTCTCTAGCCTTCAAACCGACAACAACAAGGCACGGGTACCACCATGAAACCTTACTTTTCAACTCTAACCAACCTTGAAAATAAAGATACCAATGTGTTCCTCTTGCTTCCATGAGTATACTAAACCATGATACATGTATTAAAACCTCATATCTCAAGCTTTCTTGATCAACCAAGAATTGATGTCATATTTTGAAACTCCATGGATGGACCTTAAACTCACCATAAAGCATCCATAGATTGTCTCTATCACAAATAACTTAAGAACTAACCCTAACCATGGCTAGATGTGATGATTCGAATCAAAACGCATACCTACCAAATGAAAATGGTGATGATAGTTGCACTCCTTTCCAACCCTTGCCACTTGCTGTAACTAATCTTTGATGGATGATGATGATTCTGGTGGAAGGAATCTTGCCCAAACTTCTTGAAACTTGCTATTCAAACCTTCATGCAAGTGGGAGTGATGATGTGAAGTGCACAAACCAGCCACGAATTCTGTTGGTTTTTTGCATGGATTCCACTCTATAATGATGGTGAATGATGATAGTGATGATAACTCTCACTATTAATGGAGTTTAGAATAATTTGGAATGAAAATGCAAAAAGGAAGGAAAGGATCAAAGTATAGCATGCATGTGTAATGAATCACCAACCAATGAATGAACCCACCTTAGGGTTTATATAGATGACAATGGAATGATCTAGAATGTGTGAGAAACTTCCAAGAGAGTTCTAGAACTTCTCATGCAATGAGAATTTCACTTTTTCTATTTTTAGTAAATATCATAAATCTCATGAGAAACCATGCAAAATATCCTTATATGAGATGGTAATAAGAGAACAAGGCTTTTCTAGCTATTTTAAGGCATTAGCAAACATTTCCTTTTGATACCTTAAAATGCAAGAATCAAATTTACAAAGGAAGTCCAATTTTTAAGCCTAAACTCAAAAATGTGGATGAACCATTGTTTTCAAAATGATGTTTCCAATCAAAATCATCTATCATATGCCCCATTTTGGATTTGTAGATCTCTCGAACCAAAATCCAATTTCAACTTATTTAACTTATAAGCCCTTTTTAGTTCATTTTGACCATTTTAAAATATCCATGCTCCATGCATTTCCAAACTCTCAAGACATCTTATCTAGCCTTAAAATGCCATTTTGAACAACTTTCATGTTGGACATTTTTCCATTTGAAGCTTGGAAGTAGGAGTTTTAGGCATTGGCTAAAAATGACCTGTAATTCCAAATTACCAAAATACCTCTGTCTTGCACAAGCCATAAGTAGAGTTCCACAAATCCTATCAAGGACTTCTACCACTCAAATTAAATCTAAGGAGATGCCCTTCAACATTCATGTTGACCAAGAGATCATAGGAATCATCCTACTAGGGCAAACGTTGTCTGCAAGTTGGGTGACTTTCAAGGACCCAGATTCACATACCTCTGCTGACCTGTAATTTGTCAAACCATAACTTGAGCTCTGCAACTCCTATCAAGGACTTCCACCACTCAAATTAAAGCTAAGAACAAGCTCTACAACATTCATGTTATGGGGAAGATGAGATATCAATCACATCTAGAGCTAAAACTGCCTGGAAAATAGGGATCAAATTAGGGTTTTTCACTGACAATCCTTGGAAACCCTGACTTGAAACTTCTCAAACTCCTCAATCATGATGAGTTGTTCTAGGAATCATCCTTATAACATCTCTATGCATCGTTCCATGCTCTCATGGCCCTTGGATTGGGTCTCAACCTTCTCCAAATCTTCAGTTATCCTAGGGTTGACTCAGTCAAAACCCTAATTCTACCATTCATGGTTGAATCTTCTGAATTCTTGCACAATGACCTCTCTGGGCTTTATGATGGCTATCAAGACATCTCATAGGCTTTCTCAAAACATCAAGTTCATTCTCAAAGTCTCAGAATCATCTGAGGAGCACCCACAACTCTCAAGCTATGAAGCACATAACCCTGGTTTCAACCCACTCCTCTGAGGATCTCTTGAACTGTCTGGTGAAGGTATCAACCTGCTAACACTTGATGGATAAATAATTGTTGGTCAAATTTTGGGGTGCAACACTCCACCTGTGGTAAATATACCTACTGTGAACATGAACAATGGCGCTGGCGCCGGGAATGGTAATACAGGAATTGGTAATGAGACTGTCATTAACAACGTTGGATTCGGAGACGCCAATCTGGGCGGGGATAATAATGGAGGTAATGGATTCGGTAATAACGGCTTTGGCTATAACGACCAGGGGTTTGATTATGCTAACCAGGATGGGAAGTTTGGCTTCAACGCTCCGGGTTTCGGACACGATGGATTTGGTAATGCCAATCAGGGCTATGGTGGATTCGGTAACGGAAATGGTGCTGGAATGATGCCTTTTGGACCTGCTGGGGTCGCTCAAGGGTATGGTAACAGGGGACGGGGGCCTGTGATGAATCAGACTAGATTTGGTCGTAACAATGGGTATGATGGGTACGGAAATGAGAATGGTAATTGGATGGAAGACCAACAAGAGGATGCTTTCTCTGGTAGAGGTTTTGAAGGTCCTGTAGACAACACTCAGCGAATCAAGATGCTCGAGGAACAGATGAAAGGTGTTGTGAATCAAAGTGCTGCTGGTTTAGATATGACCACAATGGGTTTGGTGCCTGGCCTGAGGGTACCGCTGAAGTTTAAAGCTCCCACATTTGACAAATATAAGGGAGATACCTGCCCCGAGGTACATGTGCGGTCATATTACAGAAGGATGTCCGCTTATTCGAACGATGAGAGAATGCTGATGCATTTCTTTCAAGACAACTTGTCTGGTCCTTCCCTTGAATGGTACATGGGGTTGGAGCCTACTCAGATAAAGACATGGAAGCAACTGGCTGAAGCGTTTGTGACTCATTATAAGTACAACAGTGACTTGGCACCGAACAGGGTCCAATTACAGGGGTTGTCGTAGAAGAAAGATGAGAGTTTCAAAGAATATGCGTAGAGATGGCGCGACATGGCTGCATGGGTTCATCCTCCTTTGGTTGAGAAGGAGATGAATGATATGTTCATAGGAACGTTCACCGGTATATTTTATGACAAACTGTTTCCTGCTTCCTTGGGCAGTTTCTCCGATCTAATCTTGATGGGTGAGAAGGTTGAAAGTAATATTAAAATGGGAAGATTCCAAGCTGGGGAGTCTAATTCGTCAGGAAGTAATAGAAAAGCATTTGGTGGTCGTCGTCAAGGTGATTCTAGCGCAGTGTTTGGCGGCCGGGGCAGAGGTAGAGGAAGACACCAGTATAATCAGCCGCAGCAGATAGCAAGTGTCACGATTCCGATTCCTCAACAGAGACAACAACAACAACCACCGCAACAACAGCAGCAACCACAGCAGCAGCAAGGGCATAATGCTGGCCAAAGAAGATTTCCGAATGCAAAGCCGAAACGAGTGTTTGAAGCGCCTCCTTCCACGTACGCGAAACTTTTTCAGACACTGTTGGGGCTGAATTTAGTTGAAAAAAGGACCTTGGCACCGCCCACAGGACCAACCCTTCCTTATGGGTATGCTGTTAACAAACACTGTGACTTCCACTCCGGGGCACCCGGGCATGACATAGAGGCTTGTCACGCGTTTAAACATAAGGTTCAAGATCTATTGGATAGCAAGGCCATACATTTTGGACGAGCAGGTCCGAATATAGTACAGCAGCCAATGCCCAACCATGGGGCAAATGCTATTTTGACTGAGGAGGGTTTGAATCTGATCATAAATGTTGATGAACTGAAAACACCGTTGTGTGTAATAAAGAGTAGGTTATTGAAAGGAGGTGTGTATCCGGGTTGCGATGAGTTTTGTCTAGAATGTTGGACCCAAGCTGGGGGTTGTGCTGAATTGAAAAGGGGTATTCAGACCTTGATAGATGAAGGCACGTTGCAATTTGACAGAACGGTAGTTGAAGAAGTATTAGTTGATGAGCAAAGTGATGTTGCTACCGTGACAATTCCCCGAAAGACGATAACTATAACGGCGCCAGCCAGGCGACCGACAATCACTATAACAAAGGCAGGGCCAATCCCTTATAAGAGCACCAGGGCAGTACCCTGGACTTATGGGCTGTAAGCATACTATGATGGGGAGAAACTTGATATCAGTAAACAGCCAGCTGGGGTTGTGGACAATGTCGTCGGGACTGGAGGGATGACGAGGAGCGGGAGAATTTTTATATCGCCTGAGGTAGAGGCTGAACGATTAGAAAAAGGTAAAGGAAAAGTGAATGAGGATGTTCCTGTGCAGAGGAATGAAAAAGAAACGCCACTGAAGGATGTAGAAGAGTTTATGCCTCTTATCCGTAAAAGTGACTATAAAATTATTGAGCACCTTCAACAGACGCCGTCGAAGATATCCATATTGTCGCTGTTATTGTGTTCCGAAGCCCATAGGAATGCGTTATTGAAAATCCTGGACACGTCGTTTGTACCCCAAGATGTTTCTGTGAACAAGTTGGAGGGGGTGATAGCGCACGTGAATGCAGGCCATAGTTTGGGATTCACGGATTTTGATTTGACCCCGAGGGGAAGAGAGCATAACATGGCGTTGCACGTCTCAGTTGAATGCAGGGGCGCAATCATGTCCCACGTACTGGTAGATACCGGGTCTTCCTTGAACGTGCTGCCAAAGAAAGCAATGATGAAATTGGACATCAGGGGGATCATCTGTACGCCTAGTGACTTGGTGGTCAGGGCATTTGATGGTACACGAAGGTCAGTCTTTGGATCCATAACTTTGCCTCTGCAGGTGGGGTCGGAGATTTTTGAAACTGAATTTTACATTATGGACATCCAGCCAGCATATAGCTGTCTCCTCGGACGACCATGGATCCACGGTGCTGGGGCAGTCACATCTACCTTGCACCAAAAGCTGAAGTACATGGTGGGGGACAGTGTGGTCACAGTTTGTGGATAGGAGGATATACTGGTCAGCTATTTGTCGTCATTCAAGTACGTGGAAGTCGACGGCGAGATTCATGAAACACCCTGTCAAGCCTTTGAGGGGTTGCGCATCAAAGACAAAGTTCCAGGGCTGAGTAAAGCATCAGAGGTGGCAGTATCATCATACAAAGAGGCTCAGGCTCTAGTGAAGACTGACGAGACCAAGGGATGGGGAAAGGTTCTGGATATTCCCGTGAAAATGGACAGATTTGGGCTGGGATATCAACCGTCATCATCAACGCCTACTGCAGGGGCACCCCGTTTCAAAAGACCAATAACAATTACGGCTAGTGGAGTATATCACGAGACCATCAACGCTGTTTCAGATTCTGAAGAAGGAGACAGCGACTGCGACATAGACGCCTAGATTCAGCCGAGCGTGCCAGGACAAGGGCTTTGCAACTGGTCTATTCAGGAGACTGTTCCTGTGACAACTAAACAGTAATACTTTGTTTTCTTAATTGTTGAACAATCCGGTGTCCTACCCGGGGCATCGTGATTTTGCTTAGGGCCGTTCTCTTATGTACATTGCACTGGTTAATTGTTAAATAAAAAGGCGTTTTTCATGTACAAATATTGTGATCTCTGTTTTTCCTGTTTTTATTTTTTACAATAAAATGGCAACGTGGTTATTCGCTTTGTATGTATTTTGAAGCATTTAACCATTTCCTTTGCAGGATTACTATTTCAGATGACATCTATGAACCGCCTATGACTCACTTCGACTTTGAGCACCCGGTATTTCAGACCGAAGAAGAGATTGTTGAAGATGGCGACGTTCCGGAAGAGTTGTCTTGGTTGGTAAAACAAGAAGAACGAATCATTCTGCCTCATGAGGAGGTCATTGAAATCGTCAATCTGGGGTCGGAAGGGGTTGAAAGGAACATCCGTATAGGGGCCGCGCTGCAGAGCGACGTCAAGCGAAGATTGGTTGAAATGCTCAAAGAGTACAGTGATATTTTTGCTTGGTCGTATGAGGACATGCCTGGGCTGGATACAGATATGGTTGTGCACCGTCTGCCGCTAAAAGAAGAATGCTCGCCGGTTAAGCAGAAGCTCCGAAGAACTAGACTGAACATGGCTGTGAGGATTAAGGAGGAGGTTCAAAAGCAGTGGGATGCTGGTTTCCTAGCTATTACGAAATATCCTTCATGGGTCGCTAATATTGTGCCAGTGCCAAAGAAAGACGGTAAAGTGAGAATGTGCGTAGATTATCGTGATTTGAACAAAGCGAGCCCGAAAGATGATTTTCCACTTCCTCACATTGATGTGCTGGTCGATAATACCGCTCAATTCTCCGTATTCTCCTTCATGGATGGCTTCTCGGGCTATAATCAGATTAAAATGGCGCCAGAAGACATGGAGAAGACTACCTTCATTACTCCCTGGGGAACATTTTGTTACAAAGTGATGCCCTTCGGATTGAAGAATGTTGGGGCAACATATCAACGTGCTATGACGACTCTCTTTCATGACATGATGCATAAAGAGATCGAGGTTTATGTTGATGATATGATTGCCAAATCCCAGACGGAGGAAGAACATTTGGTGAATCTGCTGAAATTATTCAAGAGGCTTAGGAAGTTCAGGCTGAGACTGAACCCTAGCAAATGCACCTTCGGGGTGAGATCGGGTAAACTGCTGGGGTTTATCGTGAGCGAAAAAGGAATAGAGGTTGATCCTGTGAAAATAAAAGCAATACAAGAAATGCCGACGCCTAAAACAGAAAAAGAGGTGCGCGGGTTTTTAGGGAGGTTGAACTACATCGCTCGGTTCATATCTCACCTAACAGCTACGTGTGAGCCGTTATTCAAGCTGTTGAAAAAAGACCAGGCTGTAACATGGAATGAAAATTGTCAAAAGGCGTTCGATAAAATAAAACAGTATTTGCAGGAGCCTCCTATTTTGATACCTCCAGTGGCAGGGAGACCCTTGATTATGTATTTGACGGTTCTTGAGGGGAGTATGGGTTGTGTTCTCGGTCAACATGACGAGACAGGGCGTAAAGAGCATGCGATATACTACCTGAGTAAAAAGTTTACTGACTGTGAATCTCGATACTCAATGCTCGAAAAAACTTGTTGTGCGTTAGCCTGGGCCGCCAAGCGTTTGAGGCAGTACATGCTGAATCATACAACCATGCTCATCTCGAAGATGGATCCTATCAAATATGTATTTGAAAAGCAGGCACTATCGGGGAGAATTGCCCGTTGGCAGATGGTTTTGACCGAATACGACATCCAGTATGTTTCACAGAAGGCTATAAAGGGGAGCGTGTTATCAGAGTATCTGGCTGAGCAGCCTATTGAGGATTACCAATCGATGAGGTTTGATTTTCCTGACGAGGATATCATGTACCTAAAGATGAAAGATTGGGAAGAACCGTTGCCGGATGAAGGGCGAAAGACGGTTTCCAAATGGCAGTTGATATTTGACGGAGCGGTGAATTCCTATGGTAGCGGAATAGGGGCAATCATCACTACTCCACATGGGTCGCACATCCCATTTACTGCTCGATTGACCTTTCCGGTTACCAATAATGAAGCCGAATACGAAGCTTGCATCATGGGGCTTGAAGAAGCCATTGATTTGCGAATCAAAAGTCTGGATGTATACGGAGACTCAGCTCTGGTGGTGAATCAAATAAAAGGAGAATGGGAGACACATCAGCCCAACTTGATACCGTACATGAATTATGCAAGGAGATTGTTGCCTTTCTTTGACAAGGTTGAATTGCATCATGTGCCGCGAGCAGAAAATCAGATGGCTGACGCCCTGGCCACATTGTCTTCCATGTATAAAGTCAACTTCTGGAATGAGGCTCCCAGAATTGTTATCTCTCGGCTTGACAGGCCCGCCTTCGTATTTGCCATTGACGAGGCATCCGATGATAAACCCTGGTACTTTGACATCCAGAATTTCCTGAAGAACAAGGAGTACCCGGCTGGGGCATCCAGTCGCGATCAGAAGACTCTCAGGAGATTGGCTGGTAATTTCTATCTGAATCCGGACGGTGTTCTATACAAAAGAAACCACGACTTGGTGTTACTACGCCGTGTAGACGAGAAAGAGGCGAAGTTGCTCATAGAGGAGATACATGAGGGTACATTTGGTACACATGCTGGTGGGTATGCTATGACGAGAAAGCTGCTGCAGGCAGGTTATTACTGGCTAACTATGGAAACTGATTGTTTCAAGTTTGCGAAAAGGTGTCATAAGTGCCAGATCTATGCGGATAAGATCCATGTGCCTCCGAGTCCTCTGAACGTGATGACGTCACCGTGGCCATTTTTGATGTGGGGAATTGATATGATTGGAAAGATTGAGCCGACGACATCTAACGGACACCGGTTCATTTTGGTAGCAATTGATTATTTTACCAAATGGGTAGAAGCGACATCATATGCAAATGTGACCAAGCAGGTGGTAGCCCGGTTTATCAAACGAGATATCATTTGCAGATATGGAATCCCTGAGCGGATTATTACCGGCAACGGTTCGAACTTAAATAGCAAAATGATGAAGGAGACTGTGTCAGAGTTTTAAGACCGAACATCACAACTCTTCTCCTTACCGACCCAAGATGAATGGCGCTGTTGAAGCGGCCAATAAGAACATAAAGAAGATTGTTCAGAAGATGGTGGTGACCTATAAGGACTGGAACGAGATGCTACCTTTCGCTTTGCACGGTTATCGTACGACGGTACGCACATCAACCGGGGCAACGCCGTTCTCGTTGGTATACAGAATGGAAGCAGTGTTACCATTGGAAGTCGAGATTCCTTCCCTGAGGGTATTACAAGATGTCCAGCTCGACGAGGTAGAATGGGTGAAAGACAGGTTGAACCAGTTGAGTTTAATGGATGAGAAGAGGCTAGCCTCTCTAGCATACGGTTGGTTGTACCAGAGCCGGATGAAGAAAGCGTATGATAAGAAGATACATCCTCGGAGCTTTCAGACGGGCGACCTTGTGCTGAAGAGGATTCTCCCGCCACACACAGATCACAGGGGCAAGTGGACCCCTAACTACGAAGGGCCATACGTTGTCAGAAAAGTCTTTTCATGAGGAGCTTTATTGTTGTCCACCATGGACGGTGAAGACTTTACGTCGCCTGTGAATTCGGACGCAGTTAAAAAATACTTTGCTTGAAATTGACCCGCTGGACAAAAAAAAGAGAGTCCAGGCAAAATGGGGCATCCTGGTGAACCAAAAACAGAATAAAAAGGTTCGGGCAAAAATTAGGGATAAAATTGAAAAAATGTACACCCGCGAAGTTGAAAACCTACACTGGGCGGCTTCGGTAAAAAAGGGTATCCCGGTGAACTTAAAACCCGCAAAGGGCGGTTCACGCAAAAGTTAGGGATTTGAAAAGCAAATGACTGCGGTTCGAAGTTGATACTACGTTGCACATTGGTGCGGGAGAATACACCTGGGAGTTTGATTATCAGACACAATCTCTTCAGAAGTTTGGATACTGGGAAAGTGCCAGAGTCAGGCGAGTCATAGGAGGATCAGCTCATGATGTTTGTCTACGTCACGTTGCCGACATGTGTGCAAATTTGATTTATCATTGTATTTATGCTTCCTGTGCATACTTGTATATTTGTTGTGCGTAACTTCCTCTTTTCAGGAGTTACATCCAGTGTACAAAACTCTGCCCATTCAGGGGCCCAATCAATAAAACATGTTATTCAGTATTTGATGCTTGTTCTTTACTATTTTGTATATGAAAAACGCCAATGTTTTGATCAAAACTAGCAGTTGCATAACGTTGCTGGCCCTTGCCAATAATTGCTAAAACTTCGAATTGACTGAAAATGATGTCACTAACGCTAACTTGAATGGATTTGGTTGTATAGACATGTCTTGTCTCATTTGTGGTGTTGCAGGGTTCTTGCCCAGGTGAAGTGGACGATCAGAAGATTGCAGAGGCTTGATCAAAAGACTTGATCCTTATGTGAAGTGAATCCCCGTGCAGGTCGCGCTTAATTTCCTGAAGCTAAGATGATAATGTTTTTTACTGAAGGAAGGACAATTTCCCCAGCTAGTTGCAGCTTATCCCAAAGGGTATTCTCCAGCAGGTCAAGATTGATGCTTGCCACAGGATGCCTATCCTCAGTCCTGAGTATGTAAACTGTAGCCAGATGGTTTACTTTTCCCAGCAGGGTCGTTTATCCTCAGCAGAATTTGATAATTCCAAGATCGTGAGCTGTATTCAGACAGTGGTGGTTCTCCAAAAGGATTCCTTATCCTCAGTAGAGTCATTTAGTTTTCAGAGAGTTGTAAATTGTATTCAGACAGTTATGCCCCCCAGTAGGGTTATTCATTCTAGGCTTTTTCCCCACATGCCTCTTGATTAGTCAAATTACCACCTTGTTAGCAGCTTCGACTTGCCCATTCGCCTGAGCATAATAAGGCGTGGAAGTTAAGAGTTTAAAACCTATTTCTTTGGCAAATTCCTGCATCTTTCGACCAGTAAAAATTGATCCTTGATCTGTGGTAATTGTTTCTGGGATACCAAATCTATAGATGATGTGATTTTGGATGAATTCAATAACGTCTTATTGACCTACATTTACTAATGGTATTGCTTTAATCCATTTGGTAAAGTAGTCAATACCGACCAAGATATACCTTTGGTTTTTTGACGATGTTGGTAGAATTTCCCCCACTATATCCAAAGCCCATCCTCTGAAAGGCCATGGTTTTACTATGGAGTTTAACTCACTTGCAGGAATATGTTGTATGCCAGCATGGATTTGACACTCCTGACAACCCTTGGCGAACTCTATACAATCCCTTAGCATAGTGGGCCAATACATTCCCTGTCGAAACAACCATTTCATTTTATGGCCAACTTGGTGTGCTCCACAGGCCCCACTATGAACTGTCGAAAGCGCTAAGTATGCCTCAGTTTCACTAAGGCACTTTAACAAGACTCTCTCAGGGGTCTTTTTAAATAACTCATTACCCATGAGTATATAACTTAAGGCTTGATACCTGACTCTTCGTTCTGTCGAAGCTGTTGGGTTTTGCAGGTATTCGACTATAGGCTTTCTCCAATCCTTATCCGTTAGACCATCTATAGCAAAAATTTCAAAATTTTCACCATTCATGCACCCAAGCTTAATTGTTTCCAGGTCTGATGGGCATAATCCAACGGCTACCACTTTCCCTCTTGCTTCAATGACTTCTTGAAGGTTTTCCTTCGACACTCTGTATCCAGAAGCAATTTGAGCTAAGTCATTAGCAATCTGGTTTTCTATTCTAGGTATGTGTTGGATGGCCACCTCTTCAAACTTCTTTAATAGCCTATTTGCTACCATAAAGTACATAATGAGATTCTATTTAACACATTTGTATTCCTTTGTGATTTGCTTTACCACCAACTCTGAGTCTCCCATTATTTCGACTCTAGTTGCCCCCAATTCTAACAAAATTTCAAGGCCAACACTTAGCGCCTCATATTCAGCCTCATTGTTAGAGCAAGGCCCTGTGATGCTAAATTTAAATATTGTTGGAATTTATTCAGGAGAAATAATGAGTATGCCTACTCCTTGTTGCACCCTAAAATTTGACCAACTTATTTTACTAGATTTATGTTTCAAGAGCATTGTCATTTGCATAGTAGATAATGTCCATAGTTCAATCATTTGCATAGCATGGCATAAGCAAGTCATCCAGCAGGGGATCAAGTGCCATTATTCTCTAAAGAGGCACATCAAAAGGGGTTTTATTCAAGCCTAAGTCTATTCAAGTCACCAGGAAAGGAATTGAAGTGTTGAGAAGTTAGAAGGTCAAGTGGTGGATTTCTCTCCTATCTAGGGGTGTGTTTGAGGATCATCAATGAGACATGAGCTATGAACTGAGGGTATGGAGTGTGTGCTAGCATCATGGAGGGCCTAGAGGGTCAGTTTGAAGATGAGCCAAGTCATTGGTGTGATTGCAAGAGCTACAGTTGAATGCAGTCAACTAGGGTTTCATCTGGGTCAACCCTAGGTCAACCCTAGGTCAACTGAGTGATTGAAGAGCATCAAGGCTTAGTGGAAGGTTGTGGAAGTCATGATTTGATTTGGGGATATATGTGTGGTGTTGTGCCAAGGAGAAATCAAAAGGAATCAAGAAGAAGAGGAGTTACTAAATTAGGGTTTCAGTGTAAAAAACCCTAATTTAGGCTTAACTTCCAAGCCATACAAGTCAAAATGCAAGCTTCAAATGAATTCTTGGTCAACATGAAACTTGTAGAGCTTCTCAATAGCTTTAATTTGAGTACTAGAAGTCTTCAAGAAGATTTGTAGAACTCAAGTTATGGTTCTTGCAAGTTATGGGTCCTCAGAGGACACTGGAATTTATCTGTGAAAGTCACTTGACTTCCAAGAAACTTTTGCCCATCAAGGAGTGTTCAAATGGATTCTTGGCCAACATAAGAGTTTTATATCTTGATCTTAGCTTTAATTTTAGTACTAGAAGTCCTCAAGAGGAGTTGTAGAACTCAAGTTATGGTCTTGGTAACTCAGGGGTATTTTGGGAAAGTTGAATTATAAGTCACTTTTCAACATAGGTCAATATCTTCATCTTCCACTCTTCAAATGGAATTTTGCCCAACATGAGATGTGTTCAAAATGGAATTTTTAGGCTAGACAAGAAGTCATGGTGAGCTAGAATGGCTTGTATCACAAAATGCCCAAAAATGGTTTGAATATGGAAGAATTTTAAATGGATTCATGGAGGGAAAATGTAATTTTCAAGTTATGAGTCCAAAATGCATCATCCAAATACTAATTTCAATTGGAAAACATCTTTTAGAGACAATGGCATTAACACTTTTTTGAGTAGAGGTCAGAATCATGGACTTGCTTTGTAAACCTCTTACTTGAAATCCAAGTTACACAACCAAAATCCAACACAAGCTGATTCAAGCCAAGCTACCTATCAAAACACATTCAAAATGATGCATATGGTTGATTAGAGCCTTTGGAAGCTGACTGAAACAAGTGAAACCCGACTGTGGTAATTGAATTTTCACTTCCATAACAGAAATTTGGATCCACTGTTTTGGGCCTTTAGAATGGATCAAAAGCCCATGAGTATGTTCTATAAATGGTTTAGAGTGAGTGCAGATGAGAGAGGTTGGAGATTTGAGACTGAGTAACGGTTTTGCAACTGAATTTTGGAGGTGAAGAACTCAAAATCAGTTTCAAGGTTGCAAGGAGTTTCAAGCTAAATTGAAGTGTGGAATAGCTTCTCCTAGCTTCATTAAAGGTGTTTGGATCATTGTAGAGGTTGAATTGATCAAGAATAGCTCGTGGTGATCTTCTGAAACCAGGTTTGTAACTTCCTTCATTGTGCTCGATCCATGTGGTTCTAGATAGAAATTAACTTGTGGTTAGGATGCTTGCAATTGGTAGATGATTTCTAGGTCAAAAGATTAGAGAATTGAGTTGATTGATGATGATGGATACTTTCTATTGAGCCTGTTTTCTCTTATTTCTTGAGGTGTTAATCGTGTTTGAACATTGGAGAATGATCCCTGATAGTTGAGGTTTAGTTTAGTGCCTTCAATTTCAAGAATCATGAGGATCAAGATTGGTGCCTCTTTTGAGAATCTCTTCGTGTTTTGACTTTGAGTAAGAATTAGAAGATTCTAATGGTAGATTCGGATTCAGGATGGAATTTGGAGTAGAATAGGGTTTTATTGGTTATTGTTAATGACCTGAGAACGGAGGCTCACCGGAGAAGATGGTGGTTTCCACCGTGGACCACTGTCTGGTAATATTTTATGTTCGCCTGAGTTGATGAAGAAGATAACTCATGGACCATTGGATTAGACTTTGACTATTGACTCAGATGGTGAATGGAGGGCCACGATTGCACAAGAAAGTCTGAAGAGAGAGTTCTGAACAAAACGCAACGTTTCATTAAATGCTTGGTTTTGGGCTTAAGCCTCAGTATGCTATTCACACCCCCCATCCTGGCCCAACTTTGGATTTGAACTGATTTGGATTACTATCTGCCACGCGTGTTTTTCTTTTTCTTCGTATTTTCATTATTTTCATCATATTATTTTTGTTTCTTTGAAAATTCATATAAAATAGAAAAATAATCATTTTTATGTGGGGATTTTTTCTACATTTCAATAATTGTGTGAAGAAAATTATATCAAAAATAAAAATATCATTTAAGCATTTTTTTCTATTTTTGGTGATTTTTGCATTTAATTGCATTTTATTTTCATTTTGTTTGTATATATCATTTTGTGAATTTTGTTTGGTCCTTTAAATTCATATTTTGACCCCATTTTTTTTGTGGTAGTTAGATTAGGACATTAAGTTCCCCCTGGATTTATTTCATATTTTTGTGAATTAATTTTGATTAGTTTTGATTAGAGAACATTAGGTTAGTATAATTAGGGTTTAAATTCAACATAGGTGCATTCTAACATTTTATTTTGGGTTTTTAGCTTGAATTAGAGTATGGGATGTATGGGGTATGTAGAGTAGAGGTAGAAATACCCTTAGAATTAATTCTAAAATTTTAAATACTATCTTACTATTTTTAGTGTATTTTGTAAATGAAGTGTTTGTTTGGTGTTCCCACTTGGGGTTTATGCTTGTCTGTCTGGGTATCTGGGCTTTTATTTTGGGGTGTGGGTTTGGTTTGGGCTTGTGGAAGCATGAATAAGCAATAGAGAAGATTGAATACAAGGATAAAGGTTGATGAATGAAGATTGCTTGGAGGTTGAAGATGTTGATTGAAGACCTAAGAGAAATAGGATAAAATAGGAAGAGCTTAGAATAGACAAATTCTTCTGTCAAACATAGAGTGCATTGTTTGCCTCTATCCTATCCAATGACATAAAGTCCTCCTTGGGAAGCTCCATCTCTCCTTAGGAGGGATGAGTGGTATGCCCGAGTGAGTAGAACTTTGAGGATACCTCTCATTTGCAATGTTAAAGTCTTAGTGATTTCCTTTGGTTGTCATTGAGTTTCTTAACATTATAACCTGATCTTGTTGAATGATTCTCCTTTGGAGGTGCTTGTGGAAGCTTGGTAAAGATAAAATTGAAGTTTATTGAAGTATAAGTTTGAGCTTGTTGAAGCTGGGGTTTTGCTGCTTGTTGAAGTTGAAGTCAGGAGCTTGTTGATGCTGGTTACTGGTTAAGGTTGAGCTTGTTGAAGTTGGTTGCTTGTTGAAGCTGGGGTTTTACTGCTTGTTGAAGTTGAAGTCAGGAGCTTGTTGAAGCTGGTTACTGGTTAAGGTTGAGCTTGTTGAAGTTGGTTGCTTGTTGAAGCTGAGGTTTTACTGCTTGTTGAAGTTGAAGTCAGGAGCTTGTTGAAGCTAGTTACTGGTTGGGGTTTGAGCTTGCTTAAGCTGGGAGCTTGTTGAAGTTGGTGTCCCTTGAAGATTGAAAGTTTATTGAAACTTGAAGATAGGAATTATTCATGAAGATGAAGGTTGTTGTTGTCACCTTTTTGCTGGTAAATCAACTGTTGCTGTCAGAGCCATTGCTTGTGCTGTTTGCTGTAGGAGTTTGGTGCTGTTGTTTGGGCTGCCTCCTCTGCTTTGGGGTTTTATTTTCTTTGTTGTATTGTTTGTTAATCTTCCTCTTAGGTTTGAAGTGAAGTTGTTTCACTTTGTCTGTTGTTTCCTGCTGCATTTCATGCATTTTTACTGCTTTACTGTATGTATCTGTTTCTTTTGCCGTTTATCCCCTAGGATCTCTGTTTCTCTCTGTGCAAGAGAGAAATATGATAGACATTAGGCTTTCACCCATGCATGACAACATTAGGGTAGGTTTGATTCCCTTTTCAACCATAGGCTTTCTAGAGTTCATTTCTCTTCTCATCTCAGAACCATTCAAAAACACAGTAATAAGGTTAATCGATGTCGTACGTTACGAGCCTTAAGCTATTTGAGAAAAGGTTGCTGAAGGGTCACTCTTCAGTAATATGATTGCTTAGTGTGTTACCCTTAGGGTGACATACGACGTAGTCACTCTCAAATCATAGTCTCTAGTGCGTCAGAGATCGCAAATACACTAAAAAAAATTCTTTCGTAAAAAATTCAAACAAACATTCAAACTCTGTTTTTGTCCGCTTGGACCTTTAATCAGGAAACCCCTTTCTTAAGGGGATAAAAAACTGTCAGACAAGCTTGTGTCTTCCGTAGCCCGAACTACGTTTGCTCTGATCTTTCATGCTGTATGAAAGTACGTAGGCATAGGATGCGATATCGCAGCGAGCAACCTTCCCCTCCTTTCCCGTAGGTAGGCGAACTACGTTGACTCTGATTTCTCGTTCCAGACGGGAATACGTAGGCATAAAGTGCGATACTTTGCCAAGTCATTTTCTTTTCTTTTTACCCCAGACCTGTAGAATAGATAGAATAACAATCCGTACCAGAAAACAAGCGTGGATCCCGTCGAGTACGACGGACGTGAGGGGTGCTAATACCTTCCCCTTGCGTAACCGACTCCCGAATCCAGGATTTGGTTGCGATGACCATTCCTTTCCCGTCTTTGCGGTAGGTTTACTTCGAGCGTTTCCTTTCCCTCCGTTGGGATAAATAACGCACGGTGGCGACTCTTCTGTTCAGCCGGCGCCGATTTTCGCAGTAGCGACACTTTTGTTCCATTTTTATGGCTTGGTCCGTCGAAGTATAACTTCCACGATTTTAATTCAACATAATTCAAATCCTTTTCGTTGATAGAATGGTCAACTATGAAGTCCACCACTATTTGCCCTTTCATAGCTTTTAAAGGTTGATATGTTAAAGAGTATTCTGTTAAGGCTAAAGCCCACTTGCCAATTCAACTGTGCAAGATAGGTTTAGATAACATATGTTTTATAACATCAAAATAAGACGAAACATACACATCAACATGCTTTATATATTGCTTTAATTTGGTACAAGAGAAATACAAGCATAAGCATAACCTCTCAATCATGTTATACCTAGTTTCTGCATCATTTAAAACTCTACTAAGATAATAAATGGCTCTTTTGACTCCATTCTCATCTTTTTAAGCCAACATGCTCCCAAAAGTTCTATCAGACGCACCTATATACAACCTCATACTTTTATTTCTACAAGGTGGTGACAAGATTGACGGGTGACTTAAGTAATTCTTAAGCTTGTCGAAGGCTTCCTGTTGTAAGTGCCCCGACTTGAAACCATCTTTGCTGAAACGAAGCAATGGCGAAACTGCTTGTGTCTTGCCACTTAAGTTGGATATAAACCTTCTCAAAAATTTGATCTTGCCTAATAATGACTGCAACTCTTTCTTAGTTGATGGCATTTTCGCTTCCATTATGGCTTTGGTTTTATTTTGATTTATTTCAATCCCTTTCTTGTGGACCACAAAGCCCAGAAAATCTCCTGCCTGTACACAAAACGCACATTTAAGAGGATTCATTTTGAGACCAAATTTTCTCATCCTCAAGAATGACTGTCGAAGATGATCAATATGACTCTTCCCAGAAATAGATTTTATAACAATATCATCAATATAAATTTGCATGAAAGTGTCTATAAAATCATGGAAGATAGAATTTATCGCTCTTTGGTAAGTGGCACCAGCATTTTTGAGACCAAAAGGCATCACTACCCATTCGTAGGTGCCTAAAGCCCCAGGACAACTAAAAGCAGTTTTAGGAGCATCTCCTTTAGTAATGAATATTTGGTTGTAACTAGAATATCCATCTAACATGCTAAGATATTCATGTCCTGCTGCCGAATCCACTAACATTTCTGCTACTGGCATTGAATATTTGTCTTTAGGAGTTGCAGCATTTAGATCTCTAAAATCTACGAAAACTCTTAAAGACCCATTCTTTTTAACAACAATTACTATATTAGCCAACCATTCGACATACCTGGCTGTGCAGATGAATTTGCAGCGAAGCAGTCTTTCGACTACCTCTTTAATCTTTGACAGTATTTCTGGTGCAAACCGTCTTAGACCTTGTTTAACTGGTCTTTTCCCAGGTGTCATAGGCAACCTGTGTTCGACCAATTCCCTGCTTAAACCAGGCATCTCGTCATAGTCCCAGGTGAAACAGTCTTTGAATTCCTTAAATAACTGGACCACTTCGACCTTCAATTGGGGGTTCAAATTGGCGCTGATGTACGTAGGCCTTTTGAGTGCCCCGTCACTAAGATCAATTTCTTCTAACGGATCTTGTGCTAACATCTTAACATTGTTGGCTAACAGATCTTTTTCAAACCCCAAAGGCTCATCCTCATAGATGGCGTCGAACCTCTGGCTTTACTCTCCAGTTTGGACCTTACCTGGAGGTTTAGGACTGAAGTCCTCAACAGGACATTCTTGGTGAATCTCAAAAATGGCTTCGCTAGCCACGTCGTTATTAGCAGCTTCCAAAGCCGCTTGTAATTTCGTTTCAGCCACAAAGGCCAAAATTTTCTTCAAGACTTCAAATTCAGTCATGGTCACTGAATTCACTTCCCCACCCCGTGGGGTCTATTGGAGGCCTGCCAAAACACGGAAGCTTTCCTCCTGGTACCTCACTATCCCATCTAAACCCTTCGATAGGATGTAAGTACAATGAATGGAACGTTGCTTCGTCAGGAGTAAACTCAAACTCTGCTGGAGGACATGGAGCAATATTTGCCAAATGCCTATCAAACTACTTCCCATCAACGTAATTAACAGGAATTTTGAAGTATCCCTGATCAACTTCAATGTTCTCTACTATACCATCTGGCCTCCAAATAGTAATTCTTTGATGCATTGACGAAGGTACAACGCCTATACCATGAATCCACTCTCTTCCTAAGAGCAGATTGTAGTTTGCTTTGGTTTCGGCAACCATGAAAACTGTAGGTCTAGTTATTGTCCCCACCATAAGATCAACCTGGATCACTCCCAAAGTGGATCCAACTTTTCCTTCATAGGTTGACAGAACCATGTTATGGGGCTTGGTATCCTCGTCACATTTCTCAATCTTACCTAGTAGAAAACGGGGCATCAGGTTTATAGTTGCACCACAATCCACTAGTATTTTGTTGATAGGTATGTTCTCCACCTTTCCAGTGATATAAAAAGGTTTCAAGTGACCCTTCATAGATTCTGTAGGTCACTCAAAGAAAGCATTTTGCTCTTCTACACACCCGTAGTTCATTATGTAATAACTCACACGCTTGTGTGCCAACATTTCCATCTCAGTGTTCTGATCCAAATCTTCGACTTCTGTAACCTAGTCAAATTCTCTAGGCATGACAGACACGACATTCACTATGATGTCTAAGGAGGCTTCTGATTCACTGTCAAAGTTGTCAGTCATGTTCTCATCATCTTCGACCTCCTTCACTGGCTGGTTCCTTCGATCTTTAAACAGTTTTCTCCTTATAGGCATCTTCTCAATTTTTTTTATCCTGATTCCCAATGTTGGTACTCAACTCTCCCTGTCTTTGTGCCTGAGCATCTCTGATAACCTTTCATCTATGCTGTCCTTCGACAGGCTTGATCCAGCTTCCCGTGGGCAAGTTTCCAGCTGGTTTGAATGTACTAGGCTTAGTTGGGGTTCTAATCCCAACGAAGGGTTTTCTGGGATCAAAAGTTCTTGGACCTTGGTTCGTTTTCTGCCCCCAGTTTCCATTAGTCTTCTCCAGATCACGAGCAGCCTTCTTATTAAAAATAGCGCTACACCTAGGGCACAACATTACTCCTGATCCATTCTTTTGGAAACGATGTAAGAAGTCGAAAATAGTTTCTTCCTGCTTGGGGTATACAACTTTGTTATGCTCTTCTTGCCCTTCAGCTTCACCTATCTCTTCCCCTTTTCAATCTGTGATCTCGACCATGTTGATATTAGCTTCATTTTCTAGCTTCATTTGGACAAGTGAGTTTCAAGGTCTTCAGTATTTTTGGAATTTTCAGCTTCATCCAGCGTTTCAACGATAAACCTCTCAACGTCAGGGGATGTGCTGGAGTACTTTTCTGCTGCCATGCATATCGAGTTTTCTAACAAACAACCATCCATTTCCATCATCTCACCTACCAACACCATGTTGTTCTCCAGTTCCTTGATAACTTTGACCTTGGGAATATTTCTGCCCAAAGCTTCATTGGTGCTGACACTATCTGCACTATCATCAGATTCTTCGCCAACTTCAACCATATTAATGCCCTCAGTAGTGTTTCTTCCCAATTATTCTCCTGCTGTGTATGATCTCTTAGTAGTTTTGTCAATCTGAATGAATTCGTCAGCAGTCTTCTTGGTCACCAGCATCAGGTTATGACCATCAGTCTTCTCTAGACGGTTTGATATTGGGTTACAGTCTTCAGTTACCTTGGACATCCCAAGTTTTGTGGCGAAGTTCTCAGTGATTTCCACCATGTTGATTGGGGAGTTAACCTTTTCAATGGCTTTGACCATCTGAACCTCTTCAGGCTCTACATAGTTAGCTTCTACAGTTTGTAATGGGTCAGAGTCAATCTTCATTTGCGTTTTCCCCTTGTCTCCAAACTTCAGCCTTCCTTCTTGAATGGCAGTTTGCACCAGACCTATAAAAAGAAAACATTGGGAAGTTTTATGACCCAAGAAATTGTGGTACTTACAAAAGCCTCTCTTATTTCGTTGTTCTGAAGGAGGTGCTTTAGCACCAGCAAGCACTATTATTTGCCCGTCCCTAACTAACAAATCAAATATTTCGTCACATTTAGTGACGTCGAAAGTATATGTTTTCTTAGGAAATTTGTCGTTAGACTCAGGGGGATTTTTCCCATTCGAGGGAGCCAAGAGTTTACACACACAAGGTGAACCTTGCTTTAACTCAACAACATCAACCTCATGTTCGTCGAAGTAAGATGTTTCATCATATAGATTTTCTACATCTTTATTACATTCGACAAAGGCTACTTTTTTACCCTTGCTGAACCTAGCTTTCTCCTCCCTTAACCTTTCTAGCCGTTGAACTCTATCAGCTAGCTGTGCCATATCCTTGAGGTACTGGGTGTCCAATTTCTTCCTAATGGCATAATCAAGACCTCCAGCAGCCATCTCGACCAACTCATGTTCTGGTACTTGTGTAAAACACCCGGCTTTAAGAAGTCGAAACCTATTCAGGTAGTCATCAATTGGCTCAGTGACTTTTCATTTAATACTAGCCAATTCTTTCAAGCTGGTCTTAGTTTGTCCCATGTAGAATTGTTCGTGAAACAAACGTTCTAATTGGGCCCAATTGTAAACTGAATTAGGAGGCAACATGGTAAACCACGTAAAAGATTTTTTGGTGAGAGAACTTGGGAAGTACTTGATCCTAAGGATTTAGTCACCTGATATCTCTCATGCTTCAATCATATACCTAGCCACATGTTCGACGGTTGATTCAGTAGTATCTCCTGCGAACTTACTGAACTTCGGAACCTTCATTCTAGGGGGTAATTCAGCTTGAAGAATATAATCCACTGTGGGGGAAATATAATTTGGCCTCGTGAAACCAAAGTTTGCACCATTTCTGGTCATTATTCTCTCGACCATGGCTGCACGATTATTTTTTTCTACTATATTTTGATGTCGAACCTGTCCAAGTACTTGGTCAGCATTCTAATTCCTGTTCACCATGACTACTCCTGGATCTTCCTCCATATGAATTGGTACCTGGTTCCTCTATGGTTCGACTCTGAAAGGTTCGCCCATTTCATGATCCTCCCTGTCCACCTCAGGTACATTTCGTTGCTGATATCGTGGCCTGTTTTCGATAACGATTTCTCTTTGATCAAACACTGGTACTCCCATAAAATCAGTCATGCGGGCTAATTGTGTCACCAACTGTTGATTAGTTTGAGTAGTATTCTGAATTAAAGGTTGAAAGACTTCTCCCATTGTCTGAGACAATGTATGCACCATCTGCATGTTACTTTCATCCATTTGTTGCCTTAAACAATTTATGGATGTGTTATTAAGACTGGGTACTTGAATGGAGTAACCCACACCTATGCTTTGATTGTTTCGACCACCTGATCCAGATCCTTGTACTGCCGAAAATACTGGTGGCATATCCTGTGAAAATACTGGTGGCATATTCTGTAGATTCTGCATCATCGACATGGGCATGCCATACGATGGGTTGCTTAATAATGGTTGTGAAAAGCTAGAGGAGGAATTTGCCTGTATATTGAACTTCCTGGAGGTGTTGGTGAATTAAGACTTTGTGGTCCTATATATTCCAACACCGGTTGAGTGTACGTTCGTACACATGTTGATCCTGGACTAGCCATGGGCTGCATTTGTTTAGACACGACTACTGGTGGTGGCGTCTGTCCTCCTGTCGAAGAAACTGGATATGGAGTGTTCTGAGACCCCATGCTTAACTGAGTATTTGAACTGCTTCCTTGAGGATCAATTTGTTGACTAGCATTCATTGCCATTCTTTTAGTGTATCTTCTATTTGGTACTTCTTCGTGTATTGTGGCTAATTTCCACTCCTATGTAACATACAACGAAGTATTCGCCCAAAAGATTAACGTAAACTTTGAGATGCTTAGCACTTGGTCCCACCGGGTGTGCCAATTTGTTTACGGTGAATTTTGGTAAACAACCACTGGTCTATCAATTTAGGGTAAAATTGAGTAACTTGTAGGATCGACCATACTAAATCCTAGGACATGTGCTAAGTAAAAAAGATCTTAATCTGAACTCCGCGTTCGACTATGAAATCTTTGAAAAGTAAAAGTGTCTTGAAGATTTAAAAGAAAGCAAGTAATGCGTCGAAGATTTAAAGGCAATAACGTAAAGGCTTTAAAAGTAAATGAATTTGAAATAAAGGCAATAATGTAAGTATGCAAAAGGTTATAATCTGAACTCCACGTTCGACCATAAATCTTCAAAAGTAAATGCAGTAATGGTAAATAACTTTGAAAATAAATGTACAAAAGACTATAATCTGAACTCCACGTTTGACCATAAATCTTTGAAAAATAATTAATTTAAATTAAAAAGCTTGAAGTAAGTGCATAATGTTTAAATTCGCGTAGAAAGTAAATGAAAACAAGTTTGCAGAGAGACTTGGAAAAGAAAAGGGCAGTTTAAACGTAAAAACTGAAGGAGTAAAAACGCATAAATGGTAAAGGCAAGTAAATTGCATTAATGAAAAGGAGTTGATGTTGTATCACGTACATTCTCGCTAACTCGTCTCTCTACACGCGGGTACTTTGAGTGTTTTGGAGTGACTAGTACAAGATGAATGAACACCCTTACTACATAAAATGACAACTATTTATAATACTAGTAAGTAACTACTAGATGACGGTTTTGGCTTCACAACGTGTCTTTTTGGTGCTTTTTTACAACTTTAACTGCTCCCACGTTCGCCCACAATCAGTTTGAACTTGGATCTTAAGAATTCCCTCCAGCTCTGATGGTACCTGCCTTGCGCTTCCCTTGATATGATCCTGGTCGAGAACTTCTTCAATACTTAGCGTTTTTTCCAGAAACTTTGTCCACCTTTCTTTGACGCATATTTCCTCATAATTGTTTCGAAGCCTAAATATGTTTTTAGAATGACATTCTAACTTAAAATAATTCTAAATTCCACTAGCATAAAAAATGAGAGCCAACAGTCTCTCACACACAATTTGATATTTGGCATAGCAGACTAGGTCACCCTCCCCTGTTATTTATAAAACTTTGGCTCAATAACGCCCTCGTAATACTTACAATTCTAATAAGAATCTTCCTTGTAATTTGTGTCATTTATCTAAACTACGCCATTTACCTTATCCTGATATTGTTACTGCTTCTTCAAAACCTTTTGATTTACTTCATGCCGATATTTAGGGTCCCTATGTTACCCCTTCTATTACTAATCAACATTATTTTCTCATTCTTGTAGATGATTTTACTAGGTTTACATGGACTATTTTTATGACAAATAAAATTGAAAGTAGGTCTCATTTGATGCACTTTATTTTTCTCATTCAAAATGAGTTTTCTACTACTTTAAAATGTTTGCTTATTGACAATGGATCTGAGTTTCTCATGGCTGATTTTTATCGCTCTAAAGGCATCTTGCACCAAAGGTCTTGTGTTGAATGTCCTCAATAAAACGGTATCGTTGAGTGTAAACACCAAGACATCCTCAACATTGCAAGATCCTTTTTATTTCAAGATAATCTTCCAAAAAATCTATGGCATATCTCTATTTCTCATGTGGTTCATTTAATTAATCTTTTACCCTCTCCTATTCTTAGTTTCCATTCACCTTTTTTTCTTTTATATAACAAGTTGCTTGATTATGGTTATTTGAAATGCTTTGGTTGTCTTGCTTACATTTCTACTCTCTCTTGTAATTGCACTAAATTTAATCCGCAGTCCCGTATTTGTGTTTTTGTTAGTTATAGATCGGGCACCAAAGGCTATCTTCTTTATGATTTATGTTCTAACAATTTCATTGTTTCTCGTAATGTTATTTTCTATGAATATTATTTTCGTTTCTGTATGTCTCATGATCATTGACCCTTACCTCTCCCTACAATTCATCTGACCATTTATGACCTGGACCCTCTTCCTTTACCACCACATTCTCCTCTTGGACCCCTTCACCTCCCCTTCCTAATCCCACTACTGCACCATCCACCCCTCCTTCTCCCATACCCATTACTTTTCCTCATGTATCCTTTCATACTCCCACCACCACTTACTCCTCCCACTCATAGGCAATCCACTAGCCAGACTAAACAACCCTCGTATCTACATGATTATCATTGCCATCTCATAAACAATGAGCCTATTCTAACAACCACACATCTTACCCCAAAGTTTGCCCTTTCATGCATTATGACATATGACACGCACAACACAAACTATAATAATTTTTTCCTTGCTGTCTCTTCTATAATAGAACCCTCTATACATTCCCAGGCTTCCCAACATGATTGTTAGATCAAAGCTATGAAACCTGAACTCACAACCCTTGAAGAGACTAATACATATACTTTAGTTGATCTCCCTCCTAATAAACACCCTATTGGTTGTAAATGGGTTTATAAGATTAAATATCTTGCTAATGGTGACATTTACAGGTACAAAGCGTGGTTAGTTGCCAAAGGCTACACCCAAAGACAATGTGTTGATTATTTTGACACTTTCTCTCCTGTAGCAAAATTAACCACTGTAAGAAATCTCCTTTCATTGGCTTCTATTCAAAATTGGCATCTCGAGCAACTCGATATCAATAACGCTTTTCTTCATGAAGAGGTTTACATGATTATTCCTCAAGGATATAAATCTCCTCATCCTTCTCCTAAGGTTTGTAAACTCAACAAAAGTATTTATGTCCTTAAGCATGCGAGTCAACAATGGTATTCTAAATTATCTGATACCTTACTTTCTTTTGGTTGCCATTATTCTCAAGTTAACTATTCCCTTTTCAAAAAGTTACATGATACTAACTTCAGAGCTCTTTTAGTTTATGTCGACGACATTGTTTTAATAGGTAATCACATTGTTAAAATCAAGCATGTCAAACACATTCTTCATTCAAAATTTTGTATAAAAGACTTAGGTCCTCTCAAGTATTTTCTAGGTCTTGAAGTTACAAGATCTGCATTAGGTATTTTCCTAAATCAGCGAAGTTACACACTAGACTTACTCAGCAAATCAGGTATGTTAGCAACTAAACCGTCCTCTACTCCATATAATTCTACTATCAAACTTCATTGTTTTGGTTCACCTTTGTATCATGATAATACACAATGTCGAGGACTCATTGGTCAACTAATTTATTTGATTACAACTCGTCCTGATATTTCATTTGTCGTTCAACAACTTAGTCAGTTTGTCTATAAACCTACTTAATCTTACCGGTTGATCAGAACCTGAGGTGGACCGAAGACAAACGTCTATGATGTTGGGTGTGAAAGAGGAGGAGGGGATGTACCTGCAAGATACTCTGATGCTAAAGTAAGAAAACGAGTAAGAGAGAGAGAGAGAGAGAGAGAGAGAGAGAGAGAGAGCAAGTACAAAATATGAGTGTTTCAGGGTGAATTTTGGATACCTGACTCTCTCAAGTGATAGGATTTTTATAATTCCCCCAGCGCTTGGCCATTGGTCCCTATTTTTGGGGTGATATAATCATTTCTCGAAGAATAGGCAACTGCCAGAACTAGCTGTTAGAACGAGAAGACGTGCCCATAACTAGTCGCTGCTATGGGCAGAGGCGTAGTTACGGGCACAAGCGTCTTGGCTGTTTCTGGATGGTGGAATCTTGCGTGACGCACAAAAACGATCGATAAGAAGTGTTGTGAACAAGGGTAAACTGCTCAGCCTCCCCTGTTGGAGGGGCAAAAAGGTAGATTCTCCCCCAAAGTAATTGGACTTAGACGATTGGGTCGTTCTAGGTGCAAAAGTGGGTTGGGCCATGCCTAGCCATTGGGCCAGTCCAGAACAGTATCCTCATCAGTCGTTGCTACTAAGCATGGTAGTGATGACTTAAGGATAATTCGCTTTTCGAGCATAGTCATCGTAAGCTTCCTTGCATCCGAATGAATCTCTGCTCGGCATCCAAAACATTGTCGTCGGGGAGCTTGAGCTTCGGGAGTCCAACGGTTGATGGGATCTAAAGAGTGGGAGTGTCACGTGTGCCTCGAGTCGTGTGCTGCATTAAATGCATGATGATGACTAGGCAGGGTCATGATGACTCCCTATTCGCGCACGCTCGTACATGTGCCTGGAGTTTGCCTATAAATAGTGAGAGGATTTATTCATTCATAACTTTCGCTTCTCTCTTCTCTTGCTCTCTGTTCCTCGTTCTTCGCCGCTCGCCACCGTCCAGTTTTATTTTGGCCATTGTACAAAGTCCGACCAGAGCTATTAAAACCCAGAATTTTCTTCCTCGACCAAGTAAGTATGTCGATTCTTTGCTTACTTTCTATTTTTCTTGTTTGATGCTTTAGAATGCATGTGGTTAAGGCTAAAACGAGGTAGTTTTAGTAAGCCATAGGTTTTGTTTGATCCCGAAGTAGTGACGACACTGTGGTGTTTTCTACCGGAGGGGACCATGGATTCTGGTGGTTCCCTCATGAGAGTTCTGGGTTTCTTTCGCAGGGACCTTTCCCTATATGTGCCAGGGAGAACTCCCGAGCACTTCCTTGTCTGTTTAGTTGTGCCATTTGAGTAGGGCTTAAGTTGAGGATTATGTTCTTGGCCCTTTGCAGACCCTTTCACTTGACTAGCAGTGGAAGGGTGGATTTGATTTTGTCATCAAAATCACTTTTCTCCTCTGCTTTTTAGGTAAAGGCGATGTTGCACAGGACTGACGAAGGAGAACACTTCAGAGATTTGTCTAAGGATAGCTCCTCGGAAGATATTGAAACAGACGACGAATCATCGTCCCCTGATGCTGGAGGGGTGACTGCTACAAGGACATCGGCCGAGGAGTGGACCGTGGCCGAGCCGATGGAACATGCCTCGCTCTTCGCTTCATGCACCGGGGATGCGTTTACCATGTTGGGGCCAAAGGGAGAGTGAAGGGTCCACTGCCATTCACGGACTTTCAACGGGAAGTCTTCGTACATATGGACTTGGCGCCATCCCAACTGCATCCAAATTCCATTGCCATCACGCGGGCATATGAATTGGTGTGCGAATATTTGTAGATTGGGTTGCCCTTCCACTCTTCTTCACTATCTTGCATCTTCAACGACAGGTGTCAGGGAGGATGTTTGGCTGGGTTTCTTTGAAACAGGGAAGGAAATTATTCAAGCCCTTCTCCGAGTCTATCCGGACCTTCAAAGAGAGATTTTATGTGATCGAGCCCATGTCATAGAAAGCTACCGACTCGTGTTAGAACACAGATTGGTTCTTAGTTATATCTCTATGTTTTGATGATAACACTAATGAAATTTTATATTAAGAAATTATATACTCTAAATTTGTTCAAGTATTTTTGCTGCAGATATTAAATTTAATATTCTTCTAAAAGCAAAAATGGATCTGAATGTTGAACTACACAAAGCTCTGAAGCGTCAGAAGCATCCCTACAGAAGATTCTGAGTGCTGCCTGTTGCACCCTAATTTTTGACCTCAAGATTTCACCTCTTGTTCTTGTCTTTCATATCGTTTAAGTCCATCATTGATGCATAACTAATCGTTTTGACCAGTTTGATTGCCTTGTTTTGTGAGGTCAGGTTCGCTGCAAAAGATTCAAGGTTTGATGAGTGTTTTAGCCTCCTGACAATTTCTCTTCAAAAGATATATCAGAGCATTCCCCAAAGGAAGTTGAAGTTTTCCCGTCCTTTGGATTCAAGGCGTGTTTATTTAAGGACATAATGTATTGCACGGTTGTTGACTAATTCAGGTATTTTGTGATCAAGAAAAGGAAAGAATGACCTTCGTGATGTGAACTGAGATTTCTTCAATCTAGAACGTCCATGTTTTAGATTTATGGTTGATCTGAGGAATCGAGTCTGACACTATTCCTATCTAAGGAGTTAGATTATCATGGCTTCTTAACCTCAGGAGAACGGATTAGGCATTAAAGTTTCTATGAGGTCGCAAAGTAATGAAGATTCGTCGTTGATGTCATTATGAAGAACACACTTTAAATGTTAAAAATTCAAAGTCTAATTACAAATTCAAGAAATAGGATCAAGATTCAAACATTTCCAATCCAAGGCGTATACGAGATCAGTTCAAAGATATCCCATGAGTAGTGTCAAGACGAGGCTAGTATTTCATCTTCTTACAATTCAAGTATGTTCTAAAGTTTTTCCAAGCAACACTCAAGGGTTTCAGGCTCTAGTCCGGATAGTGGTGTTATTCAAGTTCAAGATTTCTGATAACAAGTTTTCTGCTATTATGAAAGAGGTGTTAATATTAACATAGACTGTGAACACCAGAAGCCATCAGCGGTCATTTAAGTGTGCTCTACTGAACTTAATGGTTGTTTATGCTCTTGATGTATGATGCGATGTTCTAATCATAGTGTGATGATGCTGCCATCCTCACCTTTGCCAATATATTAACCATTTCATTATACATCGTTATCTCAACATTCAAAAACAAGATATGGGAAGGCTAATATGAATGAGGAAGCAAAGAATAAATGTCGGTCTTATTATATAACGGAAGGAACTTTTAGTGTTTACATCACAAATGACAACCAAACTTTTGTTTATAAATGGCGGAAGTTATCATAAACAAGTCTTGCAAAAAGGAGCTGAAGCTGTTGATGTTGGCACACTGGAATTATTGTTGCAATAGAGAACACGAGTAACCATATGTTTGAATAAGCTCTTGGCTTTGAAGTAGTCTAGAAGACTCCGCCGACCGGAACGTACGTTGCTACGGTGCTTGTTTTTACCTTACAATAATTACCTACATTTGAACAAATGACAAAGATTCAGTAACCGTAATAGTTGATGGTAGACAACGTAAGAAAGCTTTCGCGTACCAGCCACAAGGACGAGCAACACGACAGTTCACGTCGCCTCATCCTTGTTTGGAGGAGAGCAGAACCATAACCAAATGCGCCCCTAAAAGGAAAAATAGAAAGATCATCAGTTATCCAAGTCAATAATATAAACTAATTCAGATATCTCCCAAAATCCTATCAGACCTGTCTAAAACCGTTTATCGCCATAATTATATCCCAGCTCAAGAGTCCATCACGAACAAACAAGAGCAACGACTGCATTGGCAAAAGACAGCAACCCAACTTGCTTACATCTGCGGGAAGGCCATCACAAAATCAAGTTCTGTTGGTGAAAATAGAGCACAGGTTGAAAGGGAATCAACAACACCACAACCTGGCCCTGTATCAGAGTCCCACCTCTCCACTTTGAGACCACTAATCATAACCTTAACAAAGTCCATACCACGTGACACGTTAAAACTTTCCGCAGCCCTGCATTTCACAAGCAAGTGTCAGCAGATAAGAGGAGGAAGGGAAGGAGGATGTGTTGAGTTCATAATTGCCTACCATGTTCCAAATCTACGTCAACTTGCCAACAACTCAACTTCCACATCTGCATCACACCAATTGCACCCGCTGCAATAAAACTATTGTCATTAGTAGAAGAATTGAGCAATTCAGCTTTCTGCAGAAAACAACCAATGCCAGACCCACAAGACAAGAGCATACATAAAGAATTTGAAGTTTGTGCGAATACGACCATACATCCCGAAGATTACATGGCAGGATCGACGTAACTTGAGTCAGAGCAAGAGCATGAACCTCATGGAAATTCTTTTAACTAGGATAGAAGTCAAGATAAAAGTCACCTATCAGCAGAAGGTCATGCGAAGCTGACTTTCTCACTTGGAAGTCTTTCATGGAAGCTACGACTTTGTCCAATCCCTCATATTTCCTCCTCAGACTGCAAACACCATTACCACCATTGCAATACAACACCCTGTGTCAAGAGGTTTTAAAACTAAAAACGCCAACAGCTCCACTTTCCTTGCCCCGTCGTGCATATCGTCACATCAGACTTGCAACAACAACAAAATATCAGTAACGTCATACTCAAATTCATCCTACAATGTTTCCACCCAAAAGGATGAATCCTATGACCATCAAGGCGTTATCACGCGAAAGAAGACTTGTGCCTTGAAAAAACTGTACCTTTGCAGAGGATTTCCTGCACGTAGCTAGTTAAGAAAGTGATTTCGATGCTCCAATCTAAACCTGACTTATCAGAGGCCTACACATAAAATTGTGTAACTTTAACAGTAGGAGATTCAGTTAATCGTTGAAACAGGTTTGAGCACAACCTTCAGCAGATTGAGTCAATACATTCTCGACAGCTTTGACCCGCTTCCCAATCCTGATCCATGGAGGCTGAACCTCAACTACTCCGCTCCAAATCATGAAGACTCAAGAGATTTGTGAAGCCAGCCTGTTTTCCCTGCAAGAAGAAACTTGTTGCACATTAAGAGTTCCCAAAGAATTAATTGAACGTAGAACAACAACAGTAGCAGCAGGATTTTTTGAATTGTACAAGGCTTCTAATTACCGCAGATGATACTACCAAAGCTCAAACTCGCATGGAGAAACTTGCTCGTTGGAGAATCTCGACAGAGCAGATTGAACTGGAGTGCACCTGTTCAATTACTAAAGATAGAACTCTACGAAAAACCTTGACAGAGAATCTAATGAACACTTGTTGCTGAAGAAAGTTGGTTTGCTTGGAAGGAAATACGACATTGACCACCTGAAGTTGGAATTAGCAGTACACCCACATGTACTCACTAGCACGACAAGACCTTGAATAGATTGAAGACTCACACCAGTCACCCGAAGCTTTGATCAACCAAAGACACTTTGCTCAACCTTGTCAGGAGAAGTGATTGAAGTTGGTAAATCTTTGAAGCAATCCGACAAACAAGCAAGACATCGATTAAGTGGATTGAAGGAAAGCATAATTCAGAGCTATACACGTGCACCAGAACTGGTGAGCTTCCCCAAGGCATTCATTGAGCACCCTGCACCAGCAATTTACTCTGGGCTGTCAACTTCTCTGGGCCCAACTCCTTCAATATTCACACCTGTCAAATATCAAACGCAAATTAGTAATTGTTTGGGAGAATAACCGATAAAGAGAATATTCGTGGAATAATTGGAAGATTCAGAACCAAACGATTGATACACAAAATCAGAGATTTGAAGTTTCAATTAACACTCATATTATTACAATCACCGAAAAAGGAAAGATTTTAAACTCTCTTCAAACCAAGAAAGGAAAACCCAATTAACATTCAAATCAATATTCAAGGCAGCAATTAACAACTCATTCAAGAAATTTCGCATGTGAAGCCTATATAAAGAGAAGATATACGAAATCACAAAAACAGATGGTTCGCACATTCAAAGCAATAAAGAACGAAACTTATCTGAAGAAAACCACCCCTCAAAGCTCGCGCCACCGCAAATCGCCCCGTCTCTGTTGAACGCCCGCTACAGGTGGGTTACGGCTCCCGGTTCAAAGCGTCACTCGCGACCGCTCCTTCGTTGGTTTTACCGTTTGTCTTCTGTCTTAGTTTTGGGGGTTTAGGGTTCTTTGATTTAGGGATCGTGAGGGTTTCTATTTTGTGCTCGATATTGGCTTTGTTTGTGTTGTGTTTGTTTTTCTGATTGTTTTGCAGAATAAGAAAAGAGGAGGAGATCCCAGAAGAAGAGAGGAGAAGCAATCGAGGGAGGAAAGGCGATCGAGAGAGGGAAGAGCGATTCAGAGATTAGGGTTTCTCGTATTTGTGTTTTTTTGTGTTTTATTTGATGTAATCACATGCCTGCACGCACACACTAGCCATCGTACACCCACACATCAAAACCACACACTCCACCTACCACATGATCACACGCCTCTTATTATATGCCCACGGTAAATTCATGCACCAGCGCACACCAGATCCTGCGTCCCTTTTCATTAACTTAATTAACCTTAAGATAATCTCTTTTTTTTTATAAAACTAATAATCTGTTTTAATATAATAATAACCCCTTTTTAGATTTAATCAACCTTTAATCCCTCAATTAACCTTAAGTTTTTTATTAAAATAATAACTTTTAAATTAACCTCATGATTAATCCTTAAGTCAAATTAATTAATTATATTTTATGTAATTAAATTTCACTAAAACCAATTTTATAATGAACTCTCTCAACTTTATTAATAATTCAATATTATTAATTCACTTATTTTATCAATTCAATTAATCTTTTTTCAAGTTCTAAATAAACCTTTTTATTTTTTATTAAACAAATAATTTATCCTATTACACCTAAAAAAAACCTTTTTTTCTAAATAACTTAATTTATATTAATGGCTAAAACATTTTAATAATAAAACCTTTTATTAAAATGAATATAACTTTTTATAAAATCAATTCCACCAAGAATATCTTTCTTACAAATCAACTCAAATAAACTAAGATAACTTTTATTAAAAAATATAATAACTAATATAACTTTTATTAAAAAATCCAACACAACTTTTCTCTTAAAATTAAGTCAACATTTCTTTAAAAAATCAAATTCATTTTTA
Source organism: Lathyrus sativus (assembly GCA_963859935.3). Lineage (NCBI taxonomy): Eukaryota > Viridiplantae > Streptophyta > Magnoliopsida > Fabales > Fabaceae > Lathyrus > Lathyrus sativus. Next base: position 453,313,274 of record OZ012736.1, on the reverse strand, counting down.
AGTTGTTAATATAATCAATTCATAAAAATCAAACTTCTCTTAACTTAATCAACCAATTTAATCAATTCAACCACGTCTAAAATCAACCAACATCGTAAAACTTGATCAATCGTGCACGCTTCATTTTCACTCACTTACACAATTCACACACTCACTTAGCGCTTTTATGCGTGTGTATGAGTTTATTTATCATCTTTATCTTCCGCAATTTATTTACCGTATTTATCTTTATTGCATCGCATTGCATCCCGTCCAAAAGAAAAACCTACACATGAGTCAACACTTGTGTGTAGTGCACATCATTTGCATCATATTCTCCTTGATCCTTGATCCCATTCAAGTTGATCAATTAAGATAGATCCTACCCCATAGGAAGGACCTTTATCTTATAACATAGACAAAATAATTCAAACAACACAATACAAACAATATTCAAACACATTAGAGAAAGATGTCAAATCATCTTAAGCGAGATAGAATCTCCACCCCACATCAATTACAGTCAATACCGTAGGAACTTTTCCTTAAGAGAGATAAAGGCATACTCGTCAAACAATCCGAGTACTTGAGCCCTTTTCTTAAGACGATGCAAAGACTATTTTCCTACAACCTGTGGCGGTTACATCTTCCTTAAAATGAAGACTCATCTATTCTCCTAAAAATCAATCAATCAACTACCCTAAACCCGTAGGAACTTTGACCACAACCAAAGAACTCCTCTAACCCTTTAGGGGAACTACAAATACTCCGATTCCACTCCCGTAAAGATATGTAGGCATAAGATGCGACATCTTATCGAGTATACTTAGAAATAAACCCCTAGGTCTTTTAACCCTTAAGCAGATAAACACTTAGCAATAAACAAACATAAAACAAGAGGTTCTTGTAGAGTACTACAGAAACTTAGGATGCTAGTACCTTCCCTAAGTTTAACCAACCCCCGAACCTAAAACTCTCTAGCTTGCATTTGCATTGCATTGTGGGAATTTCGATCTTTATCCCTTCCTTTGGACAAATCAAAGTTCGGTTGCAAAATGAATTAAAGATTCAAACTAATCAATAGTTTGGTATCCGATTTTCACCGCGACAGAAATGGCGACTTCACTGGGGATCCTCAGTTGGTTGCCCTAACTTGTTTTATTTACTTGTTTATTTCTCTCTATCTGTTTATTTGTATGTTTATTTATCTTTTTCTTTTGGGTTGTTACCTTTGAATGGTGAGACAAAGTCCTACACCCGGACTTGAGAGAAATTAAGATAGGATGGTGATATATTCGAGGAGGCTTATAGGGAGTTGAATCCCGACTAAGTTAAATCGAGAATCCCGCTCAATTGAGGCCCTCTCGAAATAGTACTGTTGAACGAGTAATCGTGAAGACACTTATTATTTTCGACCTTGGAGTCTATGATATTGAGGACTGTAGTTACCTTAACCCAACTTTGGCCTTTATTAGGACATAGTGCGGGACTATGAGGGAGTACTCCCGAAGTAGTGCTACGCGAAGCTACACTCGAAAGAAGTTCTCTTGAGAATAATATTAATCCCCGAGTTAGTTGGGAAATTGATAATATCCGAAAGATGGGCTGATGATTTTGAGTCCCTTAGAACCTTGTTCTACAGGTACAAACAACCTTTAGTCCATAACCTTTGGGAAAGGGTATACCTTTACTCCATGCTCGTTGCAAACCTAGGGTTCCCCTTTGTTTGTTTATCTTTGTGTCCTTATGTGAATACTTGTGTTTGCTGCATTCATTTAGCATCATTCTGCATTGGACTTCATGGGATTTACTTTCGTTTATGAACATTGTAGGTCACCATGACTTCAAATGAAAGACGTACTGTGAAATATACTTTTAAGAGTCCCAAATTGGATGACCTAAGGAAGTTGTGGGGCTTTATCAAGGATCAAGAGGAATTCAAGAACAAAAATGGGAAACTGATATCTTTACTGGGTCACACAGTGAATGAAGAACTTCTTGCCACTCTACTACAGTTTTATGATCCTCTTTATCATTGTTTCACCTTCCCAGATTTTCAGTTGTTACCTACATTGGAAGAGTACTCCTTTTTGGTGGGTCTGCCTATTCTGGAAGAATCTCCTTTTCCTTTCTTGGAAAAGGACCCTGATGAGAAAGATATTGCTAAGGCCCTCCGTTTAAAAGTAGCTGACGTCAAGGCCAACATGGTTACTAAGGATGGAATTCTTGGTTTGAGGACAGGTTTCCTAGTCGAGAAAGCTTTATTTTATGCTAATCATTCGAACAAGGCTCAGTTCGAGGCAATTTTCGCCTTACTTGTTTATGGGATACTTCTATTTCCAAGTTTTGAAGGTTTCATCTATCTCAAAGCATTTAAGATCTTTATGAAGAACAACCCAGTGCCGACTTTGTTGGGTAATACATATCACTCTATACATCTCCGAAACCTTCGTGGTGGAGGGATGATTACTTGTTGTGTACCCTTACTTTACAAGTGGTTTATTTCGCACTTGCCAAAGTCTAGCTCTTTTACAAATGTTGGCAAAGAAATTTGGTCTCCTAGGGTTATGGCGTACTCGTCAAACAATCCGAGTACTTGAGCCCTTTTCTTAAGACGATGCAAAGACTATTTTCCTACAACCTGTGGCGGTTACATCTCCCTTAAAATGAAGACTCATCTCTTCTCCTAAAAATCAATCAATCAACTACCCTAAACCCGTAGGAACTTTGACCACAGTCAAAGAACTCCTCTAACCCTTTAGGGGAACTACAAATACTCTGATTCCACTCCCGTAAGGATATGTAGGCATAAGATGCGACATCTTATCGAGTATACTTAGAAATAAACCCCTAGGTCTTTTAACCCTTAAGCAGATAAACACTTAGCAATAAACAAACATAAAACAAGAGGTTCCTGTAGAGTACTACAGAAACATAGGATGCTAGTACCTTCCCTAAGTTTAACCAACCCCCGAACCTAAAACTCTCTAGCTTGCATTTGCATTGCATTGTGGGAATTTCGATCTTTATCCTTTCCTTTGGACAAATCAAAGTTCGATTGCAAAATGAATTAAAGATTCAAACTAATCAATAGTTTGGTATCCGATTTTCACCCCGACACTTCCTACAGAAGCATCTGAAGCAGAAGCTACAGAAGCATCTGAAGCGTAGACTGAAGACTTTGTATGAAGAGTTTCAGGCATTGTTTTTCAGAAGACTCTGATAGTACTGTTCGCTGCAAGTACTGAGGATCTGATCTCTAAACTCTGCTATGATTATAACTCACGCTGAATCATACTGATGCAACACTCTGATACAGCAAACTCTGAAGACATCAAGACTCTGATCACTCAAGGCTCTGATGTTAATTGCTGTGAATTAGAAACTTGTTGAAGAAGATTATTTGATGTTATATCCGTTGGTTATGCCAAACAACTCTTTCCTCTTTTATGCTAGACACAAGAACACAAGCAAAAAGGATTTCTCTGAACGTTCTAATTCTGGGAAAGGTCAATTCATTTGAAGACAAAAGGTTACAGCTACTTTGCAGTACACGGTCTTCAAGCTTGCAACGTCTTGGACTTCTAAGTCTATAAAAGGAAGCCTTCAACAACTTTCTTTAGTTGACGTACTTTGACAAAAATTCATTGAAAAGCTCTCATAAAAATTATTACTCTTTGCTGAATTTATTTCACACGTTCTTAAACTTAAGTGTAAATCACAGTTGTGATATAGCTTTCTTAGAAGCATTTCAAACACTTGTTTAGTTTACATTTGATTGTAAAAGTTCCTTGAGAAGGCCAAGTTGTGGTCAGTAGTTCTTGAGAAGACTAAGACAGTTGTTCTTAGTGCTTGATATTGTAATCAGTTTGATTATAGTGGATTAAGTCCTTGTGGAGAAAGGCAAATCACTCTTGATAGGGTGGACTGGATTAGTTGAGTTCAACGAACCAGGATAAAAATCATTGTGTCTTTATTGCCATAATATTTTCAAAATCCTTATTCAACCCCCCTCTAAGTATTTTCTCACCTTCAGTTGGCATCAGAGCTCCGGTTCTGTGTGTGCTATCACTTCACCGTGAACAGAAAAGATCCAGTTGAGAAAACTTTTGATATATATTCTTGGTTGATATTATGGCTGAAGCTTCAACATCAAACAACAACAGATATGAAGAAAGTGATAGAATCAGCACAAAACCCCCTATGTTTGATGGGGAGAAGTTTGACTATTGGAAGGACAGAATAGAGAGTTTCTTCCTTGGTTTTGATGTTGATCTATGGGACTTAGTCATTGATGGATATGTTCACTCCACTGATGGGGATGGCAAGAAAATTGATAGAAAATCTATGACTGAAGCCCAGAAGAAGGAGTTCAGAAATCATCACAAAGCTAGAACAATCTTATTAAATGCTATATCTCATACTGAGTATGAGAACATTACCAAAAGAGAAACTACATTTGATTTGTTTGAGTCTTTGAAGATGACTCATGAAGGGAACTCACAAGTTAAAGAGACCAAGGCTCTGGCGCTAATCCAGAAGTATGAAGCCTTTAAAATGGAAGAATCTGAATCTATAGAAGCTATGTTCTCTAGATTCCAGATCCTCACAGTTGGACTAAAAGTGCTGGACAAAGGCTATTCAACTGCTGATCATGTGAAGAAGATCATCAGAAGCTTGCCAATCAGATGGAGACCTATGGTCACTGCTCTAAAGCTAGCAAAGGATCTGAACAAGATCACATTGGAAGAACTGATCAGCTCTCTGAGGAGCCATGAAATTGAACTTGAAGAAGACGAGACTCAAAAGAAAGGTAAGTCAATTGCTTTAAAATCTAACAAAATCTGTTAAAGCGTTGCAGGTGTTAGAAGAAAGTTCTAAAGAGTCTTCTTCTGAAGAAGAAGATGAACTGTCCTTGCTGTCCAGAAGAATCAACAAACTCTGGAAGCACAAACAGAGGAAGTTCAAGAACTTCAAGAAGCCAGATCAATGCAAAGAGTCCTCTGGACACAAAAGATCTGGAAAGAAGGAGGTTGTTTGCTATGAATGCAAGGAACCTGGGCACTACAAGAATGAATGCCCAAAGCTTCAGAAGGAGAAGCCAAGAAGGAAGCCTGAGCATAAAAAGAAAGTTTTGATGGCTACATGGGATGATTCAGATGCATCTGAATCTTCATCAGAGTCAGAAGAAGAATGTGCCAACATGGCACTAATGGCTGGAGTAGAAGATCAGGATGAAGGATCATCTGGATCTGAATCTGATTCTGAATCTGACTCAGAAGAGGTACTTTCAGATCTCTCTAGGGAAGAACTTATTAAGGTTTTATCAGAAGTCCTGAAAAACTATAACCAGATTAAGCTCAAATGCAAGAAGCTTAAATGCAATCTTGAATCTGAGAATAGTCTGTTAAAGTCAGAAGCTGATGAGCTCAAAGAAAACAATTTGAAAATGAAAAACAATTTTGAAAAAGCTCAACAAGACTCTGAATCTGAAACTAAGTCAAAATGCAAAAGTATTTTAGAAAAATATGACTATAGTTTTCAGAAGTTTCTGGCTAAAAGCATAGATAGAAGCAAGATGACTTCAATGATCTATGGAGTTAGCAGAAACAACAGGAAAGGAATTGGATATGAATCTTCCTCTGGAAAGGATTTAAATCCAATACCTGTTGATAAACTTATTATTAAGGAGACTCCCTTATATTCTCATTTTAAGTTTGTCATCTGAATGATATTAAACACACACGTTTTGATCAGAACGTTCGTGTGTTTAAACCAAAAGTTAGTCAGAACAAACTTGTTGTAAAAAGACAGAAGTTCAGACAAACTTTTAAGGTAACTAACCCAAAAGGACCCAAAAAGATCTGGGTACCTAAGGATAAGATAATACCTGTTGCAGATGTATTTAGCAGCAAAGTCAAGACGCCAGTCATGGTACCTGGACTCTGGCTGCTCACGTCACATGACGAGAGAAAGGTTTATGTTCCAAAGCCTGGAGCTTAAATCTGGAGGAGACGTGAAGTTTGGAGGGAATCAGAAGGGCAAGATAATTGGCTCTGGTACTATTGGCAATGGTAACCTTCCCTATATATCTAATGTTTTACTTGTAGAAGGATTAAAGCATAATCTATTGTCCATAAGTCAATTAAGTGACAATGGTTATGACATAATATTTAATCAAAAATGTTGCAAAGCTGTTAGTCAGAAGGATGGCTCAATCCTATTTAATGGAAAGAGGAAGAACAACATTTATAAAATCAATCTTTCACAACTTAAGGTTCAGAACATAAAAAGCCTTATGTCTGTTAAAGATGAGCGATGGGTCTGGCACAGAAGATTGTGGCATATTAATATGAGACGTATATCTTAGATTAATAAACTCAATCTGGTCAGAGGACTTCCTAAGTTGAAGTTCAAATCAGATGCTCTTTATGAAGCATGTCAAAAAGGAAAATTTTCAAAATCTTCTTTTAAAACTAAGAATGTTGCTTCAACTTCAAGACCATTAGAGTTACTTCACATTGATCTGTTTGGACCAGTGAAAACTGCATCCAACAGAGGCAAGAAGTATGGATTAGTCTTGTGGATGACTATAGCAGATGGACATGGGTTAAATTCCTAAAACACAAGGATGAGTCACATTCTGTGTTCTTTGACTTCTGCAAACAAGTCCAGAATGAAAAAGATTTTAAAATTGTTAAAGTCAGAAGTGATCATGGTGGCGAATTTGAAAACAAATATTTTGAAAAATATTTTAATGAAAATGGAATTGCTCATGATTTCTCCTGTCCTAGAACTCCACAACAGAATGGAGTTGTAGAGAGGAAAAATAGAACTTTGCAAGAAATGGCCAAAACCATGATCAACGAGACTAATTTGGCAAAGCATTTTTGGGCAGAAGCAATAAACACAGCTTGTTACATTTAGAACAGAGTGTCTGTAAGACCTCTTCTGGAAAAGACTCCCTATGAATTGTGGAGGAACAGAAAGCCCAACATTTCTTATTTTCATCCTTTTGGATGTATATGTTATATGTTGAACACTAAAGAGAATCTAAACAAGTTTAATTCTAAAGCACAGAAGTGTTTCATGCTTGGCTATTCTGGACGCTCTAAAGGCTACAGAGTATACAATACTGAAACACAGATTGTGGAGGAATCTATACATGTTAGATTTGATGATAAGCTTGGCAGTCAAAAGCCAAAGCAGTTTGAAAGTTCTGCAGATAGAGAAGTAATTCTCACAGACTCTGAAGGCTCAGAGGCAAAAAAGGTTCAAGTGAAAGAGCTAGAAGCAACGCCAGATGCAACTCCTTTAGCTTCTCAAATGAACAACTTGAATATTTCTGAAGAATCAAATGTTAGAGGATCATCTTCTAGAATCAAGGCCTCTCACCCAGAGGATGTGAACATTGGAAAGAAGGATGACCCTATAAGAACAAGATCCTATCTCAGATCATCTGAAGCGTCATTTTTTGGGTTGGTGTCAGTTATTGAAACAACTTCTGTGGATAAAGCTCTGCAAGACAATGACTGGATAATTGCCATGCAAGAAGAGCTTAATCAATTCACAAGAAATGACGTCTGGGATTTGGTTCCAAGACCAAAAGGATTCAACATAATTGGAACTAAATGGGTCTTCAGAAATAAGTTGAATGAAAAAGGAGAAGTTGAAAGAAACAAAGCAAGGCTTGTTGCTCAAGGTTATAGCCAGCAAGAAGGAATTGATTACACAGAGACTTATGCTCTTGTGGCCAGGTTAGAGTCTATTCATTTACTCATTTCTTTTGCTGCACAAAATAACATCACTATATATCAGATGGATGTTAAGAGTGCCTTCTTAAATGGGATTATAGAAGAGGAAGTTTATGTACACCAACCTCCTGGTTTTGAAAGTGATAAATTTCCAGAACATGTTTTTAAACTTAAGAAATCTCTTTATGGTTTAAAACAAGCTCCCAGAGCTTGGTATGAGAGATTAAGCAATTTTCTTCTGGAGAAAATTTTTATCAAAGGCAAAGTGGACACAACTCTCTTCTGTAAAACATTTAAGAAAGATTTGTTAATTTGTCAAATATAAGTGGATGATATTATATTTGGATCTACAAATGTTATGCTGGGAAATGAGTTTGCTCAATGTATGCAGGCTGAATTTGAAATGAGCATGATGGGAGAATTGAGACTTTTTCTGGGAATTCAAGTCAACCAGACTCTAGATTGCACTTACATTCATCCGACTAAATATGTAAAAGAGCTTCTGAAGAAGTTCAACATGACTGATAGTAAGATGGCAAAGACTCCTATGCATCCAACAAGCATTCTTGGTAAGGAAGAGGTAACTAAGAAAGTAGATCAGAAACTCTACAGAGGTATGATTGGATCTCTTCTATACTTAACTGCTTCTAAACCTGACATTTTATTCAGTGTATGCTTGTGTGCAAGATTCCAATCAAATCCTAGAGAATCAAACTTAACAGCTGTTAAGAGGATTCTAAGGTATCTGAAAGGTACTTCTAATGTGGGTTTGTGTTACAGAAAATTTGATGAATTTAAACTAGTTGGATTCCGTGATGCTGATTACGCTGGAGATAGAAGTTGAAAGAAAAAGTACTTCTGGAAGTTGCCAATTTTTGGGAAGAAATTTAATCTCCTGGTACAGCAAGAAACAACCTACAATTGCTCTATCAACTACAGAAGCAGAATATATTGCTGCTGCTGGATGTAGCACACATATGCTCTAGATGAAAAGTCAGCTAGAAGACTATCAGATCTTTGAAAGTAACATTTCTATATTCTGTGATAATACTTCTGTTATATGCTTGTCTAAAAACCCTAATTTACACTCTAAGGCGAAGCATATAGAAATTAAACATCACTTCATCAGAGACTATGTTCAGAAGGGTATTATAAAATTAGACTTTGTTGATACAGATCATCAATGGGCTGATATTTTCACAAAACCCCTTGCTGAAGATAGTTTTAAGTTTATTCTGAAAAATATTGGTATGGAATTTTGTCCAGAATAATATTTATCAGAAGCAACTTACTCAGATGTAAAATGTTTAAACTCTGAAGTATTTCATCTATCATTTATTTAATTTCTTGAATTATTATTTATGTGTGTATCTGAACTAACCAATCTCAGAGGATCTGAATGTTGGCTAACGTTTCATTTCTCAAAGAGTTTTCATAAGCACATGCAAGCAAACACGTGTAACTCAGAATCTGAAAAGATGGAGTGAACAAAACTAAACGGACGTTTGAGGTAACGTTTGAATAGTTGGTTTCTTGGTTCCCCCCCCCAATTGTCAGAATCATAAATGCTTTGAAATGATTATTTCTTTTTATTAAATGCCATTAAATGCTAATTGTGTACGTGCTGAACGTGTGACCTTTTGTATGCCCTAAATTTCTTCTATAAATTCCATAAATCTCAAAATTTCACACTTTTCACTCTCACAAACACGTATATGCATTTTTGCTTGTTCTTTTGCCTTCATCTAAACCCAGAACCCAAATCTGTTCGTAAACCCATTTCTTCAACATCTTCATAAATGGATACTTCATCTTCAACCTCAGCTCAGTTCCAATCTTCAATGGCTGCTATTTCTTCATCAAACATGGGTGCTGTCCCTTTTAAGGAACCTGAGAGAACTCTTTTAACACCAGTTGATAAGCTTGAAGTCTTATGTGAATCAATGGTGGAATTTGACTCCTTGGCTGATAATGGCTTTGATTTGCGTCCTATCATTGATGCTCAAGGCTGGGTGAAGTACTTTGATAGATTGTTTGGACCAGTTTATCCATATTTAGTGAAAGAATTCTGGATTCACGCATCTGTTTACCCCAAGTTCATAATCTCTTCAGTTCTGGGAAAAGAGATTATAATAACTGAAGATTTGATCAGAAAACTCATTGGGTATGAAGAAACTGATGGAGTTTCTCATCTGCCAGCTGGGCGTGTTGAAATGGAAGAAGTTTATGCTGAAGTAATTTCATCTGGACAAGCTTCCAACAAGTTCAAAGATCTAAAACCTGAATACAAGATCTGGGCCAAGATTTTTCTGGGTTGTATAAACCACAGAAAATCCACAAACTCTCCTGACTATGTTAACAATGAACAGATTTACTTCATGTACTGCTTGAGTCAGAGTACTAAAGTGGATCTGCCACACATTCTCTTCATGCATCTATGGAATCACATTAATGCATCCAGAGAATATGTCAAGACTAAGGGTCAGAAGATCAGAACTTGGATCCCTTTTGGAAGATTAATCTCAGACATTCTGACTGAGAATGGTCTGGTAGCTTCTCTGCATGAAGCTGGAGTGAAAGAAGAACTTGCTTCAATTATAGGAAAACCTTTGAATGGGAAGAGTCTCCAAAGGCTGAAAGTTGTGGATGAACTCACAACTGCCCCTGCTAAGCTGAATATTGCTGAAGTCAGTAAAAGAAGGATTCCAATAAAAGACTTTCCTATTTTTGGTGCTGAGGAACCTAGAGACGCAATTCTTACGTACATTCAGATGTGCAAGGCAGATGGAACACATGTACCTGCTGATATTCTGTTACGTGCAAGAGAACCTATCCCAGATGTTTATGAGGAGAATATGAGGAAAAGAAGACAGTTAGAGGTGGAAGAAGCTGCTAATCAGAAGAAGCAGAAAACTTCTGAAGAACCTCAGAAGAAGAAGAAAAGAAAAGCTTCTGGAGAAGCTCCTTCTGCTCCTACCAAACGCATCAAGATAAGAGGTACTAAAAAATCCTTACCTACAATTTCTGAAATTGCAGTAGAATTATCAACAGTTAGTTCTATTCCTGAACCCCCTCCTTCTCAAACTCAAACCACTTCTCTTCCATCTCAATCCTCTGAACCACCAAAAGTTTCTGAATCACAAATTTCAACTGATTCTGTTCCCACTAAATCAATACCTCCCAAACTCCCATAATACTGTCAAACAAAATCTGCACCACAAAAATCATCTGACATTCCTCCTTCAGAACCACAAACAACAAAACCAGCAGAACCAACTCCAACACCACAAGAACCTTCTCCACAACAACCTGAACTTCAACAAACTTCTGTACCTGAACCAATACCATTTGAACCTATTGTATCTGAACCACCAAATCCTCAACCACAGTAACCTAAACCTACTGAATCATACATATCTGATTCTGAGGTTCTGGATATCCAAACCCTCAAAATTATGTTTGATGTATCTTCCACATCCTGTCCCTCATCTACCTCATCTGATTCATCTGAATCTGATGTTCACCCAGAAGTAAGCTCACCCCCTCTCTCAGAGGATATGAACCTAAACAACCAGATACATCTATTTCATTTGATGCTATCATTCCTGAACACACTCCAAAACCTAAACCAAGAACATCTGAGTTTATTTCATTTGCATCCTTTAAACCACATCCCTCTGATCCCCTTCCTTCTGGTCTAAAAATTAAAAACTTTTATACCAGAATAGAACCATCTGACCCTATCACTCCATATAAACCTAGTTCTTCAACTATTCTACCATCTGTACTTCAAACCTACCTAGAACAACTACCAAATATCATTCCATCAGAACCTCTGCTTTCTGATAAATCTGTTTTTATCCCCTACACTTTTACTCCATTTGATGTCATTCCCTCTGCATCAAGTTTTAAACCATTTTTGTTTCACACTTCATCCAGATTCAAAACCTCCACTTCATCATCTGACCATTCCTCTTTTCCTTCTTATCCTCGTCCTCTATTTATTATTCCAACCTTTACCATACCAACTCCACCAAAACAAATCAAACCATCAACTCTGGAAGCCTTTCTTAAACCTAAACCAAGGCTAAATGTTGATATTTTATTTGCTAGTTTTATGAAAGAAATAAGGATGAATTTAGACTCTGTGAAAAGAGATGTCTTTCAACCATGAATTTAGATGAATCTGATGCTATTTGGAATAGCTTCATGTTCAGATTCAACAGTGTTGCTTTAAATCTGAAGAGTGTTTGCTCTGATGATGCGAAGATCAGATTTGCTGAGACTGCCAGAACCATGCTATGGAATATGAAAAGATCTCCACATTTGCTTCTTGAGGATGTACCTTCATCTTCTGGAGTATCTGCTACAGAAACTATTGAAGGATCTACTTTTGAAGTCATTCTGGAAGAGAATCCTTTAGCTCTGACAACTGTGGACAAACCATCTACATCTGTGGCTCCAAACTCTGCAACTCCCATGGATATTGACTCTGTTCCTGCTCCTACATCAGAATCTGCTCCGTCTACTTCTTCTGAGATCAAGAAAGAGAATCCAGATTTAGAAGATAAGATTGTTGTGCTGGAAGCTGGTCAATCTGAGATAAAGTCCTGGATGGCAAGGCAAGATCAGAAGACTGAGAACATTGAGAAATGTATGTCCAAACAAGAACAATCTTCATCTGAGATCACTCACCTTCTGAAGATGCTTCTCTCCGAACAATCCTAGATTTATGTTTTCTTTATCTGATGTTTGAGCACTTGTTTTGAATTTTTCATCTGATGTTTTGTCTGTTCTATCTGACTATTTGAATGAATGAATGAATCTGAATGTTTTCTCTATTTTATTGTATCTTTTCTCTCTGTTTCCTTTTATTTGTCTTTAAAAGTTTTCTTTTTGATTATGACAAAAAGGGGGAGAAAATAAAATTCTGACTGTTTAAATAAACTTTACCTGAATGGAATTCAGACATATCAAATTATAACTAACATGAATTTTTAGTATTTCAGAACTATATTGATAAATCTGACAAAATTCATTAAAGTAACTCTGAGATCCCCAGATCAAGTTTTAACCAATCAGGCTCTGACTCTGAAATGTTCATCTAAATCAAGCTTTAATTTTGAACATTCAGGATCTGATTCTGAAAAGAATACTCATGCAAAAAGGAAAGTTTCTATTCTTTCTTAGTATTCAATTCAGGGGGAGATTCATAATCTCAGGGGGAGTTATAATTATCTCTTTATTGAACAAAATTTCCTATGTTTTTGTCATCATCAAAAAGGGGGAGATTGTTAGAACACAGATTGGTTCTTAGTTATATCTCTATGTTTTGATGATAACACTAATGAAATTTTGTATTAAGAAATTATATACTCTAAATTTGTTCAAGTATTTTTGCTGCAGATATTAATTTTAATATTCTTCTGAAATCAAAAATGGATCTGAACGTTGAACTACGCAAGGCTCTGAAGTGTCAGAAGCATCCCTACAGAAGATTCTGAGCGCTGTCCACAGAAGCATCTGAAGCAGAAGCTACAGAAGCATCTGAAGCGTAGACTGGAGACTTTGTATGAAGAGTTTCAGGCATTGTTTTTCAGAAGACTCTGATAGTACTGTTCGCTGCAAGTACTGAGGATCTGATCTCTAAACTCTGCTCTGATTATAACTCACGCTGAAGCACACTGCTGCAACACTCGGATACAGCAAACTCTGAAGACATCAAGACTCTGATCACTCAAGGCTCTGATGTTGATTGCTGTGAATTAGAAACTTGTTGAAGAAGATTATTTGAAGTTATATCTGTTGGTTATACCAAACGACTCTTTCCTCTTTTATGCTAGACACAAGAACACAGGCAAAAAGGATTTCTCTAAACATTCTAATTCTGGGAAAGGTCAAGTCATATGAAGACAAAAGGTTACAACTACTTTGCAGTACACGATCTTCAAGCTTGCAATGTCTTGGACTTCTAAGTCTATAAAAGCAAGCCTTCAACAACTTTCTTTAGTTGACGTACTTTGACAAAAATTCATTGAAAAGCTCTCATACAAATTATTACTCTTTGCTGAATTTATTTCGTACGTTCTTAAACTTAAGTGTAAATCACAGTTGTGATATAGCTTTCTTAGGAGAATTTAAAACACTTGTTTAGTTTACATTTGATTGTAAAAGTTCCTTGAGAAGACCAAGTTGTGGTCAGTAGTTCTTGAGAAGACTAAGACAATTGTTCTTAGTGTTTGATATTGTAATCGGTTTGATTATAGTGGATTAAGTCCTTGTGGAGAAAGGAAAATCACTCTTGATAGGGTGGGCTGGATTAGTTGAGTTCAACGAACCAGGATAAAAATCATTGTGTTTTTATTGCCATAATATTTTCAAAATCCTTATTCAACCCCCCCTTCTAAGTATTTTCTCACCTTCAACTCGACCTTCGTGTGGGAGGTATCTACAGACGAAAATTGAGGAGGATCTGATAGACGAGGAAGGAAAAATTGTTGCCCGAAGGTTGTTCACGTTCCCCTTCTACTGGAGTGGGGCTCATTTTACCCGTTTGACTAATGAGTACATAGTTACTCCTCATCAGTTGGTCGATGATAATCGGGCCAGCTATGATGTTGGTGGCCTTTGTGGATGATTTCCTTCCCGTCCAGTGCGTGACTCACGCTGGGCAGGTGCTTTATGAAGAAGACGAGGGGCTACAGGTGGAAGCCCGATACATCAATACTAAAGAGATCCTCAATTGTAGCACTCGCGAGGAGGCTCTTAAACTCTTGGGTAACTTCTTGCTTCTTCTTATTTTATTCAAGATGTTCCTCGTTCCACATGCTGATGTTTCCGTTATTTTTGCAGGTAACATGTCTTCGAAACAGGAGAGGATGGTAAAGCATGCCCATGGAAAGATGAAGGGCGACGCGACCCTAGGAAGAAGTCGCCTTGGTCAGCGAACGACTCCTCCACAGAAAGGGTCGGGGACTTCCTCGTCTACTCCTCCAACCACTCAGACGTCCCCTATGCCCGTGAGTTCGAGGCCCAAGCGCCCCCATACGAATGAAGTTGTTGACCTCAATCGGGAGTCCGTCAAAAGCAAGTTCGAGCTGCCTCCCTGCCTGCATAATAAGAAGTTCTTCTAGGGGTCTTCCTTGTCCATTCCTCGGGCATAATCTCTAAAGCTTGAGGAAATGGATCGTCCCAGCAATCGGGCCATACTTGCGCAGGATGCCTCTGCCTTGATGAGGATCCTGGAGTTGGCCGTGGTGTACACTGAGGATGGCTCTTTGGTTTAGCTTTAGCTGAATAAACCCTAAATTGCGGTGGCGACCCTAGAAGAAAAGGTCAAGAAGCTTTAGGAGGAGCAGGATAGGGAGCTCAAAGAGGCTGCATGAAAGGGTCACGAGGAGATGACCACGGAGAGGGACGTCCTGGATGCCCAGAAGAAAGCCGCTGAGGACTTGGTGGAGAAGCTAAAGGCGACTGTTGTCGCTGCTGAAGATTAGTCTGAAGAGACAAAGAAGCTGTTGACTCGGGAGGAGCTGGTTGCTCGCGTTACTCAGGCCGAGGATGATCTTCTAGCCATTGGCGAAGAGGCTTTCCAGAACGGTGTGGACCAATTGAAGCTGGTGAACCTTGGTGTCGAGTTGACTACTGAAGGCACAGGGTTCCTCTATACGGTTAAGGAAGGCAAAATAGTCGTCCCCGAGTTCCTCCTGTTCGGCGAAGATGGCGAAGGGCACAAGAAGGTGACCCAAGAGGACACCCAGCAAGAGGAGTAGTGAATCTTCCTTAGTTTATGTTTTGGCCTGTGTGCCATTCAATTAACTTGTAATTTTATTTTGTGGGGCTCGGCCCCGTTTTATTGTACCATGCACACTTGCGGCCCTTTGTGGCCGTCTTATGTTAATATGTATCAGTATGTTTATTTATATCTTGTCTAATTTTTTCTATGTGTCCTGCGCCGTCCAACGCGGTCGTATGAGGCACTTAGTAATTTTTATGTCCCGGGTATGCTCGACGGATGATGTTCGACAGTGCGGGGAATTGGTCGAAAGACTTGGGTTGTTTACAGGCAGGGGGGAAGAGCTAAGGCCACGATCATAGTCTGAGTTTGCGGTGTGAACTTCCCATCGTGAGCTGGGGGTTCTTCCATTCATGGTACTTTGAAGACGGCGGGCTGGGTCGAGGAATCGTTGTCGAGCATGGATTGAGTCTCTTTGACTAAACCTTGTTTAGATCCGTGTTGGCGGTGTAGCGCTTGTACCTGGGCGCGCACCTGTGGTCGGTTAACGTCCCCGCCACCTGGGCGAGACATGTCGAAAGTGGGGGCCTTAGCTATAATATTGTTTCAGCTTTTCGGTGTTCCATGGTCGAGCTAATTCTCCCTCGGCTAGGTATTCTAGGTAGTAGGCCCCGTTCTCCGTTTTATCTCTAACGCGATATGGTCCTTATTAGTTTGCGACGAGCTTGCCTTCGCGGGAATCTTTGTGATTCCTCCTTAGGACGAGGCTGCCTACTTAGAACTCTCGTCGGATAACCTTGGCATTGTGCCTGATTGTGATTTTTTGTTTAAGTGAGGCCTCGCGGAGGGTTTCACCTGATCGAGTTCGAGTTCCTCTCTTAGGGCTTCGCTGTTCGTTTCTTCGTCCAAAGGCGCTTCAGTCTGCCTGGAGGGGACGTGAGCTTCAATGGGGATTACTACCTCTGTCCTGTATGCTAGGCGAAAAAGGGTTTCCCCGGTTGAAGAATATGGTGTAATGTGATAGGCCCAGAGCACGCTGTGCAGCTCTTCGACCCACTGCCTCTTTGTTTCGTCTAGCCTTCGTTTTAGGCCTCGTAGATTACCTTGTTAGCCGCTTCAGCTTTCCCGTTAGTCTTGGGATGTTCGACGGAAGCAAAGTGTTGTTTAATTCCCAGTTGAGCGGCGAACTTCTGGAACTTTTTGTCCGTGAACCGTGTCCTATTGTTTGTAACGATTTCTTGAGGAATGCCGAAACGGGCAAGAATGTTTCTTTTGTAGAAACGAAGTATGTTGTGGGCCGTTATCTTGGTCAGGGCCTCAACTTCTATCGACATACTTACTTGGTTGAGGGAGAAAATTCATCCTGAAACACTCATATTTTGTACTTGTTCTCTGTCTTGCTCATTTTCTTGCTTTAGCATCAGAGTGTCTTGTAGGTACACCCCCTCCTCCTCTTTCACGCCCAGCATCACAGACGTTTTTCTTTGGCCCACCTCTGGTTCTGATCAACCGGTAAGATTAGTGGTGTCGTCTGTGTCCCGTTGCCCGTGTCGATTGCTTGAGGAGTGTCGAAGACTCATTGGTCAATTAATTTATTGGATTACAACTCGTCCTGATATTTCATTTGTCGTTCAACAACTTAGTCAGTTTGTCTATAAACCTACTGATAACCATTTTAAAGCTGCATCTCGAATCTTGCAATATTAAAGAGAAATCCTGCTCACAACTTGTTTTACCCATCTAATTCTAATATAGTTTTGTCTGATTTTGCAGATAGTGATTGGGCAACTTGTCCAACCACAAGACGCTCCACCACTAGCTATGTTGTTTTTCTGGGAAAATCTTTAATTTCATGAAAATCCAAGAAGCAGACAATGGTTTCCCGTTCCAGCTTCGAAGTCGAATATCGTGCCCTTGCAGGCATTACTTGTAAGGTCCATTGGTTGCACTATCTCTTTACTAACCTACATATCACCTTCACCAATCCTACTTCTATCTATTGTGACAATCGTTTTGTCGTCTACCTTGCTCACAACCCTGCATTTCATGAAAACATATTAAAATTGACAGTCATATTATTCGCGAAAAATTGAAAACCGATCTCATCAAACTTTTTCCCCATATCTTCATTTGCCGAATTTGCTGACTTTCTCACAATGCCATTTCCTGTTCTTGCTTTCTCAAATTTCCTTGTCAAGCTTGGCCTTTTGTCCCTATATAATCCAACTTGTGGGGGAGTTTTAGATGCTAACATTAAGTAGTTTTGACCGTTACTTTTATTAGCTATTATTTTAGCATTTATTATAGTTTTCTATTTTCCTTTTTAGCAGCCTATAACCGTGTATATATTTGACAAGCAATCAGGTGTGAAGTTTACATTTAATAATGATAATTCAGATTGAATAATGAGTTTCTGATATTTCAATAGTGACGATGACACCATAGGTTCTATTTTAAAATACATTTATGTAAATGACTGAAAAAATAAACTCAAACTTATTGATCAATTCTTAAATTTAAAGTTACAATTTTTAAGTTGAATCAATTATGGAGACAAAATTCAAATAATATGAAAATCAATTCTACATTTTTATAATTACTCCTGATTCAACTATACACTACATTACTATGATCAGATTTTAATTGATCATAACTTTTATTAAAAAAACAAAATACATTAAATGGCTCTAAAACAAACACACAGTGTACAAAAAAGATAGAGAAACAAATACACAATATTTTGTATGTACAATTAACTAATCAAAAGTAACATATAAATTTAACTAATTCTGATAATGATAATTGTATATTCACGTATATTAAAAGTAAAATTGAGGTTATTTGAATATAAAAAAACAAACACCATAATGCATATAACAAAACAGCTTAAATAAAAAAGCTCATTAATTGTGGAGGACACTGCACTAGCAGCATGTGCATTGGACAGTAGTGGTTTTATGATGATACTAATTCAGCTTTCATGTCCCCAGCATATGGTCTCAATAAAACTCAGTGAAGTGATTCTCCAATGTGTGTGTTTTGTCCTTTATTCAACCCTTACTATTCTCTCACAAGAAGCACAGTTATTTGTCAATTTCAAAAAGAAAAATGAAACAGCTTGTTTTTTCTGGACTCACATGTTTTCTCCCTGACCATTCATATAGTTTTACTGATAATAATCACTTTTTTGAAGATTTGTCACTGTTTGTGAATCTAACATGGTCCTGGTTCTCGTTTTCCACAAAGTTACTTGAGGATGGTGACATGACTCTTAGTCCAAGTGAAGTACATTTGAAATTACAAAAATGTTGGTGCTGTGGTGTGGTCCAGGTGAATGTCATGACAGCACCTGTAAAATCAGTCATAGGGTAGAAAACATGGTTTTAACAGTTATGTTCTAAACGTCAAATATATATAGAAAAAATAACTTATTTGAATGATATTCATGATTCAGATACATTATTTATTTAATATATTTAAAAAATATATATTTTTTTAATCTATAGAGGCATTAATCCGTTCCATTTAAATCCGTCCAGCAATTTTACAACCCTAAGAATAAGTTGAATGTGGCTTCTGGTTTTCATTTCCATGGTGAGGTGGAATTCAGGAGTAGTAGACTTTCTGTCTGGTGTGCAACCAAAACTCTTAAGCACATGAGTCTTTTAATCGGTACTTGTTCCTTAGATTATCCACCAATGAAATGTCACTGACTCTTATTCTGAAAATTAACTTAATTAATCAAGGTGACAAGTTCTGTTCCTTGGATTATTTTCTGTTTAAACACTAATCATGTGTTATTATTAGTACATTATTAAATTGACCATAAGTTTAAAATGTTCAATTCTTTTAACAGGATGGTTAAATGTTAAGAAATTGGTCACCATTTTTCTTATTGAAGGTGACCATGTTGATTAACGGCAGTTGAGGAGTGATCGTATTAACGTTTCAAGTTCAAAATCTGATACTATTTTTATTTATGAATAGATCCAACTCTAGCAAGAAGCTAATGACTTGGGCTGGAAAAATGGGTCCATAGAATCCACTTAAGGAAGATTTTAACTTACCACCCTGAAACTTATACCTGACACTTCCTATTTTGAGTACTTTTATTATTATACTTTTTTATAAATTCTGGATTTTTTTTTTAAATTTATAGGTTTTTATCACAAATTTATAGTTTGTATTGAAAATTTTTAAAATTTTCATATTTTTATCGCAACAAAGACACATGTACCGTAAATTTAGAACTTTCGAAAAACATTACTAAAAACTATAAAATTTTCGATAAAGGTATACTGAAAATTATGAATTTTCCGCGAAATATCACAAAATTTTGGAAATTTTAAATTTTTCGGTATTCCAAAATTTTTAAAGTTTTCAATATGTATCCAGAATTTTAAAACATTCGTAAATGTTTGATATTTTTCGTAGAAATCTGTTCAGTTTTTCTTTCATAACTGATTCAATAAAAAAACACCTGATATAATATATACATATAAATAAAAAATGTGTTACATACAAGATTACAAGACAAATTAGGATGTCTTCCTAACTTCATCTTCTCAGTGCCTAATTTGTCCAACATACACTAATTCCCATGTTGCATCTTCAGTACAATTCTGTCTCCAACGGTCAGCGACGGGAGGCAATCGACTATCAGGTTTCAACTTTATATGAATCCAGTAATTGTTGTTGACAAAACCAACAACAATGATTTTATGTCTGCTCGTATACATTGACAGAGCTAAGGTAAGAGGAAAAGAGTAATGTTAAGCCTCTTTAAAAGGGAGACAACTATAATATTGTATCTATGAGCAATAGGGTAACACATATCAGAAATCTTCATCCATTTATCAGTATCTTGCACATCCAAGTGTTATACTCGTAACATATTCCTAACTTCAGAGACCGTGTCATAGAACAATTTGGAAAACAATTGAGGGTGTTGATGAACTTGAGTATCTAACTACGTCCGAATCAAAGGCCATGATTCTTCGCACCATCCAAGTAAATTTGCAATAACCCAAAAACCATAATTTACATCGTCACCCACATCAACAATTTCATCAATGTATGGATGGAAGACAACTGAAAATTGAAACAAGTAAATATGCCTCAAAGATGCAGTGGACAATTGACTTTAACCCGACATACTTGACAATTGACTTCCAGTTGGTTTCGTGCATGATCTCTTTGTAGTCTGACTCCTCTACGACCACTCACCATTCTCTCACTATGAAGGATCACGATGCACATCACTCTCTTCACCTTTTTTACTCATTTTATTCCTTCTCTTTGGCTTGTACTTCACCGGCGGTGGACACATAGAAGTTGTGGATGGATGTGTTAGTTCCCGAACCTTTTTCTTCAACACCCTCTGGCCTAGAATATGCAAAGTATTGAAATATGCCTTCAAATCTTCAGATTCTGGTTCTAAATCCAATTGTGTACCACTTTCCTCATGACTGACAACATGTTCTTCAGTGTGTAATTTCTTCCAAAAAATATGAATTGGTTCTAAAGGAACATGATTGTCTTATATTTGGTAACCGAGAAGTTGATACGCACAAGGTAACCCGTGTGTTATTCTAATGAAGCAACCACGAGTATCTTTGCTTGCACCAACAAATTTTACCCTTTCTAGTTCCTTTCCAATATGTTGTATACACTGTCTTGAAATAAAATCGTGCAAGTTGGTATATAATGGAGTGTTATACCGATGCTCAATGTTGACAATACTTTTTTTGAAATGAAACCCTGATTGAACCTAACTGCAACTTCAACATGGTGTTCACAGCATCCCAACTTCTCCCAAACTTGTAGTCAACATGTATTTTAGTCTCCATTGAGCAGACTATATATACCCTAAAAACCATAATTAGAAGTATATGTTAAATTATGTTTAGTAATGTAATAACATCAAAATGACGCTCGTGTATCTGTTCATTATGGTGTTCCCTAAATGAGTGACTATGTTAGTCCAAGCAGCAACAAAACGTTTTTTTATAAGGTGTCAACCATGTTTCGCTCACATACTTAACAAATAAAGGAATATCATCACAAGAATTCTCGAAGTGCTTCAATTGTGCGACAAAATCAATTTCTTTATTAGCATACATGACGTTGTTCCATAGATCCATGACATGTTCTTGTCTTTCTGATTTAACATACTCTTTACATTTCATTCTAATGTTTTTTGAAATATGGAACGTACATAACAAATGAGTTGAATATGGGAACATAACTTCCATGGCATTCATCAACGCAGGTTTCCGGTCTATCACCACAACCTTCGATAGCAATTTCTCGGAAGAGAACAACTCTCTGAGCTTCTCTAGTGCCCATTTGAAGTTCTCCTCTCTTTCATGTTCCAAATAGGAAAAACCTACCTAAAACGTCAAATTTGTTGATGTAACACCAACAATCTCAAATAGTAGTAGCCGATACCTGTATGATCACGATGCACATAATCAAAAATCTGATAAATCTAAGTATGTCGAAAAGATATCAAAATATGATCACGATGCACATTACCTATTTGTCTTGTATGTACAATAAAAAATTAACACCAAATGAAACATATTTGACAACTTCACTGAATCAGGATATGTCCAGAAGATATCAACAACAACATTTGAGTCTTCCCTATTTCTAGTCCAGTACATGTATTTTTCTCTATGAATAAGACTCAACAACATTTTTATTTTCGTCAATGGACATCTCTTGCTCACATTGTATGTAGCTCTAGATTTATACACTTGGGCAACATAGGTGAGGTTTTTTAGATCTCTATTTTTCAAAGCAGCAACTATGTACCGTGGAGCCATGTTGTACTTCGTCATGTCATTCACAAACTATCTCTCCTGAACTTTTAGACGACCTAATATGTCATGGCCTCCTAAATCCTTAAATAGTTTATGATTATACAACCCACACCTAACTATCACCTTCCAAACGCTACCACTCAGCGCAGATCTTAGTCTAAAAGGATATTTCACTTTCATACTATAAATTCCCTAAGAGGATTTACAGCTTTCAGATGCATTCTTCCTTTTATTATTTCCTCCTCTCTCACAACCCATAATAAATTTATCTTTCCTACATCGCTTTCCATTTGGAGTATCAGAACAAACAATCACATATTGCGTCAGTATTTACTTGAAAATTTGGTTTAAAAAAATAAGTTTCAATTAATAATTAAGGGATTAAACTAAAATAAATCCCTAAGCATATTTGTGTGAATCATGACTTTTAAACAACATTGTTATGGAAATCGAAATGCAATGTTTGAGAGATAATAAATCAAACTTCACTGAAATCAAAATGTAAAGCATATGAAAGTGAAATGACTGAAATTAACTTAAATGCATAAATGACTTTAATGTAAAAATACTTGAAATTTATAAATTTGGAATGCATACCTACATTTCTTCACTCGTTTCTCAATCATACAGATACTTTGAGTTTGTAGAATTTTAAGTGCAATTGCAGAACCCTATAACTTAATCAAACATCCACTCTTGATGTTGAGATTGCGAAAACCAGATTGAAATCCAACACCTGGAGACTGTCATCACTTTTGACGCTGAGATTGCAGGTTTTGCCTTAATAATTTCTCAAGTTGATCGTCGATTGACTATAACAAGACTTCAATATAATAGACTTAAAGCTTATTTCTCTTTCTAGGGCTGCACTTTTTTTCTTTTTTTTTTGTTAAAGTTTCTTTGTCATTTCCAGTAACATTTTGGATTTTTGTATAAGGGAATATTTATCCTTTTTACTTGGCCAATATTTTTAACCTGTTTAATTATGAAGTTATATTTTATTCTGAGTTAATATGCATTTCATGCAATATAGACCTATATTATTTTAAATATTTTCCATTATCTGCAAGATTCGACCTTCCGGGGTCAACTCTTTGACTTCATATGCATTGTTTGTGTATGCTTGTAGAATTTTAAATGGCCCTTCCCAATTAGGGGACCACTTGCCCAAAGTTCTATATTTTTCATCTATGGGCATGATGACTTTCCAAACTAAGTCTCCCAACTTAAAAGTTTTCAATTTAACTTTCTTATTGTTTGCCTAAGCTACTCTTTTTTTCTGTCTCATTAAGATATCTAAAGCAACTAATCACTCTTCATGGAAATCATTTAATTCATCATACATAATACCCCAATAGTACTGTATTGGGATCTCAACTTGTCTTTGAATCCTAATCGAGCGTAAATGAATTTCTAAATGGAGTACTGCATCATGCCCATAAACAATTCGGAATGGTGTGGAACTAGTCGATTCTTTGGAAGAGTTTTGACACTCCCATAACACTTGGTTTAAAGTTCTATGCCAGTTTCTTGGCTTTTGATTTATGTTTTTTTTACTAAACCAATCAAAATCTTGTTAGACGCTTCGACCATTAGCTTGAGCATAATAAGGTGTCGTAGTTAGTAACTTGTGTTAGAACAAGATTTTTTCATGACATATATCTCTTGGGTTTTGATGATAACAAAGTATTAAAATAACAATGTTGTTATATAATTTATGTTCCAAGTATGCAGGTTCTAAGACTTGAAAAGAAGGCATTCAAAATCTGATATAAGGACACATTTGAGAGGAGTTGAGTTACTAGCTTCTGATGGATTAGAACCTGAAGAAAACTATCTAAGTGATGTCCAACAAAGACTCTGAAGCTGAAGACCTCAATATCAGAAGAGCAACATATTGTCTCTACACTAAGCTATTGTATCAGCTTCTGGTGAACATTCAGAATTAGTAATAAAGCTTGAGTTATCCGTACTGCAGAAAGCAAGCTGCATTGTCAAACCAGCTTATCAGCTAGAGCCTATTTTTGACAAGGCTCAAGAAGAGTTAACATGTTTTACGAATATCTACTCACAATGGCTCTATAGTAAAAGATTACATGGAAGAGGCAATGGTGAAACATGTTACACAATGGATTAAGATCTTTTGATGTATCTCTCTTCAACATCTCTTGTACTATGGAGAAGCAAAGACACTTTTTAAAATTACAAAAAATGTTTCCTTTGGTTTGTGAACATTAAAAAGTAATGTCCATAGTTACTCAAAGGAATGGAAAAATCTCTAAGCGCAGAACTTGTTGTTCTTCCAAGCAGAGTTTGTTGGTACTCCAAGCTAAGTGCTAATTCAAGTGTTCTCCAATTGAATACTGAGTTTAAATCCCTGATGGAACCATAGATTTGGGTTCCCCCCAACTAGGTCTTGATCCAGATTTCCCAAGCCGAGTGTGATTTTCTTCTCTAGCCAGGTTGTGATCAAGCATATATATATATATATATATATATATATATATATATATATATATATATATATATATATATATATATATATATATATATATATATATATATATATATATATATATATATATATATATATATATATATATATATATATATATATATATATATATATATATATATATATATATATATATATATATATATATATATATATATACATATATATATATATATATATATATATATATATATATATATATATATACACACACACACACACACACACATATGTTAAGGAGTATTGAGATGGCAGTCAACTGTTGGGTTTTCTCTCACCTTGTGTTGAGTTTTAAAATCTCATGCAGGTTGATTTGTTGCTACGATGTTAACTTCTTAACTTTTCTCTGGCAAGTCCATGATGTTTCTCTTGAGATTATTGATCCCCAGAGAGTTCTCCTTAGTAATCATTAGCAATTTAATATTATCCCAGAGAGCAAAGTGTTGCAAAGGCTTTCTTTTGGAAGATTCACTTTTCCATCCCCTTAGTAGAGTTAATGCAAATGTTATCCTTTTTTGAGGTTGATATCCCTAGAAGAGCTTTCCTTTACATGCTCCCCCGATAAGTCTTCATTCTCCCACAACAGATTCTATAGATTTCTCTTTTTCCCAATCAGAGATTGGGAAATCTGTGTTGCATGATTCCCTCAGCGCAATTTATATGCATTTTTTTCTTATCCCCAGGAAGAGACAGGAAGATTTGAGTTTTTGTGCTTCTTCAACAGATATTTCCATTCCCTCAGTGGAGTTCATATTGTTTTCCCTTCAGAGTATTATTAGTAATATAAGACTCAACAGGGGTTTTCTCCTTGAGAAATATCATTCTCTTCCCAGAGATACGAGCCTTATAGCAAGATTTTATTTTTTTGATGGCTCTTATTTATCTCCAGTTGAAATCCCTAGCAACTTATCTTTCAGCAATGTTGAGATTTAGCCGAGTATCCGATTGTACTTTAGTGATTAGCCATCCCCAATTTACCTTTGTTCTTATTTTGTCAACATATAAATGCATACATTCATTCGTTCATACATATTCAGATTCATATTCATTTTTCATCTGTTAGTGTTTTTATCCACTCTTTGGTGTTGTTATCCCCATAGAGTGTGTATGTTCTGTCCATTAGAATGCATGCCTTTAAGCAGAAAGTGTATATCCTTTCTAATTCCTCGTTGAGTTCATTCCTCGTGGGAACGTTTGCTTTAGTTTTCCTTCCCAACCTTTTATCTTGATGGAATTACTCCCCAATTGAGTTATTTCCTCATTGGGTAGAGTCTTGTTTGACCGTTCCTCTCCAGTTTGTTCCTGGATTGAACTTTGTTCTTCTGCAGCAGTTATTTTGAAGTTCTCTAGGCCATGCAACCTGCATTATAAGAAGGCATTTATTTAGCCTCTCTTGAGGATTTATTTTCCTTAATGGAGATTTGCTTATGATCCCCCATCGGAAGATGAAGATTTTATTTCTCCAGAAGTGGTAATAACACTCTCCTTTTCCTGACAGCAAGTTACTATCTCTTTATTTGAGAATCTTGCATATCCTCAAGCATAATGACAAGTGGCAGTCTCTTTAAGAATCTTATTTGATATATCAACCTTTTATTCAACCTCAAGTGGCAATCTCCTTATATGAGAAGCTTGTATGTCCCCAGCAGAATTAACCTCACCTAATTATAAGTGGAAATCTCTTTGAGAAGTTTCCTTACTATTTACAACTCTTCTGTGACTTCAAGTGGAAGTCTCTTTATTTGAGAAGCTTGTACGTCCCCAAATATCAATTTGTATCCTCACAGTAAATGGCAACTCTCTAGTTTATCCTCACTAGAGAAGTTTATTGTGAAATCCTTGATTCCAATCAAGTAAAGTCCTGGACTCGTTATTTAACATGTGGCATCTCTTTATTTGAGAAGCCTGTTGCAACTCCATCAACTTTTCCATTAAATGGCATATCTCTGATATTCCCAATAAAGAAGTTTGTTGCGAAACCTTTTTTATCGCTAACAGATGACCATCTCTTTATTTGAGAATTCTTTTGTGCAATCTAACCTGCCCGTATCTCCTTTGAAGATTCCTAGTAGAGCTATTGATTCTTAGTTCCTAGCAAGCGGCAGTCCCTTTAGCAGAGACAGTTTGTATTTGGTCCTTTTTCAAGTTTGAGACTTGATTAAAGAAGAAGTTGAGCCCTATCCTTATAGTGGAAGCTTATTATCTTTCGACTTGGTTCGTTATTTGAACAGGTGTCTAAGATAATCATGTTGCGATCCAGTGAATATTTCATTCCCAACAGATGTTTGTATCTTTATTTGAGAAGTCTTTTGTGTAATTTGATCTGCTTGCGTCTCTTTTGAGTGTCCTCGGCTGATATTTTGTTTATCTTCAGCAAATGGCTACCCATTGTGAAGCTTTTCTGTTATCAATAAGTGGCTATCCTTTGTTAAGCTTGTCTGTTATCCTGTCAATCTTTGCCTACCAAAGATTCCTTCCCCAATAGAGCAAAAGACTTTAAGATTCCCTAGTGGATTCCAAACCTTATTTCTTCTTTATCTCCAGCATTTCTAAGTCATAGTTTCATCTACGTACTTTTCCTACCTCTTGTGGAATTTTACCTCCCTTAGCCGGATCTCTTTGTCATCTATTCCCTGCAGAGTTTCTTTTCCTCTGCTAGCTTTCTCTAGTAGTTTGTCTGTCTCATGTGGCATCTTTTTCTCACAGAGTTTTATGTTTGCATTCATATCATAATTATTTTTGCGGTATCTTAGGGCCAAAAATTGGGTCTTCTGTACTTAAGTGTCTTCTATCTCGTTGAGGCAAAGATGTCAATCTTTACATATCCGAATAGAAGAAACTTAAATAGGGGCATCTGTCATACCCTAATTTTTAAGCCTAATATCCTACCTCATTTGCATCTTCACAATGCATCAAGATCACAAACTTGGTTATCTTCTAGCCCTCTCATCCTTGGGTTTGGCTTTGCAGAGATCACCAAGCACCTTTCTTTGTATCTTTTCTTTTGTGCTGATATGCTTTATATCTCATTAACTACTAATCAAAATATCAAAAAATATGTTGTCCCTTTTGTTTCTTTTCCAAGTAGGGTTTTGTATCAAAAGCATCAAGCATGGTTCCTCAGCTAGGGTGTTAGTCCCCAAAGTCAAAGTTATTAGAACAATATTTTGGTTCTGCATATAATCTCTATTTTTGATGATAACAATACATATATTTTATATGTAACAATTTTGTACTCTAATATTTTTCTTAAGTGTGCAAATATAAAGTTTAATTTGATTTTGGATAGCTCTCTAGAAATCTCATCAGAATCAATTATGGCACGCCTCAAGAAACTACTTCAACCGCATCTGGAAAAACATCAACAGTTATGATGAATGATAAATGTCTCTGGATAAGGAAAGTTCTGTGCTTCTCAGATAAGCTTCACTTCTAGCTCTGAAGTCAAGGTTATGGGTTCTGAAGACTTGTTCACTCTCAGCTGAAAATCAAGATGTTGGTTCTGACAGAATCACTCTAAGAAGACTTAAGTGAAGACAACTTCTGACTCTGAAGACTCGGATACTTCTTGAAACATTTATCTTCTGGAGTCATCATCACTTCATATCACAAGAATTTCATCAGAAGATAAGATTAAGAAAAAACTTACGCTGAAAGAACTCGTACAGCAGTACAATCCCAAATTGGTAAAAACTAATTGTGCGCCAAAATTGTTAAAGAATGTTTGTGAGACTTTACTACTCCTGTCTCCCACGATCTTCGGTTTACCGTTATAGAAACTGGCACTAATAATGACATCTCTACCATCCAACATTCTACCATTGAGCCTATATAAAGGAGTCACTACTTCATTGCAAAAATATTGAACAACATTTCAAGAGTGAAAACGCAAAGTTTCAAAATTCTATCAAGACAGTATTCTCAAACACAAAGAATTGTTGTTCATATTTGTGTATAAAGATTGTACTTTATTTGGTTTCATTCTCTTATCATAAGCACTATTGTAAACACTTTCTATTGTTATCTCTTTCAAAATATTTTTTCTCAAGTGACTAAGTGTTAGTCTGTATACTTGAGAGGGCTAAGGTGTTTTCTAACACTTAGACGAACTTTTATAACCTTTCAAGATTAGTGGATTATGTCCTTATTGAAGGCAAAATCTCCTTGGTCGGGTGGACAAGACGTAGCCTTGTTATAGGAGAACTTTTATAAACCAAATGTGTCACTTTCTTTCTTAGTTTGTATATCTTGTTGTCTGTGTTAAGCTTTTTTGTCGAGAAGTTTCGAAAACCCCAATTCAAACCCCCTTTCTTGTGTTTTTCTCTACCTTCAATTGGTATTAGAGTTTCAACTTTGTTATTTATTTGTAAATCGAACACTTAACCGTGTAGAGAGGTCTAGTATGATAAAACACTCTATGATGTAGAGAGTCAGTTTAAGCTTCCCTAGTGATGTTATCCCTAATGATGTTATCCCTAGTGAGTGGTTACTCATCGTGTCGACTCTATCCCTGTTTGCTTTTCTTTTCGTCTGCATTTTTGCATTTTGCATTCCATCATTTTCATCATGGTAGAGTTCATGGCATATCAGCATTATAGATTAATTTTCTTTTGTCCATAGCATAGCATGCTATTGCATCTAAGGGCAAATTCTTTGATTAACTATATTTAAATACCTTCCACCATGATTTCACGAGGATATTCATCACTCATGCCATCCAGTGAGGATATTTAAATAAGGGTAACTGTCATACCCCAAATTTTACCCTCAGATTTTTTTACCTTTTGCATATCATTTAGTTCAATAATCATATTGCATAACTAACCAGTTTTCAGCTTGTTTGTTTTATTTCACTTGTGAATTAAGGTTTGCTTCCAGAGGTTACAGACAAGCAGTTTCTCATACTCTCAAGTGAAGGTGAGAAAATACTTCGAGGGGGGGGGGGTTGAATAAGGATTTAGAAAATATTATGGCAATAAAAACACAATGATTTTTATCCTGGTTCGTTGAACTCAACTAATCCAGTCCATCCTATCAAGAGTGATTTGCCTTTCTCTACAAGGAGTTAATCCACTATAATCAAACTGATTACAATATCAACCACTAAGAACAACTGTCCTAGTCTTCTCAAGAACTACTGATCACAACTTAGTCTTCTCAAGGAACTTTTACAATCAAATGTAAACTAAACAAGTGTTTTAAATGCTTCTAAGTAAGCTATATCACAAATGTGATTTACACTTAAGTTTAAGAACGTATGAAACAAATTCATCAAAGAGTAATAATTTGTATGAGAGCTTTTCAATGAATTTTTGTCAAAGTACATCAACTGAAGAAAGTTGTTGAAGGCTTGCTTATATAGACAAAGAAGTCTAAGACGTTGCAAGCTTGAAGACCGTGTACTGCAAAGTAGTTTTAGCCTTTTGTCTTCACATCACTTGACCTTTCCTAGAAGTAGAACGTTCAGAGAAATCCTTTTTTCCTGAGTTCTTGTGTCTAGCATAAAAGAGGAAAGAGTCGTTTGGCATAACCAACGGATATAACTTTGAACAATCTTCTTCAACAAGTTTCTAATTCACAGCAATTAACCACAGAGCCTTGAGTGATCAGAGTCTTGATGTCTTCAGAGTTTGCTGTATCAGAGTGTTGCAGCAAGTGTGCTTCAGCGTAAATAAATCAGAGCAGAGTTTGGAGATCAGATCCTCAGTACATGCAGTGAACAGTACTATCAGAGTCTTCTGAAAAACAATGCCTTAAACTCTTTATACAAAGTCTTCAGTCTATGCTTCAGATGCTTCTGTAGCTTCTGTTTCAGATCCTTCTGTAGGCAGCGCTCAGAGTCTTCTGTAGGCAGCGTTCAGAGTCTTCTAAGAGATGCTTCTGACGCTTCAGAGCCTTGCGTAGTTCAACGTTCAGATCCATTTTTGCTTTCAGAAGAATATTAAATTTACTATCTACAGCAAAAATACTTGAACAAATTTAGAGTATATAACTTTTTAATACAAAATTTCATAAGTGTTATCATCAAAATATAGAGATATAACTAAGAACCAATCTGTGTTCTAACAATCTCCCCCTTTTTGATGATGACAAAAACATAGGAAATTTTGTTCAATAAGAGGTAAATATAACTCCCTCTAAGATTATGAATTTCCCCTGAATTGAATACTAAGAAGGAATAGAAACTTCCCTTTTTGCATGAGTATTCTTTTCAGAATCAGAGCCTGAGTGTTCAAAATTAGAGCTTGATTTGGATGAACGTTTCAGAATCAGAGCCTGATTGGTTAAAACTTGATCTGGGGATCTCAGAGTTACTTTAAATAATTTTGTCAGATTTATCATTATAGTTCTGAAAGACTAAAAATTCATGTTAGTTATGATTTGATATGTCTGAATTCCATTCAGGTAAAGTTTATTTGAACAGTCAGAATTTCATTTTCTCCCCCTTTTTGTCATAATCAAAAAGAAAACTTTTAAATACAAATAAAAGGAAACAGAGAGAAAAGATATAAACACATAGAGAAAACATTTAGATTCATTCATTCAAATATTCAGATAGAACAGACAAAACATCAGAGGAGAAATGCAAAACAAGTGCTCAAACATCAGATAAAGAAAACATAAATCTAAGATTATTTGGAAAGAAACATCTTCAGAAGGTGGGTGATATCAGAAGAAGATTATTCTTGCTTGGACATCCATTTCTCAATGTTGTCAGTCTTCGGATCTTGCCTTGCCATCCAGGACTTTATCTCAGATTGACCAGCTTTCAGCACAACAATCTTATCTTCTAAGTCTGGGTTCTCTTTCTTAATCTTAGAAGAAGTAGACGGAGCAGATTCTGATGCAGGAGTAGAAGCAGAGTCAATATCCATTGGAGTTGTAGATTCTGGAGGCACAAATGCAGATGATTTATCCACAATCATCAGAGCTAAAGGATTGTCTTCCAGGAT
Organism: Lathyrus sativus; assembly: GCA_963859935.3. Classification (NCBI taxonomy): domain Eukaryota; kingdom Viridiplantae; phylum Streptophyta; class Magnoliopsida; order Fabales; family Fabaceae; genus Lathyrus; species Lathyrus sativus. Next base: position 453,281,511 of record OZ012736.1, on the reverse strand, counting down.
GACTTCAGAAGCAGATCCTTCAATAGTTTCAGAATTAATAGACATTCCAGAAGTTGAAGGTACATCCTCAAGAAGCAAAGTTGGAGATCTTTTCATATTCCATAGCATGGTTCTGGCAGTCTCAGCAAATCTGATCTTCGCATCATCAGAGCATACACTCTTCAGATTTAAAGCAACAATGTTGAATCTGGAGATGAAGCTATTCCAAATAGCATCAGATTCATCTGAATTCATGGTTGAAAGGCATCTCTTCTTCATAGAGTCTAAATTCATCTTTATTTCTTTCATAAAATTAGCAAATAAAATATCAACATTTAGCCTTGGTTTAGGTTTAAAAAAGGCTTCCAGAATGGATGGCTTGGATTGAACAGGTTGGGGTGGTATGGTAAATGTTGGAATAATAAACAGAGGACGAGGATATAGCGGTTTTGATTGAGCAGGAATGAGATGAAAGAATGGTTTTATTCTGCGTATGAATGGAATGACAGCTCTTGGATTATCAAAGTATGGAACAAAAGCTGATGGTTTTGGTTTAGGTTTTGGAGTGGGTTTAAGAATGATAGCATCAGATGAAATAGATGTATCTTGTTGTTTTGGTTCATATCCTCTGAGAGAGGGGGCGAGCTTACTTCTGGGTGAACATCAGATTCATCTGAATCAGATGAGGTAGATGAGGGACAGGATGTGGAAGATACGTCAAACATAATTTTGAGGGGTTGAATGTCCAAAACCTCAAAATCAGATATGTATGATTAAGTAGGTTTGGGTTGTTCTGGTTGAGGATTAGGTTGAGGATTGGAAGGTATAGATTTTGGTGGTTCAGATACAATAGGTTCAGATGGTATTGGTTCAGGTACAGAAGTTTGTTGAAGTTCAGGTTGTTGTGGAGAAGGTTCTGTGGTTTTTCAGCAGTTTTCTGTTTCTTCTGATCAGCAGTTTCTTCTACCTCTAACTGTCTTCTCTTCCTCATATTCTCCTCATAAACATTTGGGATTGGTTTTCTTGCACGTAGCAGAATATCAGCAGGTACAGGTGTTCCATCTGCCTTTCACATCTGAATGTATTGAAGAATTGCGTCTCTTGGTTCCTCAGCACCAAAAATAGGAAAGTCATTTACTGGAATCCTCCTTTGACTGATTTCAGCAATATTCAGCTTAGTAGGAGCAGTTGTGAGTTCATTCACAACTCTCAGCCTCTGGAGACTCTTCCCATTCAAAGGTTTTCCTATAATTGAAGCAAGTTCTTCTTTCACTTCAGCTTCATGCAGATGAGCTACCAGACCATTCTCAGTCAGAATGTCTGAGATTAATCTTCCAAAAGGGATCTAAGTTCTGATCTTCTGACCCTTAGTCTTGACAGATTCTCTGGATGCATTAATGTGATTCCACAGATGCATGAAAAGAATGTGTGGCAGATCCACTTTAGTACTCTGACTCAGGCAGTACATGAAGTAAATTTGTTCACTGTTAACATAGTCAGGAGAGTTTGTGGATTTTTTGTGGTTTATACAGCCCAGAAAAATCTTGGCCCAGATCTTGTATTCAGGTTTCAGATCTTTGAACTTGTTGGAAGCTTGTCCAGATGAAATTACTTCAGCATAAACTACATCCATGTCAACACGCCCAACTGGCAGATGAGAAACTCCATCAGTTTCTTCATACCCAATGAGTTTTCTGATCAAATCTTCAGTTATTATAACCTCTTTTCCCAGAACTGAAGAGATTATGAACTTGGGGTAGGCAGATGCGTGAATCCAGAATTCTTTCACTAAATGTGGATAAACTGGTCCAAACAATCTATCAAATTACTTCACCCATCCTTGAGCATCAATGATAGGACGCAAATCAAAACCATTATCAGCCAAGGAGTCAAATCCCACCATTGATTCACGTAAAACTTCAAGCTTATCAACTGGTGTTAAAAGAGTTCTCACTAGTTCCTTAAAAGGTACAACACCCAAGTTTGAAGAAGAAACAACAACCATTGTAGATTGGAACTGAGCTGAGGTTGAAGATGAAGTAGCCATTGTTGAAGATGTTGAAGAAATGGGTTTACGAACAGATTTGGGTTTTGGGTTGAGATGAAGGCAAAAGAACAAGTAGAAATGCATATAAGTGTTTGTGAGAGTGAAAAGTGTGAAATGTTGAGATTTATGGAATTTATAGAAGAAATTTAGGGCACACAAAAGGTCACACGTTCAACACGTACACAATTAACAATTAATGACATTTAATAAAAAGAAATTAATCATTTCAAACCATTAGTGATTCTGACAATTGGGGGAAAAATGAGAAACCAACTATTCAAACAGTACCTCAAACGTCTCTTCAGTATGGTGCACTCCATCTTTTCAGATTCTGAGTTACACGTGTTTGCTTGTATGTGCTTCTGAAGACTCTTTGAGAACTGAAACGTTAGCCAATGTTCAGATCCTCTGAGACTTGTTAGTTCAGATACACACAGAAATAATAATTCAAGAGATTAAATAATTGATAGATGAAATACTTCAGAGTTTAAACATTTTGCATCTGAGAGAGTTGCTTCTGATAAATATTATTCTGGACAAAACTCCATACCAATATTTTTCAAAATAAACTTAAACCTATCTTCAGCAAGGGGTTTTGTGAAAATATCAGCCCATTGATGATCTGTATCAACAAAGTCTAAGTTTATAATACCCTTCTGAACATAGTCTCTAATGAAGTGATGTTTAATTTCTATATGCTTAGCTTTAGAGTGTAAAATTGGATTTTTAGATAAGCATATAGCAGAAGTATTATCATAGAATATAGAAATATTACTCTCAAAGATCTGATAGTCTTCTAGCTGACTTTTCATCCAGAGCATCTGTGTGCTACATCCAGCAGCAGCAATATATTCTGCTTTTGTGGTTGACAGTGCAATTGTAGGTTGTTTCTTGTTGTACCAGGAGATTAAATTTCTTCCTAGAAATTGACAACTTCCAGAAGTACTTTTTCTTTCAACTTGTCTCCAGTGTACTCAGCATCACAGAATCCAACTAGTTTAAATTCATCATATTTTCTGTAACACAAACCCACATTAGAAGTACCTTTCAAATACCTTAGAATCCTCTTAACAACAGTTAAGTGTGATTCTCTATGATCTGATTGGAATCTAGCATACAAGCATACACTGAATAAAATGTCAAGTCTAGAAGCAGTTAAGTATAGAAGAGATCCAATCATACCTCTGTAGAGTTTCTGATCTACTTTCTTACTTACCTCTTCCTTACCAAGAGTGCTTGTTGGATGCATAGGAGTCTTTGTAATCTTACTATCAGTCATGTTGAACTTCTTCAGAAGCTGTTTTACATATTTAGTCTGATGAATGTAAGTGCAATCTGGAGTTTGGTTGACTTGAATTCCCAGAAAGAATCTCAATTCTCCCATCATGCTCATCTCAAATTCAGCCTGCATACATTAAGCAAACTCCTTTCCCAGCATAACATTGGTAGATCCAAATATAATATCATCTACATATATTTGACAAATTAACAGATCTTAAATGTTTTACAGAAGAGAGTTATGTCCACTTTGCCTCTGATAAAATTTTTCTCCAGAAGAAAATTTCTTAATCTCTCATACCAAGCTCTGGGAGCTTATTTTAAACCATAAAGAGATTTCTTAAGTTTAAAAACATGTTATGGAAATTTATCACTTTCAAAACCAGGAGGTTGGTGAACATAAACTTCTTCTTCTATAATCCCATTTAAGAAGACACTCTTAACATCCATCTGATATAGAGTGATGTTATTTTGTGCAGCAAAAGAAATGAGTAAACGAATAGACTCTAACCTGGCCACAGGAGCATAAGTATCTGTGTAGTCAATTCCTTCTTGTTGGATATAACCTTGAGCAACAAGCCTTGCTTTATTTCTTTCAACTTCTCCTTTTTCATTCAACTTGTTTCTGAAGACCCATTTATTTCCAATTATGTTAAATCCTTTTGGTCTTGGAACCAAATCCCAAACGTCATTTCTTGTGAATTGATTGAGCTCTTCTTGCATGGCAATTATCCAGTCATTGTCTTGCAGAGCTTCATCCACAGAAGTTGGTTCAATATGTGACACCAAACCAAATAATGACGCTTCAGATGATCTGAGGTAGGATCTTGTTCTTATAGGATCATCCTTCTTTCCAATTATCACATCCTTTGGGTGAGAGGCCTTGATTATGGAAGATGATCCTCTAACATTTGATTCTTCAGAAATATTCAAGTTGTTCATTTGAGTGGCCAAAGGAGTTGCATCTGGTGTTGCTTCTGGCTCTTTCACTTGAACCTTTTCTGCCTCTGAGCCTTCAGAGTCTGTGAGAATTACTTCTCTATCTGCAGAACTTTCAAACTGCTTTGGCTTTTGAATGCCAAGCTTATCATCAAATCTAAAATGTATAGATTCCTCCACAATCTGTGTTTCAGTATTGTATACTCTATAGCCTTTAGAGCGTTCAGAATAGCCAAGCATGAAACACTTCTGTGCTTTAGAATCAAACTTGTTCAGATTCTCTTTAGTGTTCAGCATATAACATATACATCCAAAAGGATGAAAATAAGAAATGTTGGGTTTTCTGTTCCTCCACAATTCATAGGGAGTCTTTTCCAGAAGAGGTCTTACAGACACTCTGTTCTGAATATAACAAGTTGTGTTTATTGCTTCTGCCCAAAAATGCTTTGCCAGATTAGTCTTGTTGATAATGGTTCTGGCCATTTCTTGCAAAGTTCTATTTTTCCTCTCTACAACTCCATTCTGTTGTGGAGTTCTAGGGCAGGAGAAATCATGAGCAATGCTATTTTCATTAAAATATTTTTCAAAATATTTTTTTTTAAATTCACCACCATGATCACTTCTGACTTTAACAATTTTAAAATCTTTTTCATTCTGGACTTGTTTGCAGAAGTCAAAGAACACAGAATGTGATTCATCCTTGTGTTTTAGGAATTTCACCCATGTCCATCTGCTGTAGTCATCAACAATGACTAATCCATACTTCTTGCCTCTGATGGATGCAGTTTTCACTGGTCCAAATAGATCAATGTGAAGTAACTCTAATGGTCTTGAAGTTGAAACAACATTTTTAGTTTTAAAAGAAGATTTTGAAAATTTTCCTTTTTGACATGCTTCACAAAGAGCATCTGAGTTGAACTTCAACTTAGGAAGTCCTCTGACCAGATTGAGTTTATTAATCTGAGATATACGTCTCATATTAATATGCCCCAATCTTCTATGCCAGACTCATTGCTCATCATTAACAGACATAAGGCATTTTACGTTTTGAACTTTAAGTTCTGAAAGATTGATTTTATAAATGTTATTCTTCCTCTTTCCATTAAATAGGATTGAGCCATCCTTCTGACTAACAACTTTGCAACATTTTTTATTAAAGATTATGTCATAACCATTGTCACTTAATTGACTTATGGACAATAGATTATGCTTTAATCCTTCTACAAGTAAAACATTAGATATAAAGGGAAGGTTACCATTGCCAATAGTACCAGAGCTAATTATCTTGCCCTTCTGATTCCCTCCAAACTTGACGTCTCCTCCAGATTTTAGGCTCCAGGCTTTGGAACATAAACCTTTCTCCCGTCATGTGACGTGAGCAGCCAGAGTCCAGGTACCATGATTGGCGTCTTGGCTTTGCTGCTAAATACATCTGCAACATGTATTATCTTATCCTTAGGTACCCAGATCTTTTTGGGTCCTTTTGGGTTAGTTGCCTTAAACGTTTGTTTGAACTTCTGTCTTTTTACAACAGGTTTGTTCTGACTAACTTTTGGTTTAAACACAGGAACATTCTGATCAGAATGTGTGTGTTTAATATCATTCAGATAACCAAACTTAAAATGAGAATATAAGGGAGTCTTCTTAATGATAAGTTTATCAACATGCATTGGATTTAAATCCTTTCCAGAGGAAGATTCATATCCAATTCCTTTCCTATTATTTCTACTAACTCCATAGATCATTGAAGCCATCTTGCTTCTATCTATGCTTTAGGCCAGAAACTTCTGAAAACTATAGTCATATTCTTCTAAAATATTTTTACATTTTGACTTAGTTTCAGATTCAGAGTCTTGTTGAGCTTTTTCAATTTTTTTTTCATTTTCAAATTGTTTTCTTTGAGCTCAGCAACTTCTGACTTTAACGGATTATTCTCATATTCAAGATTGCATTTAAGCTTCTTGAATTTGAGCTTAATCTGGTTATAGTTTTTCAGGACTTCTGATAAAACCTTAATAAGTTCTTCCCTAGAGAGATCAGAAAGTACCTCTTCTGAGTCAGATTCAGAATTAGATTCAGATCTAGATGATCCTTCATCCTGATCTTCCACACCAGCCATCAGTGCCATGTTGGCACATTCTTTTTCTGATTCTGATAAAGATTCAGATGCATCTCAATCATCCCATATAGCCATCAGAACTTTCTTTTTATGCCCAGGCTTTCTTCTTGGCTTCTCCTTCTGAAGCTTTGGACATTCATTCTTGTAATGACCAGGTTCTTTGTATTCATAGCAAACAAACTCCTTCTTTCCAGATCTTTTGTGTCCAGAGGACTCTTTGTGTTGATCTGGCTTCTTGAAGTTCTTGAACTTCCTCTGTTTGTGCTTCCAGAGTTTATTGATCCTTCTGGACAGCAAGGATAGTTCATCTTCTTCTTCAGAAGAAGACTCTTCAGAACTTTCTTCTAACACCTGCAATGCTTTAACAGATTTGTTAGATTTTAAAGCAATTGACTTACCTTTCTTTTGAGGCTCGTCTTCTTCAAGTTCAATCTCATGGCTCCTCAGAGAGCTGATTAGTTCCTCCAATGTGATCTTGTTCAGATCCTTAGCTAGCTTCAGAGCAGTGACCATAGGTCTCCATCCGATGGGCAAGCTTTTGATGATCTTCTTCACATGATCAGCAGTTGAATAGCCTTTGTCCAGCACTTTTAATCTAGCTGTGAGGATCTGGAATCTAGAGAACATAGCTTCTATAGATTCAGATTCTTCCATTTTAAAGGCTTCATATTTCTGGATCAGCGCCAGAGCCTTGGTCTCTTTAACTTGTGAGTTTCCTTCATGAGTCATCTTCAAAGACTCAAACAAATTAAATGTTGTTTCTCTGTTGGTAATCTTCTCATACTCAGTATGAGATATAACATTTAATAAGATTGTTCTTGCTTTGTGATGATTTCTGAACTCCTTCTTCTGAGCTTCAGTCATAGATTTTCTATCAATTTTCTTGCCATCCCCATCAGTGGGGTGAACATAACCATCAATGACTAAGTCCCAAAGATAAGCATCATAACCAAGGAAGAAACTCTCTATTCTGTCCTTCCAATAGTCAAATTTCTCCCCATCAAACATAGGGGGTTTTGTGCTGATTCTATCCCTTTCTTCATATCTGTTGTTGCTGTTGGATGTTGAAGCTTCAGCCATAATATATACCAAGAAATATCAAGAGTTTTCTCACTGGATCTTTTCTGTTCATGGTGAAGTGATAGCACACTCAGAACCGAAGCTCTGATACCAACTGAAGGTGAGAAAATACTTAGAAGGGGGGGGGGTTGAATAAGGATTTAGAAAATATTATGGCAATAAAAACACAATGATTTTTATCCTGGTTCGTTGAAATCAACTAATCCAGTCCACCCTATCAAGAGTGATTTGCCTTTCTCTACAAGAACTTAATCCACTATAATCAAACTGATTACAATATCAACCACTAAGAACAACTGTCTTAGTCTTCTCAAGAACTACTGACCACAACTTCGTCTTCTCAAGGAACTTTTACAATCAAATGTAAACTAAACAAGTGTTTTAAATGCTTCTAAGTAAGCTATATCACAACTGTGATTTACACTTAAGTTTAAGAACGTATGAAACAAATTCAGCAAAGAGTAATAATTTGTATGAGAGCTTTTCAATGAATTTTTGTCAAAGTACGTCAACTGAAGAAAGTTGTTGAAGGCTTGCTTATATAGACAAAGAAGTCCAAGATGTTGCAAGCTTGAAGACCGTGTACTGCAAAGTAGCTGTATCCTTTTGTCTTCACATCACTTGACCTTTCCTAGAAGTAGAACATTCAGAGAAATCCTTTTTTCCTGAGTTCTTGTGTCTAGCATAAAAGAGGAAAGAGTCGTTTGGCATAACCAACGGATATAACTTTGAACAATCTTCTTCAACAAGTTTCTAATTCACAGCAATTAACCACAGAGCCTTGAGTGATTAGAGTCTTGATGTCTTCAGAGTTTGCTGTATCAGAGTGTTGCAGCAAGTGTGCTTCAGCGTGAATAAATCAGAGCAGAGTTTGGAGATCAGATCCTCAGTACATGCAGTGAACAGTACTATCAGAGTCTTCTGACAAACAATGCCTGAAACTCTTCATACAAAGTCTTCAGTCTATGCTTCAGATGCTTCTGTAGCTTCTGTTTCAGATCCTTCTGTAGGCAACACTCAGAGTCTTCTGTAGGCAGCGCTCAGAGTCTTCTAAGAGATGCTTCTGACGCTTCAGAGCCTTGCGTAGTTCAATGTTCAGATCCATTTTTGCTTTTAGAAGAATATTAAATTTACTATCTGCAGCAAAAATACTTGAACAAATTTAGAGTATATAATTTCTTAATACAAAATTTCATAAGTGTTATCATCAAAACATAGAGATATAAATAAGAACCAATATGTGTTCTAACATCAAGAGCTCTCTCTCTCTCTCCCTCAATAATTTAGTGCAATACAGCTTCATCACAAGTTATCGAGGCTCAGGTCTTGCAAGATTGAATCAAGGAACACACAAGGTTATTAGGTCGTGGGTGTGCGCAGTGTGGTTTGGAATTTAGCAGAGGTTTAACCTAATCCCAGTTAAACCACTGGTTTGCTTCAGTATCAGTGGCAGAACAACTTAGGTCACTAGTGTCATGCATCATTTTAAGGGCAAGAAAGTGTCAGCTTCAAGAAGTTTATGTCTGAAAGTTGTCGACTAATCAGGATTAAGGTTTTGTGCCAAACCAAGAGTTATCTGATGAAATCAAGTTATATAACCACTAAAAGTGAAGATACTTGTTCAAAGTTCAAGACGTTTGAAAGCCCTGATAATTTGCTTCATGATCTTTGCAAAGAAGGATTCGAGCTTTCAATTCAAGATTGTTGCAAGATGGAATCAAGATGTGGGATTTAGTTTTATGGATGTGATTCAAGTTCTATTCAATTTGATGTTGCGATCTCAAGTTTCTATACAATTCTAAACCCAAATTTAGCGTCAAGGATTCATGCATTCCATTGTCAAATTCTAATTCAAATTAAAATCCATGTTTTGTTCCAAATTAAGCGTAAGTGATCAATTTCAACTTCATTCAATTCCCATTTTCCCTTCATGTTCATTTCAATTTTACAATCTCCTTTCAATTTCTTCTAAGTTTCCATGTTTAATTCAAAGCCATCCAAATCCATTTATTTTTCAACTCAAGTGTCAATTTTAATTCTATCCATGTTTAAATCCAATTTCCATCCAAAGTCCATAAGCTCATCATTTTTTTAGAGTCCATTTGATCATTTGTTCTAAGGCCCAATTCATATTTTTGTAAAGGCCATGTAAAAAGAGAAAAACCAAAATTTACAACAAAAATTATTCCAAAATTACCAAAAAAAACGATAATAAATGCAGAACCCCACAACAACATCAACAGGCATCATACTGATACTCCAAAATCGTATTATCAGGCCTGCTATTACAAAAACCAAAAAACTTCATAACCTGTCTTAGAAAGAATCCATACAACAACCGCTACAAGAGCCAAAACTTCTTTGCTACCACAACACACCAGACAAAACTGTAATCACAACCAACAACCAGTGTCCATTGTAAAATAAAATAAAATTTTAGATGGACATTTTCTACACAACGTCAAAAAAACGAAAAATTATTATAAATGAAGTTATAATGAAAATCTAACCCATGGCCAGTTTTTATATGGTAAAAGATACAACTCTTGTATATCTTTGTTGGCCATAAATGCATCGATTAAGTGATCTTTGACTGCATTTGGATTTTGATTGGTTAGCCGTCTATTGATACAGCTGGAAGATAAGAAAATGTCTTACATACAACAACTTCCAATATGGCAATTCAAAAAAAAATTGACCTCTTCTTCCATCCACGTTTGACAAGTGTATGTGCAAAAGGCTTACCAAACTGAGTACTCACATCTTTCACCTTTTCAAAAGTTTGGTCACCTGTCAATGTAGGAGGAGCTCTACCTTGTTCTGGATTTCCATTGAATGCTTTTCTCCACCCACAGTAATGATGATTAGAATTTAAGAATCTACGATGACTGAGAAAGACATTCTTCTGACAAAATTTTAATTGCGTACAATTTGTGTTTTCTTCACAAATAGGACACGCACATTGACCTTTAATGCTATACCCTGCTAGATTTTCGTATGCTGGAAAATCATTAATTGTGCCAAACAACATCACCCTCAAATTGAAACTTTCTTTCCTATTTCCATCGTAAACCTCCACAACGTTCTCCCATAAAATCTTTAAGTCTTCTATTAAAGGTGTCAAGTATACGTCTATGTCATTCCCTGGTTGTTTAGGCCCAGAAATTAGCAGAGATAACATCATGTACTTACGCTTCATACATAGCCACGGAGATAGGTTATAAATCATAATAATCACAGGCCATGTGGTATGTGAGATACTTTGAAGACCATGTGGGTTCATTCCATCAGTAGATAATTCCAAGCGAAGGTTTCTTGCTTCTTCTCCAAAATCAAGATAATCATTATCAATTTTCATCCACTATGGTGAATCTGCCGGATGTCGAAACTTTCCATCTATAATTCTTTCATCTGTATGCCAAGTCAAGTGTTTTGTATCGGTTTCACTACAAAACATGCGTCTAAATCTCGAAATTATAGGAAAATACCATAAGACTTTTGTTGGAGACAATTTTTTCTTATATCGAGAGACACCACATTTAGGGAACTCATTTAACGATGCATATTCATTTCAAAACAAAACGCAATCATTTAGACAAGCATGTATCTTATCATAACTCTTGCCAATATAGCACAACATTGTTTTGGCCTCATAGGTTCGATTGGGAAGAACATTATCCTCCGGAAGCATATATTTCGTAAGGGCTAATAACTCTGTGAAACGTTTATCCGACCATCCATTGCCAGCCTTTAAGTTGTACAACTTTAATACCGTAGACAATCTTGTGAATTTAATGCAACCTTTATACAACAGTTTCTCTGTATCACTTACCAACCTCTCAAACATTTTGGGACAATCCTAAAGATCTTATTTAAGTGCTTCTGCAATATCTTCGACTCGATCACAATCGTATGTATCTGTGTCATCTTCCTTTGAAGCATAGGTCGAATGATCCCCCGGTTCAACATTCTCGTTACTTATCTCATCATGTAATATCCAACATGTATAACTTCGATCAATTCCATGCCTTTTTAAATGTGATTCCAACTGAACTGCGTCAATTCGACGCCCATAACAGCAACCTAAGCAAGGACATGTGATTTGACTGAGGTCTTATGTGTGTTCAATAACAAACTTAACGAATTCTGATACCCCACTCTCGTACTCTTTTAACAATTGATTATAAGACATCCATTTTTTATCCATGGTTTTACTAAGTAAGGTAAACAAAAACATTAATTATTCACATAACTATATCAAAAGAACAAGTAATTACCTATAGAGAAGTCAACAACTTCTGGAACTACACAGTGTAAGATTCTTTGAAACGATCAGAATTTCACTCTTCACAAGTAACCCCTATAGCAAATTCACCAAGTTAGTAATTGATAGTGTACCAAATATAACAGGACAAATTTAGTATATAATAGGACAAACAAGATATATCAGAGAAACAAATCAAAGTCTCAAGAATCAAATTTAGTAAACATTAACACTTCCTTCAATTAAGCAACATGGCATCGACGCGCAAATTCAATCACATTAATTCAAGTAGCATGGTATACTTTGATTCATCACAAATGACACATCAACACTTAATGTTTCAACTCAAGTAAGTCACAAAGAACAAATTCATCACTTAAGTTCAATTAACTTCAAAGTTCTATCCAACAAAGATTTATCAATTCAAGTATAAAACAATCACCAAAATTATCAATTCCACATTTAAACTCAATAGCAACTTCAACATCAACAAGTAACAATTAATTTCATCACTATTCATCATCTTCAACCTCAACAATTAACAATTAATTTTATTATCATTTTCAATCAACAATTATATCAAAACAAAGTAATCACTAACAATTATCCATCAACAATGTCATTATCATCAATTAATTTCAACAATTCATCACTAACATTTAACATCAACTTACAAAATTAACACCGTTTCTCAAAATAAATTCACCACAAATATCATTATTCATCATCTTCAACCTTACTACAACAACAATTTCAAAATCAAATTCTCACAACAACCACATCAACACTACCAATTTCTTATTTCAATTGTTTCAACAACAAACAAACTCATCAATTAATTCCAACAATTTATTTAATTAGTTTAACATCTTTAACACTAATTCACCAACAATGTCATTCAATCTTCAATTGAATTCAAATAACAACAACATCACAGTCTATTCTATGGCCTGGAAATTCAAAAAAGGAAAAGAATAAATACCTTGCTAAAAAAGGAGGAGTTTCGAAATGAAACAGTGGGATTTATGGTGGAGGGAGTTGCGGCAGAGGGAGTTGTCACGAAGAGAGGGAGATACGGCTGACAGAGGGAGTTACGAAATAGAGAGAGTAACGGCAGAGGGAGTTGTCGCGAAGAGAGGGAGTAGCCTTGCAAAGAGAGGGAGATACGACAGAGGGAATAGTTGCACGAGAGAGAAAGAGAGAGAGAGAGAGAGAGAGAGAGAGAGAGAGAGAGAGAGAGAGAGAGAGAGAGAGAGAGAGAGAGAGAGAGAGAGAGAGAGAGAGAGAGAGAGAGAGAGAGAGAGAGAGAGAGAGAGAGAGAGAGAGAGAGAGAGAGAGAGAGAGAGAGAGAGAGAGAGAGAGAGAGAGAGAGAGAGAGAGAGAGAGAGAGAGAGAGAGAGAGAGAGAGTATCAAAGTTATTTTTCAGAAAGTTATGGTTTAAGAGTTTCACTCGTATCTGTTTTTAGTTTTCAGAAATTAACAACCTAAGGCAGCGCTTTTAGAAAGCGCTTTCTTATGTATTCAATTTAGCAACGCTTTTTCATTAAAAAGCCTTTTCTTTTCATAGGTTTATAGCAACACTTTCCAGAAGCGCTTTCTATGGTTGAGTTTATGAATGACCTTTAGCAGTGCTTTTCAAGAGCGCTTTCTAAAGGTAGCCTTTAGCAGCACTTTCCAAAAGTGCTTTCTAAAGTGTAGCCTACGTAAGGTCTTTAGCAGTGCTTTCTAAAAATAGCCTTTAGCAGCACTTTTTTCATAGTTTTTTTTAAAACTTATAGTAGCACTTTGGGGGAAAACACTGTCTATGTTGTGCTGCCAAAAATCAATTTTGGCATAGTGTAATCTGTCCATCTGTGACTACCAAATCAAATATTTTGTTGCACTTTGTTATATCGAAAGTATAAGTCTTTGTGGCAAACATGTCATTCTTGGTGGGCTCGACAAGATTTTTCCCGTTTGACGACTTTAGCAACTTGCATACATAAGGAGGCTTTGGTTTAAGTTTAGCCACATTGACCTCATTTTCATCGAAAAATTCGTCTCCTGGGTCTGAGGGATATTCATCTGCCTCTACATAAGCAACTTTTTTTTTATGATACTTATCATTTTGGATTTTTAGCTTTCAAGCGTTCGACCTGGCGAACCCTATCTACTAATTGTGTCATGTCCCTAAGGTATTGAGTGTCTAACTTCTTCCTAATGTAATTATCAAGGTCACCTACAACCATTTCGACTAACTCATATTCAGGAACTTGAGTAAATCACCTTTCCTTAAGAAGTTAAACCTATTTAGGTAATCATCAATCGACTCAACAAACATAAGTTTTAAACTTTAAGTTTATGGATAAACATGAAAGTTAAAAGGTTTTATTAACCATTCAAAATCAAAAGGATTTTTTAAAGAAAAAAATTAAGAATATTTGATGAACTAAAATCTCCTCTTTTTTTGGTTGATAAAACGGGGCTTAGGCCTAATTTCCTTTTCTTACATTTCCGTGTACAGTAAGTAGCATACAAAACGAATATAAAATAATCGTCGTGTAAATCACATCGCTATCCCTTCTTCACTCAATTGAAATTGTAAGTTTGAATCTATTTCGTTTTCTATTTCATTCCTACCAAATCTGCTAGGGTTTCTAATCGATAGTATTATTAATAATAAAATATAGATGGCTATGTTTCTCTATTATTGCCATAATAGATATGAAACTTTGATTTTCATCATTGTTATGACATTTAATTTGCCACTCTCTAACTTGCATAACCACAGTTAATGTCCACAATTCTCAATATAGGTATTGAAGATTGGTTTCATCAACACTGAATACATTGAGATGAGTTCAAATTTTTTGTCTATACATCCGCTATCCCCCGTGATGATGAACTCGACCAAATGTTTTCTTGCTCAATAAGATCTTTCTGATGTTTTTACCAATGTTTCAAACTTTATTGAGACTCAATACTGAGTTTTTAATCCTATTTTGATATTTGTTTGGAGATATTCTTTCAGCCGTGTACCACTCGTTGTGGTCACAGGTGTGTATGTTTTGATTTAATATATTTCTAATTGTAATCATATATGATTGCATACTTCTGCAATTTAGTTTTTTCTTTTTTTGCATCAACTTTGTTTTTGATACAATTTTGTAGTTTCTGCAAAAAATGTTTGCAATCTTACATCAATAGGTCTGGCCAAAGGTGCCCTATATGCAGGAAATGGATAAGGTAATCAAGAAAAAATGATTTTACAAAATCACATTTAAAATAACTTTTGTTCCATAATTGTGTATTATTGTCTTTTCAATTGTTTCTGTTTTATTTTTGCAGAGGAAAATCTTCTGATGTGAACGTAGTTCTTTGGAACACAATACAACATATGTTTCTGCGTAAAGTTGAAGCTAGGAAAGCAACCAATGCTTTAATTGCACAACCATCTGAAAGATCTAACTGGCCCTTCTCTAGACGACGCATCTACCATATCTTATTAGAATGTTTGGTAAAGGCAGTGATTAAGATGTTAATGAAAGTAATATTTAATTTCGAAATACACCCATTCAAGCTGACATCTATGTTGTTCCTTTAACAATGCTATATAACATATGTTAGCACTGTTTTAAAAGAATGGTCCTTGGTTGAATATTTCACATTGTCTAGTGAAACTTCTATTAGGGCGTGTAGCCTGTTAAGTAACATTATTACGTACCTTTTTTATTTTTGTGTTTATGACTAATACTGTTTTGGCTTTATTTCAGTTTTGATTAATTTATCGTCAATTTGGTTTATTGCATGTTTTCCTTGTCAGTTTGGTTCCTTTGTTTAGGTTAGTTTTGTCATCTTGTCTGTTTGGTTGATTAGTTTTCCATTTGATGCATCAAAAAAAGTTTTTTTTTCCTCCTTCACACAAAAACCTTTACACACATTTGTAATCTTTGAAATACAAAGTTCAATATATTCTGAACTCTTTCTACTCCATTTCTCCCCCTCTTCTCTCAAGCACTCTTTACTTCACCGCATTTGTTGCTTTTCAATATCAGTGCTCAACTAGAACACAAAGTTTTAAAGTTTTCACATCTACTATATCACCTCTTACACGAACCATACATTATATGGTTTTTTTGGAACGTTTTTTTTTCAACTTTTGACTTCATCGTATGTTATTTTAATGTCCCTGAGAAGAAAGATGGACTCCTTCAGTTCCTTATTTATCTCTACCTGTTTCTTTCTCATCTATCAAATGAAACCTAGATCTTCTGGTTCAAACACAATGTTTTGGGGTTTATTTGACATTGTAGATTTTATCTCATATTTGTGTTTGTTGTTTTTAACTAGATCCATGGTTTTATTGCAATTTGGTTTGAAAAAAATTTAGGGTTTTCAAAAAGCTATGGAAATGAAGAAGGTGCACGGTTGAAGAGAGAACCACGAGTTAGAAATGGAAGAGATTGAGGGTTGCCTGCTGGATGAAAGGTTCTCATTTTTCTCTCATATTCATTTCAATTTATTTGTCTTCATCTTAAACTTTTGTTTCTACTAACCACACACACACACACACTCTCTCTCTCTCTCTCTCTCTCTCTCTCTCACACACACACACACACACACACACACACACACACACACACACACACGCACGCACACGCACACACGCGCACACACACACACACACACACACACACGCGCGCGCGCACGCGAACACACACAGACACACACACACACGCACACACACGCACACACGCCCACGCACGCGCGCACATACACACACACGCACGCATGCGCGCACGCACACACACACACGCACACGCACACGCACACGTACACGTACACACACACACACACACACACACACACACACACACATAATATATAGAAGTTCTTGAAAGACTACATAATATATCCTTGTATTCTGAGTTCCGAACGGTTGTGGTTCTTGAGCCGCCGAAGATGAGGATATTGTACAGTGTACTGAGCATTAGTGTGTTTGGAATTATAGTCTATTGATTGATTCTTATAATATAATTCTACGTAACATAGTTGACATGGTCCTGCTAATGAGGGACTCAAGCCATATATTCCAAATGAGAGTTTTGTTTCTCATATACACCCTTCTACTACATATTATTATGGAGGTAAGGTAAGTTGTTATGACTTGAGTAGCCGAGATTGTTTATTATTTTTGACTTAGCAGAATTTGAAGAATGACGACTGTTATGCGAAACACTAATTAGTTCCAAGTATTTTTAAATAATGGATATAGAGGGTCCTATATCACTGTAGTATTACAAAATTTGAATAGACTGTTGTTGTTTTCCGCGACTAACAATCTTTTTATTTGAGAACTTTTAATATTTTTTATAAAAAAAAATAATGTGGTAATAGAACTGCATGTTATGAAGGGCAAAACAATTATGAATGGAATCCTCATAACAGCTATATGAACTCCAATGGCGAAATAGCACAAGTATGTACTTATTTTGGAACTATCTCAGCCTGTGCTCATGGAACTAGAAGATATATAAATAAATCTATGTACGTGGCATTACTTATGTACATGTTCACACACCAAAATTTTAAATTTCGATTATTAGAAATGTATCATGTAATACTATATTGTCATCATGAATTATTATTAGTTGAAATATACAATCATAAAGCATTATTTGTCTTGACAATTTAATGTGTTTCTGGTTCTTAGACTCTCATAATTATAATTTAAAAATATAAATAGGAATCAAATATTATTTTAATACAAAATTGATTTTAATTTATATAGTCTGTATTTAATTTTTAACATTAAATAATTCATTGTATTTAATTCTAATATATGTTGTGTAAAATTGACGGTATAAAATATTCATTGGCTCTATACATTATAAAGTATTTATCTTTTATGGGATATTATAAAGTATTTATTATTTTTTATTTTTAGATTTTTAAATTTTTTCTAATTTCATTAATAAAAGATAATTTTATAAAGATTTTATATATGTTAAATTATAAATCGTTTTAAGTATTTCACACAAATCAATAAATGTCACTAAATTTTGTATAAAAAAGTTAAAATTATATATAGTTCTTAAATATCATTTTTTATTAATATATGTGAATTTGTCAAAAATAATTAGTAATAAAAAAATGAAGAAATTAATATAACTAAAAATAAATATTACAAATTTGTTCATACAAAATCTATTTTGTTTAAAAGCAAATAGTGGGCCTACAAATAGTGGATTAATTTGGGAAATACATAGAAAAGGGAATTAGTTTGAGTATTAATTAAAAATTTGGGTTATTTGAAGGAATAATTTTAACAAATTGTTATTTTTTATTATATGATTAACTTTAAATTAGTTGTTATTTCATGTTCTTTTTCTAACTTTAATTTTTTATAGGTTTGAAAAGTGTTTTCATTAATTATTTATAACACTTTTTATTTAGGGTATAAAGGTAGGGTTGTTTACACATTTAACCAATCAAAATATTTATAATTATTATGTAATATTAATATTTTTAAAATAAAAATATATTTTATTCTAATAAATAATTGTAATTAATTAACAGTGTAAAATATTTTATATTATCAGTGCATTTCTTTTTTTCTCTTTTATTTATATATTAATAGATTTTGATATTTTTATGTATAATTCAGTAAAATTGAACTGTACAAAGTTATTTTACCCGTGCGGTATTTAGCTAGTAACTAAATAAAAAAGAAACATCTAACATAAATTAATGGTACAACAATTTTAAAAAGTATATAAGCAAAGCTACATAATATTTTAATAAAGAGTAAATGTATAATAAGAATATGATGAAACCATTTGTTGAAGACATGAAATTTAACATTAACATTTCCTTGGACTTCTTAGTCGCATTAAGTCTTTGGTTTTCTCTCGGGGTATGATCATACCTTCCTGTCTTGATGTAACATTAATTATTGGGTTTCCAATTAATAGAACTGATGCTCCATCAACCCATAATCCTCTTCTTCCTAAATTATGAATAACTCCCTTGGCATTACAAGGCAAATTACTCGACAATGAATTTATGGGACAAATTTTTTTGTAGCCTTTAGTGAAAGATTCTATGTTTTCTTTTTAAAACTAATTTCTTCTAAGACAAGTGTTATCTAAGAAGATGATCGGAGGCGAATTTTTTTTCATGTTTTAAAAAAAAGAAATTATTATATAATAATAAGGATGCCGCCCTTGCAATGGATGATATTGTTAAAAATGTAAAGGTTTTGCTTTTTCAATAAACGACAGTGATTACAAATTTTATTTTATTTACTTTTGTAATTAAAAGAAATATAATGATATATTCATGGAACGTGAAACTGATGATGAATTCGCTCCTAAAATAGGGTTTAATCACCAGGCAGAAATTCCATTGAATCTTTCTGATTCAGAAGAAGACGTGTATGATACACCACTCTCTTCTGCAATTTGCTTTCCCGTCACAGCCTCGTGGAGTGATGCTGAGGCAGAATGTTTGGTACTTGCTTTGTTTCTCTTTGGCAAGAATTTTACTCAAATAAATAAATTCATAGGGAACAAAGGGATGGAGGAAATACTCTCATTTTATCATGGAAGGTTTTACAAAACCGATGGATATCGTAGATGGTCCGAGTGCAGAAAGTTGAAAGGGAGGAAATGTATCATATCCAAGAAACTTTCTACCAAAATGAAGCAAAATGACCTACTGTCTCGTTTGATTCCTCATGTCTCTAAAGAATCTCAACATACTTTGTTGCAGGTATTCAACTGTGCCACATATCTTCAAGCTTAGTCTATTATTTAATGTTACATGTTTTTTGCATTTAATACACTCTAGTTTCAATTCTCACTTTGTTTATATTAATACTCAGGTTTCTAAGTCTTATGTGGAAGGCAAAACTTGTCTAGAAGAATACATATCTTCTATCAGTTTTATTGTTGGACTTGGCGTTTTTGCACAAGCACTAGGTATTGGAAAGGAGAACGGTGTCCTTACTCGGTCTGATTTGGAACCTAGGAAGAACAGTTGCGGAGAGGTTTCAGCACCAGCTTGCAAATCTTTGTCTTCTCTTGGACCGGGTGATCTAATACAATCTTTGATCGGAGGATTTCAGCTGAGCAAAACCAGAAGTAATGAACTATTCTGGGAAGCTATTTGGCCCCGCTTACTCGCAAGAGGTTGGCACTCTGAGCAAACAAAGAATCAAGATTAACTGGTTTTTCTTACTCCTGGTGTTAAGAAGTTTTCGAGGAGAAAACATGTGAAAGGGAAACATTACTTCGATTCTGTTAAGGATGTCTTGAGCAAAGAGGTAGCTGAACCAAATATTATTGTGCTTGAAGAAGAAGTTAAAGAAGGAGGATCAAATGAAGATAATTTCTCAGACGATGATCATCATCATAAATGTTACATTAAAGATCATACAAGTTTGGTGCATGGCAGAAAGCCATCTGGTTTAAGGGAATTGAAATATGTTCGGAATAGAGTGCATACAGTTGAGGTAGATGTTGATATATAAATAATAAATATAAAATTATAAATTAATTAATTATGTAATTAATTAATTTTGTAATTAAGATTATATATAATTAATAAATAAAATAATAATAAAATAAAATAAATAATAATTGAAATAAATATTTATTTATTCATGAAATAAAAAGAGTACATCAAATCCCTATCTATCCTTGATTTTGACCCGGTCAATGAAAGCGTTGGCAAGTTCCACAGGTAGGATAATGTCCAATTCGGGTGGACCTTCTACAATTTTCATCAACATTTGTATGCTGAGTAAAAGGTCCTGCATCATTCCTAGAATTCACGAATTCAACGACCATATCATCATTAAACTCGTCCACAGCTGGTATCGCCGCCGCACCGGCATAACTTAATCTTGTTCCCTCATTACTCCAATTTGGTAGGGTGGTAGGTGGCATTGTGTTAGTCATGTAAGGGGTGTATGGGTGTTGGTCTTGAGATGAATTAAAGGTGAAAGTTTGTGAGGGGTAAAAAGGAACTTGTGGTGAGGGTGTTTGGTAGTTGTGTTCTTGTGGGGTAAGTTGAGAGAATGAGTATTAGTTATATTGGGTGATGGGTTGTGTTTTTTGTTGGATGTATGAAGAGAATGGGTTTTATTGTTGGGTGTTGAAAGGGGTTAGGTTAAATGATAGGTATGGTTGATGGTAGTGTTGGCTTGGGGGTATAAGGTTGTTGTATTGGGTTGAAAGGTTGTTGAAAGTTAAATATTTGTTGTGGGGTGTTAAATATTTATGGTTGGGTGTTAAATATTTGTTGTGGTGTGTTAAACGTTTGTGGTTGGATGTTACATGTTGATCTGGTGTGTTGGAAGCTTGAAGATGTGAGTTGGTTACGAGGGTCAAATAAGTATCTATTTTGTGATAGATACAAATTAGTCACAAATCTATACCAATTCATGTATTCCCTACTGGGTTTACATTTGGTTTCCACAACATCTCTTTGTAAGACAGTTTGGCAACGATTTTTCCATTGTTGATGTTCTTGTCTATTATGGTCTCTCTAATTGTCAAATTTCCATTGCTCTGTCGTTACACTCTTGTGGTATTTCTCCATGCACTTAGGTAGACTAGGAATTTCTTGTTGAATCCCAAATTGGATTTTCACATTATCCGAATGATGCATTTCAACATAAGTGAAACACAATATAAATGTTGTAGAACTCCACATGTCACTTTCAGTCGGATCCTCACCTTCAAGTCCAAGATATGGCCTCCATAGAAATTGTAATGTAGTTTAAAAAAGGATTAGTTAAAAAAATTATAGATAAACGTTAATGATAGTAGTATAAGTCTTAGAGATAATACATCACCTGCCTTAAAATGATCGAAGAGCGTCTGATATCCAAGAGTACAATTATGAGGAGTTTTGTCGTAATTCATCCTATATGCGGACCACCTATTATTGAAAAGTATTTTAGGTGGGTTATTTTATCATATCCACAGAGATTATCCTGATATCTAGATGCTTTCCGTTCAACAGTTTAAAGTTCTAAGAAAAGGGTTTTCAAAGATTTTTTATTTTGTAACATATATTTTTGTAGCAAAGAGTAAACTAAAGAAAGATGTTTTATTTTAAGAAAAACATGTAAAGATTAGATTTCATTAACCCCTTTCATACATATCTGATTAATCAAACATGTGAATTTAGTTTAGATCAATACAATCGTGTATCCTCTCAAATCCGTTTATTTTTAAAGCGGTTTCGTGGGTATTATTGTTTCAATCGCTATCGAACCGACAATCGAGATAATAAGCATATAGATCGATACAAAGCAAATATTAACTCCCAAATCTATGTCTAAAGTTTGTTTGTTAATAGATGAAGAAATTAGATCAAAACTTGGAAAATCTACGTCTATAGTGATTCAAGTCATACATATATCAATAAAAGCAAAGATCTTCATCATCTATTAATCATCAACCTTGTTCAGATACAAAAGATTAAAAAAAAATGCATACTACTAAGGTTAACTACCTCTAATCTTGACACAAAAGGGTTTAGCTAGCCATTTCCATGGTATCTTGATCAACAAGTAAAAAGGAAAGCTTTGCTAGCATCAAAGTCGATGAATCGAAAATTGATGCTCTAAAGTTTTGATTCTCACTTCTCTTAGAATTTCTAAGCTTTTTGCCCTAAAAATCCTTTTACAATCTGAAAAGTTGCTAAAAATGAAAAATGATCCAAAATATCTACTCAAGTGGCTACTTATACAAAGTCAACAATGTGCCTATAAGTGGCACTGCACTAAGCGCCATCAGGGGCGCGCTTAGCGCGATCAACACAAAGGCAAAAATTCCCAGAAAGCATGTTAAGCATGGTTTGAGTGCGCTTAGTACGGCCAAGGGTCCTTAGCTACTGCCTCTTCATCAAAAACACGTTGAACCCGTGCTAAGCGCGAGTTACCGTCAAAAAGTTATGAAGTTTATCTTCAAAGTCTTCTTCCATCATCCATAGGTTCCAAGCATCATCTCAAGCAAGAAAACCTTTCAAAAAGCATAAAAATGATCACAATTCATAATATTTACAATCATAATCAGAAACTTGCGTATTTACACTAAAACGTATGAATTTACTACTAAAATACCAAGGAAAAATTGGAAAGGGGTTCTTCATATTAAAATTGTAATGGTGTACTAATATCACTATGCTGTGATTGAGGGGGAGTGAGTGGGAATACTCAGGTCTAGAGTGTCTCTAGGCAGAAGTGTCATTGGGTAGGTCTTAAGTGAGGAGTGCAAACTGTTGTGTTTGACTCTGAATTAATACTGTTGATAGTGAATTTCCTCCCTGGCTTGGTAGCCCCCAGATGTAGGTGTTGTTGACACTGAACTGGGTGAATAGTTATTGTGTTATTTACTGCATTATTATTACTGATTATTAGCTGTTAAGAATCAGATGTCACAGTGGATGTTATAACCTTGGAGTAACATCCATCGTGTGCTTGCCAGAATTTCAAAAGTGTTTAGAACCTAGGTTCTTTACTATGCCTTATCTTGCAATTTGCTTTGGCTTGCTTTCTTATTGCATTTTCCTATCCTCTTCTCTTGTTCTCACTTATGTCCTAGGACCTTGGGGACTCATCCAAGTTGATTTGGTGCCTCTTGGTTGCACTTTGAGTTTGACTTGGATGAGAGGTTATTTTGAGAATTTCTTTTGTTCTTTTTTTTTCATGATCATGGTGATGCCTTTGGTTGAGTTTCATTTTGTGTTGCTTGCTTCCCAAGCCTTATCTACCATACTCACATTGATCATGCCTTCTTCTTCTTCTTGTTTGCTTTTCCTTGGTTAGTGATTGATGTGCAAGTGGTTGTAGGAATTCTATTTCTCCCACTTCATCTCACTTTTGGCTTGAACTTATTTAAGTTCTCTTGTTTGCATCTCTCATTTGTTTTCCATTCTCTTGTTTACTTGAAGAGGTTGAGATGTGCTTGTGGTGGTTTTTACCCCACACCTTTTTCCTCCCTCTTCTTCTTTGTTTTGTATTGCATGTTTGCACTCTTTCTTTTTTCACTTATGCTTTCTTCTTCTTCTTTTGTCTTCCTTTGCCATGTTCCCTTAAGACCTCTAATATTTCTTGTTCAAGATTGATTATGATAGACATTAGGTTTGAACCCATGCATGATAACATTAGAGTATCTTTCCCTTTTCATCCCACTCATAGGTATACTTTGCATGGGAACATTAGGTTGAGTTTAGTCTCGTTTTAGGGTGTGTCTTCTCTTCTCATCTTCAAACTTCTTCAAAACACTTAATAATGGATAACGAATGTTGTACGCTACGAGCCTTAAGCATTTGGGAAATGATGATTGGGGGGCCTTCTCTCAATTGTCTAAAGTGTTTAGCGTATGTCCTTTGGACAATATGCGATGCATTCGCTCCTAAGTCATAGTCTTTAGTGCAACATGAGTTAAAAACAAAGTTCAATTCACTTCTTTCTTAAAAAACTTCAAAAACTAACATCAAATCTTTTTATCCTTTGGAATTAATTTGGAAATCATTTTCATAAAGAGAGTTTTGTTAACTCTTGGTTCTACCGCAAACAGGTAACGCCTAAGTCTCCAACGGTCGAGCAGCACACACCTACCTTCTAGAACTAAGTTTTAACCCTACTCGGGTAAAACATTTGAACTAACCTGTGGTCTTGTTAGCCCGAACTACGTTTGCTCTGATTTCTCGTACCAGACGAGGATACGTAGGCACAAGACGACGATGTCTTGGCGATAAACCTTCCCCACCTTCACCCGTAGTTTTCCGAACTACATTGACTCTGACTTTCCCATTGCACGAGGGAGTACGTAGGCATAGAGCGGCGATGCTCTATCGAGTCTCTTTTCTTTTCTTTTACCCTGTGGCCTGTAGCTTAGATAGATAAACACCCTTTTAGATAGATAACAAGCGCGGATCCTGTCGAGTACGACGGACGTGAGGGGTGCTAATACCTTCCCCTTGCGTAACCGGCTCCCGAACCCAAGATTTGGTTGCGATGACCTGTCTTTTCCCTTTTCGTAGGTTTTTTTTATCGTTTCCTTTCCCTCTTTTGGGATAAATAACGAACGGTGGCGACTCTTTTGTCCTTGCCGGCCCCTCTTCGCAGCGATGCGACAAGATGTAGTTCATGTTTGAATATTTATGTTTTGTAAATGATGTAATGTACTGATGTAATTGATGTTTTGTTGAAATATGCTAATGTAAGGGGAAACTATTTTACTATGTAATTTACTGATGTAACTGATGTTTTGTTGAAATCTATTTTTCTATGTAACAAGTATTTTGGTGAAATATGTTTGAATTTCAACGTGAAAGTTATAGCTCAAATTGTGTGAAAATTGTAGTTCAGGTTATGTCAAAATTATAGGTCTGATTGTGTCAATATTATATGTCAGTTTATGTCAAAAATTTAGGTCACCTTGTATGAAAATTATACATCAGATTATCTCTAAATTAGGTCACATTGTATCAAAATTATACATTAGATTATGTCTAAATTATAGGTCAGATTGTATGAATATTATAGGTCACATTGTGTCAAGACTAAAGGTCATAACTCAGCCGAATCATTTAAACCAAATTATAGGCCATACCAATTAAACATTACAAAAACAATTACACCAAATTATAGTTCATACCAAGTCAACTTACAAAATCAATGAGACAACATTACAGACATAAATCATTTTAACATTTACACCTAATTAACAAATATATGTTGATCAAAAAGAGAAACACAACACAAATTATCTTCAGCTTTCCCCAAAATGCCTCTGACTTGATATTCATCTTCAACATCTTGTTCTTCTTCATTGTAGATTCATATAGTTCCTTGAATGTTTCAATAGATTGCATATCCCTCACCTTGCTCTCATCTTTGCTCCATTCTACATTTACACATTGATGATCATCCTTTCGTTGTGCAATATCATCATCCCAAATGAATAAATTGCAAGTATCTTCATTTTTCCAAAACAGACATCTCCAAAACATTCTCCCTTTATTCAGTCTGTTCTTGCACATGTATGAAATCATAGGACCATCACATCCACACCTTTTCACTTCACAGTTCCTCACACTCGTAAAATGGTATGACACATACTTTCTTAGCCTTGATGAAGATGACATGATGTCAAAGAGGGAGGAGGGAGACGAAGAATAAGAAGAATAATGAGATCTGAAAAAGGTGAGCGAGAGAGGGAGACGAAGGTAAGGGAGGAAAACAGAGAATAAGAAGAAGAATGAAATATGAAGAAGTATAAGGTTCTTGTGTTTGGCTTGGTTTTCTTATAAAAATATAATTAGTTTAAAACAAATCTGACGTGTCCATGAAAAATACACACTTGACATGCCACATAAACCTCCGTTAGTGAAGACTAACCGGATGGACCACATTTAGGGATGGAAAACATTGTGAAGAACATTGTTTGAAAAAAAAATTAAAGAAACTAAAATTGAATATTGACATATTTATAAAGAACCCTGTCATATTTAACCCTAAACATAAAAACTGCTAAATATATTTAATAAACTTATAAAAAAAACTCCTTGTCTCATTAGGAATGTCATACTTAAAAAATATTCTATTGACTGCATTTAAACCATATATGTAGAACCAATATTTTAATGAGAGCAAATTATACTGAATCTATCTTGCATCTCCCCTCTTCCGCAATCAAGTGAAGACTTGGGGCAGGAAACCTCAATGGGAAATCTTTCACCACGCCACACAATTATTTTGTGAGGTGCTCTCTCAAACACACTCCTACCTAAGTGAATAATTTGAGACAAATCTTTTAGAGAGTATATTCGTTATAAAAAAAATTAACATTTGTCTACATAATCTTAGTCCTCTTTTGTAATCTACACAGACAACTCCAAAGAACCATACTCTAATATGAATAAAGTATAAATTTTATCAATTAAATTGTATATCATCAGTTTACACTAATTTAAAAAAACTAACATATATAACATGTTTTTTTTTATAAAAAAATTAGTATAAATAAATTGTCATCACTGATTAAACTTTAAAACAATATTTTATATTTATTTAAGTGAAGTAATGAATTATTTCATGCACTCTTTTTATTATTATATTTTAATTTTTAACTAATTTAATATATATCTCATAGACAAATGATTCATTTCTTTTGTTACAACCTGATCCATTAGTTATAAGTATTAATTTTGTTTATTCATTTTTAATCTTAATAATACAATTTTAAAAAAATTTAAAACATATATTATTATTTAACAAAACCCTAAAACTAAGTAAGAATAACAAACTCAACTCCCTTTGACCCAGTATTTAAAATCATATTTAAATTAAAAAGAAATAAAAGCAAAACCCTAAAAAAGTGTGTTTTGGGTCTTTTTAAATGAACAAAAGAGAAGTGAAGTCACTATGTTTTAAAAAGTTAGCAAATATTTTCTGTTTCCTTGTTCGTTGATCACTTCTTTCACAAAAACATATCAGGTAGCTTCTCTCTCTTCCTTTCTTCTTCCTTTCATCTTAACAATGTCAGACATAATAACATACATGATATATCTATTCTTTATCAATCATTGTTCACATAACGTTTTGAGACCTAATATTTTTGTAATATTCAAAGGGTTTTAATGTTAGAAAATAGAGAATCAATTTCTTAGGGATACTTAAATAATAATTGTGTCTTAATATGTATCATCATACTTTGATATACCATTATTACTATTGTTTATGCCTACTTACATCTCACGTAATATTATTTTTCTTGGCAGATGGTGCTCTTCAAAAAGAAATATAGTGATGTATTCATGGAATGTGAATCTGATGATGAATTCGCTCCTAAAATAGGGTTTAATCACCAGGCAGAAATTCCATTGAATCTTTCTGATTCAGAAGAAGACGTGTATGATACACCACTCTCTTCTGCAATGTGCTTTCCCGTCACAGCCTCGTGGAGTGATGCTGAGGCAGCATGTTTGGTACTTGCTTTGTTTCTCTTTGGCAAGAATTTTACTCAAATAAATAAATTCTTAGAGAACAAAGGGATGGAGGAAATACTCTCATTTTATCATGAAAGATTTTACAAAACCGATGGATATCGTAGATGGTCCGAGTGCAGAAAGTTGAAAGGGAGGAAATGTATCATATCCAAGAAACTTTCTACCAAAATGAGGCAAAATCACCTACTGTCTCGTTTGATTCCTCATGTCTCTAAAGAATCTCAACATACTTTGTTGCAGGTATTCAACTGTGCCACATATCTTCAAGCTTAGTCTATTATTTAATGTTACATGTTTTCTGCATTTAATACACGCTAGTTTCAATTCTCACTTTGTTTATATTAATACTCAGGTTTCTAAGTCTTATGTGGAAGGCAAAACTTGTCTAGAAGAATACATATCTTCTATCAGTTTTATTGTTGGACTTGGCATTTTTGCACAAGCACTAGGTATTGGAAAGGAGAACGGTGTCCTTACTCGGTCTGATTTGGAACCTAGGAAGAACAGTTGCGGAGAGGTTTCAGCACCAGCTTGCAAATCTTTGTCTTCTCTTGGACCGGGTGATCTAATACAATCTTTGATTGAAGGATTTCAACTGAGCAAAACCAGAAGTAATGAACTATTCTGGGAAGCTATTTGGCCCCGCTTACTCGCAAGAGGTTGGCACTCTGAGCAAACAAAGAATCAAGATTATCTGATTTTTCTTACTCCCGGTGTTAAGAAGTTTTCGAGGAGAAAACATGTGAAAGGGAAACATTACTTTGATTCTGTTAAGGATGTCTTGAGCAAAGAGGTAGTTGAACCAAATATTATTATGCTTGAAGAAGAAGTTAAAGAAGGAGGATCAAATGAAGATAATTTCTCAAACGATGATCATCATCATAAATGTTACATTAAAGATCATACAAGTTTGGTGCATGGCAGAAAGCCATCTGGTTTAATTGAATTGAAATATGTTCGGAATAGAGTGCATACAGTTGAGGTAGATGTTGATATATAAATAATAAATATAAAATAATAAATAAATTAATTATGTAATTAATTAATTTTGTAATTAAGATTATATATAATTAATAAATAAAATAATAATAAAATAAATAATAATTACAATAAATATTTATTTATTCATGAAATAAAAAGAGTACATCAAATCCCTATCTATCCTTGATTTTGACCCGGTCAATGAAAGCGTTGGCAAGTTCCACAGGTATGAGCATGTCCAATTCGGGTGGACCTTCTACAATTTTCATCAACATTTGTATGCTGAGTAAAAGGTCCTGCATCATTCCTAGAATTCACGAATTCAGCGACCATATCATCATTAAACTCGTCCACAGCTGGTATCACCGCTGCACTGGCATAACTTAATCTTGTTCCCTCATTACTCCAATTTGGTAGGGTGGTAGGTGTCATTGTGGTAGTCATGTAGGGGGTGTATGGGTGTTGGTTTTGAGATGAATTAAAGGTTAAAGTTTGTGAGGGGTAAAAAGGGACTTGTGGTTAGGGTGTTTGGTATTTGTGTTCTTGTGGGGTAAGTTGAGAGAATGAGTATTAGTTATATTGGGTGGTGGGTTGTGTTTGTTGTTGGATGTATGAAAAGAATGGGTTTTATTGTTGGGTGTTGAAAGGGGTTAGGTTAAATGATAGGTATGGTTGATGGTAGTGTTGGCTTGGGGGTATAAGGTTGTTGTATTGGGTTGAAAGGTTGTTGAAAGTTAAATATTTGTTGTGGGGTGTTAAATATTTATGGTTGGGTGTTAAATATTTGTTGTGGGGTGTTAAATGTTTGTGGTTGGATGTTACATGTTGATCTGGTGTGTTGGAAGCTTGAAGATGTGAGTTGGTTACGAGGGTCAAATAAGTATCTATTTTGTGATAGATACAAATTGGTCACAAATCTATACCAATTCATGTATTCCCTACTGGGTTTACATTTGGTTTCCACAACATCTCTTTTTAAGACAGTTTGGCGACGATTTTTCCATTGTTGATGTTCTTGTCTATTATGGTCTCTCCAATTGTCAAATTTCCATTGCTCTGTCGTTACACTCTTGTGGTATTTCTCCATGCACTTAGGTAGACTAGGAATTTCTTGTTGAATCCCAAATTGGATTTTCACCCTATCCGAATGATGCATTTCAACATAAGTGAAACACAATATAAATGTTGTAGAACTCCACATGTCACTTTCAGTCGGATCCTCATCTTCAAGTCCAAGATATGGCCTCCATAGAAATTGTAATGTAGTTTAAAAAAGGATTAGTTAAAAAAATTATAGATAAACGTTAATGATAGTAGTATAAGTCTTAGAGATAATACATCACCTGCCTCAAAATGATCGAAGAGCGTCCGATATCCAGGAGTACAATTATGAGGAGTTTTGTCGTAATTCATCCTATATGCAGACCACCAATTATTGAAAAGTATTTTAGGTGGGTTGTTTTATCGTATCCACAGAGATTATCCTGATATCTAGATGCTTTCCGTTCAACAGTTTAAAGTTCTAAGAAAAGGGTTTTCAAAGATTTTTTATTTTGTAACATATATTTTTGTAGCAAAGAGTAAACTAAAGAAAGATGTTTTATTTTAAGAAAAACATGTAAAGATTAGATTTCATTAACCCCTTTCATACATATCTGATTAATCAAACATGTGAATTTAGTTTAGATCAATACAATCATGTATCCTCTCAAATCCGTTTATTTCTAAAGCGGATTCGTGGGTATTATTGTTTCAATCGCTATCGAACCGACAATCGAGATAATAAGCATAAAGATCGATACAAAGCAAATATTAACTCCCAAATCTATGTCTAGAGTTTGTTTGTTAATAGATGAAGAAATTAGATCAAAACTTGGAAAATCTATGTCTATAGTGATTCAAGTCATACATATATCAATAAAAGCAAAGATCTTCATCATCTATTAATCATCAACCTTGTTCAGATACAAAAGATTAAAAAAATGCATACTACTAAGGTTAACTACCTCTAATCTTGACACAAAAGGGTTTAGCTAGCCATTTCCATGGTATCTTGATCAACAAGTAAAAAGGAAAGCTTTGCTAGCATCAAAGTCGATGAATCGAAAATTGATGCTCTAAAGTTTTGATTCTCACTTCTCTTAGAATTTCTAAACTTTTTGCCTGAAAAATCCTTTTACAATTTGAAAAGTTGCTAAAAATGAAAAATGATCCAAAATATCTAAGCAAGTGGCTACTTATACAAAGTCAACAACGTGCCTATAAGTGGCACTGCGCTAAGCGCCATCAGGGGCGCGCTTAGCGCGATCAACACAAAGGCAAAAAATTCCCAGAAAGCACGTTAAGCATGGTTGGAGCGTGCTTAGTACGACCAAGGGTCCTTTAACTACTGCCTCTTCATCAAAAACACGTTAACCCGTGCTAAGCGCGAGTTACCGTAAAAAAGTTGTGAAGTTGATCTTCAAAGTCTTCTTTCATCATCCATAGGTTCCAAGCATCATCTCAAGCAAGAAAACCTTTCAAAAAGCATAAAAATGATCACAATTCATAATATTTACAATCATAATCGAAAACTTGCGTATTTACACTAAAACATATGAATTTACTACTAAAATACCAAGGAAAAAATTGGAAAGGGGTTCTTTGATCGGGAAAATAGCAAGTGTACTATTTTTACCAATTGTAGTAATAAGGGAAACGTCCCAAGTATCGATCTCGAGGACTGCGTAGTAATTAACGGAATTTTTAGAATTCAATTGAACAAAAGGTCTAGTGGTTTGTTTGGTAGCAGAGTAATATCACAGTAAATACGGACTTAATTAATTAATCTAAGAACAGTGTTAGGGGAGTGGAGACTATACGAGTAAAGACCCTGTATGATTATTCTACTATACTAGTTATTAACCTTAATTTATCAGTTGGCCACTTTAGTTGCCTTAATTCCTTAATGGAAACCCTTTGATGATTTTCCTGTTCACTAATTCCTCAGTGTCCCTGAAAAACATCAAGCAATAATTCCGACCATAAAATACGTGATACGGGATATCCTCATTCCTAAGCAATATCGGCCGTGATACTATTTTGCAAAAGAGTTAGGTTGACTTTCCAGACTAAGCCTAAGCACTATTCGAATTCTACTTTCCAATATGAATACGAATAAGATTAATGCAAAATCAAATATATTAAGGTAAAAACATAGTTCTCGTAGAATAATTAAATAAATGTCTTTACATCGTATTAAGGACCACCCCCTAACAACTTGGGGGTTTAGCTACTCATGTTCTTGGTCAACATAAAAGTAATTAGAATTAAAAAGGAGAAGATCATTACAATTGAAATTGGGGGACTTGGATCATCAATTGCTTCCGCTCTTGATCGATCCTTTGTTCTTCCAAATTCTCCGGCTTTAGTTCTCTCCTTTCAATCCTAATCCAAAACGTGCCTCCTTTCTTTCCAAAAATAAGGCTTAATATAACTCAATTCAAATTACATGATAAAATGTCTAAAATGCCCTTCAAAATGGCTTCAATAGTCAAAAATAATAAAAAAACAGCATTTTTCTCATCAGTGGCCCTGACACGGGCCGTGTTGTGTGACACGGGTGGCCGTGTCAGGCTGTTGTAACTCAAAACAGAGAAAAAAGCATCAGGGGCTGCAACACGGGCCGTGTTGTGTGACACGGGCACCCGTGTTGCTCTTCTATTTCCAAATCTTCTTTTCTCCTTTTCACCCATGTCCTCCTGGTCGTGTCCCTCATGACATGGGCCGTGTTGTGTAACACGGGCACCCGTGTCAGGCCTCTGACCTGTGCTTTTTCGGCTTTTCTTTGTCTTCGAAACAGTACGGATGTCCGGCCACCGATTCCTGCCAAAAATACACTAAAAGAAACCAAATCAAACGCACCGGCGGCAAAAGCAATAAAGTTATTAAACTAAGACTCATGCGAAAACACTGCAAATAACTACGAGAAAACAAACCAAAGACTAGAAAAACGGATAAAACAATGCGAAACCAACGACAAACATAGTTTGGAAAACACAACTAAAATCCGCCGATCAAACTCCCCCGAACTTGAACTTTTGCTTGACCTCGAGCAAAAAGCTCATCAAATCGAACCTTATAAATCTTTTCACATAAACGCCCATAGAACTGTGAGTTACGGTAATGATACTCATACGTGAAATTCTCATTCCAAGTCCCACTAGGATTAGTCTCGGCTTACTCTGTCAAAATAGGTAACACATAAACACTAAACCGTGGCAAAACCACCGACCTCAATCTCCCAATTGGTAACCTCTCCGACTATGCTTTGTACTTAAGTCTTCTTTTTTGATTTTTCTCCCTTTCATTCGAACAGTAACTATAAGGGCAGTTATGATTTTTCCTCGCATGTACAAGATCGATCAAGTATTATATTTTCTTCTTCTTCTTTTTTTTTGGCACAATTATTATTATTATTATTATTTTTTTTGATGGCTCTCAGGTTCGACCGCCGTTAGGCTGAATAACCGGGTGAGGGTTACCCAACTTAGAAGGACAGGTCGTCCAATTTGCCCCTTTTTCTCTATGCTTTTTTTTTTACATATACTTTTCGATCAACCTCGCACATACGATTCTTATTGATTAAGCCCGCCTGTCAAGGAGAACTACTAGGGGTACTTCTCAGATCAAAGCACTATGGCACAAATCTACACGTCGAACTCGTTCCTATTCGGGAGACCAAGGGTGTTTGTGTTTTACTTACTTCTCAAGATTATTCCGATTTCCTCCTCACAAAACTTTTTCTGAGCATTCTCTATACTTTCTCATCACCTACCTCACACGAAAACAGTTCAACCAAACAGTTCTTATTTTAATAGTTCAACATCGGGGGTTTTCACTGCGGGTATTTCGATCATGCTTTCAAACTAACACAGAAATATAAATAACAGAAAAAGAAAACAACAAAAAAAAACACACAATAAAATACCCCCACACTTGAACTCAACAGTGTCCCCACTGTTGAAACACAAGTAGCAGGGGACTCACAGAGTTCATCATGATGGAGGAGGTTGGTCCCGCAACATCATCTGCCGCATCCATTCGTGTATTTCACTGATCAACCTGCCCTGTCGGATTTGCTTGTTCCCTTGTCTTGTCTGCTCCTCGCCTTGCCTCGTTTGCTCACTTCGGAGATGGCACATCTCATTCTCCATCCAGTCCCATTCCTTTTTCGATAAGCTCCACGAGCCTGAGCCTGATTCCTGATGGGGTGAAAATCGAGTAGGCAGTATAGGCGCTTCTTCCACCTGATCGCCTTCATCCTCAAAGAATTCTGCACCTGTACCATCATAAAATTGGTCTTCTTCATCCTGAAGGGGGCTCTCATATAGCCAGTTATTCACATTTTGAATACTAATAAAGTCAGGGGCAGGTAAAGCAAGGAGATGACTGTTTCGGTTTACCAAGGAATAGTAATTATCAAAGACATGAATCATACCTTGGGCCGTCAGTGTGGCAAGATCTATTTTTGTCTTACCTGTAACAGTGGGTTCCTCTTTCAAGAGAGCACCATGGCCAAAGTGATTCGCGATTTGAGTAATCATATCGCCTACACTTATTTCGCCTGAAGGTGCATTCGCAACCCTCTTCAGGTGATCAGCTGCAAAGGCAGCTACATTAATGAGCTCGTGATTGGCCATGCCGTACATGAAGTACAACTCCCTCTGAGTCGCTACCCCCTGTGATGTCACCCCTGCCGAATAGTGTGTATGCCAATCCCTTTTGAGCGTACCTGAAACAAGGGTTATGGATACAAGAAGCTTTTGCCGCTTTCGCGACATAATCAGTTCTGCCTGTAATAGCCTTCCAAAAGTCCCCTGCACTAAAATTTCCCGGAGGGGCTCCAGGACCAAAATTGGGGAGCTTCAGTATATCTCTCAACTCGGCTATGGTCAGGCTATGGTCAGTATCAAATAACCTGAACCTCAGTGTACCATAATATTCTTCCTCTACCCTCGTCCACCTATGCTTCAACTGAAACTCTAAAGTGCTCAAAAATTCATCAGTTATGCGCTCATAAGTTGGCGCTTCTAACATAAATTCTAACATCCCCAGAGTGTGAAACATCCTATGGACCTCTATTCTGAGCCCTAGACTATCAAGCGTAGTGTTGCAGATATACCTTGTGGGTGTGAGCTTACGCTTGATGATGTTAGAGTACTTTTTCTGATGATCCGGGTCTTCAAAGAGTATGCCGTGAGGGTTCGCCATACGGTGTGCTCTCTTTATGGGGCGTGAAGTTTCCGCCACTGCTTTTCCGGTATCTCTACGAGGAGGCATTGTGTAACCTGCAAAACAAAAGCAACACAGAAAATTCGAAATCATCGTTAGAGAAAAACGTCACCGTAGGAATGACCACAATGATGAGGGGATCGTTTTTCGTGAAGAGAGAAAGTGGTTTTGATGAGTGGGTATTGGTGAAATTGAAGCTTTTGTGGGGAGGAGGCTATGGAGTGTTAGGGTTTTATGAAGAAGGTGAAAGAGAAAAGAAGAAAATGATGAGGTAAAGAGGGTAAATGAAAGGGTTAAAGGGAGTAAGTGGGAAATAAAACAGGAGGGCCCCACACGGTAAAAAAAATTTGAAACTGCACGCTCTGCAACACGGGCCGTGTTACACAACACGGGCACCCGTGTTGCTCCTCCTGGGACCCTTTTTTTTCATTAAAACACGCTTGCAACACAGGCCGTGTTGCACAACACGGGCACCCGTGTTGCACCCCTGACTTGTTCAAATTTTCTGGTTCTTCTTCTTTTTTTTCTGGTGTATGTGACACGGGCCGTGTCATGGGACACGGGCACCCGTGTCACCCTGCTGTTTGGCCCAAAATCCACAACTCTGCTACCTCTTCCTGACACGGCCCGTGTTGTGCAACACGGCCACCCGCGTCAGGGCTCTGATTCTCCTCTTCTCAGCATTATTCGCTCCCGTTATCCGGTGTCCTCTTTTCATGATGAAATGCAAGCTGAAATAAAACAGAAACAACAAAAACAAAAAAGAAAACATCAGCAAAAAGTGTGTGGGTTGCCTCCCACAAAGCGCTTCGTTTTACGTCGCATGGCTCGACGGTCGTTCATCCTACGAGGCAAGATGAACGACATCCACCTGGCCGGTTAAATCGCCTTGATAGTATGGTTTTAACCTCTGCCCATTCACTTTGAAAGTGTCTCCGTTGGCTTGATTCTGCAACTCGACTGCGCCGTGTGGAAAAACTTTATGAACCAGAAATGGTCCCGACCATTTAGATCGTAACTTTCCTAGGAATAACCTCATCCGGGAATTGTATAGGAGGACCAGATGTCCTTCCCAAAATTCCTTTCTTCGTATTCTCTGATCATGCCATTTTTTTTGTTTTTTCTTTGTACAGTTTGGCATTTTCATAGGCTTGGTTACGAAACTCTTCCAGCTCATGCAACTGAAGAATCCTCGAGCTTCTGGCTATCGATAGATCCATGTTCAAGAATTTTGTCGCCCAGAAAGCTTTATGTTCTAATTCTAATGGTAAATGGCAATCCTTTCCATAGACAAGTTGATATGGTGACATGCCTATGGGTGTTTTAAACGCTGTACGATATGCCCATAATGCATCATCCACCTTGGTTGACCAATCCTTCCGCGACGAACTAACAGTTTTTTCTAGAATTTGTTTTAATTGCCGATTAGATACCTCCACTTGACCACTTGTTTGGGGATGGTACGGGGTGGCCACCCGGTGTTTCACATTGTATTTCTGAAGGAGTCTCTCCATAAGGTGATTTAGGAAATGAGTTCCTCCATCACTTATCAACGCTCTTGGAACTCCAAACCTGGCAAAAATATTTTCTTTTAAGAATTTGACTACCACCTTCGCATCATTAGTAGGCAGAGCCACGACTTCAACCCATTTTGACACATAGTCCACTGCGACCAAAATGTAGTGCTTTCCAGAGGATGGTGGAAATGGCCCCATGAAGTCTATCCCCCACACATCAAACAATTCAACTTCCAGCATGAAATTTTGGGGCATTTGATTCTGTTTCGAAATGTTTCCCGTTCTCTGACATTTGTCACATTCTTTCACCAGCTCTTGAGCATCTTTAAAAATTAAGGGCCAGTATAACCCCGATTGGAGGACTTTGGCTGCGGTTCGGTCACCACTGAAATGTCCTCCATATTCCGAATTATGACAAGCTGTAAGCACTTTCCTCTGTTCCTCTTCAGGTACACATCTTCTGATCAAACCATCCACTCCTCTTTTATAGAGATAAGGGTCGTCCCATAAATAAAACCTGCAATCATGAACAAACTTTTTTTTTCTGTTAGAGTCAAAATCGTCGGGTATGATACCTCCGACCAAGTAATTCGCATAATCAGCGAACCATGGAACACCGGAAATAGCTAAAATGCGTTCATCAGCGAACTCATCCCTTATAGGGCGGTTATCTTCATTTTCTTCAATTGGTGACATTCGCGACAAGTGATCAGCCACGGTGTTCTCACATCCTTTCTTATCGTGGATCTCCACATCAAATTCTTGAAGAAGCAAAATCCATCTCAGGAGCCTAGGCTTCGATTCCTGTTTAGCAAAAAGATATTTCAATGCAGCATGGTCAGTATAAACAATCACTTTTGAACCCAACAAATATTGCCTAAATTTATCGAAGGCGTACACCACCGCTAACAACTCCTTCTCGGTGGTCGCGTAATTCATCTGTGCAGGGTTCAAAACATGACTAGCATAATAAACAACATGCAAAAGCTTCTCTTTCCGCTGCCCCAATACAGCCCCTACTGCGATGTCACTGGCGTCACACATGATCTCAAACGGCAGCGACCAGTCTGGGGCTATCACAATTGGTGCGGACACCAACTTATTTTTCAGGTTCTCGAATGCATCAGCACATTCCTTATTGAACACAAACGCCATTTCCTTGACTAACAAGGACGTCAACGGTTTAGCTATCTTGGAGAAGTCTCTTATGAACCTGCGGTAGAACCCTGCGTGACCCAAGAAGCTTCGGATACCTTTCTCGTTCACGGGTGGTGGTAACTTGGATATTACTTCCACTTTTGCTTGATCAACTTCGATCCCTTTGTGTGAGATTTTGTGACCAAGGACGATGCCCTCTCTCACCATGAAATGACATTTTTCCCAATTCAGGATCAAGTTACTTTCCTGACATCTCTGCAAAACAAGTGACAGGTTAGTTAAACAATCATCAAATGATGACCCGAAAACCGAAAAATCATCCATGAAGACTTCCATATGTTTCTCGAGCATATCCGCAAAAATGGAAGTCATGCATCTTTGAAATGTGGCTGGAGAATTACATAACCCGAATGGCATTCTCCTATAAGCAAAAACTCCGTACGGGCATGTGAAAGCTGTTTTCTCTTGATCCTCCGGCGCAACCGCGATTTGGTTGTATCCGGAGTATCCATCTAGAAAGCAGTAGTAATCGTGACCAGCCAATCTTTCTAACATCTGATCAATAAAGGGCAACGGGAAGTGATCCTTTCTGGTGGCTAAATTAAGTCTCCTATAATCAATGCATACCCTCCAACCAGTGACGGTACGCATAGGAATCAACTCATTCTTGTCATTAGTCACCACAGTTGTACCTCCTTTCTTAGGCACCACGTGAACAGGGCTCACCCATGAACTGTCGGATATAGGATAGATAAGCCCAACATTCAACAATTTCACCACTTCCTTTCTTACGACTTCCTTCATAACGGGGTTCAGTCTTCGTTGGGGCTGCACAACCGGTTTATGGTCCAGCTCCATAAGGATTTTGTGCATGCAAACTGTAGGACTTATACCCTTTAAGTCTTCTATTTTCCAACCAATAGCACTCTTAATTTTTTTAGAACCCCAATCAGTTGTTTCTCTTGGACACTTTTCAAACTAGAGCTGATAATGGCGGGACACTTTTCCTCGGTGTCTAGAAACACATATTTGAGATTTTCCGGCAGTTGTTTCAATTCCGAACCTTTAGGCTTTTCGTCATTACCCTCAAGCTCTATAGGTTGCCGTAAGTCCTCCCATCGATGTGGTTGGGATCCCCTTTGGAATGGTCGAGTGTCCAACATTTCGACTACCTCTCTGTCATTCTCATCTACTTCTTTGTCTTCCTTAAAGATTGACATGCTTAGCACTCTCTCCAGGGGAAGTTGGGTCACACTCTCCAAATGTTCGCTCTCTACGACTTGTTCTAGCACTTGTATGTTGCTGCTGGTGCCCCGATCCTGTTTATGCTTCATGGTATTACTAACATCAATTTTTAACTCCTCGTCATATAATTTCAAGGTCAGGGTGCCGCCTTCCATATCTATCATGACTCTCCCGGTTTCCAAGAACGGTCGGCCCAAAATTAACGGCATTTCTTCATCTTCCGGCATCTCTAGGATCACAAACTCAACCGGAAACACAAACTTATCTACCTTAACTAGTACATCTTGAACCACTCCATATGGCCGCTTAACTGAATGATCAGCAAACTGGAGGGTCATCCGAGTGTCTTGAACTGCACCGATATCCAACTTTTTGTAGATGGACAAGGGCATGAGGCTAATACTTGCTCCCAAATCAATTAAAGCTCTGTTGAATGACCTATCGCCAATAGTGCATGGGATAGTAACAGCTCCACTGTCTTTCTTCTTGACCGGAATCTTCAGACCCTGCAAAATAGCACTACAAGTTTCCGTTAGAATAACAGGTTCAGACTCACTAGTCCGCTTCTTAGCAATGATATCCTTCATGAATTTTGCATAGGTGGGCATTTGTTCTAGTGCCTCCAACAACGGAATGTTCAGCTCCAGCTTTTTAAACAGCTCCAAGAACTTCTCGAAATTCTTTTCTTGCTGTCCTTTCTTTTTATTTCTTGAGGGGTATGGTAGCTTGATTACTGGTTTCGGTTCTACCACTTTTTCTTTAGTTACCGGTACCGGTGTCACCACTTCTTCCTCGACTGTTTCATTCTCTTTAATTTCCAGCTCCACTTCAATCATCTGATCATTTAGTTCCGTTTCCTCTTCTCCTACTTCCTTGGCTTTTCCACTTCTTGTTACTACCGCCTTAATTTGGTGGTGATCCTTCGGATTTGGTACTGTGGCACTTGGAAGTGTACCCGACGCTTGTGAACTTGCTAGCTGTTGGGCAATTTGACTCATTTGTACTTCAAGGTTCTTTATGGATGCTCCAGCATTCCTGAAGTTACTCCTTGTCTCTTCTTGAAATTGAGAACTTTGGGCGGCCATTTTCTCAATGGCCACTTCCCAATCAGCTTTTCGAGGTGCTTGTGGTTGATATTGAGGTTGGTACGGTGTCTGCTGGTATTGCTGTGGCTGAGGTTGATACGGTTGTTGGCCTTGAATAGGTTTTTGCACATTACCTTGTTGATCTTTCCATGAAAAGTTTGGGTGATTCTTCCAACCAGGATTATATGTGTTGGCGTAAGGATTGTTCTGCCTCAACATATTAATCTGTTCCACTTGCTCTTGGGTTGCTACACAATGCATTGTAAAGTGTGGCCCACTGCATATTTCACAAGGTGCTGCTTGAACTGGCTCAACCTGTGCCACTGCCTGAGTTTCAACATTCATTTTCTTTAACCTTCTCTCTACCTCAGCGGTGATCTGATCCTCTATTTTGACAACCTGGTCTGCCAGCTTCAGATCAATCTTACCTTCCGGTTGGTTTACCGTGCGATCATACAACTCAAGGTGCTCGTTCGCGGCGATTGCTTCTATGATCCTTCTGATACCTGTGGCTGTTGAGAAGTTGGTTGAGCCACCGGCAGCAGTATCTATGAGCTGTTTCGTTTTGAGTCGTAATCCATTCACAAAGTTTTGCATCTGCTCCGTGGCGTCCAGGTTATGAGTAGGACATGCTGTAAGACACCTCTTAAACCGCTTATATGCATCCCCTAAAGATTCTCCTTCTTTTTGCTTGAAGTTGACAATGTCGTATCTTTTTCGGATGAACACTGAGGCAGGGAAATACTCATTCAGGAACACAGTTTCCATCTCTTGCCATGTTGTGATACTCCCAGCGGGAAGCGAGTAAAACCATTCTTCCGCATCATCAGTGAGTATGAACGGGAACATAACTAATCTCTTGGCCTCTTCGGAATGTCCTTCTATTTTCAGCGAGGTGGTGGTTGTGAGGAATCTTTGAAGATGTTTATTTGCATCTTCGTTGATTCTTCCGGCGAATGGCTTGCTCTCCAACTGACGGATGGTGGAAGGGTGTAGCTGAAAATGCGCAGCATTCACCGGTTGATTCACAATGGTCATCCGGTTC
This sequence comes from Lathyrus sativus, assembly GCA_963859935.3. Lineage (NCBI taxonomy): Eukaryota > Viridiplantae > Streptophyta > Magnoliopsida > Fabales > Fabaceae > Lathyrus > Lathyrus sativus. The sequence continues at coordinate 453,240,489 of OZ012736.1, read as the reverse complement.
GGTTGAGCATTGGCCCCTCCATAGTCTCCTAGCAGTCTTTCAGGCTGAGGTGGATTTCCAGCCATTTGAACAGTCTCAGGTGGTATCTCTCTCTCTTCGGAGTCGCTCTGCACGGATATAATTTCCTCTATTTCTTCCAGTCTTTTAACTTTAGCTAATCTCCGTCTTTCGTGTAATGCTCGTTCTGGTTCTGTATCAAAAGAATATTTAGCTGAGGCCTGACCTCGCATACACAATTAGACAAGCGTTAGATAATAAACGGATAAAAGTAATGCAGTAAACAATAAAATTTTAGTCGCAGAGCAACAAAATTTCTTTTGGATTCTAAAAACAATGTTAATTTGGCAGTCCCCGGCAACGGGGCCAAAAACTTGATCGGGAAAATAGCAAGTGTACTATTTTTACCAATTGTAGTAATAAGGGAAACATCCCAAGTATCGATCTCGAGGACTGCGTAGTAATTAACGGAATTTTTAGAATTCAATTGAACAAAAGGTCTAGTGGTTTGTTTGGTAGCAGAGTAATATCACAGTAAATACGGACTTAATTAATTAATCTAAGAACAGTGTTAGGGGAGTGGAGACTATACGAGTAAAGACCCTGTATGATTATTCTACTATACTAGTTATTAACCTTAATTTATCAGTTGGCCACTTTAGTTGCCTTAATTCCTTAATGGAAACCCTTTGATGATTTTCCTGTTCACTAATTCCTCAGTGTCCCTGAAAAACATCAAGCAATAATTCCGACCATAAAATACGTGATACGGGATATCCTCATTCCTAAGCAATATCGGCCGTGATACTATTTTGCAAAAGAGTTAGGTTGACTTTCCAGACTAAGCCTAAGCACTATTCGAATTCTACTTTCCAATATGAATACGAAAAGGATTAATGCAAAATCAAATATATTAAGGTAAAAACATAGTTCTCGTAGAATAATTAAATAAATGTCTTTACATCGTATTAAGGACCACCCCCTAACAACTTGGGGGTTTAGCTACTCATGTTCTTGGTCAACATAAAAGTAATTAGAATTAAAAAGGAGAAGATCATTACAATTGAAATTGGGGGACTTGGATCATCAATTGCTTCCGCTCTTGATCGATCCTTTGTTCTTCCGAATTCTCCGGCTTCAGTTCTCTCCTTTCAATCCTAATCCAAAACGTGCCTCCTTTCTTTCCAAAAATAAGGCTTAATATAACTCAATTCAAATTACATGATAAAATGTCTAAAATGCCCTTCAAAATGGCTTCAATAGTGAAAAATAATAAAAAAAAACATTTTCCTCATCAGTGGCCCTGACACGGGCCGTGTTGTGTGACACAGGTGGCCGTGTCAGGCTGCTGTAACTCAAAACAGAGAAAAAAGCATCAGGGGCTGCAACACGGGCCGTGTTGTGTGACACGGGCACCCTGTCGCTACTGCGAAAATCGGCGCCGGCTGAACAGAAGATTCGCCACCGTGCGTTATTTATCCCACGGGAGGGAAAGGAAACACTCAGAGTAAACCTACCGCAAAGACGGGGAAAGGTATGGTCATCGCAACCAAAACCTGGATTCGGGAGTCGGTTACGCAAGGGGAAGGTATTAGCACCCCTCACGTCCGTCGTACTCAACGGGATCCACGCTTGTTTTCGGGTATGGATTGTTATTCTATCTACTCTACAGGTCTGGGGTTAAAAAGAAAATAAAATGACTCGGCAAAGTATCGCACTTTATGCCTACGTATTCCCGTCTGGAACGAGAAATCAGAGTCAACGTAGTTCGCCTACCTACGGGAAAGGAGGGGAAGATTGCTCGCTAGGATATCGCATCCTATGCCTACGTACTTTCATACAGCATGAAAGATCAGAGCAAACGTAGTTCGGGCCACGTACAACACAAGTCTGTCTTGATTGCTTTTATTCCTTCTGAAAAAGGGTTTTTCTGATTACTGGTCCAAGCGGACAAAAATGACGTTTTGATGAGTTCACATTCTTTTACGGAAGAAGTGTCTTTTATTGTGTTTGAAATATTTATTGTGTTTTTTTGTTTGTTTTGAGTAAGAAGAGACAGAACTCTAACCTACGGTTGCGAAGGGAATCAAACTAACCTAATGTTATCATGCATGGGTTAAGACCTAATGTCTATCATGCTCCTCTCTTGCGCAGAGAGAAACAGAGATCCTAAGGGAATAGACGGAAACAGAAACAATAGCAAATATACAATAAAGCAGTAAAATGCATGGATGCAGCAATACAAGCGAGGCAAGGGAGTCCCACTCAACCTCGAACCTAGAAAACAATAGGCAAAAGTGAACAGGATTCACTTCTAACCCAGCAGGTTAAACAGCAAACAATACAGTTAGGGAAAACCAATCAATACATCAGAAATGAACAACTAAAAATAAACAGCCACAACAGCTCTGCATCAACATCTGTCTTCAAGTCATCATCAATCAGCTACAAGCTTCAGCAAGCATCAATCTCCATCTCCACAGCCTTCAAGCAAGGTTGTTGGTCACCAGTCTTCAATCTACAATGGCTTTTCTTCAAGTCTCAATCTCCAAGAGGAATATCAGTCAACAAGATGAATTGGATGTTAAGCAGTCAATTGCCTACCAAGGGTGGCTCATTAGCTGCTAACATTATACAGACAATTTTCCCTCAAAAGTTCTATCTTTCAAACACATTCACTGATCCTTCCAAAGGAAGGAGGTGGATATTTGAAAGAGACTTTGAATCATAGAGAAAGAATGGAGGCAGACAAGGCCTTCCATGTTTGAGAATCAAGTTTCCTACTCTAGAGCTCTGCCTAGCTCCTAAACCCTACACTCCTCAACAGCTGCCAGCAAAGGGTGCTCTCCATCAACTCTGGAAGTTGGACTTCATTCTTGATCTTCAATGGCTTCATCAACAAGTCTTCAACTCTCCCAATCCCCAAGCAAACCCAATACCCCACACAGACAAAAGAAATAACCCTAGAGAGGGCACCCCACACAGTCAAACAAATATAAGCAGTATACTAATAGCAGTAGGGGAATCCTAATATTTTCTAAGGGATCTATTAGCTAACCATAATCCCTATAGTCCCATACCCCAAAAATTCAATCTACAATTCCTAAGGGAAGTTATTCACTACACCTATGTTATCTCCTAAACCCTAGTTTTGATCATGTTATTCACACCTAAACAAAACACCTAAGATTAAGTCCTAAAAATATGAACTAAATTTTATGCACAAGATAAAGGTCTAAGCTAATCAACCTAAAAAGAATGGATCAAAAATATTAAATCATCTATTCAAACCAAAATTAACAAATTCATGTATCAAACAAAACCATTATTTAAACCTATTTAATAGAAAAATATGCTAAAAATACTAAAATAAAACGAAATATTAATTTTTTATGTGATATTTTTCTTAACAAAATTATGAACCATATGCAAAAAGAACCAATTAAAATCATGCATTTTCCAATTTTTTATGAATTTTTAAAGAAATGAAAATTTGAAAGAAAATAAAATGGAATTAATATAGGAATGGGGTGCAGAAATTAATGAAAGTCAATTAAAATAAGAGATGGGCCCAGACTGGGGGGCACGCGTAGCAAGCGCGTCTGGGCCCAACACATTCAGAAAATATGACAAAAATTAAAAAAAACTGTAAACGGTGCGAATAGTAAGATTTTCAGTTAAAACACATTGGGCCTGATTTGAGGGGGTGTTATTAGCATTGGAAATTAAAGCCCAGTCAGCAGACATTAGTGAAACGGTGCGTAGCACCCTTGGAATTTCCCTCCGTTTTCAGTTTAAATCCTGGCCATCAGATTACATCCCCAGTCAAAGTCAAATACCAAATCGTGTGGCCATGGCTTCGTCTTCAACCTCCAGCAAACCCTAGATTCAGGAAACCCTCACCATGCCCGAATTTTATACTCCTCTGTTCTCCATTGATCTTCCATGAAATAACACGATGCAAAGAGAAAAATTGCTCTAATTCTTTCCCTCTACACAACCATGCCATTATCTTCTTCTAAAACTCACTCAAGAAACAAACCCGATAGGTGGAAGATGCTGACTCCACCATTTTCACCTGTCATCAACCATTCCAAACCTTGCCAATCTTTACCCTAGCATGATCTACATCTTATGCTGGTTACTCTAAGCTACTTATCCATGATTATCGTGCATTATCCTTGATGTTCTAAGCTCCAACAGTTTTGGTACACCATTAACAACCTCCATGAAACTTCTCCAAACTTTGTGAAATCCATCATCTAACCTATCTTAACCATTCTATACTAACAATTCCCTATGATTCTAACTAAATCATGCAATTCGAATAGAAATCTAACCTGATGTAAATGGTGAAAACAACTATGGAATTCTTCAACTACACTGCTTGCAATGCTTGGAAATTGATCAGTGACCTTGCTCTTGAGTTCTGTATGCAATGGATCTTGTGCAAACTCCTTGGATCTTGCAATTGAAACTTTCTTGCTTCTTGGATGATTAACTTGTATGGCACCAGTTCTCTTCAATTCTAACCAATCTTGATGTGAATTCTGATCTATGGAAGAGGTTGATGATGATCAAATCAAGAAATGTAGAAATTGAGAGAGATTTGATGGAGTTTGAGAGGTTTTGCAAAAATGGAAGAATTGTGTATAACTTGTGTTTTGATCACAATGATTCACCAACCATGGCATGGAGTTACTTCATTCAATATATAGATGAGAATAGAAAGCCCTAGAAGTTTGTAGAACCTTCCCATGCACACTTTCCCTTGGATTTGGATTATGTAACTTCATTTGCAAGTAACCATGCATATCTTTCAATTCTTGAACCAAACTCAAAATTCTACTTTTTCCAATGTTCTTAAAACATTTTTTCCAATCAAAATGACCTATAATTTCACCCCATTTGGCCAAATTATGAAAAATCTCAATTTTAGGTCATTTTTCATTCATTAAATCCACCAATTTTGAAACCTTGAGCTATGAGTCTTTCCAATCTTTCATGGTCACTTTTCTAGACTCAAAATGTCATTTGGAGAAAGTTTTATGTTGTGAAGTTTTTCATTTGAAGCTTCCTTGTATGAGTTTTGGGCATAGGCTTGAAATGACCTGTAATTCTCAGATGACCAAAATACCCTTTGATTGCCAAGACCATAAGTAGAGTTCCACAACTCATATGAAGGCATTCCATACCATTATAGAAAGCTAAGACAATGAGGAACAACTCTTATGTTGACCAGAAATTCATTTGAAATCTCCTTGAGGGGTAAAAGTTGCTTGGAAGACAAGTAACTTTCACAGACAAAATTTCAGATACCTCAGATGACCTATAACTTGCAAGGACCATAACTTGAGTTATATAAATCTCCTTGATGTCTTCCACCACTAAAATTAAAGGTCTTGAGATCCTCTACAAGTTTCATGTTTACCAAGGATCCATTTGAAGCTTGCATTTTGACTTATCTTGCTTGGAAATTTGACCTAAACTAGGGGATTTTACACAGAAACCCTAATTTAGAAACTCCTCTTCTCCTTGATTTCTCTTGATTTCTTCTTAGCACATCACCACATCCTTATCTACATGTCAAATGATGAACCCCACATCTCTCCAATAGACCTTAATGCCTTTCAATCAATCCATTGACCTAGGGTTGACCTAGAGTTGACCCAGATGAAACCCTAGTTGACTGTTTTCAACTGCAACTCTTGTGCTCACATCAATGACTTGTCTCCTTCTCCAAATGACTTTCTAAGTCTCCCATGATGTCCACATACTCTCCATGCTCAATCCACAGCTCACAACTTCTTTGATGATCTTCAGATACCCTCAGATAGGAGATAGACTCAATGCTTGATCCACTGACTTCCCAGCTTTCAAATTCTTTCTGATGACTTGAATGAGATTGAATTAGAATAATAACCTCTTGATAGGCTCATAGAGATGAGAATAGTGATTGGTCCCTTGTTGGATGACTTGCTATGCTATGCCATGCAGATGATTAGACTATGTACATGACTCTATATGCAAATGCTAATGCAATTGAAACATAAACCAAGTGAAATAGGTTGAGCAAATTTTAGGGTGCAACAGTTGCCCCTATTCAAGCGACTTCGACCCGATTGGGTGAAGAGCGAACGGCCTTCAAACATTCGCGGTACGAGACGGTTGAATACTAAGAACCCGGAAATTTGCCAACCGCAGAAATAAACTGCACCACTGCTTAGGGAACGACATTCATCAACTGAATCTAACGGTTACAGCAACCAACTGATCCATTAGCGACGTGCTGGGGATTATTTTCATCAGCCTGAAAAAGATCCTATCATCGAAAAACTTGTCCGCGTTAGGACTCCTGTTTCGTCAACACAAAGAAACCTCAACTAAACTTGTCCACGTTAGGACTCCACCTGCTGTCAACCCAGAAAAATCTCGGCAACTTCGCTGGGGATAATTCGTCTGCATTCCATCAGAAATAAATCGCCCACGTTAGGAATAAATTCTTCCACGTTAGGAATAAATTCTTCCACGTTAGGAATAACACCGTCCACATTAGGACTAAGACTTCGTCTGGATCTGTCCACGTTAGGACTAAACTCTTCCACGTAAGGAACACATCTTTTTTCCACGTAAGGAACCACATCTTTTCTGAATCTGTCCACGTCAGGACTAAACTTTCCACGTAAGGAATACATCGTCCACGTTAGGACCCACCTTTCCGCGTAAGGAATCCAACTTTTTCCACGTAAGGAATCAATCTCTTTTCCACGTAAGGAAACCATCTTTCCACGTAAGGAATACAACTCATCTTGATCTGTCCATGTGAGGACTCCAATCTTTCCACGTAAGGAATACAATCTTTCCACGTAAGGAATCATATCTTTCCACGTAAGGAATCGCAATCTTGATTTGTCCACGTCAGGACTCCCATCTCGTCTTGATTTGTCCACGTCAGGACTCACCTCTTGACTTGCTGAGGAAATAAAACTCGTCCACGTCAGGACTCACATCTCAACCTGCTGAAGTAATAAAACTCATCCACGTTAGGACTTGCGCGTCTTCGACTTGCTGGGGAAATAAAACTTGTCCACGTCAGGACTCATGCTTCGCCAACACGAAGAAGGATAAATTTGTCCACGTCAGGACTCTCGTATCTTGTCAACACGAAGAACTATAACCTTTGTCCACGTCATGACGCACATCTCACCATTACGAAGAAAGATACCTGTTGGAAATAAATGGTCCACGTCAGGACACCAACACGAAGAGTAATCAATTCTGTCAACGTTATGACTTCACATTCAATCAATACCAAGAAATCAAATCTATCCACGTTAGGACTAGCGCATATCGTCAACTTGAGGAAAGCACTCTGTCCACGTCAGGACTTCACATTCCATCAATTCTGAGAAGTCGAACCTGTCCACGTTAGGACTAACACCTCTTATCAGCCCGGGGAAACAAATCTGTCCATGTTAGGACCCCCACCTCTCTAGCACGAAGAAAACCCGTCAATAAAATTGTCCACGTCAGGACTCATTTCTCCATCGGTCCCGACCCACAAACTTCTTAGCACTGACGTGATAGCGACTTTGAAGCGGACTCTACTGGGGATATTTGGAAACCAAACTACCGGACGCCTGTTCTGATAACCGGCGGCAGCCTCTGAAATTCTGATTCAGGAAACCCTTTAATGACAAATAACTCTGCTTGGAGACAAGGAGAGATTTTGCCTGCTAACTTTGGCGGGGAAAATGAGAGGAATTCACACAAATAACTCTGCTCGGAGGAAAAGAGAGCTTAACCAAATAACTCTGTGGGGAATAAGGCCAAAACGGGCACTTTCGTTGAATGTCTCTTGTCGAGATCTTGAATGTTTGGTAATTCATTTGAGCAAGAGCTCCTTCCACCTGCAAGATAACAATACTTGAAACAAACGGTTAGCCAACCTGGTTCATGTTTCAACATGCATATGTTTGACAATGACGCAATGCTCCATTCGACATGGAAATGCTACGCGTTTATTTGGGAGATGCAAATATGACACTATATGCCGATGCAAATGCAGACTCGAACTGCTGGGATACAGAACCGCTTCAGCAAAATAAATGCTGAAGACAATGCCGACTCCGCTGGGGATAGCCAGGTGATACAGAATTATTCCAGCAAAATAAATGCTGGAAGAGCGAAGTCGACTCAGCTGGGAAATTGGGAACTTAAACCAAGCACCTCATTGAAGTAACACCCTGCTGGGGAATGTAACTTTGCTGGAGAATAGCAGATGCGCCTGGTAAGATCGAACTTCTGCTGGAGAGTGAACGGATATCACACGGTATTCCGACAAAATAAATGCCAGAATATACAACCACCTCTGCCGGGGAGAGTCTTAATCTTCGAGTTCCACTGGGAGGAATGAAAATACTTGCTGAAAAGAGAACTCCACTGGGGATGGGACGATTCTCTTGGGAAAATCAACTGACTCCGCTGGGGGAGAGTAAATGACCCTGCGGGGAAGGGTAAACTGCCTGAATACAGCTCACAAATATTAATCTTCTGCGGCTAAACCACTCTGCTTGAGATAAGGGAATCCTTCTGGGGGACACCACACTGTCTGAATACAGCCTACAATCTTGGAATCGCCACATTCTGCTGAGGGTAGACGACTTTGCTGGAGAACGCCCTTCGACTAAGCTGCGACTAGCAGGGGAATTTGAACCTTCTTAATGAGGAACATTGCTGTCTTGGAAGCACGACCTGCATGGGGATCGAGCCCTCGTTACGAACTTCTGGTTCATACTGCACTCTTTTGATTGTCCTCTTTGTACGGCTACGAACCCTGCAACAACACGAACAAGACAAGACAAGCCTATGCAACCAAATCTATTCAGGTTAGCGTCAGTGACATTATTTTCAGTTAATTCAAAGTTTTAGCAATTATTGGCAAGGGCCAGTGACGTTATGCACATGCTAGCTTCATCAAACTTAGGCATTTTATCATGCACAAAACAGTAAAGAACCAGCATCAAGTACTGAATAACATTTTTTATTGATTGGGCCCCTGAATGGGCGGAGTTTTGTACACGGGATGTAACTCCTGAAAAGAGGAAGCTACGCACAACAAATATACAAGTATGCACAAGAAGCATAAATATATTGACAAATTAAATTTGTACACATGTCGGCAACGGGATGCAGATGAACATCACGAACTGATCCTCCTATGACTCGCCCGACTCTAATGCTTTCCCGGTATCCACGCTTCCGAAGAGATTGTAACTGATGATCGACCCCTCAGGTATATTCTCCCGCACCAATGCTCAATGCAATATCAAATTCGGACCGTAGTCATTTGCTTTTCAAATCCCTAACTTTTGCGTGAACTGCCCTTTACGGGTTTTCAGTTCACCGGGATACCCTTTTTTGCCGAAGCCGCCCAGTGTAGGTTTTCAACTTCGCGGGTGTACATTTTTTCAATTTTATCCCTAACTTTTGCCCGAACCTTTCATTCTGTTTTTGGTTCGCCAGGATGCCCCATTTTTGCCTGGACTCTCTTTTTTCTGTCCAGCGGGTCAATTTTAAGCAAAGTATTTTTTAACTGCGTCCGAATTCACAGGCGACGTAAAGTCTTCACCGTCCATGGTGGACAATAATAACGCTCCTCCTGAAAAGACTTTTCTGACAACGTATGGCCCTTCGTAGTTGGGGGTCCACTTGCCCCTGTGATCTGCCTGCGGCGGGAGAATCCTTTTCAGCACAAGGTCGCCCGTCTGAAAGCTCCGCGGATGTATCTTCTTATCATATGCTTTCTTCATTCGGCTCTGGTACAAACGACCGTATGCTAGAGAAGCTAGCCTCTTCTCATCCATTAAACTCAGTTGGTTCAACCTGTTTTTCACCCATTCTGCCTCATCTAGTTGGACATCTCGCAATACCCTCAGAGAAGGGATCTCAACTTCCAATGGTAGCACTGCTTCCATTCCATATACTAACGAGAACGGGGTTGCCCCGGTTGATGTGCGTACCGTCGTACGATAACCGTGCAAAGCGAAAGGTAGCATCTCATGCCAATCCTTATAGGTCACCACCATCTTTTGAACGATCTTCTTGATATTCTTATTGGCCGCTTCAACAGCGCCATTCATCTTGGGTCGGTAAGGGGAGGAGTTGTGATGTTCAATCTTGAAATTCTGACAGAGCTCCTTCATCATTTTATTGTTCAGATTTGAACCGTTGTCAGTGATTATCCGCTCGGGGATCCCATATCGGCAAATGATATCTCTCTTGATGAATCTGGCTACCACCTGCTTGGTTACATTTGCATAAGACGCCGCTTCTACCCACTTGGTGAAATAATCGATTGCTACCAGAATGAACCGGTGTCCATTAGAAGCCGTCGGCTCGATCTTTCCAATCATATCGATTCCCCACATCGAGAATGGCCATGGTGATGACATCACATTCAGAGGACTCGGAGGCACATGGATCTTATCAGCATAGATTTGGCACTTATGGCACTTCCTTGCAAACTTGAAACAATCAGTTTCCATAGTCAGCCAAAAATAACCTGCCCGCAGCAGCTTCCTCGTCATAGCATGCCCACCAGCATGCGTACCAAAGGTACCTTCGTGTATTTCCTCCATGAGCAGCTTCGCCTCTTTCTCATCTACACAATGCAGCAGCACCAAGTCGTGATTTCTTCTGTATAAGACACCATCCGGATTCAAATAGAAATTACCCGCTAATCTCCTGAGAGTCTTCTGATCTTGACTGGATGCGCCAGCCGGATACTCTTTATTCTTCAGGAAATTAAGGATATCGAAATACCATGGTTTATCATCGGATGCTTCGTCAATGGCAAACACGAAAGCTGGTCTGTCAAGCCGAGAGATAACAATGCTGGGAGCCTCGTTCCAGAAGTTGACTTTGTACATGGAAGACAAAGTGGCCAGGGCGTCAGCCATCTGATTCTCCGCTCGCGGTACATGATGCAATTCAACTTTGTCAAAGAAAGGCAACAATCTCCTTGCATAATTCATGTACGGTATTAAATTGGGCTGACGTGTCTCCCATTCCCCTTTTATCTGATTCACCACCAGAGCTGAGTCTCCGTATACGTCCAGATTTTTGATTCGCAAATCAATGGCTTCTTCAAGCCCCATTATACAAGCTTCATATTCGGCTTCATTATTGGTAACCGCAAAGGTCAATCGAGCAGTAAACGGGATGTGCGACCCGTGTGGAGTAGTGATGATTGCCCCTATTCCGCTACCGTAAGCGTTTACAGCTCCGTCAAAGATCATCTTCCACTTGGAACCCAATTCTGGTCCTTCGTCTGGCAACGACTCTTCACAATCCTTCATCTTTAGGTACATGATATCCTCTTCAGGAAAATCAAACCTCATTGATTGGTAATCTTCAATAGGCTGCTCTGCCAGATACTCAGGCAGCACACTCCCCTTTATAGCCTTTTGCGAGACGTATTGGATGTCATATTCAGTCAAGACCATCTGCCAACGGGCAATTCTCCCTGATAGCGCCTGCTTTTCGAATACATATTTGATAGGATCCATCTTCGAGATGAGCATGGTTGTATGATTCAGCATGTATTGCCTCAAACGCTTGGCGGCCCAGGCTAGCGCGCAACAAGTTTTCTCAAGCATTGAATATCGAGATTCACAATCTGTAAATTTCTTGCTCAAGTAGTAGATCGCATGCTCTTTTCTTCCTGTCTCGTCGTGTTGACCGAGAACACAACCCATGCTTCCCTCAAGAACTGTCAAATACATAATCAAGGGTCTCCCTGCCACCGGAGGTATCAAAATAGGAGGCTCCTGCAAATACTGCTTTATTTTATCGAACGCCTTTTGACAATTTTCGTTCCACGTTACGGCTTGATCTTTCTTCAACAGCTTGAATAATGGTTCACACGTAGCCGTTAGGTGAGATATGAACCGAGCGATGTAGTTCAACCTCCCTAAAAACCCGCGCACCTCTTTTTCTGTTTTAGGCGTCGGCATTTCTTGAATTGCTTTTATTTTTGCAGGATCGACCTCTATTCCTCTTTCGCTTACGATAAACCCCAGCAGTTTACCCGATCTCACCCCGAAGGTGCATTTGTTAGGGTTCAGTCTCAGCCTGAACTTCCTAAGCCTTTTAAATAACTTCAGCAGATTCACCAGATGCTCTTCCTCCGTCTGGGATTTGGCAATCATATCGTCAACATAAACTTCGATCTCTTTATGCATCATATCATGGAAAAGAGTCGTCATTGCACGCTGATACGTTGCCCCAGCATTCTTTAATCCGAAGGGCATCACTTTGTAACAAAATGTTCCCCAAGGCGTTATGAAAGTAGTCTTCTCCATATCCTCTGGCGCCATTTTAATCTGATTATAGCCTGAGAAGCCATCCATGAAGGAGAATACGGAGTATTGAGCAGTGTTGTCAACTAACACATCGATATGAGGAAGCGGAAAATCGTCTTTCGGGCTCGCTTTATTCAAGTCACGGTAATCTACGCACATTCTCACTTTACCGTCTTTCTTTGGCACTGGTACAATGTTAGCGACCCATGAGGGATATTTTGTCACAGCTAGGAAACCAGCATCCCACTGTTTTTGAACCTCTTCTTTAATCTTCACTGCCATATCTGGTCTAGTTCTGCGAAGCTTTTGTTTGACCGGCGGGCATTCTTCTTTCAACGGCAGACGGTGCACAACCATATCTGTATCGAGCCCAGGCATGTCTTCATACGACCAAGCGAACACATCACTATACTCTCGGAGCATTTCAATCAGTCTTCGCTTGACGTCGCTCTGCAGCGCGGCTCCTATACGAATGTTCTTCTCAACCCCTTCCGACCCCAGGTTAATAATTTCGATGACCTCTTCGTGAGGCAGAATGACACGCTCTTCTTGCCTCACCAACCAAGACAATTCTTCAGGAACGTCACCATCTTCAACAACCTCTTCTTCGGCCTGAAATACCAGATGTTCAAAGTCGGGACGAGTCATAGGTGGTTCAAGGATGTCATCTGAAAATGTTATCCTACAAAAAGAATGGTTAAATGCTTCAAAATGCGTATAAAGCGAATAACCGCGTTGCCATTTTATTGAAAAATATAAAACAAGAAAAACAGAGATCGCAACATTTGCACATGAAAAACGCCTTTTATTTAATGATAAACACGTAATATTCATAACAGCACAGCCCTAAGCAAGTCATGATGCCCCGGGCAAGGCACCAGATTGTTCAACAATTAAAAAAACAAAGCATTACTGTTTAAGAGTCACAGGAACAATCTCCTGAATAGACCAGTTGCACAATCCTTGTCCTGGCACGCTCGGCTGAATCCAGGCGTCCATATCACAGTCGCTGTCTCCTTTGTCAGACTCTGAAGCAGCATTGATGGTCTCATGACATACTCCACCAGCAGTGATAGTTATTGGTCTTCTGAAACGGGGTGCCCCCACAGCAGGTGTTGACGACGACGGTTGATATCCCAACCCGAATCGGTCCATCTTCACAGGAATATCCAGCACTTTGCCCCAGCCCTTCGTTTCTCCTGTCTCTACTAGAGCTTGAGCTTCTTTATATGACGAGACGGCTATCTCCGACACTTTGCTCGGCCCAGGACCTTTGTCCTTGATGCGCAACCCTTCAAATGCCTGGCAGGGTGTTTCGTGAATCTCTCCATCGACCTCCACATATTTAAATGACGACAGATGGTTGACCAGGATGTCTTCTTCTCTGCATATAGTGACCACGCTATCCCCTACCATATATTTCAACTTTTGATGCAAGGTAGACGTGACTGCCCCAGCGCCATGAATCCAGGGTCTTCCGAGGAGGCAGCTATATGCAGGCTGGATGTCCATGATATAAAATTCAGTCGCGAAAACCTCCGGCCCCACCTGTAGAGGTAATGTTATCGATCCAAAAACTGTTCTTCGCGTCCCATCAAATGCCCTGACTACCAGGTCGCTGGGCGTGCACAGGATTCCTCTGACATCTAGCTTCATCATCGCTTTCTTGGGCAGCATATTCAAGGATGATCCGGTATCGACCAGTACATGAGACATGACCGATCCTCTACATTCCACAGAGACGTGCAGCGCCATATTATGATCTCTCCCCTTAGGGGTCAAATCGAAGTTGGTAAAGCCCAAGCTATGGCCTGCGTTCACATGTGCTAACACTCCATCCAGCTGATTTACGGAAACATCTTGGGGTACGAAGGAAGTATCCAGGACTTTCAGCAGTGCATTTCTGTGAGCTTCAGAACACAATAGCAATGACAGTATAGATATCTTGGACGGCGTCTGTTGCAGATGCTCCACAATCTTATAATCGCTTTTTTCGAATCAAGCGCATGAACTCTTCTACATCTTTCGATGCCGTTTGTTTTCCGCTTGCTTGCACTGGGACATTCTCAACCATCTTTCCCTTCCCCTTTGCCAATCTTTCGGCCTCTACTTCAGGCGATATGAATATTCTTCCACTCCTTGTCATACCTCCTGCACCAACAACATTATCTACAGTCTCAGCTGGCTGCTTATTAACATCAATTTTTATCCCATCGCAATACACTTCCAACCCATAGGACCATGGGACTGCCTTTGTGCTCTCGTACGGGATTGGTCCGGCCTTAGTGATTGTGATCGGTGGTCGTTGGACCGGTGCCGTTATAGTGATTGTCTTTCGAGGAATCGTTACAGTAGCCACATCACTCTGATTGTCTGCTAATGCCCCTGCAGGTTCTTCAATTGCTGCTCGGTCAAATTGCAATGTGCCGCCATCTATTAAAGCCTGAACACCTTTCTTCAAATCATCACACCCCCCAGCTAGGGTCCAACATTCCAAGCAGTACTCGTCACAACCTGGATAGACACCCCCTTGCAACAATCTTCTCTTTACTTCACACAACGGTGTCTTTAAATCATCGACATTCATAATCAAATTCAAACCCTCCTCAGTTAGAATGGCGTTTGCCCCATGATTGGGCATGGGCTTGTGCACTATATTCGGACCTGCTGTTCCAAAATTGATAGCCTTACTATCCAATAGATCCTGCACGACATGCTTAAACGCATGGCAACCCTCTACATCATGGCCCGGGGCCCCAGAGTGAAATTCACAGTGCCTGCTTGCATCATAGCCGTACGGAGGAGTTCCCGTCATTGGTGCCAGAGTTCTCTTCTCTACCAAGTTCAAACCCAACAACGTCTGTAACAAATCTGCATACGTTGAGGGAGGCTTTTCAAAAACTCTTCTTGGTTTACCCCCCTGGAATCTGCGTTGGGCAGGCTGTGCCCCCTGCTGTGGCTGCTGCTGCTGCTGTTGTTGTTGTTGTTGAAATGGTTGTTGCTGAAACAGAATGGTAACACTCGCCACCTGCTGCGGCTGATTATACTGGTTTCGACCTCTGCCTCGGCCTCCAAACACTGCGCTTGCATCGCCCTGACGGCGCCCACCAAAAGCCTTCCTGTTAGTGCCAGATGCAGTAGATTCCTCAGCTTGGAATCTTCCCTGTTTAATGTTGCTTTCAATCTTTTCTCCCATCAGAATTAAGTCTGAGAAACTGGCCAAAGATGTGTGAAACAACTTGTCATAAAACATGCCGGTGAATGTTCCAATGAACATGTCATTCATTTCCTTGTCTTCTAAAGGAGGACGGACCCTAGCAGCCATGTCGCGCCATCTTTGCGCATACTCTTTAAAGCTCTCACCCTTCTTCTGGGACAGCCCTTGCAATTGGACCCGGTTGGGTGCCAAGTCGCTGTTATACTTATAGTGAGCTACAAATGCCTCTGCCAGCTGCTTCCATGTCTTTATATGCGTTGGATCCAACCCCATATACCACTCTAGGGAAGGACCTGACAAGCTATCTTGAAAGAAATGCATTAACATCCTCTCATCAGTTGAATACGCAGACATCCTTCTGTAATATGACCGCACGTGCACTTTCGGACAGGTGTCCCCTTTATACTTATCAAATGTAGGAGCTTTGAATTTGATTGGCACCCTCAGGCCAGGCACCAGACCCATCGTTGACATATCTAGTCCGACAGCACTTTGATTTACAACCCCCCTCATCTGCTCTTCTAGCATTCTGATCCTCTAGGAGTCATCCATCGGCCCTTCGAAACCTCCACCGGAGAAAGCGTCCTCTTGCTGATCTTCCTGCCAGTTACCATTCCCCGCTCCATACCCATCGTATCCATTGTTACGGCCAGCTCTGATCTTATTCATTATCGGGCCTCGCCCTCTATTACCGTATCCTGGAGCAACTCCAGCAGGTCCAAAAGTCATTAACCCAGCGCCGTTTCCATTTCCGAATCCTCCGTAACCCTGATTAGTCACACCAAAACCGTCCTGCCCGAAGCCTTGAGTATTGAAACCATATTTCCCAGTATTATCGAATCCTTGGTCATTGAACCCAAATCCAGCATTACCGAAGCCGTTGCCTCCCATATTATCACCCAAGTTGACATCACCAATCCCAACGTTATGGACAGCAGTCTCGTTCCTAATTCCAACGTTACCGTTCCCAGCAGCGGTACCGTTGTTGACATTGACAGCAGGTATATTGACTATAGGTGGAGCCACTGGTGTGGGAGTACCATCCCCATGAACAGTGTCGACTCGCACAGACTGATGATCCTCATTCCCATGTCCAGCATTTCTTGCCAACAGAGGCTGCACCATAGCTTGCAAATTCTCCTGACCTTTTGCAATAGTCTCCATGGTCTGCATGAAGAGTGCCAACTTCTCACGCATATCTTGCATCTCGTTCTGCATTTGATCCATGATTCTTCGACAATTGGTGCGAGTGGAGTAGCGGTGTGGGCGCTGATCTTCAATCCTGAAAAGACCTGATACAGAGCAGGAAATAAGATACCATCCAATGATTACCTGTAATGCAATATGAATATGAATGCAATGCAATGTGTCTGTGCATTAGGGGGATTCATTCCCCGATTCTAGTGCGAAGGTGCCAGTGCAGTGACAGTGCTAGCAATTACGAAGGTTGGAGCTGAATCACAGAAAGCCTCATATATTGCAGAGAAATCCCATAAGCCAAGAATACAATATCACTGAGTACAATAAGAAGGCATGACCTCAACCAACAATCCTGGTGATGGTCAGCACTATGCAAATAAAGCATACAAGTTAATACATGAAATGATCAAGTACTCCCATAAGCCCGGTACTCCTCTATTAACTTCTTGGTCTCTGGATGACCTGGTCGGGTAAGCAGCCCTTCAACAAGTTGGTTTCTTCTCTTGAGCACACGTCGCACGTCTCCGGCAGTTTCCTCCTATGCCCCTTCTCCGAAGCGATCCTCTAACTTCCGCTTCTGAGACACGGCTTCGTTCCTGCCTTCGATGGCCTTGTTCAATGCATTCTGAAGACTGTACCTGGTCATCACTTCTTCTTCATATTTATTAATGCTAGCCTTCAACTGCTCTTCGAGGTCAGAGATTTGCTGCTTCAACTTATCTTCCCTCTTTTTATTGTTGGTTAGCGTAGCATTCCAAGTCTTATTGCAAGAAGAGATTTCTCGGTGTGCTGCGTCGAGTGCTTTCTTTTTGGATTCCAGCATGTCATGGGAGCTTCTGAACTCTTGCCCTAGACGTTCGCGCTTATTTTTCTCCTCAGTCAACTCAGCCTCTAGTCTGTTCACTAGCTCAATCTGCTGTTGGAAAGCATGCACGGCCTTGTTTTTCTCACTGCGTATCTGAGCCAGCTCTTGCTCTAACCCTTCATTGATCTTCATCAAGGCTTCTTTTTCTTTCACAACTTGCTCATAGGCCTCCCTAGTAACAGTAGTTGGTTCTTCCACCGGAATATGAACAGGGACTGGTACATCTGGGAATGGCATCCGCAACTGACTTGCTCTCTCTTGGATCCACACTCTGTAGGGTGCATAAGCCTGACAATCATTCTTCCCTAACAGCGGCTTCCCTTTTCTGTTAATACGCGTCCAGGCATGCTGCAACTTGGCTAATAACTCTCCCTTCAAATCACCGGTGAAGTATAGAGATTCCTGTACTTCCTCCTCCTTTGGTGGGTTCTTCAGCGCGTATCCGAACTGGCGAATGAACAGAGAAGGGTTGTAATTGATACACCCTTTTCTTCCTATCAACGGAACATTAGGGTACCCAGAACAACTGAATATAAGCTCAGACCCCAGCAGGTCCCGGTCAAACCACTCAATATCTTCAGAAGATAGCCTCATCATGCGCTCTGGCCAGCTAGCTGTAGTTGCACTATCCACAAAAGGTCCCCTCAAGGGAAGATGACCCTTAAACCACATGTTCAACAGCGGCGCACAGCAGTAAACAATCTTTCCCCTTCTGTTTTCATTTTTGTAGTGCAATGAGTGATAGAAGTCTCCAATCAAAGTAGGCACCGGGTTGCCAGCAGCAAACAGATGGAAAGCGTCCAAGTCCACAAAGTTGGGTAAGTTGGGAAACAGCACTACTCCGTAGATACATAGAGCCAAGATAGCATTGAAGACTACCCAACATCCGTTCCTGGCGTACTCTTGAGCTTTGCCAACTAGAAACTCAAGGGAGAAACCTGGAACCCCAAGCCAAGAAGTCACTAACAGTTCAGCAGCGTTCATGTGCAAGGCTTTAGCTAAATCCTCCAATTTGGGCTCAGCAGCAGAGTGAATAAAGGGAACCCTGTTCTGCACTGGTAGCTCAGTAAACTCCACATACTCTTCAATGGTAGGTCCCAAGATAAAGTCAGCAAATGTGAAACATCTCAATGCAGGATCATAGAATTGCATCAAGGTGTACATCCCATTCATCTCATCAGCAGTTGGCTTGCAGACCAGCCTCAGCAATCTTCCATGACTCATTCTGAAGCTTCTCCTAACCTCCTCATCAGCAAGGGACATCAGACCAAGCAAAGGAGTAATATCAGGTGTAGGCAACTTGTACGCAACGGTCTTCCTCAAACCAGCCATGATCAATATTCAGAAGTCCGGGCACTAGAACCAGGGAATATGCAAATGCACCTGCAGCACAGACACACGTTAAAGGGATGCAATGATAATGGGTATGCAGACGATGCAATGCAAGTAACATGCAACAGGGACCAAATGCCGTGGCTGAGAAGCCTGAACCATATTAAGAAGTCTCAGATAGACTTTCCAGAAATCCTCAAACCCTGGTCTCAGATAGACCTAAAACAAAGCTCTAACACTGGTCTCTGATAGACCCCACAACATAACTCTGACTGGTCTCTGACAGACCTCATATCATATCTCCAACGGGTCTCTGACAGACCTCAGAACCCTCCAACTGGTCTCTGACAGACCTTAGAACTCTCCAACTGGTCTCTGACAGACCTCATAACTCTCCATAAATACCCAGGATCTCAGATCAAGAAACAAACCGGTAGTCTGAAGGTCTAGTTACCTGCATAACCCCAACCCTCTCACAGGTGGATGTCCTAGTAACTGACAAAGGTATGACATCCTATGCGGTCGTCGGCGTCACAGACTTTCAGGGTTGATGATACGATTCCCAGAAGGAGTGGCATCATCGAATCCTGAAGAGGCCTCACTTAGCCAACTTCCAAATGATCGGTTCCCGGAGTCGACAATTCAGTTGACCAACAACCCCTTCGACCCAAAGGGTAGAAAAAGAAGCCAACCAGAAGAACCTCGTCCGAGTGTAGATTTCATGAGACACTAATGCAAGCAAAGCCGGCACGCGCCCACTACTTTCTACTCTAATTCTAGGTGCACTCAAGCCCAGGTCCGGCTTATCTCTCAATCATAGAATCACCCATCGCAGTCCTTAGCAGCCAGGGGACGTTGGATCCCCAGCAGAGTCGCCAGCTGTCGCTACTGCGAAAATCGGCGCCGGTGATAACACGAAATCATATAGATATTTTCATGCATAATTCAACTAAAGTCTAACCGTTTTCGATCCAATTTCGGGTTATTTCCATGTATTTGTCTGATGTTTTTGCAGGTATTCAACGATCACGTCTAAACAAGGCAACATGAAGAAAAGAAGCAATCCCAGATGAAATATGGACGAAAAAGGAGTGAAAACACAATGAAAAGCGCGGCAGACAGTTTTTGCTGATGTGACGACCGTCACAGATGCATGACGACCGTCACACGGGTGACGACCGTCATGCAGGCAAAAACGCCCCACTCAGATTACACGTCAAAAGAGCAGTTCCAATTCCCATTTAATGGTCCACTACTCCCTAAATTATCTGCCTCAAGGTCCATCATCCTCAGAGGTAACCGTTGGAATCCCACCTCTATAAAAAGAGAAGCAGGGGACTTCAAAAAGGGAGTTGCATTCATACCACGAAGTGCTGCCAAATTTACTTTCCAGCAAATTTACTTTCAGTCATTATTTGTATCCATTTCTCCAGTTCTATTTGTATCCCTTTCCTTTATTTCCCTTTCCATTCTACTCATTCCCATTTCCGCTCTTCTGTAATACTTACTGCACTGTACGATCAAATTGGAACTAAAGACAGAATCCTGCCAACATCTGTGGAGGATCTGCCCAAAGGCCAATTGGCATTATTTACAGGTTTTCATTTTGATCGACTCTTATTTTATCATAATGCAATTTATTATTTATTATTATTATTTATGTTTTGCTTTTCCAAATTCCATGTCTAGCTAAACTTAGGTAATCGATATGTAGTAATAATTCGGATGGGATTTGATAACTCTTGTTTGAAAACTTTCTTTTCACAAAAATAACTTATGGTCTAAGTGTTTAAAAATTGATTTACGAAATAAACTTCGTCGCCAAAGCGAGAACTTGTTTTAAAGTAGTTTTGCCACGAAAGTGGGAAATTAATTAAGATACGAACCAACAAGCGAAAGCTGCGGTAAGGTCAGATAGTAAACACTAGGCATTTGTTTTAATAACAGCGAAAGCACTTTAAAACTAATTAGAACTTAGAGATTTCCAAAAAGTAGTTTTAACCCCGAACGGAACACGAAAGTGTACGTTAGGCCCTTAGGATTATGATTAGCATCAATAACCATCGTGAGACGAGAGTCTTCAAATCTCCACTTTCTGCTTAAGTAAACTGCGAAAACTATTTCATACACCAGTAACTTATCAAATCCCTGAAGAACATAATTACTACGTATCGATTCAATTAATTAAAATCTAAATAGTAATCTTAGTTTCCCCTCTTAGTGACAATCTTATTCCCTTGAAACATATTCTACCTAGCTAAACATAGTAACTCCCGAGAACACTAGTTTGATTACGAGTCCCTGTGGGATCGATATCTTTTATTACTACGCGATAGACTGTGCACTTGCAGTTAGTTGTATTAGACATAGAAAGTCGCGACCAAGTTTTTGGCGCCGTTGCCGGGGACCCGTTTAGTCAATAGTGTAACCTTCTGTTACACCTTATAGACTAGGTAAACAATTTTCATTTTTCCTTTACTAGTGTTGTCGATTGTATGCCAAGTGATCGCCCACAAAGCGATATCTTGAAACCTTCAGTCGCAGAACTAGAATGCTTCTTACATCTAAGAAGCCGAATCATTGAGTACCAACTCAAACATAACATTACCGATCCTCTCACTCCCATTCCCAAAGAAGAAGAACCAAAGATGGCTGAAGGACCTCCGAACAAACCGCTGAAGGCATACGCTACACCATCTCAGATGGAGCCTAGAAGTAGCATTGCTGCCCCAGCTTACCCGAAATGATTTTGAGCTGAAACCATCATTGCTATCGGCTGTACAACAAAACCAATTCTCAGGAAACGCAACTGAGGATCCGAACGAACATCTAATGAAGTTTGTACAATACGCAGACACAGTGAAAGCAAATGGAGTAACTCCAGACGTGATAAGACTTCGTCTTTTCCCATTCTCTCTTAGAGACAGAGCGTGGACATGGTTACAATCGTTACCATCCAACTCCGTTACGACGTGGGAGCAATTGAAGAACGTCTTCTTAGCGAGATATTTTCCACCAAGCAAAACTGCTATGCTTAGAGCTCAAATCAATGGATTTCGACAGAAAGATACTGAATCTCTCTACGAAGCATGGGAACGATTCAAAGATATGATGAGAACATGTCCTCACCACGGTCTAGAAGACTGAGTGACAATCCATACTTTCTATAATGGGCTTCTATACAATACTAGATTAACCATAGACGCTGCCGCGGGCGGTGCACTTATGGATAAGCCATACGATGAAGCCTATCAACTAATAGAAAACATGTCACAAAACCATTGCCAATGGGGAGGTGAACGCACTCCAAATGAGAAAACCTCAGCGAAAGGTGGGATGTACGAAATCAGCAGCCTTGAAAAGTTCAATGCTAAAGTAGATGCTCTAGCACAGAAGATCGATAGTCTGACCGTTAACCCCACTGCAACTGTCGCTGCAGTAACTCCAAATTGTGAGTTATGCGGAAGCACCACTCATAATGCACCCGAATGCCCATTGCTAGCCGGAATCCCGCCAGACCAGGTAAATTATGCTCAAGGAAATCCCTATGCAAATACCTACAACCCAGGTTGGCGAAATCATCCAAACTTTTCTTACAAAAGCGAAAATGCATTGCAAATGCCTACTGCTCCGCAAGGATATCAAAAACCAGCTGCTCAGAATGCACCTAGGAAATCAAACCTCGAATTGATGATGGAAAAGTTCATAGCTACTCAAGCTCAGACGAACAAAGAGTTCCTGAATCAAAACATACACACTAGCGAGCAAATTAAACAGTTGACAGGAAAAGTAGACGCTTTAGCCACCCACAACAAAATGTTAGAAACTCAGATATCACAAGTGGCTCAACAGCAAGCATCTGTTGCCGCACCTGCTGGCACATTTCCTGGACAACCCGAACAGAATCCCAAAGGCCAAGCAAATGCTGTGATACTAAGAAGTGGAAAAGAATTGTACAAACCGATCGATCCGAGGACCGAAAACTCAGCCATGCAACAGAAACCAACTGAACAAGCAGAAAAGGAATCTGAGTTAGAGAAGAAGGAAGACAACGAGAAGGAGGATACCGTAAGTGAAAAAACTCAAGCACCTCCAGCGCCATATAAACCACCTATCCCTTATCCACAAAGACTAATAAACTCTAAAACTTCAGGACAGTTTAAGAAATTTGTAGAGCTCCTTAAACAGCTGAATATTACTATTCCCTTTACAGAAGCGATAACTCAAATGCCGTCATACGCCAAATTTCTCAAAGAGATCCTGTCGAATAAGAGAAATATCGAGGATAACGAAACAGTTACACTCACTGCAGAGTGTAGCGCTATTATTCAAAGCCGCATGCCTCCTAAATTAAAAGACCCAGGTAGTTTCTCCATACCCTGCGTCATAGGAAAGTTCGTAATAGATAAAGCTCTATGCGATTTAGGAGCCAGTATCAGTGTTATGCCCTTATCTATATGCAAAAAGCTGAATATGGGAGACCTCAGGCCAACCAAAATGTCCGTACAATTAGCTGACAGATCAGTAAAATACCCCGTCGGAATACTGGAGAACGTTCCAGTACGCATAGGACAATTCTACATTCCAACCGACTTCATAATCATGGACATCAAGGAGGACACTGTAACCCCAATTATCTTAGGAAGACCATTCCTAGCTACAGCCGGAGCGATTATAGACGTGAAGAAAGGAAGGCTAACATTCGAAGTAGGAGAAGAAAAGATAGAGTTCATTCTCACCAAGTTCTTACAAGCACCAGCCATAGACGATACCTGCTATTTAGTAGACGAAATTGACGAATGCATAAGAGAACTTGAAAATGAGGAGACCACGTATTCAGAAATTATAAAGATTCAAATACCCGACATTTCTGAAGACGACAATTGGCGTATACCGTATAAAGACGACAGCCTAAGCGAAAGCTTAGCACTGACACCGAACCATATGCCAGGTCCGAAGAACCCATCTTTAGAACTTAAAACTCTACCCAAAAACCTCAGATATGAATTTCTAGACGATGAACTAAAAAGACCAGTAATAGTCAACGCCGACTTAGGACAACCAGAAACCGAAAAGTTATTAGAAGTCCTAAAGAAGTACCCCACCGCGTTAGGCTATAACATAAGCGATCTAAAAGGTATAAGCCCTTCGATCTGTATGCATCGAATTACAATAGAGGAAGACTCTAAAACCTCTCGAGAGCATCAGAGAAGACTAAACCCCATCCTGAGCACTGTAGTCAGAGATGAAGTGAAGAAATTACTAGATGCAGGAATCATCTATCCGATCTCCGATAGTGAATGGGTTAGCCCAGTTCATGTCGTACCAAAGAAAGGGGGAGTCACAGTAGTTAAAACGAAAAAGGCGAATCGATAACAAAAAGAGTCGTGACTGGAAGTAGGATGTGTATTGATTATAGGAAGCTTAACAAGGCTACGCGCAAAGATCACTTCCCGCTACCCTTCATAGACCAAATGTTGGAAAGATTAGCCAAACATTCATATTTCTGCTATCTAGATGGTTACTCAGGATTCTTCCAAATTCCCATCCATCCTGATGACCAAGAAAAGACTACATTCACCTGTCCTTACGGTACTTTTGCTTACCGCCGAATGCCGTTCGGACTCTGTAACGCTCCAGCAACCTTCCAAAGATGCATGATGGCAATCTTCGCAGATTTCATAGACGACATTATGGAAGTGTTTATGGACGATTTCTCGGTATGTGGACAAAGTTTCGAAGGATGCTTACAAAACATAGAAATGGTACTAGAACGTTGCGTAAAAGTAAACCTCGTCCTAAATTGGGAGAAATGCCATTTTATGGTCCGACAAGGAATAGTTCTAGGACACGTCATATCAGATAGAGGGATTGAGGTAGACAAAGCCAAAATAGAGATTATAAAAGATCTCCAACCTCCAAAATCCGTACGAGAAATACGGAGTTTTCTAGGACATGCCGGTTTCTACAGAAGATTTATAAAAGATTTCTCGAAAATCACAAAACCTTTGACCGACCTGTTAATGAAAGATGCTGAGTTCGTCTTCGACGACGACTGTTTAAAAGCATTCGAAACATTGAAATCAGCCCTTATCACCGCACCAATCATGCAACCACCAGATTGGAGACTACCGTTTGAAATCATGTGCGACGCGAGTGATTACGCTGTAGGCGCAGTTCTAGGACAAAGAAAGGACAAGAAGCTCCATGCCATCTACTATGCCAGTAGAACCTTAGATCCTGCCCAAATGAACTACGCTACCACAGAAAAGGAACTTCTAGCAGTTATATTTGCGCTTGACAAATTCCGTTCTTACTTAGTAGGAGCAAAAATTATAATATACACAGACCACGCTGCCATAAGGTACCTAATAAGCAAAAAGGATGCCAAACCAAGACTATTGAGATGGATCCTGTTATTACAAGAGTTTGACTTAGAAATCAAAGATAAGAAAGGAACCGAGAACGTTGTTGCGGATCACTTATCCCGAATAGAAGGCATCAGACACGAACCAGTACCGATAAATGATGATTTCCCGTACGAACGTCTGATAGCCAAATTAGAAAGTGACGTACCCAACTCAATCTCGGAAGATCCAGAATTCGAAAAAGCCGTAGAAGCCGTCTATGCCCAAGTCACATTACCTTGGTATGCTGACATCGTTAATTACCTCGCCGCAGGCGTGCTTCCACCAGATCTTACTTATCAGCAAAAGAAGAAATTCTTCCACGATCTGAAACACTATTATTGGGACGAACCCCTACTCTTCAAGAGAGGGGCCGACAACATATATCGTCGCTGTGTCCCAGAGGAAGAAATAGAAAATATTATTTCCCAATGCCACTCAGCACCATATGGTGGTCATGCTAGTACATCCAAGACGTGCGCTAAGATTCTCCAAGCCGGCTTATTCTGGCCTAATCTCTGGAAAGACGTTCACATCGCTGTGCAAAAGTGCGATAGATGCCAACAAACTGGAAACATCTCACGACGCGATGAAATGCCTCAGAAAGGAATCTTAGAGGTAGAAGTCTTCGACGTCTGGGGAATAGATTTCATGGGACCTTTCCCCCCTTCTTTTGGTAATAACTACATACTCGTCGCTGTCGATTACGTGTCTAAATGGATAGAAGCCATAACTGCTCCAACAAATGACGCACGAGTAGTAATCAAACTCTTCAAGAACACAATCTTTCCTAGATTCGGTGTACCCAGACTCGTCATTAGTGACGGAGGATCTCACTTCATATCACGAATATTCGATAAACTTCTTTCTAGATATGGAGTCAGGCACCGAGTAGCTACACCTTACCATCCGCAAACTAGCGGACAAGTAAAGGTCTCAAACAGAGAAATAAAACAGATCTTGGAAAAGACTGTCGCTACCTCGAGAAAAGATTGGTCATCAAAGCTACAAGAAGCTTTATGGGCTTATAGGACCGCATTTAAGACACCAATAGGTACTACCCCCTATAAATTAGTTTACGGTAAATCCTGCCATCTCCCTGTAGAGTTAGAGCACAAGGCCTTCTGGGCCATTAAGACACTCAACTTCAACTACACCGAGGCAGGAGAAAAGCGAATCCTGAACTTACACGAGTTGGAAGAACTTCGATTAGACGCTTACAAAAATGCCCGTATCTACAAAGAACGAACTAAAAAGTGGCATGATAAACGTTCAATCGGGAAACAATTCAGTGTGGGAGACATCGTATTGCTCTTCAATTCACGATTAAAACTCTTCCCAGGAAAACTAAAATCTAGGTGGTCTGGACCCTATGAAGTGACTAAAGTACTTCAGAGTGGAGCTGTCGAAATTACCGATAAGACGAATGCACCGTTTACCGTAAACGGGCAACGTCTGAAACATTACAATAAGAACGACAACAGTCCTCAAGTCAGCAATATAACATTGCTTGAGCTTCCGGCTCAAACACCCGAATAGCTTCTCACCAAGCTATCGTCAGGCTTTAGACGTTAAAAACAGCGCTTATTGGGAGGCAACCCAAATTTCCCTCGTCATTGCATTTCATTTTTCTTTAAAATTCTACTTTGAAAATTCCAACAAAAATCCTAAAATTACTACTACTTTCTACTTTCGTTCATTTTCGTACTTTTATTCTTATTTTATTTTTTTCCTTTTTGTCTTCGTTTCTACCACTTTTCGTTTCTAAAAATCCTGACTTCAATTTCTTGTTTTAAACTTTTCAGGATTTTTAAAGCCTTCAAAACATTTCTTCTGTTTTCTCCGAATTACCTACGAATATGGCCGAGTACGATTTCACAAAGGTTCACTTCAGAGGACTCGCTCAGAAGGCAAGATTTGCAGCACTGACCGAAAGAGAATTCGCCTTAACGTTGTATTATGATAAGGCTACTATGGATAAACTAGGGATCACGGATAGCATTCAATACCTGTTCAATCAACTGGGTTGGGAGAACACTGCTCTGAAAACACGCTTTGCTACCTACAAGGATCTTACCTACGAATTCCTCAGTTCCTTCAGATATACACCCAACTATGGTTTTGGATCCAGCACAGAGCTGATTACCTTCCGATTGTTTGGAATGGACCAAACCCACAGCAGGATGTCACTCGCTAACCTCCTAGGATTCCCTAGCGGACCACATGTGTTCATCAGTGCAGAAGATGACGATATTGATTTGCAACTCGAGCACTTATGGGGTAGAATCACAGGCGACTATCACCCTGAACCAGACAGAATGTACAATGATGACATTCATAACCCAGCCTTCAGATACTTCCATAAGATACTAGCTCACACCTTGTTTGGAAAAGAAGAAAATATTACCACAGTGTCTAAGGAAGAGTTATTCATCATGTTTTGTGCTTCTCAGGGACGGACAGTAAATGCAGTGCCTTTCATGATGAGATCCTTCAAACGCCTCACGCTGGAACCTCAGACACCTATCCTTATAGGAGGACTAGTAACAATGATTTCCCACGAGCTTGGCCTTAGATTCCATCTAAATGCCAGCACTCGTTTTGGTAACATCAGACCCATGAACATACAATTCTGCTTTAACAGGCGCATCTTAGGGAATATGGGACCTGGATCGTATGAGTACCTTATTAACGAAAAACCAGTACACCTATTCACACTGCCTGATCATCTGATGACAAGCATCCACAACAAGGATAACTGGCTCTACGAATTGGATGAGCCTATGGGACCTCCTTCACCACAGTCAACGCCCCAGGACTATATGTATGACAGTGACCACATCTCTGAGGCACATGACTACATGTACTATGAGGACGCCACCTCTGAAACTGAAGTAGATCCTATGACTCCTCCACACTACAATACTTATCATGAGCCTATCCCTGAGGAAACAACCGACAAAATGGATACCGTGTTACTCAGATTGGACGACGTTGATAAAGCTCTGATTAATGTAAAAGCTGATATTGCAGGCATGCACAGTGACCTGGTAGGCTTCATGGATCTAGTCTACGACCAACTCGATTACTATTCACGAAAATTCGAGCAATTGAAGGCACGAAAAGATTAGTTATTAGCTCATAGCAGTAGTTTCACTTTAGTCTAGTCTAGTTTAGTTTAATTTACTCACTTAGAATTTTCGCATTGTTCGTTTCATTATGTACTACATACAATTGTTTCCATTTTATGTTATTTCAATTCTAGTTGTATTCAATTATTTTGTTTTCGCATTATTTATTGATTGTTGGCTGTTATATTACATCACCGTAGCAATACTACGCTTTAAAATCACCCCGAATACGCCCTCAGAGCAAAATTCTGCGTTCTGCAGATTTTGCTGCTGTGACGACCGTCACAGTCCCATGACGAGCGTCACACGGGTGACGACCGTCACACCCTTGTGACGACCGTCACGTAGCCCAGAACTGCAATCTGATATAACAGAGGTCGTGTACCCTTCCACTCCCCCCATTATCACTTTCAAACTTCCAACATTCATACCCCACTACGATTTTCGTCCTCTCCATTTAAACTATAAACCCCAACTCCAAATTCAACCTCCAAACCACCGTTCTGTCACATTTCCATCTCTGCCGAAAAACCCCAAAACCTCCGAAACCTCTCCATCTTCAACAATGGCCGGAAACGCAGACATCAACAACATTTCCTTCCCTGAGGGCGAGTTAGGCGAGAGACAACGAGCACAGTACAATGCATTTCATCAGAGGTCTCTCCAGCCAACTCACTACCCGCACCTTCCATCACTTACGGAGCTCGGACTCCTCGAAGGTGTAACCTGGATGCTTCAACGAGCAGGCATCTGGAACCTCTGCTCCAACCCCCAGCCGACCTACGAACAGCTCACCCTTGAGTTCTTGAGTTCGTTCTCGTACATCACCAGCAGCGGAGAACTCAACCAGCACTCAGGCGCCGCTTGTTTCCGGATGTTTGGCGTTAACTATCAGCTGCACCAAAACCAGATTGCCGACATCCTACAGTTACCCCGCGGCGACAACGCTCATTGCCGCATCACTGACCAGTTCCAGCACGACGCCTTCGCGCTGTGGTATCAGTTGACCGGCCTAAACGCCGATGGTTGGGACTCCCTACATGCCACTCACATCCATAACCCCGCCATCAGGTACTTTCACAGGGTGTTGAGCAACATCATCTTCGCCAGAGACAGCAACCACAAAGTGAACTCCAAGGAGCTCTTCTTTCTGCATTGCATCTTCAACAACGAACCCGTCAACGCTGCCCCATTCCTGCTGGCCCACATTCAGGCCAATTGCAACCGTGGCTCGAAGCCATTCTACTTTGGCGGGATTGTCACGGCGATTGCACTTGGGCTGAACCTTGGCGACCGCCTTCAGCACCTCCATTCCATCCCATCGGTGTTCCTTGACACCGACCACTGCAGGGCCTCCCATCTCATCCGCTCCCGAGCCGACGGGAAATATCATCCGGTTGTGCGTGGCAAGACCGTCAGAAGCATCATCCTTCCGTCCCGCACCCGCATCCATCCTGAGGACCGTACCAACTGGTTGTTCGACCTCACTGCCCCTCCTGCTGCCGCTGTTCCTACTCAGGATCCCACTCATGACTCCGAAGATGAAATCCAAGCTGAGTTGGACAGGTCCGAGTAGCCAGAGGCATCGCAGCCTCCTCCTCCAGTAGGTACATCATCCCGCCGCCGCCGTCACCATCCCGTGCCCGACTACACCGAAGAGGACCTCCGTCGCTCCCTAGACCAGCAGGCACAGATACTCACAATGCTGCAGCAGCAGAACCAACGAGCTGACCAGTTCGAAGCTTGGCACCAGACTCAAATGCAACAACTTCACACCGGCCAAGCTACGATCACTGAGAGTCTAGCGAATCTGACCCTGCAGGTCGAAGGCCTCCGAGACACGGTCTACCATACCGGAGCCATGAGCTATGAGGATAGAGTCGCCCTTGCTAGAGCCAGAGGACGCCAGCGTGGACGTGACAGGCCCCGAGACTAGATTTTCATTTTTTTCCTTTATTGTTTACTATATTTCTGTTCTATGTATTTTCATTTTCAGTTGTATCTCCCTCTCGCATGCTTCAAGAATCAGTGAGGACACTGATCGAGATAGTGTGGGAGCGAAGCCTTATTTCCACTGTATTCAGAACTTCCCTTATTTACTGTATTTCCATTTCACTGCACTTTCGAATTTTAGTAAGTTCTATTTTACACTTTCTATTTCTAGCAAATAAAGCGCGTCTATATATTTTTCACGTTACGCAAACAATCCCCACATTTTCCGACGTAAACAAAAACTTTCACTTGTTCCTCAAAAGCAAAAGCATCACGAGAATGCACCTGAGTTCAAACCGAGTTTTGAAACTCCGAGGAAACGACAGTTCTAACAAAACCAGTATCGTCCAGACACCTTAGATCTCTAGTTTATGCGAGTCGGTTTCACCACCTACGTGTACCAAAGTCTCAAGTGTCTACGCAAACTCAACCCCAAGTAGTTTATACTAGCAGTCAGCACTATCCTAAAAACACCTCTAAGCAAGCGACCGATGCAAATAAGTGTATGATCTCCAAAAAGATGAAAAATCATGAAAAGAGAGCTAAAAAGCCCAAGAATATAAGATTCGTTTCCTTCTAAGTTAGGTGCTCCTCACCCGAGCATTTAGCCCAACAGCACGAAAAACCCATTGAAAAATCAATGACACCAAATTATGATCAATGAAGAAGATCAAAAACAAAAACGAGATCATATTCACTAACAGGTCGACTTGCCATGAGAGTGTGCGGACAACGGGCTTAATGTGATTGCGCTAGAACAAACAGGGTGAACTTGCCACGAGAACCTTGACACCAAGATACGGTAGCATGACTGAGACCGATTTGCAATAAAAGGGAGACCTCCGGAGACTTGTAGTCCAGTGTCGTCGTGATACTCGTCTTGTTCCTACCAAGAATCCCGGTTTTTCCAAACTCTGCGAACGAAGAAGCAGCCTCGTGCTTGCCGACTTTTTCACGTTTTACTTGAGGACAAGCAAAGATTCAAGCTTAAGGGAGTTTGATAACACGAAATCATATAGATATTTTCATGCATAATTCAACTAAAGTCTAACCGTTTTCGACCCGATTTCGGGTTATTTCCATGTATTTGTCTGATGTTTTTGCAGGTATTCAACGATCACGTCTAAACAAGGCAACATGAAGAAAAGAAGCAATCCCAGATGAAATATGGACGAAAAAGGAGTGAAAACACAATGAAAAGCGCAGCAGACAGTTTTTGCTGATGTGACGACCGTCACAGATGCATGACGACCGTCACACCTTGTGACGACCGTCATGCAGGCAAAAACGCCCCACTCAGATTACACGTCAAAAGAGCAGTTCCAATTCCCATTTAATGGTCCACTACTCCCTAAATTATCTGCCTCAAGGTCCATCATCCTCAGAGGTAACCGTTGGAATCCCACCTCTATAAAAAGAGAAGTAGGGGACTTCAAAAAGGGAGCTGCATTCATACCACGAAGTGCTGCCAAATTTACTTTCCAGCAAATTTACTTTCAGTCATTATTTGTATCCATTTCTCCAGTTCTATTTGTATCCCTTTCCTTTATTTCCCTTTCCATTCTACTCATTCCCATTTCCGCTCTTCTGTAATACTTACTGCACTGTACGATCAAATTGGAACTAAAGACAGAATCCTGCCAACATCTGTGGAGGATCTGCCCAAAGGCCAATTGGCATTATTTACAGGTTTTCATTTTGATCGACTCTTATTTTATCATAATGCAATTTATTATTTATTATTATTATTTATGTTTTGCTTTTCCAAATTCCATGTCTAGCTAAACTTAGGTAATCGATATGTAGTAATAATTCGGATGGGATTTGATAACTCTTGTTTGAAAACTTTCTTTTCACAAAAATAACTTATGGTCTAAGTGTTTAAAAATTGATTTACGAAATAAACTTCGTCGCCAAAGCGAGAACTTGTTTTAAAGTAGTTTTTCCACGAAAGTGGGAAATTAATTAAGATACGAACCAACAAGCGAAAGCTGCGGTAAGGTCAGATAGTAAACACTAGGCATTTGTTTTAATAACAGCGAAAGCACTTTAAAACTAATTAGAACTTAGAGATTTCCAAAAAGTAGTTTTAACCCCGAACGGAACACGAAAGTGTACGTTAGGCCCTTAGGATTATGATTAGCGTCAATAACCATCGTGAGACGAGAGTCTTCAAATCTCCACTTTCTGCTTAAGTAAAATGCGAAAACTATTTCATACACCAGTAACTTATCAAATCCCTGAAGAACATAATTACTACGTATCGATTCAATTAATTAAAATCTAAATAGTAATCTTAGTTTCCCCTCTTAGTGACAATATTATTCCCTTGAAACATATTCTACCTAGCTAAACATAGTAACTCCCGAGAACACTAGTTTGATTACGAGTCCCTGTGGGATCGATATTCTACTATACTAGTTATTAACCTTAATTTATCAGTTGGCCACTTTAGTTGCCTTAATTCCTTAATGGAAACCCTTTGATGATTTTCCTGTTCACTAATTCCTCAGTGTCCCTGAAAAACATCAAGCAATAATTCCGACCATAAAATACGTGATACGGGATATCCTCATTCCTAAGCAATATCGACCGTGATACTATTTTGCAAAAGAGTTAGGTTGATTTTCCAGACTAAGCCTAAGCACTATTCGAATTCTACTTTCCAATATGAATACGAATAAGATTAATGCAAAATCAAATATATTAAGGTAAAAACATAGTTCTCGTAGAATAATTAAATAAATGTCTTTACATCGTATTAAGGACCACCCCCTAACAACTTGGGGGTTTAGCTACTCATGTTCTTGGTCAACATAAAAGTAATTAGAATTAAAAAGGAGAAGATCATTACAATTGAAATTGGGGGACTTGGATCATCAATTGCTTCCGCTCTTGATCGATCCTTTGTTCTTCCGAATTCTCCGGCTTCAGTTCTCTCCTTTCAATCCTAATCCAAAACGTGCCTCCTTTCTTTCCAAAAATAAGGCTTAATATAACTCAATTCAAATTACATGATAAAATGTCTAAAATGCCCTTCAAAATGGCTTCAATAGTGAAAAATAATAAAAAACAACATTTTCCTCATCAGTGGCCCTGACACGGGCCGTGTTGTGTGACACGGGTGGCCGTGTCAGGCTGCTGTAACTCAAAACAGAGAAAAAAGCATCAGGGGCTGCAACACGGGCCGTGTTGTGTGACACGGGCACCCTGTCGCTACTGCGAAAATCGGCGCCGGCTGAACAGAAGAGTCGCCACCGTGCGTTATTTATCCCACGGGAGGGAAAGGAAACGCTCAGAGTAAACCTACCGCAAAAACGGGGAAAGGTATGGTCATCGCAACCAAAACCTGGATTCGGGAGTCGGTTACGCAAGGGGAAGGTATTAGCACCCCTCACGTCCGTCGTACTCGACGGGATCCACGCTTGTTTTCGGGTATGGATTGTTATTCTATCTACTCTACAGGTCTGGGGTTAAAAAGAAAATAAAATGACTCGGCAAAGTATCGCACTTTATGCCTACGTATTCCCGTCTGGAACCAGAAATCAGAGTCAACGTAGTTCGCCTACCTACGGGAAAGGAGGGGAAGATTGCTCGCTAGGATATCACATCCTATGCCTACGTACTTTCATACAGCATGAAAGATCAGAGCAAACGTAGTTCGGGCCACGTACGACACAAGTCTGTCTTGATTGCTTTTATTCCTTCTGAAAAAGGGTTTTTTTGATTACTGGTCCAAGCGGACAAAAATGATGTTTTGATGAGTTCACATTCTTTTACGGAAGAAGTGTCTTTTATTGTGTTTGAAATATTTATTGTGTTTTTCTGTTTGTTTTGAGTAAGAAGAGACAGAACTCTAACCTACGGTTGCGAAGGGAATCAAACTAACCTAATGTTATCATGCATGGGTTAAGACCTAATGTCTATCATGCTCCTCTCTTGCGCAGAGAGAAACAGAGATCCTAAGGGAATAGACGGAAACAGAAACAATAGCAAATATACAATAAAGCAGTAAAATGCATGGATGCAGCAATACAAGCGAGGCAAGGGAGTCCCACTCAACCTCGAACCTAGAAAACAATAGGCAAAAGTGAACAGGATTCACTTCTAACCCAGCAGGTTAAACAACAAACAATACAGTCAGGGAAAACCAATCAATACATCAGAAATGAACAGCTAAAAATAAACAGCCACAGCAGCTCTGCATCAACATCTGTCTTCAAGTCATCATCAATCAGCTACAAGCTTCAGCAAGCATCAATCTCCATCTCCACAGCCTTCAAGCAAGGTTGTTGGTCATCAGTCTTCAATCTACAATGGCTTTTCTTCAAGTCTCAATCTCCAAGAGGAATATCAGTCAACAAGATGAATTGGATGTTAAACAGTCAATTGCCTACCAAGGGTGGCTCATTAACTGCTAACATTATACAGACAATTTTCCCTCAAAAGTTCTATCTTTCAAACACATTCACTGATCCTTCCAAAGGAAGGAGGTGGATATTTGAAAGAGACTTTGAATCATAGAGAAAGAATGGAGGCAGACAAGGCCTTCCATGTTTGAGAATCAAGTTTCCTACTCTAGAGCTCTGCCTAGCTCCTAAACCCTACACTCCTCAACAGCTGCCAGCAAAGGGTGCTCTCCATCAACTCTGGAAGTTGGACTTCATTCTTGATCTTCAATGGCTTCATCAACAAGTCTTCAACTCTCCTAATCCCCAAGCAAACCCAATACCCCACACAGACAAAAGAAATAACCCTAGAGAGGGCACCCCACACAGTCAAACAAATATAAGCAGTATACTAATAGCAGTAGGGGAATCCTAATATTTTCTAAGGGATCTATTAGCTAACCATAATCCCTATAGTCCCATACCCCAAAAATTCAATCTACAATTCCTAAGGGAAGTTATTCACTACACCTATGTTATCTCCTAAACCCTAGTTTTGATCATGTTATTCACACCTAAACAAAACACCTAAGATTAAGTCCTAAAAATATGAACTAAATTTTATGCACAAGATAAAGGTCTAAGCTAATCAACCTAAAAAGAATGGATCAAAAATATTAAATCATCTATTCAAACCAAAATTAACAAATTCATGTATCAAACAAAACCATTATTTAAACCTATTTAATAGAAAAATATGCTAAAAATACTAAAATAAAACGAAATATTAATTTTTTTATGTGATATTTTTCATAACAAAATTATGAACCATATGCAAAAAGAACCAATTAAAATCATGCATTTTCCAATTTTTTATGAATTTTTAAAGAAATGAAAATTTGAAAGAAAATAAAATGGAATTAATATAGGAATGGGGTGCAAAAATTAATGAAAGTCAATTAAAATAAGAGATGGGCCCAGACTGGGGGGCGCGCGTAGCAAGCACGTCTGGGCCCAACACATTCAGAAAATATGACAAAAATTAAAAAAAACTGTAAACGGTGCGAATAGTAAGATTTTCAGTTAAAACACATTGGGCCTGATTTGAGGGGGTGTTATTAGCATTGGAAATTAAAGCCCAGTCAGCAGACATTAGTGAAACGGTGCGTAGCACCCTTGGAATTTCCCTCCGTTTTCAGTTTAAATCCTGGCCATCAGATTACATCCCCAGTCAAAGTCAAATACCAAATCGTGTGGCCATGGCTTCGTCTTCAACCTCCAGCAAACCCTAGATTCAGGAAACCCTCACCATGCCCGAATTTTATACTCCTTTGTTCTCCATTGATCTTCCATGAAATAACACAATGCAAAGAGCAAAATTGCTCTAATTCTTTCCCTCTACACAACCATGCCATTATCTTCTTCTAAAACTCACTCAAGAAACACACCCGATAGGTGGAAGATGCTGACTCCACCATTTTCACCTGTCATCAACCATTCCAAACCTTGCCAATCTTTACCCTAGCATGATCTACATCTTATGCTGGTTACTCTAAGCTACTTATTGATGGGCTAAAGACGTGTCTACTTATGCGTCTAGCGGTATCTTACTGCAAGTGCACAGCCTATCGAAGTAATATTTAAGATTATCGATCCACAGGGATTCTATCGTTACTTAGTGCTAGATGAACTTCTAGTTTAGCTAAGGCGAATAGTTGTCACGATTGTTGTTGGTTTTCTAAGACTATTGAAGGCGGAATAAAAATTAAGTTTTTAATAAAATAATACTAAAACGGTCGGTATGTAATTATACTAACTTAGGTGGGTCAATCTAACCTAGGCTTATAAAGATGCTCACTTAATCTATTCGGTAGAGATTACTAGTTTGAATACCCTCAACTCACACTCTCGTGGTCTTGAATCAGATCTCATCCCTAAAGCCCTATGCCTGCTCTCGCTAGCCCATAAGTGTTTAGAGATAATTTTTGGAAACTAAATAAGTCTAATTTATCTTAAAGCGCTCTCGCTGTATTTAATTTAAATGCCTAACTTTAGCTATCTGGTTAAAATCTCACACTCTCGTGGTCTTGACCCAACCTAATACCCTTTTCTTACTCTCGTAACGAAAAGGTCGAATTTAATTAAAAAGTATCAGCCAGAATGTTAAGCGATTAATTATTTTAGCCCATGGTTATATTTTACCGGTTAAGTTAGTTATAACTACATACCGCCCTAAGGTATTTAGCTACTCATCGAGGTTAAATCAGACTCAGAGTTATTTATTAACTTACTAATGGCAGAGAAATAATTGGACATTATAAATAAATTAAATAAATTAAATTGTAATAACTGAAAAAAAACCTGATTAACAATTATCTGAGTAGACTCCTTCTTCCACAGACCGGAAGGCTTGGAGTAGGCGGAAATAAAAATTAAAACGAAATGCTGAAGGCTGGAAACAAATAAAGGTATAACAATTCCCTAATGTTGGAAATTGTTACACGGTTGGTTTGGATACAAATAAAATAAGGCAGAAAATAAAATGCTGGAATAATAAATCTGATGGTAAGGTAATTCGGCAGAGCTTCCGCAGGAAATTTGGATACTGAAGTCTCTCCCTAAATTCTCCTGAGCTGGTCCTATTTATAGAGCTTCCAATGGGCTGGTCCTGGGTCTTTTGCTTCTTGGGCTTTGCTGAAGTGGTTGAGAAAATGTTGGAAAGTGGCAGCAGAAAGTGGGAGAAACCTCCCTCACGTGAGAATTACTAGGAGGAGTGGCTTCACTGGTGACTTTGACGTAGTCTGAGTCAAAAGAATCACGTTATATCCTTGTCACGGGTGTGACAAGGTCTTCACGCTCGTTGCCTTATGTTTCCAAGTGTCACGGTCGTCACTCATTCCTCACGGTCGTGAGGTCCCAAAGCAAGGTGTCACGGTCGTGACTCCCCTGTAACGACCGTGGTCGTAACAAATTATGCAGAGTTTTATGCAGGCTTCTGTCTTGCTTCATTTCTTGTGGTTTCTTTGTTCTTTTCTTCTTAATTCTTGATTTGGCCTCACATATCGATGTACCTGCAAAATAGTAAGAAAAACTCGAGGAATCGAGCGTTAAAACGGTGAATGCGCGGTAAAAGTCAATGAAATCTAGCGATATAACCGATGCGTTTTCTCGTCATCAAACTTCCCCAAACTTAAACCTTTGCTTGTCCTCAAGCAAATAGTCGGTTGAAAATCGGCGGACAAGATTTTATTCGCGCATACTCATAGCAAACCGTCCGTTGGATCGTTCTGTCGGATAGTCCGGTACTTTGATAGAACACTACCGATACACTAATGACATAAGCAACAGGCTATGTCGTCTACTTCCCGTCAAGCGAAACAATCGACAATCACATTGCGATTTCACCTAGAGTTTTTCGATCGTATTTCACCCGGTTCGTTCTGGCGCAGTCACATTAAGCCCTTTGCCTTCGCACGCACGTAGTGGAGTAGCCGGTTAGCGATTTTGATCCTTTTTTAGCACGGGGTCTGGTACACGAGTGTGGTAACCCTTCATGTTTTATCCGATGCGGAGGTTGTGGGGGATCGAGCCGTAGCACGCCCTACCGAGTTCAGAACCAGTACCTCTGAACCAACCCGGAACGGAGTCCTTCTCATATTTCTCGTTTATTATCTGCGACCGTGTACTTTGGTGCAATCTCTTTTCATTTTGCATTGAGATACGAAGGATCATTATTGATTAGGCATCAAGCGCTTATATTCATCGGCTCCCCACGTGGTTTGTGTTTAGACGGTGCTGACTGCTAGTATAAACTACTGGGGTTACTTTTTGAACTGAAACTAAAGGTGCACTCGCAATGGTGATTGGATGGAATTTCTTAAGCAGGGGGTCGAAGATGTCAAGATTGTATTGGTCTTGTTTAATCGTTCCCGGCTTCGTAATTACGAACCATTCGGTGGTCAGTCGGGTAATGCGAGTAATTTAAGGATTTTTCTAGTATGGCTTAATAATCGGGGAAAACTCGATATTCAAGAAAATAACGCACAGAATTGCTCATTTCATTGATTTTCTAAAAGGAATACAACAGAATTGAAAGTACATTGAAATGAAATGAAATGAAAAGTACCTCTCCCACACTATGTCAGACATTGTCCTCAATGTTGTGATATAATAGCGGTATAGATACAGTACAAGACTAAAACTGAAAAACAACATAAAAGCAAACTACTGCTGCTGGTGATCGCGGGCTCGGCCTCTGGTGCGAGAGCGGCGTCTGGAGGTAGTCGCGTCGGGGTCAGAGCCGGTACCGGAGGTAGCAGTAATGCTGAGGCGGAGCGCCTCAAGCTCGCCGAAAAGTTCTCCAAACCGCTCATTGGTGGCCGCGTGGTTGGCAGCAATGGTGCCGAGCAGAGCGTCGTACTGTGCCTTCTGCTGACGCTCTAGTGCTGCGTTCATCAGGTTCTGCTGGTGGATCGCAAATAGGACGTCCTCAAGTGTGGCAGCGGGGGCCGCCTGCTGTCGGGTGGAAGTCTCGGGGATGTCCTGGGCATGCTCAGCTGCATCCATGGCGTCCTGCATCTCGTCCACTGGGGTGTTTGGCTGATCATCATGTACCGGCACGTGATCCGCGGCTGCTGGTAAGGCAAAGAGCCAGTTGGCTCGGTTTGCTGGGTCGATGCGTGTGCGTGACGGCAGAGTGATGTGGTGGAAGACGGTGCCATTGACGACAGGGCTGTACCTGCCATCCTCCCGCTGTGCGATCAGGTGGGCGGACCGGCAGTAGCTCATGGTCAGGAAATCGGGGGCGAGGTGCGGCAGATCAGCGAGCGCGTCACCAAGCCCCAGCTGAATGGCGAGGGTGGTGACAATGCCTCCAATGAAAAACGGGGATGAGCCGCGGTGCGCGATGGCCTGGATGTGGTAGAGCATAAAGGGGGCAGCATTGATCGGCTCGTCATGCAGGGCACAGTACAGAAACAGGAGCTCCTTTGAGTTGAGCTTGTGGTTGCTCTCCCGAGCAAAGATGGTGTTGCAGAGGACCCGGTGAAAGTAGCGGATAGCCGGGTTGTGAATATGAGTGGCGTTGAGGCTCTGGAAAGTGGTCGCTTGGGTGTTGGTGAGGTCGCGCCACAGTGTGAATGCTTGTTCACTGAAGTTGTCCGGCACGCGACGGTGGGCTTCGGTGTCGTGGTGGAAGCCTAACAGCTCTGCAATCCTGTTTTGTGTGAGGTTGAACTCCCGGCCAAGCAGTCTGAATGATACGTTGCCGGTAAGCTGGCTTTGCGAACCATGAGGGGTGATGTAGCAGTAGGAACTGAGGAACTCCAGCGTCAGGAGTTCGAAGGTAGGCTGTGGCTGGTGACAGAGGTCCCACAGGCCAACCTTCTGCAATAGGTTTTGGACGCTGGGCAGCATACCGAGCTCTTGCAGACAGTCGGTAGAAATGTACCGGGTGGGCTGCAGACCGCGGTTCTCGAAGCGGACGAAACGGTCTCGCTGGGTTTCTCCTGCTTCTCCTTCTCTGAAGACGATAGAATCCATAACATGCAAATGTGAAGGGAGAGGGTGGAAGGATTTTTTCTGTGAAGTTTTTGGAAGAAGAGTGGTAGAATGAGGGAGTTGTTGTTCGGATTAAATACGGGACAGTGGAGTTGAAATAGTTACTGGAGGTGGTGGATTAATGGGGTAGTGGAAAGTTTTTGACGGTTTGGGAATGAGTGTGGGAAGTGTTAGACAGGTTATGGAGGGAGAAGAGGGGTGGACACGATGAAGAAACAGTTCTGTTTCTCACGACCTCTGGTATAGAGGTAGTCACGGTCGTGACTAGATCGTGACGGTCGTGACGCGCTAAATGGGCACGTCACGATCGTAAGGGGGCGTGACGACCGTGAGGCTATGTAGCGTTGAGTATTTTCAGAAAAGCACATTGTCTCATGTTATTATTATTTTGTTTTTAATTAATAATAATGTATTTTATTTATCCACTATAGTAACACACACCATAATATATAGCAATTTCAAGACAGTAGTATACGAATCCTACGATAGAATATTGCAGTCAGACAGTATATGGTAACACAGTGTATAGAAAAGAAATAGAAAAATTATTTAAGCTGCTAAAATGAAGAATCAATTGAAAATAAAAAGTGCATGGTATTAGGAAAAAATTGAAATTACATAAACTTCAAATTATGTTATGAAATCGTTGCGAAAAATAAATTCAACTGGAAATGAAAATAATGATAAAAAATAATGAGAAAAGAATTGATAAACTAAATCACTGATAGCCGGTTCAAAGGCGTTTCTTCAGATCATCGATGGCGGAGTCCAGATGATAGAACTGTTCGCATGCCATGTCAGTCAATCCCACGATGTCCAATCGCATACTCTTAATGTCTTCTCTGAATAGATTAATGTCAGCTTGATAGGCATTGAGAGTGTGCATGATGTTCTGCAAGTTGTTAGCGTACTCTCCGTGATTCGCTCCAGGGGTTTCATGATCTTTGTCATTCATTCAGGAAGCTTTAAACTCTGCAGGTATCAATTACCCGTCTTTTCCGTATACTCCAATTTCTTCCGATAAAGAGTTCAGTTCAAAGGTCTTTGCTATGATGGGATATGTGTGGGATCAGTCGCTCAAAAAGTACAGATTTTATCGGCGCTCAACCATGGCTGCAGCTGCCTCCTCGAGTGAAGAAAGTGCTGATGAGTCAGAGGGTGGAGAAGATGAAGAAGCAGAAGGAAGCTCAAGTGAAGATGAAGACAATCAAGGTGACAATGCAGGAGAGGCACAAGAAACCGCTGATGAGACTCAGCTGGACCACGATATTAATGAAGGTCATCAACCATACGTGCCTTCTGAAAACTATCAACAAACATATCAAGATGACAATCAACACAATAACTGGTCTGCCTACTCAAACCAACAGGAAAATGAGGATGAGGAGAATAACCAAGGCTGGGGTGAATGGCAATACACCGGGTGGACCACCCTTGGCAAATTCTATCAGCCGTATCAACCAAGCACTGCAGACCCACCTTCTCCTCAACAACCGTCAAACAATTCGGAGATTTTAGAAATGATGCAGTCGATGCAGTTGGAACAGCGAAATTTTATGACCAATATGCAGGAACAACAGCAACAATTCATGAGGGATCAA
Organism: Lathyrus sativus; assembly: GCA_963859935.3. Lineage (NCBI taxonomy): Eukaryota > Viridiplantae > Streptophyta > Magnoliopsida > Fabales > Fabaceae > Lathyrus > Lathyrus sativus. Next base: position 453,198,435 of record OZ012736.1, on the reverse strand, counting down.
AATGAAAGAATGGCACAAATTCGTTCTGAACTGCATAACCAAAATGAACGGATCAGTGGAATGTCGACTCAGCTGGACGCTCGATTCGAGACTCTAACTCACTGTCATCAAGCTGAAGAGCGCGCCATTGTCGACAGTCTTGACTTTTTGAATAACATCACAGAAGAATTTTCTGATCTAGCTCATCCCCAACGCCATCCTCATTACTATGACAGGCGTGGTCGTGGTCGCGGACGTGGACGGGGCTATTAGCATGCGCTCATATGTCATTTGTTGTTTCCTGTTTTGGCTTGCATTCATTTTGTTTGTTGTGTTTTGCTTTTCTGCCCAAACTCACTATGATTGTTGCTTACTTCTATGTTGCTATCATGACATTTTTTGTGGTTCTGTAATCTATTAACTGTTATCTCCATCGTATGTATAACTGTTGTTTACTTATCATCTGTTGGTATCTCATTTATGCATGATTCAATGTGTTGTTATTGTGTCACGAGTTTACCTCTTTTTGATGTTGTCAAAGGGGGAGAACTGAGCAGTAGATAAACGATGATTACGACCGCTATAATTGTAAAAGAAAGGGGGAGCAGGAGCATACCTATACCTATCACGTATTGCGTAACAGTAGGTTGCCATCATCAAAAAGGGGGAGAATGTGAAGGCAAAGTATCTACCAACACAAGCGTGCCTCTGGTTTTTGATGATGACAACTTGCTAAGAGATATCCTTCTTTCGTTTAAATCATTCATGCTACTTATGATTCAATTTTTACAATGACGTAATGCACAAAAAGCTGTAGAAATTTATGTTTTTGCAGATTTTTGAACCATGAGCCGACCATACCGTCAGCACACTGTTTCATTCAGTTCACACGGGTCAGCGCATGGAACCATGCGTCGACCGCTGACTTGGCGCATGCAGGTTTAAGAATCACACGGCTCAGCGCATGAAGGTCATGCGTCGACCGTTAACTTGGCGCATGCAGGTTTAAGAATCACACGGCTCAGCGCACGCCGACCCTATGGTCGACCGTTCGCGCGCAGAAACAGAAATTCTGCTATGTTTCATTGATCTGTCAACTGTCTGTTTTGTATATTACTATAAATAGCTGTCTTTTCAATTTTAACTACTAACATTTTTTACAAGAACATTTTTGAAAGCATTGTGAGAAAGTGTTCAGGTCAAGAAACGTGAAAGAGGTGCATCAGTGTTCTTCATCTTCATCGTTCAATCAACTCACAAATCCTCAAATTACAGATAATCAATTTTTTGCTGCGGTTTGTGGTTTGCTCGACGGTGATAAGGTTCGAACGCGTGATTGAAGATCCGGTTCGAGTGGAAGCTGGTGCAGGTGTTTCTTGGGAGAAAACCTTTGAGGTTTTACCTATCAAGACTACAGGTTTTGAAGGCTTTTGTTACGGAATCGTCGGTTCAACAATCAAGCGAGTGCGAAGGTGATTGATTAGCGGAAGGTTGATCAATCTAGTAGCTAGGGCGTTGAAAGGTTGAAGACGTTCCGGGTTCAATTTGGGTGTGTCTAAGATCAGCCGTGCCGAAGGTTTGATCAACGGAAGAGTTGTCAATAAGGTGGCTGCAATCGGAGGTCATTCACATCAAATTGGAGGACTTGATTCATCTTGAATCAAGGGGCAAGAAGTGGTAGAAATTATCAGCAACATTAAGATTGTTTGTATCAATTGTCTATCGATTCTTGTGTATAACTGTTCTACCAAACAGGTGATATCTATTCAATACATATCTCAATTCTCATTGTAGAATTGAGGGCAGACGTACCCCAACGCGAGGACGACTGGGGGAACTGCCTCATCAAATCTTGTGTTCCTTTATTTTCTGCATTTTCAATTACAGCTTAAAAATTAAGTGATTCTAGAATAAGTGATTTTGTCAAATTGTAGTATTGATTGAGTGAGTTGGTGAAACACTGTTTTTTAACTACTAAGTACAATAGAAATACTGTACTAAGGCTTTTTCAATCACTCATTCAACACAAATATCATTTAAGGTATTTGTGCACACCAACTGTTCGACAAAAGTGCTGAACTAAAATTGCCTTAATTTTGCTGCTAGTTTTGTGCACACCAACTGTTCGACAAAAGTGCTGAACTAAAATTGCCTTAATTTTGCTGCTAGTTTTGTGCACACCAACTGTTCGACAAAAGTGCTGAACTAAAATTGCCTTAATTTTGCTGCTAGTTTTGGTGTAATTTTTGATCATTGGAATAAGGAAATAGTACGAGTGAATCACATCTGAGTTTTGCATAAAAGTGTGTAGTGATTTACTATCCGTTATCGTCTTAAATTCATCTGCTTGACGCATATCCGGCTCTCCAATAGTTGTTCGTTTTAGACTATATTTTCCAAGGCCGCTTCCGCATTTGAAAACAATTTTGAAAACCAATTTTATTGGTAGCGCCACTCAAATTTTTAAAAGGGATCTATTCAACCCCCCCTTCTAGATCCGTGCCTTAGTCTAACAAGTGGTATCAAGAGCTCCGGTTCTCCGGTGCTTCAAATACAACATTGATAGAATAATGGCTAACGAACCAAAAGGGGCGTACAATAGAGCTCCCGTTTTTAACGGTGAAAATTATAGCTATTGGAAAGACTGTATGCGGGTGCACATTAATTCCATAGATAGAAAGATATGGAACGTTATTCTCAATGGTCCGATTGAAATAACCATGACAAATGAGAATAACGAAGTTGTGCCAAAGCCCGAAGCACAATGGACCGACGACGATGAGCGAAAGTATAATTACGATTGGAAAGCTAAGAACATTCTAATCTCCTCATTAGGTGTAGATGAATACTACCGTGTATCCCATTGCCCTACGGCTAAGACTATGTGGGATGCACTACAAATTGCCCATGAGGGGACAAACGATGTTAAGTTGGCTCGAATCAACACTCTTATACAAGAGTTTGATCTTTTTTTCATGGAGCAAGGGGAAACCATTGCTGACATGCAAAAGAGATTTACTCATCTCATAAACAGATTACATTCACTAGGAAGACCTATTTCCAATGATCTTGCTACTAATAAAGTTTTGAGATGTCTTAGCAGGGAATGGCAGCCGAAAGTGACCGCCATCAAAGAGGCAAATGATCTTACGGTATTAGACCTGACTACATTGTTTGGCAAACTACAAGAGCATGAACAGGTACTCTTGAGTCTTGACCAACATGAAAGGAAAGAAAAGAAGGACAAAGTAAAGATGAGTGAAAAGAAGTCAATAGCTCTTAAGGCTTCTTCCTCGAAGTCTAAAGCAAAAGAGCAAAGTGATTATTCTTCAAGCGACGACGAAGAAGAAGACATAAATGAGGACATGGGGCTGTTCGTTAAACGGTATAACCGGTACGTGAGAAAGAACGGCATCCAACATTCGGAGAAGAACCTGGTAAATTTCCGAAGGCAATCAAGGTTCTCCAAAGATGACAATCAAAAAGGCAAAAAGACTAGAGGAACGTGCTATAAATGTGGAAAGCCCGGTCACTACAAACCGGACTGTCCAATGAACAACAAGGGAAAAGAAATGGAACAATCGAAGTCACATAAGAGAGCATCAAAGCCTAGGAGGGCGTACATCGCATGGGAAAGCGACAGTGATTCTTCCTCCTCTAATGAAAGCTCTAGTGATGAAGAAGAGTCCGTGAATCTATGTCTCTCCGCAAATCAGAAAAAGAAAAAGAAACAGGTACGTCACTCTAGATATAATATGTCATCTAATATGTCTCATTCCGAATTACAAACCGCATTCGATGTTTTACACAAGGAAGCAACTGAAGCCTTTAAGAAACTTGCTTCTAATAGAAGAATTTTTACATATTTAGAGCACAAAGTCTTAGAGTCCGAAAAGAAATTAGAGGACCTTAAGGCTTCCATTGTGAAAGATAATGAATCGGATTGTAAGGACAATAGTAATCCTTTCAACTTTGGTTGTGATACTTGTCATATTTGGCAAGGTGAGGTTAGAAACCTTAAGGCCAAATTAGACAAGGCACTTGAACCTAAAATTACATTTGCAATCGATAAAAAGGATTTTAGAAAAAGTATGATAAACCCATATCAAAAATATGCATATGTAATTAGGGATCAAGCAAGTGAAAGTGATTCTAATGTCGACTTTGTATGCTTTTACTGTTGCAAGAAAGGCCACTCCATTGGTAAATGTCGATTTAGGAGATTTCTTGTTCCTAAAGGCATCTACCAATGGTTGCCCAAACGCAACCGTCTTGTCGCTAACCTATTAGGACCCAATATGCCATTGGGTACCTCCCTTTTGTAAGTTATATTTTGACAGGTGAAATGTGTCGAGTCCACCGAGAGAAGATGGGTTCTTGATAGTGGGTGCTCAAGGCACATGTCTGGAGACATATCCTTATTCATAGACTTCGTGGCTAAGAAGAAAGGGTATGTAACATACGGTGATAACAACCGCGGAGCGATACTAGGTAAAGGTAGTATAGGTAATCCCTCCTCTACTACAATTTCCGATGTGTTGCTTGTCGAAAACCTTAAACATAATCTCCTTAGCATTAGCCAATTATGCGACAAAGGTTACAATGTTTCCTTTTCAAAAGATTGCTGCAAAATTGTGCATGAAAGTGATAAGAAGAATGTGTTTATTGGTTTTAGAGTAAAGCATATAGGATTTATAATAAAAGATTACTAGCTGTTGAAGAGTCTGTGCACGTTACGTTTGATGAGTCCTATCCGAGAAATGTCGGAAAGGATAGTGTTGTTCATGGTGCAGGTACATCCACAGAAGACATACTCAAAGGTGGCGAAACGGGGATTGATCAACCCGATAGAGTCAAAATTGAGGAGGATAAGGATGCACACCATGAGGTAACTGAGGAAGCTCATCCGCCTACAAACGATGATCTCCCTCAAGCTTGGAAGTCGTGTAAAGATCATCCAATTGACAATATTCTCGGAGACATCACAAAGGGAGTCACCACTCGATCTAAGCTAAGTAACTTTTGTTATCACTTCGCTTTCGTTTCACAAATAGAACCTAAAAACCCCAAAGAGGCCCTACTCGATGAGCACTGGTTTTTATCGATGCAAGAGGAACTAAATCAGTTTAAAAGAAACGAGGTATGGGACCTTGTCCCTCCTCCGCGAGGCCATCGAGTAATCGGCACCCGATGGGTGTTTAGGAACAAGTTGGACGAAAACGGGGTAATAACCCGTAATAAAGCGAGATTGGTCGCTCAAGGGTATAACCAAGAGGAAGGCATCGACTATGAGGAAACTTATGCGCCGGTTGCCCGACTCGAGGCTATACGCCTTTTACTCGCCTTTGCATGTGCAAAGGATTTTAAGTTATTTCAAATGGATGTTAAAAGTGCGTTCCTTAACGGTCACATAAATGAAGAAGTATATGTGTCTCAACCTCCCGGTTTTGAATCTCATGAATACCCTGAACATGTTTACAAGTTAAAAGAGCTTTATATGGTCTCAAACAAGCTCCTAGAGCTTGGTATGAGCGACTAAGTAAGTTTTTACTTAATCAGGGGTACTCACGAGGAAAGGTTGACACTACACTCTTCATTAAACGTCAAGGAAAGCACTTGATTTTGGTGCAAATCTATGTTGACGATATTATATTTGGATCCACTAACATGAATCTCGTGAGAGAGTTTTCTGACCTCATGCAGGGCGAATTCGAGATGAGTATGATGGGGGAGCTCACATACTTCCTCGGCCTGCAAATTAAACAACTCCAAGAAGGGACATTCGTGAGCCAAACGAAATATTGTTTGGACTTGATCAAGAGATTTGACATGGCAAAATCCAAGACCATAGACACCCCAATGCCTACATGCGTAAATTTGGATAAAGATGAAAATGGCAAGGACGTAGAGGTAAAACGATATAGAGGTATGATTGGTTCACTTCTCTATCTTACTGCGTCACGTCCTGATATTATGTTTAGTGTGTGCATGTGTGCACGATACCAATCATGTCCCAAAGAATCCCACCTAAAAGCTGTTAAACGAATTCTTCGATACCTGTCAGGTACCCCGAAGTATGGATTGTGGTATTCTAAGGGTAGTGATTGCTCGTTGGTAGGTTACTCCGATTCCGACTTTGCCGGGTGCAAATCGGATAGGAAAAGCACTAGTGGTACATGTCATTTGTTTTCAAACTCCTTGGTTAGTTGGCATAGCAAGAAACAAGTTTCAGTTGCTTTATCAACGGCCGAGGCGGAATACGTTGCCGCTGGTAGTTGTTGTGCTCAAATTCTGTGGATTAAGCAACAACTACTAGATTTCAATCTTAAACTTGAACGTATTCCTATCCTATGTGACAACACTAGCGCTATTAACCTTACCAAAAATCCCGTATTACACTCTCGCACTAAACATATAGAAATTCGACACCATTTTCTTAGGGACCATGTTGAGAAAGGTGATGTTGTATTTGAACACGTTGACACTAAAAACCAACTAGCGGACATTTTCACAAAGCCGCTAGCAACGGAACCTTTCTTTCATATCCGCCGAGAACTTGGCATCCTCGACATTTCGGAACGGGAATAATATTTGCTGATGTTATCTTATTTCATTCAAATAATCATGCTGTTGTACTTCTAACAATTTGATATTCGTGTAAGTATAAGTATGTTGTGTATCAAGCAAATCAGGCATCAAGGTGATATTGTTCTTTCTCTCTCTCTTTGTTTGATAATCCTGTTGATCTCAAATCATATCGCTTATACTACGCTAAATTTGTATGACATCTACTGCATATGTATATAGATATTTTTTTCTTATATGTCATGACATCATTTTTGCATAGCATGTACCTCTGAATATGGTAAAATACAAAAATCTGCTGTTTGTTGCATATTGAGTCGACCATAACAGGGCAGCGGTCGGCGCACCCTGTTAACTTTTGTATCTGGTGAAAAATCTGAAGCATGCGTCGACGCATGCAGAAGCTACCGTCGACGGCTCGCGCAAAAACCCAGTTTTCCTGATTACTTGACGGTTCAGATCTTCATTACTAGAAACCCACACCTACTACCCCTACTAACTCTCTTCATCTCCTCACATTTTCCAATCAAACCCTAATCCTTACATTAAACAAGGGTTATCTCTCTCCTTCTTCTCAAAATTCAAAATCCTTCATCTCAAAACTCTTTATTCTCCATCACATTGGTAAAGAGTTCCTTGTACCCACAAAACTATACCCATGGCTTCTTCCTCTAGACCTACAAGAAAGAGATCAAGAGGGTCAACCTCCGGAACAGTGCCAATCACTGCAGAATCCCTGGTTCATCCGTCTCGTCGGGAAAACTTTAACAAAGACATTGGTAAGAGGAAAGTGGTTCGACAACACGCCTTCTATGAACTGGTTGCTGAACGCATGCATCTGGGTAAGTTCATGAACTTTCTTACTTATCATGGTGTTGAACGATTTGTTGAATGCAATGTACAATATAGCGAAGATCTGGTGCGTGTCTTTTACTCTGAATTGAATGATAAATTTCACGGAGAAAACTTTCATTCCCATATTGGAACAACTCAAGTGACTGTAAATACTGAATTCTGGAGTAAGTATTTTGATATGTCTGTAGAGGATGGTGAACCTCCCCTAGCCGAAGTGACCGATTCTAAAACTCTTGAAGGTTATGAGTATAACAAAGCACTGAATAATATGCTCAAGAGGCCTTATCCGGAGCACATTGTAAACAGTGCGGCTTTTCCGAGGTCCGTCACATCCGGAAAACTCAGAACATTTCCAAGGATCCTTCAATGGATTGTGGCGCGCATTCTGCGGCCTAAACAAGGTGGTTTGTCAAGAGTCGAACAAGCTGAAGTGCATCTCATCCATATACTAGGTCACGGCATTAAAATTAGCTGGCCGTACTATATTACAAGCCGGATGTATGAACTAAGAGACTCCAAGCGAGGCACCGCGCTCGCCTATGGCTCATTCATTCAGGAAGCTTTAAACTCTGCAGGTATCAATTACCCGTCTTTTCCGTATACTCCAATTTCTTCCGATAAAGAGTTCAGTTCAAAGGTCTTTGCTATGATGGGATATGTGTGGGATCAGTCGCTCAAAAAGTACAGATTTTATCGGCGCTCAACCATGGCTGCAGCTGCCTCCTCGAGTGAAGAAAGTGCTGATGAGTCAGAGGGTGGAGAAGATGAAGAAGCAGAAGGAAGCTCAAGTGAAGATGAAGACAATCAAGGTGACAATGCAGGAGAGGCACAAGAAACCGCTGATGAGACTCAGCTGGACCACGATATTAATGAAGGTCATCAACCATACGTGCCTTCTGAAAACTATCAACAAACATATCAAGATGACAATCAACACAATAACTGGTCTGCCTACTCAAACCAACAGGAAAATGAGGATGAGGAGAATAACCAAGGCTGGGGTGAATGGCAATACACCGGGTGGACCACCCTTGGCAAATTCTATCAGCCGTATCAACCAAGCACTGCAGACCCACCTTCTCCTCAACAACCGTCAAACAATTCGGAGATTTTAGAAATGATGCAGTCGATGCAGTTGGAACAGCGAAATTTTATGACCAATATGCAGGAACAACAGCAACAATTCATGAGGGATCAAAATGAAAGAATGGCACAAATTCGTTCTGAACTGCATAACCAAAATGAACGGATCAGTGGAATGTCGACTCAGCTGGACGCTCGATTCGAGACTCTAACTCACTGTCATCAAGCTGAAGAGCGCGCCATTGTCGACAGTCTTGACTTTTTGAATAACATCACAGAAGAATTTTCTGATCTAGCTCATCCCCAACGCCATCCTCATTACTATGACAGGCGTGGTCGTGGTCGCGGACGTGGACGGGGCTATTAGCATGCGCTCATATGTCATTTGTTGTTTCCTGTTTTGGCTTGCATTCATTTTGTTTGTTGTGTTTTGCTTTTCTGCCCAAACTCACTATGATTGTTGCTTACTTCTATGTTGCTATCATGACATTTTTTGTGGTTCTGTAATCTATTAACTGTTATCTCCATCGTATGTATAACTGTTGTTTACTTATCATCTGTTGGTATCTCATTTATGCATGATTCAATGTGTTGTTATTGTGTCACGAGTTTACCTCTTTTTGATGTTGTCAAAGGGGGAGAACTGAGCAGTAGATAAACGATGATTACGACCGCTATAATTGTAAAAGAAAGGGGGAGCAGGAGCATACCTATACCTATCACGTATTGCGTAACAGTAGGTTGCCATCATCAAAAAGGGGGAGAATGTGAAGGCAAAGTATCTACCAACACAAGCGTGCCTCTGGTTTTTGATGATGACAACTTGCTAAGAGATATCCTTCTTTCGTTTAAATCATTCATGCTACTTATGATTCAATTTTTACAATGACGTAATGCACAAAAAGCTGTAGAAATTTATGTTTTTGCAGATTTTTGAACCATGAGCCGACCATACCGTCAGCACACTGTTTCATTCAGTTCACACGGGTCAGCGCATGGAACCATGCGTCGACCGCTGACTTGGCGCATGCAGGTTTAAGAATCACACGGCTCAGCGCATGAAGGTCATGCGTCGACCGTTAACTTGGCGCATGCAGGTTTAAGAATCACACGGCTCAGCGCACGCCGACCCTATGGTCGACCGTTCGCGCGCAGAAACAGAAATTCTGCTATGTTTCATTGATCTGTCAACTGTCTGTTTTGTATATTACTATAAATAGCTGTCTTTTCAATTTTAACTACTAACATTTTTTACAAGAACATTTTTGAAAGCATTGTGAGAAAGTGTTCAGGTCAAGAAACGTGAAAGAGGTGCATCAGTGTTCTTCATCTTCATCGTTCAATCAACTCACAAATCCTCAAATTACAGATAATCAATTTTTTGCTGCGGTTTGTGGTTTGCTCGACGGTGATAAGGTTCGAACGCGTGATTGAAGATCCGGTTCGAGTGGAAGCTGGTGCAGGTGTTTCTTGGGAGAAAACCTTTGAGGTTTTACCTATCAAGACTACAGGTTTTGAAGGCTTTTGTTACGGAATCGTCGGTTCAACAATCAAGCGAGTGCGAAGGTGATTGATTAGCGGAAGGTTGATCAATCTAGTAGCTAGGGCGTTGAAAGGTTGAAGACGTTCCGGGTTCAATTTGGGTGTGTCTAAGATCAGCCGTGCCGAAGGTTTGATCAACGGAAGAGTTGTCAATAAGGTGGCTGCAATCGGAGGTCATTCACATCAAATTGGAGGACTTGATTCATCTTGAATCAAGGGGCAAGAAGTGGTAGAAATTATCAGCAACATTAAGATTGTTTGTATCAATTGTCTATCGATTCTTGTGTATAACTGTTCTACCAAACAGGTGATATCTATTCAATACATATCTCAATTCTCATTGTAGAATTGAGGGCAGACGTACCCCAACGCGAGGACGACTGGGGGAACTGCCTCATCAAATCTTGTGTTCCTTTATTTTCTGCATTTTCAATTACAGCTTAAAAATTAAGTGATTCTAGAATAAGTGATTTTGTCAAATTGTAGTATTGATTGAGTGAGTTGGTGAAACACTGTTTTTTAACTACTAAGTACAATAGAAATACTGTACTAAGGCTTTTTCAATCACTCATTCAACACAAATATCATTTAAGGTATTTGTGCACACCAACTGTTCGACAAAAGTGCTGAACTAAAATTGCCTTAATTTTGCTGCTAGTTTTGTGCACACCAACTGTTCGACAAAAGTGCTGAACTAAAATTGCCTTAATTTTGCTGCTAGTTTTGTGCACACCAACTGTTCGACAAAAGTGCTGAACTAAAATTGCCTTAATTTTGCTGCTAGTTTTGGTGTAATTTTTGATCATTGGAATAAGGAAATAGTACGAGTGAATCACATCTGAGTTTTGCATAAAAGTGTGTAGTGATTTACTATCCGTTATCGTCTTAAATTCATCTGCTTGACGCATATCCGGCTCTCCAATAGTTGTTCGTTTTAGACTATATTTTCCAAGGCCGCTTCCGCATTTGAAAACAATTTTGAAAACCAATTTTATTGGTAGCGCCACTCAAATTTTTAAAAGGGATCTATTCAACCCCCCCTTCTAGATCCGTGCCTTAGTCTAACAAGTGGTATCAAGAGCTCCGGTTCTCCGGTGCTTCAAATACAACATTGATAGAATAATGGCTAACGAACCAAAAGGGGCGTACAATAGAGCTCCCGTTTTTAACGGTGAAAATTATAGCTATTGGAAAGACTGTATGCGGGTGCACATTAATTCCATAGATAGAAAGATATGGAACGTTATTCTCAATGGTCCGATTGAAATAACCATGACAAATGAGAATAACGAAGTTGTGCCAAAGCCCGAAGCACAATGGACCGACGACGATGAGCGAAAGTATAATTACGATTGGAAAGCTAAGAACATTCTAATCTCCTCATTAGGTGTAGATGAATACTACCGTGTATCCCATTGCCCTACGGCTAAGACTATGTGGGATGCACTACAAATTGCCCATGAGGGGACAAACGATGTTAAGTTGGCTCGAATCAACACTCTTATACAAGAGTTTGATCTTTTTTTCATGGAGCAAGGGGAAACCATTGCTGACATGCAAAAGAGATTTACTCATCTCATAAACAGATTACATTCACTAGGAAGACCTATTTCCAATGATCTTGCTACTAATAAAGTTTTGAGATGTCTTAGCAGGGAATGGCAGCCGAAAGTGACCGCCATCAAAGAGGCAAATGATCTTACGGTATTAGACCTGACTACATTGTTTGGCAAACTACAAGAGCATGAACAGGTACTCTTGAGTCTTGACCAACATGAAAGGAAAGAAAAGAAGGACAAAGTAAAGATGAGTGAAAAGAAGTCAATAGCTCTTAAGGCTTCTTCCTCGAAGTCTAAAGCAAAAGAGCAAAGTGATTATTCTTCAAGCGACGACGAAGAAGAAGACATAAATGAGGACATGGGGCTGTTCGTTAAACGGTATAACCGGTACGTGAGAAAGAACGGCATCCAACATTCGGAGAAGAACCTGGTAAATTTCCGAAGGCAATCAAGGTTCTCCAAAGATGACAATCAAAAAGGCAAAAAGACTAGAGGAACGTGCTATAAATGTGGAAAGCCCGGTCACTACAAACCGGACTGTCCAATGAACAACAAGGGAAAAGAAATGGAACAATCGAAGTCACATAAGAGAGCATCAAAGCCTAGGAGGGCGTACATCGCATGGGAAAGCGACAGTGATTCTTCCTCCTCTAATGAAAGCTCTAGTGATGAAGAAGAGTCCGTGAATCTATGTCTCTCCGCAAATCAGAAAAAGAAAAAGAAACAGGTACGTCACTCTAGATATAATATGTCATCTAATATGTCTCATTCCGAATTACAAACCGCATTCGATGTTTTACACAAGGAAGCAACTGAAGCCTTTAAGAAACTTGCTTCTAATAGAAGAATTTTTACATATTTAGAGCACAAAGTCTTAGAGTCCGAAAAGAAATTAGAGGACCTTAAGGCTTCCATTGTGAAAGATAATGAATCGGATTGTAAGGACAATAGTAATCCTTTCAACTTTGGTTGTGATACTTGTCATATTTGGCAAGGTGAGGTTAGAAACCTTAAGGCCAAATTAGACAAGGCACTTGAACCTAAAATTACATTTGCAATCGATAAAAAGGATTTTAGAAAAAGTATGATAAACCCATATCAAAAATATGCATATGTAATTAGGGATCAAGCAAGTGAAAGTGATTCTAATGTCGACTTTGTATGCTTTTACTGTTGCAAGAAAGGCCACTCCATTGGTAAATGTCGATTTAGGAGATTTCTTGTTCCTAAAGGCATCTACCAATGGTTGCCCAAACGCAACCGTCTTGTCGCTAACCTATTAGGACCCAATATGCCATTGGGTACCTCCCTTTTGTAAGTTATATTTTGACAGGTGAAATGTGTCGAGTCCACCGAGAGAAGATGGGTTCTTGATAGTGGGTGCTCAAGGCACATGTCTGGAGACATATCCTTATTCATAGACTTCGTGGCTAAGAAGAAAGGGTATGTAACATACGGTGATAACAACCGCGGAGCGATACTAGGTAAAGGTAGTATAGGTAATCCCTCCTCTACTACAATTTCCGATGTGTTGCTTGTCGAAAACCTTAAACATAATCTCCTTAGCATTAGCCAATTATGCGACAAAGGTTACAATGTTTCCTTTTCAAAAGATTGCTGCAAAATTGTGCATGAAAGTGATAAGAAGAATGTGTTTATTGGTTTTAGAGTAAAGCATATAGGATTTATAATAAAAGATTACTAGCTGTTGAAGAGTCTGTGCACGTTACGTTTGATGAGTCCTATCCGAGAAATGTCGGAAAGGATAGTGTTGTTCATGGTGCAGGTACATCCACAGAAGACATACTCAAAGGTGGCGAAACGGGGATTGATCAACCCGATAGAGTCAAAATTGAGGAGGATAAGGATGCACACCATGAGGTAACTGAGGAAGCTCATCCGCCTACAAACGATGATCTCCCTCAAGCTTGGAAGTCGTGTAAAGATCATCCAATTGACAATATTCTCGGAGACATCACAAAGGGAGTCACCACTCGATCTAAGCTAAGTAACTTTTGTTATCACTTCGCTTTCGTTTCACAAATAGAACCTAAAAACCCCAAAGAGGCCCTACTCGATGAGCACTGGTTTTTATCGATGCAAGAGGAACTAAATCAGTTTAAAAGAAACGAGGTATGGGACCTTGTCCCTCCTCCGCGAGGCCATCGAGTAATCGGCACCCGATGGGTGTTTAGGAACAAGTTGGACGAAAACGGGGTAATAACCCGTAATAAAGCGAGATTGGTCGCTCAAGGGTATAACCAAGAGGAAGGCATCGACTATGAGGAAACTTATGCGCCGGTTGCCCGACTCGAGGCTATACGCCTTTTACTCGCCTTTGCATGTGCAAAGGATTTTAAGTTATTTCAAATGGATGTTAAAAGTGCGTTCCTTAACGGTCACATAAATGAAGAAGTATATGTGTCTCAACCTCCCGGTTTTGAATCTCATGAATACCCTGAACATGTTTACAAGTTAAAAGAGCTTTATATGGTCTCAAACAAGCTCCTAGAGCTTGGTATGAGCGACTAAGTAAGTTTTTACTTAATCAGGGGTACTCACGAGGAAAGGTTGACACTACACTCTTCATTAAACGTCAAGGAAAGCACTTGATTTTGGTGCAAATCTATGTTGACGATATTATATTTGGATCCACTAACATGAATCTCGTGAGAGAGTTTTCTGACCTCATGCAGGGCGAATTCGAGATGAGTATGATGGGGGAGCTCACATACTTCCTCGGCCTGCAAATTAAACAACTCCAAGAAGGGACATTCGTGAGCCAAACGAAATATTGTTTGGACTTGATCAAGAGATTTGACATGGCAAAATCCAAGACCATAGACACCCCAATGCCTACATGCGTAAATTTGGATAAAGATGAAAATGGCAAGGACGTAGAGGTAAAACGATATAGAGGTATGATTGGTTCACTTCTCTATCTTACTGCGTCACGTCCTGATATTATGTTTAGTGTGTGCATGTGTGCACGATACCAATCATGTCCCAAAGAATCCCACCTAAAAGCTGTTAAACGAATTCTTCGATACCTGTCAGGTACCCCGAAGTATGGATTGTGGTATTCTAAGGGTAGTGATTGCTCGTTGGTAGGTTACTCCGATTCCGACTTTGCCGGGTGCAAATCGGATAGGAAAAGCACTAGTGGTACATGTCATTTGTTTTCAAACTCCTTGGTTAGTTGGCATAGCAAGAAACAAGTTTCAGTTGCTTTATCAACGGCCGAGGCGGAATACGTTGCCGCTGGTAGTTGTTGTGCTCAAATTCTGTGGATTAAGCAACAACTACTAGATTTCAATCTTAAACTTGAACGTATTCCTATCCTATGTGACAACACTAGCGCTATTAACCTTACCAAAAATCCCGTATTACACTCTCGCACTAAACATATAGAAATTCGACACCATTTTCTTAGGGACCATGTTGAGAAAGGTGATGTTGTATTTGAACACGTTGACACTAAAAACCAACTAGCGGACATTTTCACAAAGCCGCTAGCAACGGAACCTTTCTTTCATATCCGCCGAGAACTTGGCATCCTCGACATTTCGGAACGGGAATAATATTTGCTGATGTTATCTTATTTCATTCAAATAATCATGCTGTTGTACTTCTAACAATTTGATATTCGTGTAAGTATAAGTATGTTGTGTATCAAGCAAATCAGGCATCAAGGTGATATTGTTCTTTCTCTCTCTCTTTGTTTGATAATCCTGTTGATCTCAAATCATATCGCTTATACTACGCTAAATTTGTATGACATCTACTGCATATGTATATAGATATTTTTTTCTTATATGTCATGACATCATTTTTGCATAGCATGTACCTCTGAATATGGTAAAATACAAAAATCTGCTGTTTGTTGCATATTGAGTCGACCATAACAGGGCAGCGGTCGGCGCACCCTGTTAACTTTTGTATCTGGTGAAAAATCTGAAGCATGCGTCGACGCATGCAGAAGCTACCGTCGACGGCTCGCGCAAAAACCCAGTTTTCCTGATTACTTGACGGTTCAGATCTTCATTACTAGAAACCCACACCTACTACCCCTACTAACTCTCTTCATCTCCTCACATTTTCCAATCAAACCCTAATCCTTACATTAAACAAGGGTTATCTCTCTCCTTCTTCTCAAAATTCAAAATCCTTCATCTCAAAACTCTTTATTCTCCATCACATTGGTAAAGAGTTCCTTGTACCCACAAAACTATACCCATGGCTTCTTCCTCTAGACCTACAAGAAAGAGATCAAGAGGGTCAACCTCCGGAACAGTGCCAATCACTGCAGAATCCCTGGTTCATCCGTCTCGTCGGGAAAACTTTAACAAAGACATTGGTAAGAGGAAAGTGGTTCGACAACACGCCTTCTATGAACTGGTTGCTGAACGCATGCATCTGGGTAAGTTCATGAACTTTCTTACTTATCATGGTGTTGAACGATTTGTTGAATGCAATGTACAATATAGCGAAGATCTGGTGCGTGTCTTTTACTCTGAATTGAATGATAAATTTCACGGAGAAAACTTTCATTCCCATATTGGAACAACTCAAGTGACTGTAAATACTGAATTCTGGAGTAAGTATTTTGATATGTCTGTAGAGGATGGTGAACCTCCCCTAGCCGAAGTGACCGATTCTAAAACTCTTGAAGGTTATGAGTATAACAAAGCACTGAATAATATGCTCAAGAGGCCTTATCCGGAGCACATTGTAAACAGTGCAGCTTTTCCGAGGTCCGTCACATCCGGAAAACTCAGAACATTTCCAAGGATCCTTCAATGGATTGTGGCGCGCATTCTGCGGCCTAAACAAGGTGGTTTGTCAAGAGTCGAACAAGCTGAAGTGCATCTCATCCATATACTAGGTCACGGCATTAAAATTAACTGGCCGTACTATATTACAAGCCGGATGTATGAACTAAGAGACTCCAAGCGAGGCACCGCGCTCGCCTATGGCTCATTCATTCAGGAAGCTTTAAACTCTGCAGGTATCAATTACCCGTCTTTTCCGTATACTCCAATTTCTTCCGATAAAGAGTTCAGTTCAAAGGTCTTTGCTATGATGGGATATGTGTGGGATCAGTCGCTCAAAAAGTACAGATTTTATCGGCGCTCAACCATGGCTGCAGCTGCCTCCTCGAGTGAAGAAAGTGCTGATGAGTCAGAGGGTGGAGAAGATGAAGAAGCAGAAGGAAGCTCAAGTGAAGATGAAGACAATCAAGGTGACAATGCAGGAGAGGCACAAGAAACCGCTGATGAGACTCAGCTGGACCACGATATTAATGAAGGTCATCAACCATACGTGCCTTCTGAAAACTATCAACAAACATATCAAGATGACAATCAACACAATAACTGGTCTGCCTACTCAAACCAACAGGAAAATGAGGATGAGGAGAATAACCAAGGCTGGGGTGAATGGCAATACACCGGGTGGACCACCCTTGGCAAATTCTATCAGCCGTATCAACCAAGCACTGCAGACCCACCTTCTCCTCAACAACCGTCAAACAATTCGGAGATTTTAGAAATGATGCAGTCGATGCAGTTGGAACAGCGAAATTTTATGACCAATATGCAGGAACAACAGCAACAATTCATGAGGGATCAAAATGAAAGAATGGCACAAATTCGTTCTGAACTGCATAACCAAAATGAACGGATCAGTGGAATGTCGACTCAGCTGGACGCTCGATTCGAGACTCTAACTCACTGTCATCAAGCTGAAGAGCGCGCCATTGTCGACAGTCTTGACTTTTTGAATAACATCACAGAAGAATTTTCTGATCTAGCTCATCCCCAACGCCATCCTCATTACTATGACAGGCGTGGTCGTGGTCGCGGACGTGGACGGGGCTATTAGCATGCGCTCATATGTCATTTGTTGTTTCCTGTTTTGGCTTGCATTCATTTTGTTTGTTGTGTTTTGCTTTTCTGCCCAAACTCACTATGATTGTTGCTTACTTCTATGTTGCTATCATGACATTTTTTGTGGTTCTGTAATCTATTAACTGTTATCTCCATCGTATGTATAACTGTTGTTTACTTATCATCTGTTGGTATCTCATTTATGCATGATTCAATGTGTTGTTATTGTGTCACGAGTTTACCTCTTTTTGATGTTGTCAAAGGGGGAGAACTGAGCAGTAGATAAACGATGATTACGACCGCTATAATTGTAAAAGAAAGGGGGAGCAGGAGCATACCTATACCTATCACGTATTGCGTAACAGTAGGTTGCCATCATCAAAAAGGGGGAGAATGTGAAGGCAAAGTATCTACCAACACAAGCGTGCCTCTGGTTTTTGATGATGACAACTTGCTAAGAGATATCCTTCTTTCGTTTAAATCATTCATGCTACTTATGATTCAATTTTTACAATGACGTAATGCACAAAAAGCTGTAGAAATTTATGTTTTTGCAGATTTTTGAACCATGAGCCGACCATACCGTCAGCACACTGTTTCATTCAGTTCACACGGGTCAGCGCATGGAACCATGCGTCGACCGCTGACTTGGCGCATGCAGGTTTAAGAATCACACGGCTCAGCGCATGAAGGTCATGCGTCGACCGTTAACTTGGCGCATGCAGGTTTAAGAATCACACGGCTCAGCGCACGCCGACCCTATGGTCGACCGTTCGCGCGCAGAAACAGAAATTCTGCTATGTTTCATTGATCTGTCAACTGTCTGTTTTGTATATTACTATAAATAGCTGTCTTTTCAATTTTAACTACTAACATTTTTTACAAGAACATTTTTGAAAGCATTGTGAGAAAGTGTTCAGGTCAAGAAACGTGAAAGAGGTGCATCAGTGTTCTTCATCTTCATCGTTCAATCAACTCACAAATCCTCAAATTACAGATAATCAATTTTTTGCTGCGGTTTGTGGTTTGCTCGACGGTGATAAGGTTCGAACGCGTGATTGAAGATCCGGTTCGAGTGGAAGCTGGTGCAGGTGTTTCTTGGGAGAAAACCTTTGAGGTTTTACCTATCAAGACTACAGGTTTTGAAGGCTTTTGTTACGGAATCGTCGGTTCAACAATCAAGCGAGTGCGAAGGTGATTGATTAGCGGAAGGTTGATCAATCTAGTAGCTAGGGCGTTGAAAGGTTGAAGACGTTCCGGGTTCAATTTGGGTGTGTCTAAGATCAGCCGTGCCGAAGGTTTGATCAACGGAAGAGTTGTCAATAAGGTGGCTGCAATCGGAGGTCATTCACATCAAATTGGAGGACTTGATTCATCTTGAATCAAGGGGCAAGAAGTGGTAGAAATTATCAGCAACATTAAGATTGTTTGTATCAATTGTCTATCGATTCTTGTGTATAACTGTTCTA
Source organism: Lathyrus sativus (assembly GCA_963859935.3). Taxonomy (NCBI): domain Eukaryota; kingdom Viridiplantae; phylum Streptophyta; class Magnoliopsida; order Fabales; family Fabaceae; genus Lathyrus; species Lathyrus sativus. The sequence goes on along the minus strand of OZ012736.1, from coordinate 453,179,475 downwards.
CCAAACAGGTGATATCTATTCAATACATATCTCAATTCTCATTGTAGAATTGAGGGCAGACGTACCCCAACGCGAGGACGACTGGGGGAACTGCCTCATCAAATCTTGTGTTCCTTTATTTTCTGCATTTTCAATTACAGCTTAAAAATTAAGTGATTCTAGAATAAGTGATTTTGTCAAATTGTAGTATTGATTGAGTGAGTTGGTGAAACACTGTTTTTTAACTACTAAGTACAATAGAAATACTGTACTAAGGCTTTTTCAATCACTCATTCAACACAAATATCATTTAAGGTATTTGTGCACACCAACTGTTCGACAAAAGTGCTGAACTAAAATTGCCTTAATTTTGCTGCTAGTTTTGTGCACACCAACTGTTCGACAAAAGTGCTGAACTAAAATTGCCTTAATTTTGCTGCTAGTTTTGTGCACACCAACTGTTCGACAAAAGTGCTGAACTAAAATTGCCTTAATTTTGCTGCTAGTTTTGGTGTAATTTTTGATCATTGGAATAAGGAAATAGTACGAGTGAATCACATCTGAGTTTTGCATAAAAGTGTGTAGTGATTTACTATCCGTTATCGTCTTAAATTCATCTGCTTGACGCATATCCGGCTCTCCAATAGTTGTTCGTTTTAGACTATATTTTCCAAGGCCGCTTCCGCATTTGAAAACAATTTTGAAAACCAATTTTATTGGTAGCGCCACTCAAATTTTTAAAAGGGATCTATTCAACCCCCCCTTCTAGATCCGTGCCTTAGTCTAACAATCTTCTATTTCTTCTTCGGGAATACATCGGCGAAAGATTCCATCCGGTCCTCGTTTGAACAATAATGGTTCATCCCAATAGTACTGTTTCAGGTTATGAAAGAACTTCTTTTTCTGCTGATAGGTTAGATCTGGTGGAAGAGCTCCTGCGGCTAGGTAGTTGACAATGTCAGCGTACCATGGCAGTCCTACAGTTGTCTGTATTATCTCCACGGGTTCTGGTTCATTTATATCTAACTGCGCCAGGTCGCTTCCTATTTGTGCTATCAGCTGTTCATACGGAAAATCGTCGTTAATCGGCACTTGTTCGGGTTTAATACCTTCTATTCTAGATAAATGGTCCGCTACGACGTTTTCAGTACCTTTTTTGTCTTTTATTTCTAGATCAAACTCTTGTAGAAGTAAAATCCATCTTAAGAGTCTTGGCTTAGCATCCTTCTTAGTTAATAGATATCGGATAGCAGCGTGGTCTGTGTAAATGATTATTTTCGCTCCAACTAGGTAAGAGCGGAATTTGTCAAGCGCAAAGACAACTGCCAGCAATTCTTTTTCTGTAGTGGCGTAGTTCATCTGGGCAGAATCCAAGGTTCTACTTGCATAGTAAATCGCATGGAGTTTCTTTTCTTTTCTCTGACCCAGGACTGCGCCCACAGCATAGTCACTCGCATCGCACATGATTTCAAAAGGTAATCTCCAGTCAGGGGGTTGCATGATTGGTGCGGTGATGAGGGCTGTTTTTAGAGTTTCGAATGCTTTAAGACAATCTTCATTGAATATGAAGTCAGCGTCTTTCATTAATAAACCAGTAAGAGGTTTAGTGATTTTCGAGAAATCTTTAATGAATCGTCGGTAGAAACCGGCGTGTCCTAAAAAGCTTCGTATTTCTCGAACGGTTTTAGGTGGTTGAAGGTCCTTTATTACTTCAATCTTAGCTTTATCGACTTCAATTCCCTTATCTGATATCACATGACCTAATACTATTCCTTCGTTGACCATAAAATGACATTTCTCCCAGTTAAGCACGAGGTTCACTTTTACACATCTTTCTAACACCATTTCTAAGTTTGATAGACATCCTTCAAAGCTTTGCCCGCATACAGAGAAGTCGTCCATGAACACTTCCATGATGTTGTCTATAAAATCTGCGAAGATTGACATCATGCATCTTTGAAAGGTTGCAGGGGCGTTGCACAATCCAAAGGGCATTCGCCTATAAGCGAACGTTCCATAAGGACATGTGAACGTGGTCTTCTCTTGATCATCAGGATGGATAGGGATTTGAAAAAATCCTGAGTAACCATCAAGGTAACAGAAGTAAGAATGCTTGGCTAATCGTTCTAACATTTGATCTATGAAAGGTAGTGGGAAATGATCTTTTCGAGTGGCTTTGTTTAGTTTACGATAATCTATGCACACTCTATATCCCGTCACTACTCTTTGCGATATCGATTCGCCTTGAGCGTTTTTCACAACAGTGATACCTCCTTTCTTTGGCACTACATGTATTGGACTAACCCATTCACTATCAGAGATTGGATATATTATCCCGGCATCTAATAATTTCTTGACTTCTTCCTTTACTACAGTGCTAAGGGTTGGGTTTATTCTTCTTTGAGCTTCTCTGGAGGTTCTGCAATCTTCTTCTAGCAGAATGCGATGCATGCAAACTGAAGGACATATTCCTTTGAGATCAGATATGTTATATCCTAATGCAGTTGGATATTTCTTCAAGACATCTAAAAGTTTCTTTGTCTCTATAGTTCCTAAACTGGAATTCACTATAACTGGTCTTTTACATTCAACGTCTAAGAATTCGTACCTTAGGTTTTTAGGTAGAGTTTTTAATCCTAATGTAGGTTTATCTTTACTTGGCATGGGATCCGGTGTAAGTGCTAAGCTTTCGCTCAGACTATTATCCTGATACGGTGTTTGCCAATTATCATCTTCGAGAATTGGAGGGATTTGAATTTTCATTATTTCAGAATAAGTGGTCTCCTCCAGTTCCATTTCTCTTACACATTCGTCAATTACGTCCATTAGATAGCATGTATCCTCTATAGCTGGTGATTGTAAGAATTGTGTTAAAACAAATTCAACCTTCTCTTCACCTACTTCAAAGGTTAGCTTTCCTCTTTTTACGTCTATTATAGCTCCGGCGGTAGCTAAGAATGGTCTTCCTAGTATGATAGGTGTAGTGGAGTCTTCAGAGATGTCCATGATTATAAAATCAGTAGGAATGTAGAATTGTCCTATACGTACGGGGACGTTTTCTAGTATGCCTACAGGATATTTAACAGAGCGATCGGCTAGTTGAACAGACATTTTTGTTGGTCTTAGTTCTCCCATGTCTAGCCTTTTGCAAATCGTTAAGGGCATAACACTGATACTGGCTCCTAAATCGCATAGAGCTTTGTCAATGACGAATTTTCCTATTACACAGGGTATAGAGAAACTTCCTGGATCTTTTAGCTTAGGAGGCATGTTATTCTGGATTATGGCGCTACACTCGGCAGTGAGTGTAACTGTTCCGTTATCCTCTATCTTTTTCTTATTGGATAAGATTTCTTTTAGAAACTTGGCATACGAGGGTATTTGGGTAATTGCTTCTGTAAACGGAATAGTAATATTCAACTGTTTCAGAAGTTCTACAAATTTCTTAAATTGACCCGTCGTCTTAGAACTTATTAATCTTTGAGGGTACGGAATTGGTGGTTTATAGGGTGGTGGAGGCACATAAGGTTGTTCTTTCTCCACTACCTCTTGACTTTCATCTTCCTTTTCTTCTGGATCATTCACCACTTCAGTCGGTTTATCCGGTTTTTGGTACATGGCTGGATTGTCAAGTCTCGGATCGGTAGGTCCGTCAAGTTCCTTGCCACTTCTTAGTATTACAGCGTTAGCATGTCCTTTCGGATTAGGTTGAGGTTGTCCAGGGAATACTCCAGCTGGTGCAGCAGTAGGCGCTTGTTGTTGAGCTACTTGTGAAATCTGAGTTTCAAGCATTTTGTTATGCGTAGCTAGTGCGTCTACTTTGCTCACTAATTGTTTAATCTGCTCGCTAGTGTGAATGTTTTGGTTTAAGAAGTCCTTGTTCGTCTGAGATTGGCTAGCTATAAAGCTCTCCATCATCAATTCAAGGTTCGATTTTCTAGGGATGTTAGGAGCAGTCTTTTGATATCCTGGTGATGTAGCTGGTGCTTGACCTGGTGCGTAATAAGCATTGTTACTCTTATAGGAGAAATTCGGATGATTCTTCCAACCTGGGTTGTATGTGTTTGAGTAAGGGTTTCCTTGAGCATAATTCACTTGATCAGTGGGAGTTCCTGTCAATAGTTGACAATCAGAGACTTCGTGTCCTGGGACTCCACATAACTCACAGTTGGGTGTTACTGCAGCCACGGTGGCTGCAGGTGTTATGGCCAAGTTATCGATCTTTTGGCTTAGTTGGTCAAACTTCGCATTGACTTGGTCCATACTACTTACTTCGTACATACCTCCCTTTGTTGGTTTCTCAGTTGCGACTCTTTCGCTTCCCCAAAGGTAATGATTCTGAGCCATACTTTCGATAAGTGCATAGGCATCACTATATTCTTTGTCCATCAATGCACCACCCGCGGCAGCGTCAATTGTCATTCTTGTATTGTACAAGAGTCCATTATAGAAGGTATGGATGACCATCCATTCTACTAATCCGTGATGTGGACAAAGCCTAAGTAGATCCTTATAGCGTTCCCAAGCTTCGAATAATGATTCATTTTCTCTTTGCTTAAATCCGTTGATCTGAGCTCTCAGCATAGCTGTCTTGCTAGGTGGAAAATACCTATTCAAGAAAACTTTCTTAAGTTGTTCCCATGTAGTTACTGAGTTTGAAGGCAGAGATTGAAGCCATGCTCTTGCTCTGTCTCGAAGCGAAAAAGGAAACAAACGTAGTCTAATAGCTTCTTGGGTAACTCCATTGGCTTTTACGGTATCTGCATATTGCACAAAGATCGAAAGATGAAGATTCGGATCCTCGGTAGGATTTCCGGCGAATTGGTTTTGTTGCACGGCTGATATCAATGATGGTTTTAGTTCGAAATCGTTTCGGTTGATAGCCGGTGCTGCAATGCTTGAATGCGGTTCACCTTGCGAAGGATTAGCGTAATACTTGAGTGGATGAGCTTGTTCTTCAGCCATTCCTGCGTTTTCTGATTTTACGACTGGTTCAGGCAGATCTAATTGAAGATCTGGAATGTTAGAATTATTTTCGAAATCGAGTATACGTCTTCTTACGTGTAAGAAGCGTTCCGATTCAGGGATTAGAGGTTGCAAGTCTTCGCTTTTGGAGCGAGTACGTGGCATACACTCGGAGATTAAATTAAATTAAATAGTTGATACCTTAGTCTAGACAATGCTACCTAAGTGCACTAGTAACTAAATTAAGGAATCCCCGGCAACGGCGCCAAAAACTTGATGGGCTAAAGACGTGTCTACTTATGCGTCTAGCGGTATCTTACTGCAAGTGCACAGCCTATCGAAGTAATATTTAAGATTATCGATCCACAGGGATTCTATCGTTACTTAGTGCTAGATGAACTTCTAGTTTAGCTAAGGCGAATAGTTGTCACGATTGTTGTTGGTTTTCTAAGACTATTGAAGGCGGAATAAAAATTAAGTTTTTAATAAAATAATACTAAAACGGTCGGTATGTAATTATACTAACTTAGGTGGGTCAATCTAACCTAGGCTTATAAAGATGCTCACTTAATCTATTCGGTAGAGATTACTAGTTTGAATACCCTCAACTCACACTCTCGTGGTCTTGAATCAGATCTCATCCCTAAAGCCCTATGCCTGCTCTCGCTAGCCCATAAGTGTTTAGAGATAATTTTTGGAAACTAAATAAGTCTAATTTATCTTAAAGCGCTCTCGCTGTATTTAATTTAAATGCCTAACTTTAGCTATCTGGTTAAAATCTCACACTCTCGTGGTCTTGACCCAACCTAATACCCTTTTCTTACTCTCGTAACGAAAAGGTCGAATTTAATTAAAAAGTATCAGCCAGAATGTTAAGCGATTAATTATTTTAGCCCATGGTTATATTTTACCGGTTAAGTTAGTTATAACTACATACCGCCCTAAGGTATTTAGCTACTCATCGAGGTTAAATCAGACTCAGAGTTATTTATTAACTTACTAATGGCAGAGAAATAATTGGACATTATAAATAAATTAAATAAATTAAATTGTAATAACTGAAAAAAAACCTGATTAACAATTATCTGAGTAGACTCCTTCTTCCACAGACCGGAAGGCTTGGAGTAGGCGGAAATAAAAATTAAAACGAAATGCTGAAGGCTGGAAACAAATAAAGGTATAACAATTCCCTAATGTTGGAAATTGTTACACGGTTGGTTTGGATACAAATAAAATAAGGCAGAAAATAAAATGCTGGAATAATAAATCTGATGGTAAGGTAATTCGGCAGAGCTTCCGCAGGAAATTTGGATACTGAAGTCTCTCCCTAAATTCTCCTGAGCTGGTCCTATTTATAGAGCTTCCAATGGGCTGGTCCTGGGTCTTTTGCTTCTTGGGCTTTGCTGAAGTGGTTGAGAAAATGTTGGAAAGTGGCAGCAGAAAGTGGGAGAAACCTCCCTCACGTGAGAATTACTAGGAGGAGTGGCTTCACTGGTGACTTTGACGTAGTCTGAGTCAAAAGAATCACGTTATATCCTTGTCACGGGCGTGACAAGGTCTTCACGCTCGTTGCCTTATGTTTCCAAGTGTCACGGTCGTCACTCATTCCTCACGGTCGTGAGGTCCCAAAGCAAGGTGTCACGGTCGTGACTCCCCTGTAACGACCGTGGTCGTAACAAATTATGCAGAGTTTTATGCAGGCTTCTGTCTTGCTTCATTTCTTGTGGTTTCTTTGTTCTTTTCTTCTTAATTCTTGATTTGGCCTCACATATCGATGTACCTGCAAAATAGTAAGAAAAACTCGAGGAATCGAGCGTTAAAACGGTGAATGCGCGGTAAAAGTCAATGAAATCTAGCGATATAACCGATGCGTTTTCTCGTCATCACTTATCCATGATTATCGTGCATTATCCTTGATGTTCTAAGCTCCAACAGTTTTGGTACACCATTAACAACCTCCATGAAACTTCTCCAAACTTTGTGAAATCCATCATCTAACCTATCTTAACCATTCTATACTAACAATTCCCTATGATTCTAACTAAATCATGCAATTCGAATAGAAATCTAACCTGATGTAAATGGTGAAAACAGCTATGGAATTCTTCAACTACACTGCTTGCAATGCTTGGAAATTGATCAGTGACCTTGCTCTTGAGTTCTGTATGCAATGGATCTTGTGCAAACTCCTTGGATCTTGCAATTGAAACTTTCTTGCTTCTTGGATGATTAACTTGTATGGCACGAGTTCTCTTCAATTCTAACCAATCTTGATGTGAATTGTGATCTATGGAAGAGGTTGATGATGATCAAATCAAGAAATGTAGAAATTGAGAGAGATTTGATGGAGTTTGAGAGGTTTTGCAAAAATGGAAGAATTGTGTATAACTTGTGTTTTGATCACAATGATTCACCAACCATGGCATGGAGTTACTTCATTCAATATATAGATGAGAATAGAAAGCCCTAGAAGTTTGTAGAACCTTCCCATGCACACTTTCCCTTGGATTTGGATTATGTAACTTCATTTGTAAGTAACCATGCATATCTTTCAATTATTGAACCAAACTCAAAATTCTACTTTTGCCAATGTTCTTAAAACATTTTTTCCAATCAAAATGACCTATAATTTCACCCCATTTGGCCAAATTATGAAAAATCTCAATTTTAGGTCATTTTTCATTCATTAAATCCACCAATTTTGAAACCTTGAGCTATGAGTCTTTCCAATCTTTCATGGTCACTTTTCTAGACTCAAAATGTCATTTGGAGCAAGTTTGATGTTGTGAAGTTTTTCATTTGAAGCTTCCTTGTATGAGTTTTGGGCATAGGCTTGAAATGACCTGTAATTCTCAGATGACCAAAATACCCTTTGATTGCCAAGACCATAAGTAGAGTTCCACAACTCAATGAAGGCATACCATACCATTCTAGAAAGCTAAGACAATGAGGAACAACTCTTATGTTGACCAGAAATTCATTTGAAATCTCCTTGAGGGGTAAAAGTTGCTTGGAAGACAAGTAACTTTCACAGACAAAATTTCAGATACCTCAGATGACCTATAACTTGCAAGGACCATAACTTGAGTTCTATAAATCTCCTTGATTTCTTCCACCACTAAAATTAAAGGTATTGAGATCCTCTACAAGTTTCATGTTGACTAAGGATCCATTTGAAGCTTGCATTTTGACTTATCTTGCTTGGAAATTTGACCTAAACTAGGGGATTTTACACAGAAACCCTAATTTAGAAACTCCTCTTCTCCTTAATTTCTCTTGATTTCTTATTAGCACATCACCACATCCTTATCTACATGTCAAATGATGAACCCCACATCTCTCAAATAGACCTTAATGCCTTTCAATCAATCCATTGACCTAGGGTTGACCTAGAGTTGACCCAGATGAAACCCTAGTTGACTGTTTTCAACTGCAACTCTTGTGCTCACATCAATGACTTGTCTCCTTCTCCAAATGACTTTCTAAGTCTCCCATGAAGTCCACATACTCTCCATGCTCAATCCACAGCTCACAACTTATTTGATGATCTTCAGGTACCCTCAGATAGAAGATAGACTCAATGCTTGATCCACTGACTTCCCAGCTTTCAAATTCTTTCTGATGACTTGAATGAGATTGAATTAGAATAATAACCTCTTGATAGGCTCATAGAGATGAGAATAGTTATTGGTCCCTTGTTGGATGACTTGCTATGCTATGTCATGCAGATGATTAGACTATGTACATGACTCTATATGCAAATGCTAATGCAATTGAAACATAAACCAAGTGAAATAGGTTGAGCAAATTTTAGGGTGCAACACACCCGTGTTGCTCTTCTGTTTCCAAATCTTCTTTTCTCCTTTTCACCCGTGTCCTCCTGGCCGTGTCCCTCATGACACGGGCCGTGTTGTGTAACACGGGCACCTGTGTCAGGCCTCTGACCTGTGCTTTTTCGGCTTTTCTTTGTCTTCGAAACAGTACGGATGTCCGGCCACCGATTCCTGCCAAAAATACACTAAAAGAAACCAAATCAAACGCACCGGCGGCAAAAGCAATAAAGTTATTAAACTAAGACTCATGCGAAAACACTGCAAATAACTACGACAAAACAAACCAAAGACTAGAAAAACGGATAAAACAATGCGAAACCAACGACAAAAATAGTTTGGAAAACACAACTAAAATCCGCCGATCATTCTTCATATTAAAATTGTAATGGTGTACTAATATCACTGTGCTGTGATTGAGGGGGAGTGAGTGGGAATACTCAGGTCTAGAGTGTCTCTAGGCAGAAGTGTCATTGGGTAGGTCTTAAGTGAGGAGTGCAAACTGTTGTGTTTGACTCTGAATTAATACTGCTGATAGTGAATTTCCTCCCTGGCTTGGTAGCCCCCAGATGTAGGTGTTGTTGACACTGAACTGGGTGAATAGTTATTGTGTTATTTACTGCATTATTATTACTGATTATTAGCTGTTAAGAATCAGATGTCACAGTGGATGTTATAACCTTGGAGTAACATCCATCGTGTGCTTGCCAGAATTTCAAAAGTGTTTAGAACCTAGGTTCTTTACTATGCCTTATCTTGCAATTTGCTTTGGCTTGCTTTCTTATTGCATTTTCCTATCCTCTTCTCTTGTTCTCACTTATGTCCTAGGACCTTGGGGACTCATCCAAGTTGATTTGGTGCCTCTTGGTTGCACTTTGAGTTTGACTTGGATGAGAGGTTATTTTGAGAATTTCTTTTGTTCTTTTTTTTTCATGATCATGGTGATTCCTTTGGTTGAGTTTCATTTTGTGTTGCTTGCTGCCCAAACCTTATCTCCCATACTCACATTGATCATGCCTTCTTCTTCTTCTTGTTTGCTTTGCCTTGGTTAGTGATTGATGTGCAAGTGGTTGTAGGAATTCTATTTCTCCCACTTCATCTCACTTTTGGCTTGAACTTATTTAAGTTCTCTTGTTTGCATCTCTCATTTGTTTTCCATTCTCTTGTTTACTTGAAGAGGTTGAGATGTGCTTGTGGTGGTTTTTACCCCACACCTTTTTCCTCCCTCTTCTTCTTTGTTTTGTATTGCATGTTTGCACTCTTTCTTCTTTCACTTATGCTTTCTTCTTCTTCTTTTGTCTTCCTTTGCCGTGTTCCCTTAAGACCTCTAATATTTCTTGTTCAAGATTGATTATGATAGACATTAGGTTTGAACCCATGCATGATAACATTAGAGTATATTTCCCTTTTCATCCCAACCATAGGTATACTTTGCATGAGAACATTAGGTTGAGTTTAGTCTCCTTTTAGGGTGTGTCTTCTCTTCTCATCTTCAAACTTCTTCAAAACACTTAATAATGGATAACGAATGTTGTACGCTACGAACCTTAAGCATTTGGGATATGATGATTGGGGGGCCTCCTCTCAATTGTCTAGAGTGTTTAGCGTATGTCCTTTGGACAATATGCGATGCATTCGCTCCTAAGTCATAGTCTTTAGTGCAACATGAGTTAAAAACAAAGTTCAATTCACTTCTTTCTTAAAAAACTTCAAAAACTAACATCAAATCTTTTTATCCTTTGGGATTAATTTGGAAATCATTTTCATAAAGAGAGTTTTGTTAACTCTTGGTTCTACCGCAAACAGGTAACGCCTAAGTCTCCAACGGTCGAGCAGCACACACCTACCTGCTAGAACTAAGTTTTAACCCTACTCGGGTAAAACACTTGAACTAACCTGTGGTCTTGTTAGCCCGAACTACGTTTGCTCTGATTTCTCATACCAGACGAGGATACGTAGGCACAAGACGGCGATGTCTTGGCGAGAAACCTTCCCCACCTTCACCCGTAGTTTTCTGAACTACGTTGACTCTGACTTTCCCATTGCACGAGGGAGTACGTAGGCATAGAGCGACGATTCTATATCGAGTCTCTTTTCTTTTCTTTTACCCTGTGGCCTGTAGCTTAGATAGATAAACACCCTTTTAGATAGATAACAAACGTGGATCCTGTCGAGTACGACGGACGTGAGGGGTGCTAATACCTTCCCCTTGCGTAACTGGCTCCCGAACCCAAGATTTGGTTGCGATGACCTGTCTTTTCCCTTTTCGTAGGTTTTTTTTATGGTTTCCTTTCCCTCTTTTGGGATAAATAACAAACGGTGGCGACTCTTTTGTCCTTGCCGGCCCCTCTGTAACCCGGTGAACTGACTTTAAACAATGTTGCGGATAGCAAGAGTCGCCACCGACTTTTATTTTATCCATAAGGAAAGGTTATAAAAGAACAGGAAAGACCTTAGAGAATATTTTGGGTCCGGGGGGTAGGTTATGAAAAGGGAAGGTGTTAGCACCCTTTTCATCCATGGTTATCCATGGGCTCTTAGGTACTTAAGCTCACTTTTGAATTGTTTTGAAAGTGTAGTGTGTGAATAGAAAATTTTCAGAATAGTTAATAAATAATCCATGTAAGGATGTGTTAAGAACTTGTTTGAAAACTTGTTGAAAATTTGTTTAAGTGTGAAACAGTTTTGAAGTGAGCAAGCACCTAGGAGTAACCTACCCTAATGTTTAAAGGTCTTTCTTATTCTTTATTCTTTCCTTTAGTAAGACTATCCCTACTATAATGGAGTAGGTAGTCCTTACTTTGGATGTTAAGGGACATGTGAGGGACAATTTGACTTTGAAGGCCATTGTGGGATGTAATAAGCACATATAAGGGACCATCATCATTTTTCGAAAGGGACTCGATTCGTAAAGGCAACCATAAGGGACTTTGATGATTTTTCCATTTGAGGGACTTGCTTTATACACCCCACTTAACCATTATTCGTAGGCAACTTGAGGGATATCCTTAGGAAGTGAGACGGCGATTAAAATCGACTTACGTGTGTGACGTGTTTATTTTAATTATCTTTATTTAAAAGTGATCTAAATTTATTTTAATATTACATACATGTTGTTACACTCCCTAATTACTAACCATAATAATAATTAAATAATTAAACAACTTTACATCCAAGAAACAATTACAAAATAATAAGCAAAATAATTAAATAGCAAAGATAAATAAAATATAAATAAGCAATAATAAATAATAAAGGGGGTTAATTCTAAGTTTACTCGGCAAGACATCGCATCTTGTGCCTACGTATCCTTACGGGAGTGGAATCAGAGTAATCGTAGTTCCCCTCAATAGGGAGGTTAGAGACTTCTTGACTGTGGTCAAGGTCTCAAGGGGAATAAACGCATCTTAAGGACACGCTTACGTGGAGTGTAGGAACTCCAAATCTCTACGTTGAAATGTTAAGTTGTAATTAGGGTTAAATTAGGGATTCCACGGCGGGAAACCCTAAAATGAGCGCGGCGGCTCTTTGACCTAATGCTAGGGGTAGAATTGTAACTTTGTCCACGGCGAGACATGTATGAAAATTTAGGGTTTGTAAGGTGAAAGGGTTTGAAGTTGAGGACTATTGGCGCGGCGACCAAAAGCTAGACCTAACCTTCGGATGAGTGTAATGTGACAGAATAATAGTGATGAAAGTGTGAGAAATTTAAATCATACATCAGCGGAAATTTAAATGCGGAAACGTAAATGCGATCGTTAAGATTCGCGAGGTTACAGAGGAGGAATAGTTACAATAGTATGATACGATTTAATTTAAAAATAAGCAAAAATAAAGGGCAACGTGATGAAGCTGCACAGTGAACAAACTACGTTAGTAGACAGAAATATATAAATTTCCAGACAAGTCATGAGATGGGATTATGGAATTATTGCATGTTTTTTTGATTTCATGAAAGACTTCCAATTTTAAAATAAAAGTTATAACTCTAGATCTACTTTTTTCAAAATTTATTTTAACCTAAATTACCTAAAGAGAGTTTTAACTCTATTTGTATTAAAAAGGTCTTATTATATTTCTATGTTTTATATTTCTATTTGTTATTTTATTTTTTAAAAACCTTTGTACTATTATTTAAAACTAACAAAAGTATTAAGGTTAATTATTAAAAAAGCTATAATTTTATTATGAAATATGGTTTGTATATTCAAGATGAAGTTTTATTTTACTTATTTAAAAAACAAATTGCTTTCAACTAAAATTAGCACTTAAGAACATAACGTAATATAAGTAAAAAAAAAGAAATATAAAAGCCAGTACGTGGGCCGGTGGTTGTCTTCATCCGACCCAAAACACACATCAGAAACGAAACATGGAGATTAGGGTTTGAGACCCCATTCTCCTTTCGAGCGGCGCCGTTCTTCGATCTTTCTTCTCCGATCATCTCGCTAGACCCCCTTTTTGGTTGTGGTGATCCTGAAACGAAACATAATCCACATAGTTAGTAGCGAAATCTTACGTTTTCGAGACCGATTATTGATGATGGTGGTTGAAGATCGTTGTGGAGGAGGCGATGATGCTAAGCTGAGCCTCGAAGCGTAATTGCCCGTCGAAAGACGAAGGCAGTCTTCGGTTTTCAACTCCCCTTCGTTCAGACGACCGTCGATGGTTGCTAGGGCTTCGTGGTTTGTCCTCTTCCTTGAACGCGGCGAGGATGATGATGACAATCGTTGGGATTTCTCTTAATCTCGCTCGCTCCTCCCTAGGGTTTGATCAGGTGCTATGGTTCCCTTTTATATTCTTCTTGAATGGATTTTGTGGGCTTTGGATCTATGTTTGTACGTTATTATTTTTTTATGATGATTTGATTTGCTGATATGATTGGATTCTGTTTCTGATATTGGATCGATTTGGTCCAGATTTGGATCTGTTGATTTTATCTGATATGGTTTTCTTCCTCTTTTTGGATTTGATTGAGATACGGATTTTATTTGGACATTGTTTTGGATTGAAACCGGATTTGTTGTGATCTGTTTCGAAAACCCTCTTGTTTGGATATCTGCTTTGAACTGATTTGGATTGTTTGCTCCTTTGCAGATGTGGATTTGAACTGGCTTTTCTTGAGTTTTGATTGTATCAGTTTCGGTTTGAGCAACTTTTGGGTCTGAGCTGGTTCCCTTAGGTTGGGCTAAACTTGTTCTGCTGAATTTGGTTCTTCTGTCTTTGAGTAACACACGTGCAGGTTGCTGGCTTATTTCTGAGTTGAATTATGTGAACTGATATGCTTCTATTGTGAATTCCTGTTTCATGGACCAACTTTGATGCATCTCTGAACTTAAATTGAACTTGGCTGAACTCTTTTCTTATGAACATGTATTGCTGTATTTTTTGTTTGCGAGCCGGTACTGTCTGATTCAGGTGCTTCAGGTGACGGAAAAATAGTTCAGACCTGTCGGCATCCGGGTTTGAACCTGAGCTGGCTAGTGTTTACCTTCGTGTTGGTTCATAATTAATGTGAATTGATGAATGAATGTGGTTCAGATTTTAGTTCAGTTTGGTTATCAATTTGGAGAATTTACTTGATGAGATGATGCCTAGTATTGAATCCAAAGTCGCGTGAATCCTCTTTCGGCCCAAAAACTTCTTTTATCTCTTTCTCTCTCGGTCACCTCTTAAGATAAGAACGAAACTACCTGATCTGATGCCAATGGCACGGATCGGCAACGGGAGTAGGATGTGGCTTCGGTTGTGCCCTCCCGGCACTCGATGATGACAATTGTTCTGAGAGTGTCAAACAACCTCTAACACTTTTCCATTCTGTGTTGTATTCTCTTTGTTATGCAGGTTAATGGAAGATTCGTGAAGAACATCGAAAGAGCATCGTGAAGATCCACTTAGACGTTTTAGGACTTAGAATTTCCTTAATATATGTACTTGTTGTAAATGGATCCTCTTGTAAACCAATGGCATTTCTTGAATAAAGTTTGAATTTACTTGTCCGTTTCAAATTGTAAACTAAATATTTATGAAATAAAGTTCAAAAAAATATTTATTCACTTCTTATTCGTAAATTTTAAATATCTATGAATAATAATTCAAAAATTATTTAAATTCACCCCTTAGATGTAAATTATAAATACTTATGAATAAAGCTTCAAAAATATTTAAACTCACTTCTTAGTTGTAAATTATAAATATTCACGAATGATATTCACAAATATTTAAACTCACTTCCCTTTTTGTATTGGACAATATTGTGAATGAGACCCACCCTCTTTATATTAACTGACCTTTTACCGTAACCTGATTAAATCTGACCAAAACTCAAACCGAGTTCCCGCTTTCAAAATAACCTTAGCAATATCCGCTTCCCCTTTAATCCCAAAATTACAAACTCCACGTGAAATGACCGAAATGCCCCTGGGACCAAATCTGAAGTCTTGGAAGTCCATTTAGCCTGATTAAAGTCAAAACCCTAGTTTTGGATGCACTGCTTAGGAGGTGCATTGTCTGAGGGAATTGTCAACTCTTCTGACCAATTATGAATTTTGTGAACCTTGTGAACCTTCTTGGAACACAAAGTCTTGTATTGTGAGGGCAAATTTTGGGGTGCAACACCCTCTTCGCAGCGATGCGACAAGATGTAGTTCATGTTTGGATATTTATGTTTTGCAAATGGTGTAATGTACTAATGTAATTGATGTTTTGTTGAAATATGCTAATGTAAGGGGGAACTATTTTACTATGTAATGTACTTATGTAACTGATGTTTTGTTGAAATCTATTTTGCTATGTAACAAGTATTTTGGTAAAATATGTTTGAATTTCAATGTGAAAGTTATAGCTCAAATTGTGTGAAAATTGTAGTTCAGGTTATGTCAAAATTATAGGTCTGATTGTGTCAATATTATATGTCAGTTTATGTCAAAAATTTAGGTCACCTTGTGTGAAAATTATACATCAGATTATCTCTAAATTAGGTCACATTGTATCAAAATTATACATTAGATTATGTCTAAATTATAGGTCAGATTGTGTGAATATTATATGTCACATTGTGTCAAGACTAAAGGTCATAACTCAGCCGAATCATTTAAACCAAATTATAGGCCATACCAATTAAACATTACAAAAACAATTACACCAAATTATAGTTCATACCAAGTCAACTTACAAAATCAATGAGACAACATTACAGACATAGATCATTTTAACATTTACACCTAATTAACAAATACATGTTGATCAAAAAGAGAAACACAACACTAATTATCTTCAGCTTTCCCCAAAATGCCTCTGACTTGATATTCATCTTCAACATCTTGTTCTTCTTCATTGTAGATTCATATAGTTCCTTGAATGTTTCAATAGATTGCATATCCCTCACCTTGCTCTCATCTTTGCTCCATTCTACATTTACACATTGATGATCATCCTTTCGTTGTGCAATATCATCATCCCAAATGAATAAATTGCAAGTATCTTCATTTTTCCAAAACAGACATCTCCAAAACATTCTCCCTTTATTCAGTCTGTTCTTGCACATGTATGAAATCATAGGACCATCACATCCACACCTTTTCACTTCATAGTTCCTCACACTCGTAAAATGGTATGACACATACTTTATTAGCCTTGATGAAGATGACATGATGTCATAGAGGGAGGAGGGAGACGAAGAATAAGAAGAAGAATGAGATCTGAAAATGGAGCGAGAGAGGGAGACGAAGGTAAGGGAGGAAAACAGAGAATAAGAAGAAGAATGAAATATGAAGAAGTATAAGGTTCTTGTGTTTGGCTTGGTTTTCTTATAAAAATATAATTAGTTTAAAACAAATCTGACATGTCAATGAAAAATACACACTTGACATGCCACATAAACCTCCGTTAGTGAAGACTAACCGGATGGACCACATTTAGGGATGGAAAACATTGTGAAGAACATTGCTTGAAAAAAAATTAAAGAAACTAAAATTGAATATTGACATATTTATAAAGAACCCTGTCATATTTAACCCTAAACATAAAAACTGCTAAATATATTTAATAAACTTATAAAAAAAACTCCTTGTCTCATTAGGAATGTCATACTTAAAAAATATTCTATTGACTGCATTTAAACCATATATGTGGAACCAATATTTTAATGAGAGCAAATTATACTGAATCTATCTTGCATCTCCCCTCTTCCGCAATCAAGTGAAAACTTGGGGCAGGAAACCTCAATGGGAAATCTTTCACCACGCCACACAATTATTTTGTGAGGCGCTCTCTCAAACACACTCCTACCTAAGTGAATAATTTGAAACAAATCTTTTAGAGAGTATATTCGTTATAAAAAAAAATTAACATTTGTCTACATAATCTTAGTCCTCTTTTGTAATCTACACAGACAACTCCAAATAACCATACTCTAATATGAATAAAGTATAACATTTATCAATTAAATTTTATATCATCAGTTTACACTAATTTAAAAAAACTAACATATATAACATGTTTTTTTTTTTAAAAAAATTAGTATAAATAAATTGTCATCACTGATTAAACTTTAAAACAATATTTTATATTTATTTAAGTGAAGTAATGAATTATTTCATGCACTCTTTTTATTATTATATTTTAATTTTTAACTAATTTAATATATATCTCATAGACAAATGATTCATTTCTTTTGTTACAACCTGATCCATTAGTTATAAGTATTAATTTTGTTTATTCATTTTTAATCTTAATAATACAATTTAAAAAATTTAAAATCTATATTATTATTAAACAAAACCCTAAAACTAAGTAAGAATAACAAACTCAACTCCCTTTGACCCAGTATTTAAAATAATATTTAAATTAAAAAGAAGTAAAAACAAAACCCTAAAAATACAAACTAAAAAAGTGTGTTTTGGGTCTTTTTAAATGAACAGAAGAGAAGTGAAGTCACTATGTTTTAAAAAGTTAGCAAATATTTTATGTTTCCTTGTTCGTTGATCACTTCTTTCACAAAAACATATCAGGTAGCTTCTCTCTCTTCCTTTCTTCTTCCTTTCATCTTAACAATGTCAGACATAATAACATACATAATATATCTATTCTTTATCAATCATTGTTCACATAACGTTTTGAGACCTAATATTTTTGTAATATTCAAAGGGTTTTAATGTTAGAAAATAGAGAATCAATTTCTTAGGGATACTTAAATAATAATTGTGTCTTAATATGTATCATCATACTTTGATATACCATTATTACTATTGTTTATGCCTACTTACATCACACGTGATATTATTTTTCTTGGCAGATGGTGCTCTTCAAAAAGAAATATAGTGATATATTCATGGAATGTGAATCTGATGATGAATTCGCTCCTAAAATAGGGTTTAATCACCAGGCAGAAATTCCATTGAATCTTTCTGATTCAGAAGAAGACGTGTATGATACACCACTCTCTTCTGCAATTTGCTTTCCCGTCACAGCCTCGTGGAGTGATGTTGAGGCAGAATGTTTGGTACTTGCTTAGTTTATCTTTGGCAAGAATTTTACTCAAATAAATAAATTCTTAGAGAACAAAGGGATGGAGGAAATACTCTCATTTTATTATGGAAGATTTTACAAAACCGATGGATATCGTAGATGGTCCGAGTGCAGAAATTTGAAAGGGAGGAAATGTATCATATCCAAGAAACTTTCTACCAAAATGAGGCAAAATGACCTACTGTCTCGTTTGATTCCTCATGTCTCTAAAAGAACCTCAACAAACTTTGTTGCAGGTATTCAACTGTGCCATATATCTTCAAGCTTAGTCTATTATTTAATGTTACATGTTTTCTGCATTTAATACACGCTAGTTTCAATTCTCACTTTGTTTATATTAATACTCAGGTTTCTAAGTCTTATGTGGAAGGCAAAACTTGTCTAGAAGAATACATATCTTCTATCAGTTTTATTGTTGGACTTGGCGTTTTTGCACAATGTTGCACCCCAAAATTTGCCCTCACAATACAAGACTTTGTGTTCCAAGAAGGTTCACAAGGTTCACAAAATTCATAATTGGTCAGAAGAGTTGACAATTCCCTCAGACAATGCACCTCCTAAGCAGTGCATCCAAAACTAGGGTTTTGACTTTAATCAGGCTAAATGGACTTCCAAGACTTCAAGTGAGCTTCATAACATCTTATATGTGTATAAGAACCCCCATGTCAAGTTTCAAGACTTTTCTCAAAAGTTTGCTCAGTCAGATGATCAGATAAGTCAAAAGCAGTCAATGCAGTTAAAAGGTAAATATCATATGGCATGCATTTTTTTCCTAAAAAGTAAAAATGGCACAATTGGCAGGAGGACATGTGTAAGGAGTTATGAGTGTGAGAGGTTGAGAGTTCGAATCTCACCTTTGTCACTTTTTTTTGTTTTTTATTATTTTTACTCTAAATTTTTCTATCTTTCATTAAAAAAATAACAAAAATAGTTTTTTATTATTATTTAATTATTATTTTCGTATTTTAATTAAATCATTTTTTAAAATATTATTTTTTTCACTTTTTTCTAAATTATTCATAAAAATATCCAAAAAATCATAAAATAAAAAATATTGAAAAAAATTTTGTTCTTTTTATAATATTTTTTATTTTAGGAATCAATAGGATTATTAGTTTTTATTTTAAGTTTATTTTAATTATTTTAATTTTATTTTTTCTTAACTAATTATTTAGTTTGGGCTTTAAAATGGGCTTTAGGGACATTATTGACAATTTGGTGTTAACCCTAATTTGTTCCCTATATATACATGTGTTGCCTTGTTGGAAAAAAGGGAGAAGGAAAAAAACCTAAGAGGAGTGAGTGCCGTTTGCCGTTATTTAGTTTTCTTCTTCATCCATTACTATTGTTTCTTTTTCTTCATCGTTTACCGTTATTTCTTTTCCTTCATCTATTACTGTTGTTTCTTTTTCTTCATCTTTTACCGTTATTTCTTTTTCTTCATCTATTACCGTTATTTCTTTTTCTTTATCTATTACTGTTACGTTTATATATATATATTTTTTAAATTGTTAGAGTTTATATATATAAGATTTTTGATCGAATTATGTCGATACGATGTTTGCACATTTGTGTGCATGACGCGTGACATTTGTGTTAGTTCGATCTGGTTGCGATGATCGCATTTTTGTGTGAGCAATAATACTATTTTTTGCTTAATTTCTTTTTCTTTGCGATAAATTTTGTTTCGTCCGATTTAGATCTGGTTGCGATGAGCGCATTTCTGCGTTAGCAACATTGTTGGATTATTTGGCACATTTAAAATTCATTATTGCTTTATTATTATTATTATTATTATTATTATTATTATTATTATTATTATTATTATTATTATTATTATTATTATCATTATTTATTATTATTATCATTATTATCATTATTATTACCATTATTATTATTATTGTTATCATTAATTTATTAAAATTTGTTATAATATAAAAATCTGTTTTTTAAAATAAATAACATTAACATCTTTTCCAAATTAATATGAAAACCTATTATTTTTAAGAAAAACTTTTTTTTAGATAAATTTAAAATAATAACTAAAATCTTTTTTTTAAAATAATAACTAGAACCGTTATTTATTTTATTTTATTATTGTTCAATTCAAATTTCATTATCATATTGTATCTGCTCCTCTCATGTAACCTCGCGAACTTAACAATCGCTCTTTAAATTCTGCCTTTAAATTTCTGCTTGCATGGTTTAAATTATGACATTATCTCTCTGTTTGCATGATTCAATTATCTCACGCGTTTACTATTATTTCTGTCACATTGCACACATCCGAAGGTTAGGTCTAACTGTTTGGCCGCCGCGCCAATAGTCCGTAAAACTTCACACATTCAATTTCAAATCCTCAAAACTACAAACTACAAACCCTAATTTTCACAAATGCCTCGCCGCAGGCAAAATTACAATTTTACCCTTAGCATTAGGTCAAAGAGCCGCCGCGCTCATTTTAGGGTTTCCCGCCGTGGAATCCCTAATTTAACCCTAATTACAACTTAACATTTCAACGTAGAGATTTGGAGTTTCTACACTCCACGTAAGCGTGTCCTTAAGATGCGTTTATTCCCCTTGAGATCTTGACCACAGTCAAGAAGTTTCTAACCTCCCTATTGAGGGGAACTACGATTACTCTGATTCCACTTCCGTAAGGATACGTAGGCACAAGATGCGATGTCTTGCCGAGTAAACTTAGAATTAACCCCCTTTATTATTTATTATTGCTTATTTATATTTTATTTATCTTTGCTATTTAATTATTTTGCTTATTATTTTGTAATTGTTTCTTGGATGTAAAGTTGTTTAATTATTTAATTATTATTATGGTTAGTAATTAGGGAGTGTAACAACATGTATGTAATATTAAAATAAATTTAGATCACTTTTAAATAAAGATAATTAAAATAAACACGTCACACACGTAAGTCGATTTTAATCGCCGTCTCACTTCCTAAGGATATCCCTCAAGTTGCCTACGAATAATGGTTAAGTGGGGTGTATAAAGCAAGTCCCTCAAATAAAAAAAATCATCAAAGTCCCTTATGGTTGCCTTTACGAATCAAGTCCCTTTCGAAAAATGATGATAGTCCCTCCAGTTTGCTTATTACACCCCACAATGGCCTTCAAAAATCCAATTGTCCCTCACAAGTCCCTTAACATCCAAAGTAAGGACTACCTACTCCATTTTAGTAGGGATAGTCTTACTAAGGAAAGGATAAAGAATAAGAAAGACCTTAAAACATTAGGGTAGGCTACTCCTAGATACTTGCTCACTTCAAAACTTTTTCACACTTAAACAAATTTCCAACAAAATTTTCAAACAAGTTTTTTTTCACATCCATACACGGATTATTATTAAACTATTCTGAAATTTTTTGCTATTCACACACTACACTTTCAAAACAATTCAAAAGTGAGCTTAAGTACCTAAGAGCCCATGGATAACCATGGATGAAAAGGGTGCTAACACCTTCCCTTTTCATAACTTACCCCCCGGACCCAAAATATTCTCTAAGGTCTTTCCTGTTCTTTTATAACCTTTCCTTATGGATAAAATAAAAGTCGGTGGCGACTCTTGCTATCCGCAACATTGTTTAAAGTCAGTTCTCCCACCGTGTTACAGAACTGGCGACTCTGCTGGGGATCTATTTAAGAGGGGTACCCTTAGGAATTAAGATCACTTTAAATTGTTTGCCTTGTTTGCTTTATTATTATATTGTTGGGGTGCTCTTATGTGTGAAAGGTCCTAACCCGGATCTAGTGTACCTTAGGTAAATGGCAATAGACCAAGGAAACTGTACGACGTATATCGATACGGTTGATCTGGTGGCCATAGTTAGTGCGACTTCTTGGTTGGTGCTTATATTCCTTAAGTCAAGTTGAGGATAATATTGAGGCTGCCATATGTTGTCAATGCACTAACTGACTTTTAGAACCCTAGTTAACTCATCTTGGCCTTTAGAAAGTAGTGAGGTAACCGGCTTTGGTGCAGACTGAAGTTGGTTGACACTCGATACTACGCTCATTGAGATCTTAAACTTGGAGGGTTTTGGTTGGCAAGTAAGTTGCCTTCTGAACAACCACCCTTGTGAAGGATCAATGATTTTGAGATCCCTTAGGACCTGGTTACTTTTGTAGGACAGGATGAACCATCTAACTTCAGGGGAGGGTACTCGCCTTTGAACCTCATGCAAGCCTTTAAACCTAGGGCTATGGTGTGACTTGTTTGTGTGTGCCACATGTTTGTGATTGAGCATGACATCATGACATCATCATGCATCATAAGCATATCATTTTCCCTAACCATTTCAAGGACCAAAGGATTTATCTTTGTTCTTTGTTGCAGGTCATGGCTTCTGCTCGTAGAAACACCATCAGGATCAACTTTGTAGGGATACCTGCTAAGCTCAAGGAGTTGGTTTCCCTAGTGCCTGATCATTCCCAGTTCAACAAGAGACATGGTCACTTATTGGATCTAGTTACTTCAGGGTTCAGTGAAGACATGATGAGTGTGCTGTTTCAGTTCTTTGACCCTAAGCACCATTGCTTTACATTTCCTGATTATCAGCTGGTTCCAACCATGGAGGAGTTCTCTAAACTTCTGGGTATACCTGTTCTTGATCAGAAGCCATTCACAGGCTTAGAGAAGGAGCTTAAACCAGAAGTTATTGCTGCAGCTCTACATCTGAAGAAGTCTGACATTGTTCTAGAGACGAGAAGTGGAGTTAAAGGTATTCTTGCCAAGGTATTAGTGGATAAAGCTCAAATGTTCTTGAAGGCTATGAGCTACGATGCTTTTGAGGAGATCTTAGCCTTATTGATTTATGGCTTAGTGTTGTTCCCCAATCCTGATCAGTTCATAGACGTTCATGCCATCAACATATTCCTGAGTCACAATCCAGTGCCTACCTTACTTGGAGACATCCTACATTCTCTTCACACCCGTACTACAAGGGCAAGAGGAACTTTGATGTGCTACATACCTTTACTTTCTAGGTGGTTTATTTCTCACCTTCCTCGCTCAGTAATGAAGAATGAGCAAGGGTTCAGATGGTCCAAGAGGATCATGTCACTTTCTCACTCAGACATCCATTGGTGCTCCAGATCTATGGAGAATGTCACCATCATTGACCGTTGTGGGGAGTTTCCTAATGTGCCACTTCTAGGCATAAGAGGAGGCATCACCTACAACCCATCTCTAGCTTTACGACAGTTTGGTTACGCCCGGAGCGATGGTCCACATGACATGTTGATTCAGGGCATTGTGTTTGACTATGACAACGATCTTCAGGGTTACCGTCGGAGATTCATACGAGCTTGGGGAAAGGTAAACAGGATTGACAGCAAGACACTGGAGCCTAAGTACACCATTCCTATGGAGGCTTATCTCAGATGGGTACGATCTCGTGCTCAGACACTCATGATGCCATATCCTGTCGTCCTACCAGTTACCATGGAACCTGTTGCTGAAGGAGACACAGCTTATACCATCCTTCACCCAGACATGCCTACTGATATGGAAGACTTGCAGAGATCATGGATCCAACTGAAAGAGCAAAGGGATACTTTCGAGGCTCATTACAAAGCAAGCCAAGCAAGGATCCTAGAGCTAACAAAGCTACTTCATGAGGAACGAAACCTCAACTCATACCTCAACACAAAGAGGAAACGTCCATGGGAGACTTAAAACCCCATCTTTTGTACTTATTTCGTTTTCATTTTTTGTAAGCCTAAAAGGCAAAACAAGTTATTACTAATAAAAAGTTACTTTCTTGATTGTTTAAGCAAATTTAAATCCTGCGGTCCTTGAAAACATTGCATATGCATTCCCATATCATTGCATCACAGGTTTATAATTGTGCACAGGTTTCTCATCTTCTCGCTGTTTATTTCAGCAATGGCTCTTGAACAATCAGTTAAGGATCTCCAGGCACAGAATGCACAGTTCCAAGAGCTGATCCTGAACCTATCCAAGGGGCAGGATGAATTGAAGACACTGCTGGCCAAGAAGACTAAGAAGGCTAGAAGGTCTGCTGGGTTGCTCAACATGGGAAGAAGGTTCAAAGGTCCTGTCAAGACCAAGGAACATGTTGAAGACTATGAATCTGAAGAATCTGAGCAAGAGAGAGGCAGTCTCCACAACACTATGGGGGACTCTGATTCTGAGGCTAACTACTACCATGAGCCTAACGAAGACAAATTCAAGATGCTGGTGGATAGAATGGATGCTATGGAATTACAGAAATCATCTGGGCTGGATTTTGAGGATTTGAGCTTGATATCTGGGGTGGTCATACCCATTGGGTTCAAAGTTCCTACATTTGTTGTCTATGATGGGTTCTCTTGTCCCAAATTGCATCTGAGGTCTTATGTCAGAAGAATGCAACCCCACACTGCTGATAAAAAGTTGTGGATCCATTTCTTTCAAGAGAGTTTATCTGGAGCTCAGCTAGAGTGGTATTATCAGTTGGAAAGTGTCAACATCAGAGATTGGAATGACCTTGCTGAAGCTTTCTACAAGCAGTATCAATACAATGCTGACTTAGCCCCCACTCGCATGCAGCTTCAAAGCATGTCTATGGGTGCCAAAGAAAGCTTTAAGGAGTATGCTCAGAAGTGGAGAGACTTAGCTGGAAGAGTTCAACCCCCTTTGACTGATAGGGAGTTGGTTGATATGTTCATGTGTACGCTGAATGGTCCGTTTTACAGTCATCTCATTGGAAGCTCATCATCTGGCTTCACTGAGTTGATCATGACAGGAGAGCGAGTAGAGAATGGTATCAAGAGTGGTAAGATCCAAGTGGGCACTTCTTCATCAGGTGCTGCAAAGAAGCCTCCCACTGGGAAGAAAGAATCTAATGCTGTGTATGGTCAGCCTGATCGTAACAGAAGGCATCAGTCTGTTAGTGCAGTTCATATTTCAAATCCAACTCCTGCAACAACAGAGCAGCCTCAAGGCAACCAACAGAGGGCTAGAAGACAGTTCACGAAGATCAACATGTCAATGGCTCAGGCATTGCAACATTTGTTGAAGGCTGAACTTATTACCCTGAGGGAGGCTCCTCAGAATCCCAATGTTACATCTCCCAAGTACAATCCCAATGCACGATGTGCATATCATTCAAACTGTCCAGGACATGATACTAATAACTGCTGGGTCTTGAAGAACAAAATTCAGGATATGATTGATGCTGGAAAAATTGAGTTTGATCCACCAGGTACTCCAAATGTGATTACAGCTCCAATGCCAAATCACGAGAAGACTGTCAACGCCATTGATGAAGATATTGATGAAGATCTGCATGTCTATTCAGTTATGGAGTTGAGCACACCATTGTCTGTTATCAAAAAGAGGTTAGTACAAGCTGGGATCTTTCCAGGTTGTCATGAAGATTGTCTATATTGTACCTATAAGCCGGATAGTTGCTTCATTTTGAGAGATGGGATTCAACGTCTCATGGATAAATATACTATAGTGTTTGAAAGAAGACCAGCATCTGTAGAAAGTATGGTGGATCATCTGACTCAGGGTAAGAAGATTGAAGAGGTTGACATGGTTGACAAAGTACCACTAAGAATCACTTCAAAGGGTCCCATTAAAATCACTCATCAGGGCCCAATCAAGATTACTGCTGAAGGTCCTGTGAAAGTTGTCGCTGAAGCCAGAGTAGCTCCTCTGATCATTACCACTCCTGGTCCTATTCCTTATACATCTGACAAAGCTGTACCTTGGCACTATGGGTCTGATGTTTACATCCATGGTGTCAAGCAGGAGCCTTTACCTGATATGCCTGTTGACATTGATAATATTGCTGGATCTAGCAAGATCACTCGTAGTGGAAGAGTCTTCTCTCCTCCAGTTGCTTCTAAGAGTGCAGTTACTCCTGCTGTTACTTCCACCACTGATGCTCGGGGCAAGGGTCCTGTTATTGAGCCTGTATCTACTGATGTGCCAACTGCTGATGACCTCTCTAAGCAGATGGAAGAAGTATTGAAAATCATTCGCAAGAGTGATTATGATATTGTTGATCAGCTGGGGCATACTCCCTCAAAGATTTCTATGCTCTCCCTGTTATTATGTTCTGAGGCTCATGCCAAGTCATTGATCAAGTTTCTAAAGATGGCTCATGTACCCAGTGCAATTTCTGTGGACCAGTTTGAGAATTGTGTTGCTCACCTGACCTATGACAACGGGTTAGGATCTTCTGATGCTGACTTGACCCCTGCCAAGAGGGATCATAACAGGGCCTTGCATATTTCAATTGAATGTAGGGGCACTACCCTGTCTCATGTGCTGATAGACAATGGTTCCTCTCTGAATGTGTTGCCTAAGGAAGTCCTGAACAAGCTGAGTCCTAAAGATACGGTATTGAAGCCCAGTAATATTGTGGTAAAGGCTTTTGATGGTTCTAGAAGAGTAGTGCATGGGGAAATTGATCTTCCAATCAAGGTTGGCTCTCAGGCGTTTACCGCTACATTCTATGTGATGGATATTCGTCCTTCGTACTCATGTCTGCTTGGTCGTCCCTGGATCCATGGGGCAGGTGCTGTGACCTCCACATTACATCAAAAGTTGAGATATCCGGTGAATGGAAAAGTTGTTACTGTCTTTGGAGAGGAAGAATACTTTGTCAGCCATGTAAACACTTTCAAGTATCTGGAAGTAGAAGGTGAATACATTGAAACTCCATGTCAGTCATTTGAAGTGGTTCCCTGGGCTGTTAAGGATTGTGTGACTCCTCCTGCTGTGAAGAAGGTTCCTGTGGTCATCAGAAACCCTCCAACAATGGCAATGGCCTCCCTCAATGATGCAAAAGCTGTGGTGGAAGAAGGTGGTTGTACTATTTGGGGTCAGCTTCCTGATATTCCATACAAGTCTGACAAGTTTGGTTTGGGTTTCACTGCAGAGTCCCAGAAGGCTGTTCGTCGTGCTCGTGCTGTTCGTATCACCAATCAAGGGGGTATCAATGCTGTGGGAGATCAAGATGAAGACTACAACTTGGAGGCATGGACTTTTCCTACTGTGGGTGCTGGACTCAATAATTGGAAAGCTGAAGATGTTATCCCTATCTCCTTTAGTCAGGAGTAAATACTATTACTGTGTTATGTTTTTAAATTTGTAATTTCTGGAACAATTAAAACTTTCAAGCCATGTGCCTTACCTGGGGCACAATGGTGTGCTTGTTGCGGGTTGGCATTTCATTTGCATACTTCATTCAATAAAATCAGTGGACGTTTCGTTTTCGTAAATATTGTGTTCCTTGTCTTTCTTTTTCTTTTATTTTTGCTTTATCAGCTATGTGTTCTTACACACA
This sequence comes from Lathyrus sativus, assembly GCA_963859935.3. NCBI lineage: Eukaryota > Viridiplantae > Streptophyta > Magnoliopsida > Fabales > Fabaceae > Lathyrus > Lathyrus sativus. The sequence goes on along the minus strand of OZ012736.1, from coordinate 453,151,850 downwards.
CCCATGTCACTAAAATGCAGATCCTCATCCACTCTGGATCCAGTTGATAACAGTTCTACTATTGCCAATTACAATTTCGAGAATCCGATCTATCAAACTGAAGACGGAAACGAGGACGATTGTGAAATACCTGTAGAGCTTGCTAGGTTGTTACAACAAGAAGAGAAAGCTATACAGCCACATGAAGAGCCAGTCGAAGTTGTGAATCTGGGAACTGAAGAAAACAAAAAAGAGGTCAAGATAGGGGCTGATTTAGAGGACAGTGTCAAGAGCAGGTTGATTCAGATGCTACGTGACTATGTGGAGATCTTTGCTTGGTCTTATGAAGATATGCCAGGGTTGGATACAGACATTATGGTTCACCGTTTGCCAGTGAAAGAAGATTGTCGTCCAAAGAAGCAGAAGGTTCGTCGTATGCGTCCTGAAATGTCAGAAAAGATCAAAGCAGAGGTAATGAAACAATTCAATGCAGGGTTCTTGGCCGTAACTTCTTATCCTCAGTGGGTTGCAAATGTGGTACCAGTTCCTAAGAAAGATGGTAAGGTACGTATGTGTGTAGACTACAGAGATCTGAACAAGGCTAGCCCTAAAGATGACTTTCCACTTCCTCATATTGATATTCTGGTAGACAACACTGCTCAGCATAAGGTATTCTCTTTTATGGATGGTTTCTCTGGTTACAATCAAATCAAGATGGCACCTGAAGATATGGAGAAGACTACATTTGTGACACAGTGGGGCACCCTTTTCTATAAGGTAATGCCATTTGGTTTGAAGAATGCAGGGGCAACATATCAGCGTGCTATGGTGGCTTTGTTTCATGATATGATTCATCATGAGATAGAGGTATATGTGGATGATATGATAGCCAGGTCTCAGAATGAAGAACAACATCTTGATCATCTGCACAAGTTGTTTGAGAGGTTGAAGAAATACAGGTTGAGATTAAATCCAAACAAGTGTACTTTTGGAGTTAGATCTGGAAAGCTCTTGGGTTTCATTGTCAGTGGAAAAGGTATTGAAGTGGATCCTACAAAAGTGAAAGCTATACGAGAGATGCCAGCTCCCCGTACTGAGAAGGAGGTTAGAGGTTTCTTGGGACGATTGAACTACATTGCAAGATTTATTTCCCAATTAACTACCATCTGTGAGCCAATCTTCAAGTTGTTGAGGAAAGATCAGGTGATGGAATGGAATGATGAGTGCCAGACTGCCTTTGATGAAATCAAGAGATATTTGCTAGAACCTCCAATTTTAATGCCACCAGTTGATGGAAGACCCTTGATTATGTATTTAACAGTATTAGACAACTCAATGGGGTGTGTATTGGGGCAACATGACGAGTCTGGTCGAAAAGAGCAGGCAATATACTACCTTAGCAAAAAGTTTACCGACTGTGAAACAAGATACTCACTGCTCGAGAAAACTTGCTGCGCTTTGGCATGGGCTGCTCGCCGACTAAGACAGTATATGTTGACCCATACTACCTTGTTGATTTCGAAGATGGATCCAATCAAGTACATATTTGAGAAACCTGCTCTCTCCGGAAGAATTGCAAGATGGCAAATGATCTTGACGGAATATGATATACAGTATACTACTCAGAAGGCCATTAAGGGGAGTGTTGTTGCTGATCATTTGGCTCATCAAGCAGTAGGTGATTACCAGTCAATGAATTTTGAGTTCCCTGATGAAGACATTATGTCTGTTACCAAAGAACCTGGACAATATGACGGACCTGAACAAGGATCCCGATGGACTATGGTTTTTGATGGTGCCTCCAATGCACATGGTAATGGTGTTGGTGTTGTGATTAGTTCCCCTGAAGGTTGTCATACCCCGATTACTGCCAGACTTTGTTTCTATTGTACCAATAACATGGCTGAGTATGAGGCATGTATCATGGGTATGCAAGTTGCTATTGATATGAAGATTCAGTTCCTTGAGGTGTATGGAGATTCAGCTCTGGTAGTAAGTCAGATTAAAGGAGATTGGGATACAAAGCATGATAATCTCATTCCTTACAGAGAACATGTGTTGTCTTTGATCCCACATTTCAAAGAGATTACTTTTGGACATATTCCACGAAGAGAGAATCAGTTGGCAGACGCATTGGCCACCATGGCATCTATGTTTGAGATCAGCTGGGATGATGAAGCTCCCAAGATTACCATTGATAGATTTGAGAAGCCTGCATACTGCAATGAGATTGACACTGAAGGGGCAGAGGAGAAGCCTTGGTTCTATGAAGTGAAAAACTATCTTGAAGCTCAGGAGTTCCCTGAAGAGGCATCTGTCAAAGATAGGAAGTTCCTGAGAAGGTTTTCTGCTAAGTTCTTTCTGAGTAATGGCATTCTGTATAAGCGTAATCATGATTCAACTATGCTTCGTTGTGTGGATAAGAAGGAAGCTACAGAAATTATGGAAGAGATGCATGATGGGACCTTTGGCACTCATTCTAGTGGTCATACCATGGCAAAGAAGATTTTGAGAGCAGGTTACTATTGGTCTACCATGGAAGCTGATTGCTATCAACATTCCAGAACATGTCACAAATGTCAAATCTATGCTGATAAAGTACATGTACCTCCATCTTCATTGAATGTGTTGACTGCTCCTTGGCCCTTTGCCATGTGGGGCATTGATATGATTGGTGAGATCAAGCCTACTGCTTCTAATGGGCATCGTTTCATCCTGGTTGCTATTGATTACTTCACGAAGTGGGTAGAGGCAGCTTCATTTGCATCTGTGACTAAGAATGTTGTGGCTCGGTTCATTAGGAATAATCTCATATGTAGGTATGGTATCCCTGAAAGGATTATCACTGACAATGGCTCTAATCTGAACAACACTATGATTACTGATCTCTGTACGCAGTTCAAGATTAAGCATCACAACTCTTCTCCGTATCGTCCAAAGATGAATGGGGCAGTTGAAGCTGCTAATAAGAACATTAAGAAGATTGTACAGAAGATGACTGTTACTTACAAGGATTGGCACGAGATGTTACCATTTGCTCTGCATGGTTATCGTACTACAATACGTACTTCAACAGGGGCAACCCCATTCTCCTTAGTCTATGGTATGGAAGCAGTTCTGCCTATTGAAGTTCAGATCCCCTCCTTGAGAATTATGAAGGATGCAGGCTTGGATGAAGATGAGTGGATTCAGACTCGACCTGACCAGATAAATTTGATTGATGAGAAAAGTTTAGCAGCAGTTTGTCATGGCCAGATGTACCAGAAACGGATGATCAAAGCTTTTAACAAGAAGGTTAAGCCAAAGGTATATCAGGCTGGTGACTTGGTAATCAAGCGTATCATATTACCACAGGGTGATCCTAGGGGCAAGTGGACTCCAACATATGAGGGACCATTTGTAGTCAAGACAGTGTTCTCAGGAGGTGCCATGATACTGACTACAATGGATGGTGAAGACTTCCCACAACCTGTAAACGCAGACATAGTTAAAAAATACTACGCATAAAAAGAGACCCGCTAGGTTGACAGGCCTAGGCAAAAATAAGGGCATCCCGGCAAACCAAAAGGGTTTGGGCAAAAATTAGGGATATATATATAAAAAGATGTACACTCGGCAAGTCGAAAACCTGAAAAGGCGGCTTGGGCAAAAAAGGGTATCCCGGTGGACTGAAAACCTGAAAGGGCAATCCAGGCAAAAGTTAGGGATTAAAGCGTATGACTATGTCTCGTTTGGATCACTCATGAAACTGCAACCAGTTGTACTACTTACTCAAGCTCAAACAGATGAAGCTCAATCCAATCGTTTCCGTCTCAACAGCAAGAAGATGAGATACTTGAGTGGCAATAGTAGAATTGAAACTCAATAGGATTATTTCCCACATAGCTGATTCTTCTTGTAAAACTTCATGACAAAATTCTCTTACTAGGGTTTATGTCTCCTTGTACAAACTTACCCGTGTATGGGTCACTTTTGATATAAATAAATTCCATCTTTTGAATCCAGATTCACTTTTACCCTATTTACATAAGCGAAACGTCCATTGGTTGTGTTTGAATGTATGTATGCCTTTGAATATGATTGATGTTTACCAGAAATGCATGAATGCTTTTAATATGATTGATGTTTACCAGAAATGAAAATGCAGTAATAGTATTTACTAAGGACGAACGAGGGAAGGATTTCAACGAAGCTTCGCCGGTTCATCTTTACAAGACAGTTACAAACCATCAGTAGGACTAATCCATTTTCACAAAGTCTAATCTCCCCTGGAATTTATATCCATCTCTTTTATCCTCATACGGATATACGGGAAATTACTTTCCAATAAGGGCACGATGAACGAAGACGGGATGTTATACTTATCCTACTATCAAACGAAAACGAAGGTTATCTATACCCTACTATCCCCAACAACGGGAGGTTATCTATACCTTGTTATCCCCAACAACGGGAGGTTATCTATACCTTGTTATCCCTAGCAGACGGAGGGTTATATATTCTTCAACAACGAATCAGGATTTATTTTCCTTGGCCAGCAGTTGTTATACAAGGATATCCAGACACTTCCAGCAGTGTCATAGCATACATACATCATTTACATCATACCATAACATATATGTCTATAGTACATTACCTAAGTGCATCATGTCATACATGCATACATAAAGCATAAACTAATGTTGTTATACAGAATGCTACCTTGTTTTCAGGTTAATTATCCAACAAACAATCTTATGATCTTTGGGACTGCTTTATTGTAACCTCAGGGTTACTTTATCCTCCTGATGAGCTTCTTATTACTTTGGGACTGCTTTATTGTAACCTCAGGGTTATTTTATCCTCCTGATAGCCTCTCATGACTTCAAGACTGCTTTAGAGCTACTGATTGCTCTATCCTCCTGAAATCATCCTATTACTTCAAGACTGCTTTAGAGCTATTCATTGCTCTATCCTCATGAGGTCATATTACTACTTCAAGACTGCTTTAAAGCTATTCATTGCTCTATCCTCCTGAAGCCATCTAATTATTTCAAGACTGCTTTAGAGTTCTCCATTGCTCTATCCTCCTGAAATTACATTATTATTTCAAGACTGCTTTAGAGCTATCCATTGCTCTATCCTCCTGAAATCATTACTTCAAGACTGCTTTAGAGCTATTGATTGCTCTATCCTCCTGAAGACATATCACATTATTATTTCAAGACTGCTTTAGAGCTGTTGATTGCTCTATCCTACTGAAGCCATTCTATTACTTCAAGACTGCTTTAGAGCTATTGATTGCTCTATCCTCCTGAAGCCATTATTACTTCAAGACTGCTTTAGAGCTATTGATTGCTCTATCCTCCTGAGGTCAGATCTATCACTTCAAGACTGCTTTAGGGTTATCATTATTGATTGCTCTATCCTCATGAGGACATGCTGTTACATCAGTATTACTCCAGACTCCTGACAGTTCTCATTATACTACTGAAGAACTTTCCCCTAGTGGCATCTTTAAGCCCACTCAATCATGTTCAACCAACCATCAATATCACTCCATGCACTGGTGAGTGCAAATTTTTGGGCTTTTGTGTTCAATCCCCTTCAACCTTCCAGGTTACGACTGGCAAATATACCAATCTAACCCCTCAGGTTTCAGAAAATTGAACAGGGGCAGCTGTTGCACCCCAAAATTTTCCCTCACAATACAAGACTTTGTGTTCCAAGAAGGTTCACAAGGTTCACAAAATTCATAATTGGTCAGAAGAGTTGACAATTCCCTCAGACAATGCACCTCCTAAGCAGTGCATCCAAAACTAGGGTTTTGACTTTAATCAGGCTAAATGGACTTCCAAGACTTCAAGTGAGCTTCATAACATCTTATATGTGTATAAGAACCCCCATGTCAAGTTTCAAGACTTTTCTCAAAAGTTTGCTCAGTCAGATGATCAGATAAGTCAAAAGCAGTCAATGCAGTTAAAAGGTAAATATCATATGGCATGCATTTTTTTTCTAAAAAGTAAAAATGGCACAATTGGCAGGAGGACATGTGTAAGGAGTTATGAGTGTGAGAGGTTGAGAGTTCGAATCTCACCTTTGTCACTTTTTTTTGTTTTTTATTATTTTTACTCTAAATTTTTCTATCTTTCATTAAAAAAATAACAAAAATAGTTTTTTATTATTATTTAATTATTATTTTCGTATTTTAATTAAATCATTTTTTAAAATATTATTTTTTTCACTTTTTTCTAAATTATTCATAAAAATATCCAAAAAATCATAAAATAAAAAATATTGAAAAAAATTTTGTTCTTTTTATAATATTTTTTATTTTAGGAATCAATAGGATTATTAGTTTTTATTTTAAGTTTATTTTAATTATTTTAATTTTATTTTTTCTTAACTAATTATTTAGTTTGGGCTTTAAAATGGGCTTTAGGGACATTATTGACAATTTGGTGTTAACCCTAATTTGTTCCCTATATATACATGTGTTGCCTTGTTGGAAAAAAGGGAGAAGGAAAAAAACCTAAGAGGAGTGAGTGCCGTTTGCCGTTATTTAGTTTTCTTCTTCATCCATTACTATTGTTTCTTTTTCTTCATCGTTTACCGTTATTTCTTTTCCTTCATCTATTACTGTTGTTTCTTTTTCTTCATCTTTTACCGTTATTTCTTTTTCTTCATCTATTACCGTTATTTCTTTTTCTTTATCTATTACTGTTACGTTTATATATATATATTTTTTAAATTGTTAGAGTTTATATATATAAGATTTTTGATCGAATTATGTCGATACGATGTTTGCACATTTGTGTGCATGACGCGTGACATTTGTGTTAGTTCGATCTGGTTGCGATGATCGCATTTTTGTGTGAGCAATAATACTATTTTTTGCTTAATTTCTTTTTCTTTGCGATAAATTTTGTTTCGTCTGATTTAGATCTGGTTGCGATGAGCGCATTTCTGCGTTAGCAACATTGTTGGGTTATTTGGCACATTTAAAATTCATTATTGCTTTATTATTATTATTATTATTATTATTATTATTATTATTATTATTATTATTATCATTATTTATTATTATTATCATTATTATCATTATTATTACCATTATTATTATTATTGTTATCATTAATTTATTAAAATTTGTTATAATATAAAAATCTGTTTTTTAAAATAAATAACATTAACATCTTTTCCAAATTAATATGAAAACCTATTATTTTTAAGAAAAACTTTTTTTTAGATAAATTTAAAATAATAACTAAAATCTTTTTTTTAAAATAATAACTAGAACCGTTATTTATTTTATTTTATTATTGTTCAATTCAAATTTCATTATCATATTGTATCTGCTCCTCTCATGTAACCTCGCGAACTTAACAATCGCTCTTTAAATTCTGCCTTTAAATTTCTGCTTGCATGGTTTAAATTATGACATTATCTCTCTGTTTGCATGATTCAATTATCTCACGCGTTTACTATTATTTCTGTCACATTGCACACATCCGAAGGTTAGGTCTAACTGTTTGGCCGCCGCGCCAATAGTCCGTAAAACTTCACACATTCAATTTCAAATCCTCAAAACTACAAACTACAAACCCTAATTTTCACAAATGCCTCGCCGCAGGCAAAATTACAATTTTACCCTTAGCATTAGGTCAAAGAGCCGCCGCGCTCATTTTAGGGTTTCCCGCCGTGGAATCCCTAATTTAACCCTAATTACAACTTAACATTTCAACGTAGAGATTTGGAGTTTCTACACTCCACGTAAGCGTGTCCTTAAGATGCGTTTATTCCCCTTGAGATCTTGACCACAGTCAAGAAGTTTCTAACCTCCCTATTGAGGGGAACTACGATTACTCTGATTCCACTCCCGTAAGGATACGTAGGCACAAGATGCGATGTCTTGCCGAGTAAACTTAGAATTAACCCCCTTTATTATTTATTATTGCTTATTTATATTTTATTTATCTTTGCTATTTAATTATTTTGCTTATTATTTTGTAATTGTTTCTTGGATGTAAAGTTGTTTAATTATTTAATTATTATTATGGTTAGTAATTAGGGAGTGTAACAACATGTATGTAATATTAAAATAAATTTAGATCACTTTTAAATAAAGATAATTAAAATAAACACGTCACACACGTAAGTCGATTTTAATCGCCGTCTCACTTCCTAAGGATATCCCTCAAGTTGCCTACGAATAATGGTTAAGTGGGGTGTATAAAGCAAGTCCCTCAAATAAAAAAATCATCAAAGTCCCTTATGGTTGCCTTTACGAATCAAGTCCCTTTCGAAAAATGATGATAGTCCCTCCAGTTTGCTTATTACACCCCACAATGGCCTTCAAAAATCCAATTGTCCCTCACAAGTCCCTTAACATCCAAAGTAAGGACTACCTACTCCATTTTAGTAGGGATAGTCTTACTAAGGAAAGGATAAAGAATAAGAAAGACCTTAAAACATTAGGGTAGGCTACTCCTAGATACTTGCTCACTTCAAAACTTTTTCACACTTAAACAAATTTCCAACAAAATTTTCAAACAAGTTTTTTTTCACATCCATACACGGATTATTATTAAACTATTCTGAAATTTTTTTCTATTCACACACTACACTTTCAAAACAATTCAAAAGTGAGCTTAAGTACCTAAGAGCCCATGGATAACCATGGATGAAAAGGGTGCTAACACCTTCCCTTTTCATAACTTACCCCCCGGACCCAAAATATTCTCTAAGGTCTTTCCTGTTCTTTTATAACCTTTCCTTATGGATAAAATAAAAGTCGGTGGCGACTCTTGCTATCCGCAACATTGTTTAAAGTCAGTTCTCCCACCGTGTTACACACAAGCACTAGGAATTGGAAAGGAGAACGGTGTCCTTACTCGGTCTGATTTGGAACCTAGGAAGAACAGTTGCGAAGAGGTTTTAGCACCAGCTTGCAAATATTTGTCTTCTCTTGGACTGAGTGATCTAATACAATCTTTGATTGGAGGATTTCAACTGAGCAAAATCAAAAGTAATGAACTATTCTGGGAAGCTATTTGGCCCCGCTTACTTGCAAGAGGTTGGCACTCTGAGCAAACAAAGAATCAAGATTATCTGATTTTTCTTACTCCCGGTGTTAAGAAGTTTTCGAGGAGAAAACATGTGAAAGGGAAACATTACTTTGATTCTGTTAAGGATGTCTTGAGCAAAGAGGTAGTTGAACCAAATATTATTGTGCTTGAAGAAGAAGTTAAAGAAGGAGGATCAAATGAAGATAATTTCTCAAACGATGATCATCATCATAAATGTTACATTAAAGATCATACAAGTTTGGTGCATGGCAGAAAGCCATCTGGTTTAATTGAATTAAAATATGTTCAGAATAGAGTGCATACAGTTGAGGTAGATGTTGATATATAAATAATAAATATAAAATTATAAATAAATTAATTATGTAATTAATTAATTTTGTAATTAAGATTATATATAATTAATAAATAAAATAATAATAAAATAAAATAAATAATAATTACAATAAATATTTATTTATTCATGAAATAAAAAGAGTACATCAAATCCATATCTATCCTTGATTTTGAACCGGTCAATGAAAGCGTTGGCAAGTTCCATAGGTATGAGCATGTCCAATTCGGGTGGACCTTCTACAATTTTCATCAACATTTGTATGCTGAGTAAAAGGTCCTGCATCATTCCTAGAATTCACGAATTCAGCGACCATATCATCATTAAACTCGTCCACAGCTGGTATCGCCGCCGCACTGGCATAACTTAATCTTGTTCCCTCATTACTCCAATTTGGTAGGGTGGTAGGTGTCATTGTGTTAGTCATGTAGGGGGTGTATGGGTGTTGGTTTTGAGATAAATTAAAGGTTAAAGTTTGTGAGGGGTAAAAAGGGACTTGTGGTTAGGGTGTTTGGTATTTGTGTTCTTGTGGGGTAAGTTGAGAGAATGAGTATTAGTTATATTGGGTGGTGGGTTGTGTTTGTTGTTGGATGTATGAAAAGAATGGGTTTTATTGTTGGGTGTTGAAAGGGGTTAGGTTAAATGATAGGTATGGTTGATGGTAGTGTTGGCTTGGGGGTATAAGGTTGTTGTATTGGGTTGAAAGGTTGTTGAAAGTTAAATATTTGTTGTGGGGTGTTAAATATTTATGGTTGGGTGTTAAATATTTGTTGTGGGGTGTTAAATGTTTGTGGTTGGATGTTACATGTTGATCTGGTGTGTTGGAAGCTTGAAGATGTGAGTTGGTTACGAGGGTCAAATAAGTATCTATTTTGTGATAGATACAAATTGGTCACAAATCTATACCAATTCATGTATTCCCTACTGGGTTTACATTTGGTTTCCACAACATCTCTTTTTAAGACAGTTTGGCGACGATTTTTCCATTGTTGATGTTCTTGTCTATTATGGTCTCTCCAATTGTCAAATTTCCATTGCTCTGTCGTTACACTCTTGTGGTATTTCTCCATGCACTTAGGTAGACTAGGAATTTCTTGTTGAATCCCAAATTGGATTTTCACCCTATCCGAATGATGCATTTCAACATAAGTGAAACACAATATAAATGTTGTAGAACTCCACATGTCACTTTCAGTCGGATCCTCATCTTCAAGTCCAAGATATGGCCTCCATAGAAATTGTAATGTAGTTTAAAAAAGGATTAGTTAAAAAAATTATAGATAAACATTAATGATAGTAGTATAAGTCTAAGAGATAATACATCACCTGCCTCAAAATGATCGAAGAGCGTCCAATATCCAGGAGTACAATTATGAGGAGTTTTGTCGTAATTCATCCTATATGCGGACCACCAATTATTGAAAAGTATTTTAGGTGGGTTATTTTATCGTATCCACAGAGATTATCCTGATATCTAGATGCTTTCTGTTCAACAGTTTAAAGTTCTAAGAAAAGGGTTTTCAAAGATTTTTTTATTTTGTAACATATATTTTTGTAGCAAAGAGTAAACTAAAGAAAGATGTTTTATTTTAAGAAAAACATGTAAAAATTAGATTTCATTAACCCCTTTCATACATATCTGATTAATCAAACATGTGAATTTAGTTTAGATCAATACAATCGTGTATCCTCTCAAATCCGTTTATTTCTAAAGCGGATTCGTGGGTATTATTGTTTCAATCGCTATCGAACCGACAATCGAGATAATAAGCATAAAGATCGATACAAAGCAATATTAACTCCCAAATCTATGTCTAGAGTTTGTTTGTTAATAGATGAAGAAATTAGATCAAAACTTGGAAAATCTATGTCTATAGTGATTCAAGTCATACATATATCAATAAAAGCAAAGATCTTCATCATCTATTAATCATCAACCTTGTTCAGATACAAAAGATTAAAAAATGCATACTACTAAGGTTAACTACCTCTAATCTTGACACAAAAGGGTTTAGCTAGCCATTTCCATGGTATCTTGATCAACAAGTAAAAAGGAAAGCTTTGCTAGCATCAAAGTCGATGAATCGAAAATTGATGCTCCAAAGTTTTTATTCTCACTTCTCTTAGAATTTCTAAACTTTTTGCCCTAAAAATCCTTTTACAATCTGAAAAGTTGCTAAAAATGAAAAATGATCCAAAATATCTACTCAAGTGGCTACTTATACAAAGTCAACAATGTGCCTATAAGTGGCACTGCGCTAAGCGCCATCAGGGGCGCGCTTAGCGCGATCAACACAAAGGCAAAAAATTCCCAGAAAGCACGTTAAGCATGGTTGGAGCGCGCTTAGTACGACCAATGGTCCTTAGCTACTGCCTCTTCATCAAAAACACGTTGAACCCATGCTAAGCGCGAGTTACCGTCAAAAGGTTGTGAAGTTGATCTTCAAAGTCTTCTTCCATCATCTATAGGTTCCAAGCATCATCTCAAGCAAGAAAACCTTTCAAAAAGCATAAAAATGATCACAATTCATAATATTTACAATCATAATCAGAAACTTGCGTATTTACACTAAAATGTATGAATTTACTACTAAAATACCAAGGAAAAAATTGGAAAGTGTCACAAAATATATCAAAAGTATGCACAATTTGGCCCTTAACAACTCTCCCTAACTTATTATTTTGTTTGTCCTCGAACAAAAGTTTGTCAAACAAAAACAAACCCGAAATACGCACAAGAAATCAGAATCAACAAAATAGAACAATGATAATTTCATGGTTAAAAAAGTAGAAGTACAAATAAGATAAACTTACCATTATCAAAATGATTCATGGAGATGAAACTATTGCTAAGTGAAAAACACAAATCAAAACTTCTAAAGTAATACAATTCCAACATGAATCACACCTAAGCACACATTCATCAAGGGATGAAAATATTATGAGGTTTTTTTACTCAAGAAACAATCCTGCATACATCCAGTACAAATTATGCATTCAACAAACAACATGCATTAATGAGTGTAAAAGAAGGAATCACAATGACTTCAAATGTTGTAACTTGGCTTGGGCTACAAGGAAGGGTCATTTATCAAAGTCATTGAAACAAAAATGCTTATTCTTATGAGAGAATTCAATTCTTACATTTATACACAATTCAAGACCTTAACCTTCTTGTTTTCTTTTCTTTGAGGCATCATCACAACATTAATCTTATTTGTTGGCAACTCACGCCCAATTTTTGTTTCTTTTTCAATTTTTCTCTTTCAAGCTCTTTTATAATTGCAACCACTTTATTTTCCATGATGCCTCAATCTACCTCTTTCTCCCCAACTTTGAATACAACCAAAATATGTTGTTATGAATGCTCTTACACATATAAGGCAAGGAACAACCAAAGAAACCATACTTAAAGGTTGAGGTTCAAAGGTTTCACACAAAAAATCTAGATCCTATCCAAAATTCACTTATTTTTCATGTACAATATTTACATGATTCAATTATTCACACAAATCTTGATATAAAGGCTCAACGGGGCTAGAAAATGCTCGCTCAACTTAGATTGATCATTCTATTTGTTCAAGTGGTTTTTCTCAAAATACAAAAAAAAATGGTTGTGATCCTTTTCTTCCTTTCACCCAAATCAATACACATGCATGATTTCAACATAATAGGAACGAGTTAAACAAGGATGTCGGTATCGCACATATATTATACAATGAAAGCTTCCTCACAAAGGTTATGTTCTAAATAATTCATAATTGAAAAAGTATTTCAAAATAATTAATTACAACATGTTTTACACCAATCACAAGTTTCATATCCATGTTTAGTTTAGAAAGCAATAAATATGTACCTTGCATTGTACCTTTACAAAATCCTATCATTACCACTCAGTTGCACGTTGATTCACCATCTTTGCATGAGTCACAAGGTTCCTTCAAGTTTTTGAACTTAGGAGCAACACAAAATAAATAAAAAAATCTACAAAACTAATAATTGCATACTACTCAATATAATAAAACATACTATCATAAAACAAAAATTGCGACACCCAAAATAATAGTGCCACAACATAAGTTTCAAATCCTCATCCTAACAAGGATGGTACAAAAATTATCCAAAAGTACAATTAAAACGAAAACAACCAAATCTTAATAATTCAAACATAAACATAATAATGGAAATAAAAGATCAGAAAAAACCAATATCAAACTACTTAGTACTACTCGATGAATCCAGCTCTCACTCCTTCTCCCCACTGTCATCATCATCATCCTCATCAATTGCAGCATCATCAAGATCTGCATCATCCTAAGCAACATCTACCTGAGGCACCTGAGTATTCTACGGAGGAACTCGCTCCTCCCTCAGAAAATGAAAAGGCATGTCCCTAGGCATACGCACATAAACATTGAACTCCTCAGACGACAAGAAAAGATGCTCCACATGCGACTCACAAATTTGTAAATACAACGCACATATGAATGAATGTAAAAAACTAAAAGCTCTCAGATGATGTCTCATGTTTACATTCATGCAACACGCTCATCATACTCATGATCAGTCAGAAGGACTCCTGCTTGCTGTTGTGGTTGTGGGACTGGGTGCTCTGGTGGTGGTGGTTGTAACACCCTTCTAATCTCAAAGAATAATTCGCAAAACAATAAGGATAATTCAACTTAATTCACCACTCAAGGGTGTCACATTTCATATAAAACATTCATAATAATCATCCTGCTCCGTAACATGATTATAACATCTATAACATCATTACCTTTTATAACTTCAACATATAAATTGAACTTCACAGCAGAATCATAATCATAAAACAAATTCATTCATCTTCATAACACCAAAATAAATATGTTAACATCATAACATATCATTTGAATTGGAATTACAATAGTTCGACATCTTCAAAATCATCATAAAATATGTTAGTCAAGGAAACACAACATTCGTATAACTGGAGTTCCTAACCCGATGTTACATATTAGAGCAAGACACCTTCTAATTAACGAAAACTAATAAAATACTCCAAAGCTATCTCCAATTCTACTACAAGCTATTCAGGAGCATCTGTGTGTTACCCACGTGGAGAAAATACTCAAATAGAAGGGGTGAGATATCATGATAATATAAAGGAAAACATGTTAAACAGTATGCATCAGGTTGATATAACAACAATTCAACTAAATATCTCACATTAATCAACCAACAATTTTATCACCAATTATTAACCAACAAATAGGCAATCACACGATAACAAATCAATTAATCACACAACACCATATATTTAGCAACATAACAACATATACAATGCAATCAGACTCACATATGACTCAATGCTTATGCACGTGGTACCAATTTTCGTGAACACTCAGGTTCACCATTCGGATCCCCACCTCCTACAATCAGAACCGCTCACTGATCCATCACCTTCGAATCAACCACTGGCCCAATCCACACAATGGGATTTTAGGCTCACCATCAACGAACCATTTTCCACAAATGTAGGCAATGTGACTATTTATGCATACAACAACAACAATATCATCGTGCATAATAACCCACCACCATGGTTATTGTAGACCGCCTAAATTGGCCAACAAGCATAACATGTAGTTCATGCAACATATATATATATATATATCTTTTATGCAATTACCACAACTCAACATAATCACATTTGAAGTAATGCTTTATATCACACCACATTATAATATAACCTCAATCACTTCAAACAATAAAATATCACTACTCATGTTCATAAATGTATGCAATGCGGCTATTTATGCATACAACAATGATAACATCATCGTGCACAATAACCCACCACCATGGTTATTGTACACTGCCCAAATTGGCCAACAAGCATCAAATTATATTTCATATAATATATATATATATATATATATATATATATATATATATATATATATATATATATATATATATATATATATATATATATATATATATATATATATATATATATATATATATATATATATATATATATATATATATATATATATATATATATATATATATATATATATATATATATATATATATATATATATATATATATATATATATATATATATATATATATATATATATATATATATATATATATATATATATATATATATAATGCAATCCCAACAACATCATTAAACATGCTCGTATTTTACCATTAACACCACAATAACATCTTAATAACAACATTCAAGTTTCGTCACTTACAACAAGACTTCTTAACATACGCAACAATTAATAGTCACATTCCTCAACATATTAAACATAAAAATATTAAGAAAATATTTCACCTAATTATAACATGTTAAAGTTCTACTTATTATCATTCCAACGCTTCAAATGGTTCGTCATTCGGATGAACGATTAAAAATTTATGATTAAAATCGTTTTTAACATTTTTCTGCAAAAGATGAGTGCATGTGCCGACACATAAGTGTTTCAAGTCGGCACATATGTTGCAGTATTTAAGCCTATTTTGCTTTTGCCCATTTGCTGACGCACGGGTCAGCGGATAACCATTTCAGGTTGGCACATAGGAATTTCAGGTCAAAGTATGTTGTTCCAATTTTCAAAATATTTGTTTCGGGATGCCTCAGGTCGAGCCACCAGACCCTGGAGGTCGACGCATAACCATTTCAGGTCGGCACATACAAATTTCAGATCGGCGCATGCTGACACGAAGCTCAAAAAATCACTTTTTTTAAAAGCACTTTCGCACCAGCTTTTCATACTAGATCTTATGCTACGAAATCCCATCACCATATACTCAATGTAATACTAAATTAACATCCTAAAATTCAATTATACCTTGTTTTACTCATGGATTAACATCATATCATCATCAATTTCATACCTACGACTCAAAACTTCAAAACTCAATAATGAAGGAACTTATCAACAATTCCAAAACAGAAGTTTTGCACACATATAGGCAACAATTCCATCACATATCAATTAACAAAACATCACTCATCACATACCAATTAAACAATATCATTATCAATTTACTCCACAACAATCATATCATAGAACAACACACAACCCACAATGTAAGAACCTAAACCCTTACCCACAATTTATCATACTATTCCTTTAAAGATCAGTACCCCACCCTTACCTCGTAATTGAGCTTTCTAAAATGGTGGTTCCCTCTTCTTCTTCAACCCTAGCCTTTCTTCCGTTCTTCTCAAAAGTCACGATCGTACATAATGAAATCTATCTCTTGGTTTTACTTATTTAACCCTAGGACCCTTCCTATGGTTTTCCTCTTATTCCCTCACTTACTCCTCTAACTCTCTATTATATCCTCAATAATCTCTCAATTGTCAATTCTGCCCCGTATTCTTATTTTCACCTTAATATTCTTATTTTATTTATTATTATTGTTATTCCAATATTATTATTAATAATAACTTTACAACTTAAATAATAATAACAATATTTCCTAATAATTTAAATTAATACTATTAATTAATTATTATTAATATTACTTTATTACTCATTCTCACCACACCACCAAATTCTACAAATTTAGCCACACATCCCTCACCCTTAAGATCATTAACACTAAGGTCACTACCCCTACCGCAGGGTACCTCAACATAACGAAACACACATAAACACATACAAACACACAACACCAGATAATTTTAATTAATTAAAATGAAATGGGGCTTTAACAATCTCCTCCACTTTGAATATTTTCGTCCTCAAAAATTACCAGATGCAATTAACTCAAGATACGACTCTCGCATCCAGCTCTCCAATTTCCAAGATATATTTCCTCTGCCAGCGCCTCCCCACACGACCTTCAAGAGAGAAATCTCCTTGCCTCGAAACAATTTCGCATCATGACCATCATTTCTCATAGGTAAAGCCTCCACAGTAAGTTTATCCCTTACTTGCACATTGTTCATCAGAATCATAAGCGATAGATATCGAATGTACCTTTTCAACTGAGTCATATGACACACATCATGAAGATTCTCAAGCGACAGCGGAAAAGTAATCTGATACGGACCAATAAAACTCGGTGTGAGCTTTTTGGACTTCAAAGCTCGACCCACACCAGTTACCGGAGTAACTCGCAAAAACATATGGTCAACTTCCTGGAACTCAAGTGCTTTCCTCCTTTCATCATAATAACTCTTCTGACGATTTTGGGAAGCTCTCATCCCATCTTAGATCATCTTGATCTTTTCAGTCGTCTCCTGCACAATCTCAGGTCTGAGTATAGCACTCTCGCCTGACTCATACCAACACAATGGAGTTCTACACCTCCTACCATACAATGCTTCTTATGGTACCATTCCAATACTAGTGTGAAAATTGTTGTTGTACGTAAACTTAATCAATGTCATGTGGCTATCCCAAGATCCTTCTTAATCCAAAACCCAAGACCTCAGCAAATCCTCAAAAGACTAGATAGTCCCCTCTATCTAACCGTCCGTCTGCAGATGATATGCAGGACTCAACTTCAACTTAGTACCCAAGGCATTCTGCAAACTTCCCAAAAACCTCAACGTAACTCTCGAACCTCTATCTGACACAATGCTTGAAGGTGTCCCCATGCAACTTCACAATTCTTCAATGTACATCTCAGCTAACTCTGCATAGAATGATTAATCTTCATCGTTAAGAAATGAGCCGACTTAGTCAATCGATCCACAATCATCCAAATCGAGTCATTCCCATTTGCTGTGTTCGACAAACCCGACACAAAATCCATGGAAATACTATCCCACTCCCATTCTGGGATATTCAACGATTGCATCAGACCCAAGGCTTCTGATGTTCAATCTTTGACTTATGGAAAGTCAAACATGCGTAAACAAATTCAGCAATTTCCTTGTCCATAACAGGCCACCAAACAATTTCTTCGACTCTTGATACATCATTATAGCATCAGGATGAAAACTCAACCTACTTCGATGTCCTTCTTCAAGAATACTCTCCTTAATTTCTGGAACATCAGGAATACACAATCTATCTCTGACCATCATCACATCATTCTCATCAACTCAGAATTCACCCCCGTTACCTTGGCTAGTTAAGGTCAATTGATCAACTAATCTCAAATCAAATTTATAACCTCCTTTGATCCTTCAAGAATACCACTAGTTAGTTTCAACATCCCTAAATTCATACTATCATAAGTTTCTTCACACACCAAACTCATGTCTCTGAATTGCTCGATCAATTCTAACTCTCTCTCTATAAGCATCGACAAATGCAAGGACTTCCTACTCAAAGCATTAACTACTACATTAGCTTTACCGGGAAGGTAACTTAAATCAAAATCATAATCTTTTAGAATTTCAAGCAACCTTCTATGCCTCATACTCAACCCTTTTTGATCGAACAAATAATTCAGACTCTTATAATCATTAAACACCTCAAATTCAGAGCCAAAAAGACAATGTCTCAAAATCTTCAACACGAACACTACGACTGCCAATTATAAGTCATACGTAGGATAATTCCTTTCATGAATTTTCAGTTGTCTGGAAGCATAAGCAACGGCCTGACCATTCTGCATCAGTACCCCACCAAGACCCATCTTCGACGCATCACAATACACTATAAAGGACTCACTCGAATTAGGCAAAACCAATAATGGATTAATCGTCAACTTCTTCTTCAATTCCATAAAACACTCTTCACACGCAATATTCCACACATAAGATTGACCCCTTTCGAGTCAACTGAGTCAAAGGTAATGCCAACTTAGAAAAGTCTTCAATAAACTTGCGATAATAACCTACTAGCCCAAGAAAACTTCAAATTTAGGTAGCCGGCTTCAGAGTCTCCCACCGTAACACAACATCAATCTTAGAAGGATCAACAACAATTCCTCCACTCAACATCACATGGTCAAGGAAACTCACTTCCTTCAACCAGAACTCACATTTTGACAATTTTGCATACAACCTCTTTTCTTTCAACACTTGCAACACAGTTCGCCAATGCTCAACATGCTCTTCTTCAGATTTAAAATAGATCATAATATAACAGTGAAGACCATGAAAAACTTATCCAAATACTCATGAAAAATGCGTTCATATACTTCATGAACACACCTGGTGCATTGGATACACCAAACAACATCACAATGGATTTATAGTGAGCATACCTTGTTCTGAAAGCTGTCTTCAAAATATCACCTAGTTTAACAATCTGATGAGAACCAGGCCTTAAGTCTATCTTGCTGAAAATATAGGCACCAACCAACTGGTCCACCAGATCATCAATTCTCGGAAGTGGACATTTATTCTTGATAGTCACTTTATCTAACTGCCTGAAATTAACACATAACCTCATACTGTCATCTTTCTTCTTAACTAACAACACCGGAGCACCCCAAGGAGAAACACTCGGTCGAGTAAAAATTTTCTCAAGAAATTCTTCCAATTGTTTCTTCAATTCCCCTAACTCATAAGCTGACATCCTATAAAGAGCCATGGGTACCGGACTCGCACTTGCTATCAATTCCACCGCAAACTCTACTTCACACTCTGGGGAAAATCACGTATGTCGTCTGGAAATTCATAGACAACAGGTAATTCAACATTTGTAACTTCACAATCAACCTGAAACGATGCAAACATGGAAACATCAAGGCTTCATCTTCTAGAAGTTCATCCACTTGCTTAACAGACAACAACATCAGCTCTCTACTATCACCAAACTCATATCCATACTCTAGAGGAAAGTCACAAATATCTTCAGGAAAACATTAGGAATTACACACCACTGGCATTTCTCTAGCCGTCACATTTCTCTCCACTCCCTGAGAAGCAACCCTAATCTATACCTGATCGTTCTCCCTCAGAGACATCCCAACTTGACCGACGGACAAGAAATTCAATCCACCTCATCTTCAGATATGAGAATCTGCAACGACTCATGAAAACAATCTGTAAGCACTTAGCTTAGCTCCAACAATTTACTGCATACACCATCTAAGTGGGCAAGACGCATCCATTCCATCCAACATGACTCCGTCTAATATCAGCAAGAGATTAAGGGTGACCAGTTCCTCAATTTGTTAATAGACAGCCGACAATCATGGTGGGCATGAACCATCTTTACCAAACTATAATAGCACCCAACGACACACTGAGCCATCACCATACACTTGAAGCATTTTGGAGAAGCACAAGTTTCTCCCTAAATTGTTTCATTCCCAACCTACAATGGAAAACAAAACAAGTATCGACAGTGTTTTCTTACACATGTCACATACTAGGGAACAACATAATTAAACAACCTGGCCGAACGAACCGACCTGCTCTGATACCACTAATTTAACACCCTTCTAATCCCAAAGAATAATTCACAAAACAATAAGGATAATTCAAATTAATTCACCACTCAAGGGTGTCACACTTCATATAAAACATTCATAATAATCATTCTACTCTGTAGCACGGTTAACACATCTATAACATCATTATCTTTTATAACTTCAACACATAATTTGAACTACACATTGGAATCTTAATCATAAAACAACTTCGTTTATCTTCATAACACCAAAATAAATATGTTAACATCATAACATATGACCTGAATTAGAATTACAATAGTAATACATCTTCAAAATCATCATAAAATATGTTAGTCAAGAAAACACAACATTCGCATAACTGGCGTTCCCAACCCGATGTTACATATCAGAGTAAGACACCTTCTAATTAATGAAAGCTAATAAAGCACTCTAAAGCTATCTCCAATGCTTCTACAAGCTACTCCAGAGCATTTGCGCATTACCAAAGTGGAGGCAACATTCAAACAGAAGGGGTGAGACATCCAGATAATATAAAGGAAATCTAGTTATACGGCATGCATAAAGTTAACATAACAACAATTCAACTAAATATCTCACATTAATCAACCAACAATTTTATAACAAATTATTCACCAAAAAAGTCAATCACACGATAAAAAATCAATTAATCACACAACACCACATATTTAGCAACATAGGAACATATCCAATGCAATGAGACTCACACCTCACTCAATGCTTATGCATGTGGTACCAATTTTCATGAACACTCAAGCTCACCCATTTGATCCCCACCTCCTGCAATCAGAACCACTCACTGATCTATCACCTTGGAATCAACCACTGGCCAAATCCACACAATGGGATTTTATGCTCACCAACAACGGACCATTATCCATAAATGTATGCAATGCGACTGTTTATGCATACAACAACAATATCATCATGCACAATAACTCACCACCATGGTTATTGTACACCACCCAAATTGGCCAACAAGCATAAAATGTAGTTTATGCAACATAAATATCTTTTATGCAATTACCACAACTCAACATAATCACATTTGAAGTAATGCTTTAAATCACACCATATTATAACATAACCTCAATCATGTCAAACAATAAAATATCACTACTCATGTTCACAAATGTATGCAATGTGTCTATTTATGCATACATCAACGATAACATCATTGTGCATAATAATTGACCACCATGGTTATTGTACACCACCCGAATTGGCTAACAAGCATCAAGTTATATTTCATACAAATATGAATATATATATATATATATATATATATATATATATATATATATATATATATATATATATATATATATATATATATATATATATATATATATATATATATATATATATATATATATATATATATATATATATATATATATATATATATATATATATATATATATATATATATATATATATATATATATATATATATATATATATATATATATATATATATATATATATATATATATATATATATATATATATATATATATATATATATATATATATATATATATATATATATATATATATATATATATATATATATATATATATATATATATATATATATATATATATATATATATATAATGCAATCCCAACAACATTATTAAACATGTTCATATTCCACCATTAACACCGCAACAACATCTTTATAACAACATTCAAGTTTCGTCACTTACAACAATACTTCTTAACATACGCAAAACTTAATTGTCACATTTCTCAACATATTAAACGTAAAAATATTGGGAAAATGATTCACCTAATTATACCATGTTGAATTTCTACTTATTAGCTTTCCAATGTTTCAAACGGTTCGTCATTCGGTGAATGGTTAAAAAGTTGTGATCAAAATCGTTTTTAACATTTTTCTGCAAAAGCTAAGTGCATGTGCCGCAATATTTAAGTTTGTTTTGCTTCTGCCCATGTGCTAACGCACAGGTCGGTGCATAACCATTTCAGGTCAACACATAAAAATTCCAGGTCGGTGCATGTAGTTCCAATTTTCTAAATATTTGTTTCACGATGCCTCAGGTCGACCCACCAGACCCTGGAGGTCGACGCATAACCATTTTAGGCCAGCACATATGAATTTCAGGTCGGCGCATGCTGGCACGAAGCTCAAAAATCACTTTTTTTAAAAGTACTTTCACACCATCTTTTCATACCAGAGTCAATGCTATGAAATTCCATCATCATAGACTCAATTTTATAATAAATTAACATCATAAAACTCAACTATACCTTGTTTTACGCATGGATTTACATCATATCATCATCAATTTCATACCTACGACTCGAAACTTCAAAACTCAACAATGGAGGAACTTATCAACAGTTCCAAAACATAAAATTTGCACACATATAGGGAACAATTCCATCACATATCGATTAACAAATCCTCATTCAATTTACTCCACAACAATCATATCATAGAACAACACACAACCCATAATATAAGAACCAAAACCCTTACCCACCATTCAACATACTATCCCTTAGAAGATCAGAACCCCACCCTTACCTTGTAATTGAGCTTTCTAAACCTTCATAAATGATGGTTCCCTCTTCTTCTTCAATCCTATACTTTCTTCCGTTCTTCTCAAAAGTCACGATCGTACAGAATGAAATCTATCTCTTGGTTTTACTTGTTTAACCCTAGGACCCTTCCTATGGTTTGCCTCTTATGCCCTCACTTACTACCCTAACTCTCTATTATGTCCTCAATAATCTCCCAATTTCCAATTCTGCCCCTTATTCTTATTTTCACCTTAATATTCTTATTTTAATTATTATTATTGTTATTCCATCATTATTATTAATAATTTTACAACTTAAATAATAATAACAATGTCTCCTAATACTTTAAGTTAATAATATTAATTAATTATTACTAATATTACTTTATTACTCATTCTCACCACACTACCAAATTCTACAACATTAGCCACAAATCCCTCACCCTTAAGATCATTAACACTAAGGTCACTACCCCGTACTGCAGGGTACCCTAACTTAACGAAAGACACATAAACACATACATACACAAAACACCAGATAATTTCAATTATTTAAAATAAAATGGGGCATTACAATGGTGGTGGTGGTTGCTGCTGCGTATCAACTCTAGGCATACAATGACTCTGGATCCAGGTATCCGTTACAACACCTTTAATGGTCTTGTTGACCATATCCAGTATCAGGACACCCGCTTGGGTGCAAAGGCCCATAATCATTCCAAGAAAGACCAAGATAGCAGGGACCTTGGAACCTAAACAGTGTCCACTTGCAATAGTGGCTCAGATCTTGTTAGATATAATCCTCGCCATGTCAACCTGTCTCTCATCTAAAATACAGTACAACATGCAAGCAATGTCAATAGGGATATAGAAGGTGTGACTCCTTGGCCTTATTTTGTGAAGGACAAAAGGGTCATCAAAATTTATACGGTAGTGTTCATATCACCTCTTTTAAGATGCTTCGGCCTTCCTGCTGCATTAAGCTCAAACCCCCTACCCAGATGCGCTAAGGCATCACTCATGTTGGAAAAGTTCCAATTTTTCCTCGCCACCCTCTTGTAATAGGCACACTGGTCACCTTTGGCCAGTACCAGCAGGTTGCTTAAATATACATTTATGGCATCCCGCGAAAAAGAGACATGTTTTCCCCTTACATATGTCATGAACGAATACATCTGACCCTCCATAGGAATAACGTCCATGTAAAACTCGTAAATTATCTCATAATTAAGGTGGGTGAACGGAGTAAGAAGGGTCTCCCAGCCACGGCTCTCTATTATGCTCAGGCACCCATGGAAATCACCCTGAGGGTTGATTCTAAAAATCCTCTCCGGCCAAATACACTGCCGAGTCAGCTCAAGGTGACGAGCTTCTTGTTCAGCCCCCATGAACTTATGTGCATTAAATGTTGTAGGCTCTTGCCTTTATTGAGATGACTAGCCTACACTGAAGCGAGAGCGCTTAAGAGCCATCTGCAAAAAAATACCAAACAACACCAAACACATCAAACAACCAGCCCATAAATTTAAGATAAATCATATGTAATCGTATGTCAGCACAAAACAAGCAATCAAGCGAGAGATAATTAAAAACCAAGAAATTTGATTCTAAGGGGCGCGCTAAGCGCGGCCAGAGCGTGTTAAGTGCAGTTAGGTATGCAGGAAAAAATGCTTCTGCAACCAACCTGTCCCCAGACAACAGCTATCCCCAGGGCAAGAAGGGGCGCGCTTAGCCGGCTCAGAGCGCACTAAGCGCGCTTGCAAAAACAAGCACAATTTGCCTCTGCCACCACTATCAATCTTTCCTAACAACATCCAATCAACACACAAGCTACAACCCACAAACACGCATTCACAACACAGTATAGAATCATAGATTTCAACAGCATGCAAACCTAAAATTTATCATAACCCTAACATTTCACCTTAAGGGTTACATAATCACTTCTACACAAGAAAACCGTAACATGTCAATTTTAACTTAATCAAACCAAACCCTAACAACATGTTATCTACATTAACAAAATAAAGAGAATTGACAAACCTGAAAGTATGGAAGAAGATGAAAAAGGGACAAAGTACTTAAAGTAAAAGAGGAAACTTGAGAGAAGTGAGCTTGACAAGAGTGACACTGAGATGAGTGGGAAAATGAGGAGTTTGAGTTCTCTTTTTAGGTTTAAAAACAATCTGAACCTATTCCAAAACAAGTCCATTTCACCTTTCCCCACTCAGGCCCACACTTGAACTGGCCAATTTCATGTGGCCGTGCTAAGCAGTCTCAGCAGCGCACTAAGCGTGCTCACTGAAACAAAGCCACACAAGTATGGTCTCAGATTATGCTCTCTCGACTTTTTATCGCCCAATTAAATTCAAACTAATCAAAAAATAATAAATACTTACAATGTTGGGGTGCCTCCCAACAAGCGCTTTGTTTAAGCTCGACGGTCCAATGTGACCTCACAGATCGCAAAAAGGCACAATGGTTATATTTCGCTCAAAATCGCCACCAAGATAAACTTTCAACTTCTAACCATTAACAATACAACTCTCATTTGACAGGGTGTATTCAATAATAATTGCTCCATAGTTTTTGATCTCCTTAATCTGGAATGGACCAGACCATTTGGATTTCAACTTACCAAGAAAGAATTTCAATCTCGAATTAAACAGTAAGACCATTTGCCATTCCTTAAAGTCTTTGTTCATAATTTTCTTGTCATGGTAATTGTTCACTTTATCCTTGTACAGTTTGTTAGAGTCATATGCTTAAAGGCGCAACTCATCCATTTCATGCAGTTATACCTTCCTCTTTTCACCACTTAAAGTTGGATCAAAATTCAAAAGTTTTAAGGCCCAAAAATCCTTATGCTCCAACTCCACCGGTGTTGAATGCCAAACTTGTTTTAAATTGATCCTTGTTTATTGGCATTTTTTAACTTTCTTGTTACGTTTTATTGGATTTACTCCATGATATCATGTTATTCTTCAATATTGTTGAAAATACCTTTGGTTGCTTTGATTTGTGTGTTATTATGCAGAAATTAGGTATAAAAATATCAAAGTGTAAGACACATGTAATTGGACAAGGAAGCCAAAGGAAAAGAAGAGATTCAGCATGTTCATTGTGCAAACTGCCAGCGAATGTTCGCAGGGAGAACTCATGGTGAATCCCCAAGGTACCATCTTAGGAAGATGGAAGTAAGAAAAGGGCAATAAGTTCGCTGGGCAAACAAGCAGTAAATGTTCGCTGTGACGAGGTCTCAGTGAAGGACCAGTGAACCATCCTAGATTTGAGGCAGTAGCTAAAGGACCAAAAATTTGTTCTGCGAACATGTAGCGAGGTAGCTCACAGTGCGAAGAATTGCTTGCACAGCAAACTTCAGATATTTCTCAAAGGAGATTTAATTGTTCAAAGGCACTTCAGGTGCCTAAAAGTGTGTTCGCTGGGCAAAGAAACAGTTTGCAGGCGAACGTGATAGATTCTAAAAATACTATATATGTACATTTCACTAATTTTTGGGGATCATAACCCATTTTTCACACCAAATCTTTATTTCTCAGCATTTCTTCACAAAAAGGTAATATTTGCAAATAAAAGTTGGATTCGCATCCGAGTTCGATTCTTCGACGTGGATGCTGGTTCATCTTCTTCCAAAACTTGTAAAGCAAGTTATCATGGTTATGGATAGCTAATTTCCTTTGTATCAAAGGTAGAGGTAGTCTATCATTAGCTTGTATGTTTTTCTTTTGATTGGCCTTGTATGTGAACAAGTGATGATTAATATATGAGGAATATTTTTGTTCTTAATGATCCATTTTTGTTTTGTAAAACTCCATACATAGATTTTATGAAACTTGACCTAAAATATTCATCTATCAGTTTATAGATTGGAGAAAATCGGTCTATGGTTGATAATTGCTTTGTGTTGAACTTAAAGCTTACTATATTGGTTGTTATATGGAGAAATCGTGTAGCGATGAATACAGTATTTCTCACAACGCCGCTCTAGACATAGACAATGTTGACAGAATGCGTGACGATATTAATCGGATTCGACTTCACATGCAAGATTGAAAGAATACGTATAAGTTAGGGTAGATGAAAACTAATTTTCATATACTTTGTTAATCAATCTCTTTAGAATTTATGAGCTTTGCTACTAAAAATGTGACAAATTAATCAACAAAACTTTGAAAACCCTTTCTCTTGAAACAATAAACTGTTGAACGGCAAGCATTAAAATATCTGCAATCCATGTGGAGACGATAACAACCCCTCCCCCCTAAATATGATTCGAACAAAATAGCGTCGTTGTCGGGGATTGTTTGATATTTCAAGCATTACAATAGTTTATTGATTGAAGAACTTTGTATTTTAATCTTATCTCTGTAATTTTCTTGTGCTGCTTAATTTGTTTGGTTATGTGTGCAGAATCTGTTTATGTTCAGAATTTGTTTGGGAGTGTACCTGCAGACCAACTTCTTTTTGATCTTGAAATTAAAAGAACTGGTTGTAGGCTCAATAGCAGAACTAGACGGAGACGAAAACTTGCTAAAGAAAGACAAGATCATGGAGATTCTTCTTCATCTACACCCATTGTAACACCAAACATGGCTGATCTACCACCACCACCTCCTACTTCAAACCCATGTGTTAACAGTCCAAGAAACAACACTCAGTTTGCGCGTAGCACCAATAATGGGAGGCATTCTGAGATGAAAATGGGAATCCTTTCTCTTTTATATGCAAATCCCTTTGCGGGGATGGACCATGAGGATCTGTTTACTC
This sequence comes from Lathyrus sativus, assembly GCA_963859935.3. Taxonomy (NCBI): domain Eukaryota; kingdom Viridiplantae; phylum Streptophyta; class Magnoliopsida; order Fabales; family Fabaceae; genus Lathyrus; species Lathyrus sativus. Next base: position 453,123,776 of record OZ012736.1, on the reverse strand, counting down.
ATCTTACGAAGTTCTATGAGATAGTGGGTGCAACTAAAACGCCGGAAGCGGAAGAGGAATCCTTATTTAAGAGACTATTTCCGCACTCCTTAATTAGAAAGGTGAAGGAATGATATCTTGATCAATCAACTCTAGTGATGACGAATTATAATTTATTGGAAGAGAATTTTCTTGAAAGATTCTTCCCTTAATCAAGATTTATGGAGGCTAAGACCTCAATTTCAGTGTTTGCTAAAGGTGGAAATGAATCTCCCAATGAAGCTTGGGAAAGGTTCAAATGTATGCTGCAAAAATGAAAGGGCCATGGTTTTGATGATTTGAGTGAACTTCACATTTTTTGCAATGGACTTAACCCGATCATAAAACTCTTCTAGATGCTACGGCAGGTGGTTCTTTAATGTCAAAAAGTGCGGAAGATGTGGTGTCCATCATTGATAGGATGACACTTGATGATCATCATGGTTGTAACACCCTTCTAAACCCCGCAAAATATATACAAATAATCAGAGTAATTATCATGCATCTTACAAAAGAGTCACATTCAATTTTAAAACATCACACAAATACCTGTCATGCTCATTAACACTTAAATTAAATTCATACTTTTTATAAACTTTCACCTTAAGCATGTAGCAGCGGATTTACTTCAATCATAAAAGATATAATTAAAGTCTCATGCTTATCACATTCATAACCAAAACTTAGGCATAAAAGCCAAAACTCTACATAATTCAAATAAACATAATAACATAGAGTAGAGTACATAATGCATCTCTCAAACATAATTCAAAATCTCCCCAGTGTTACATGACCAGAGCACGACTCGACCCAACTAAAATAAAGACACAAATCAAGCTACTTCAGTAGCTACCTCGTGCTAGAAGAAACTCTACTCCTCGGTACCCGAGCGATGTCGTATAAAACATCATTCCAATATAAGGGTGAGAATTCACATAATTATTGAAATTATAAGATAATAATTAATCTAAGACATACAAGCATAATTCAATTATTCTCACACTTCAAAGTTTCATCGACAAAGTATCACTCAAGTAACCATACCATTCACAAGTATATACACACAATCCACAATTTCACCAATTTCAACAATTCACATAGATACATATAATCTCATAGCACCAACATATACATAATGAGACTCAATGCAAAACTCAATGCAAGACTCAATGCAACTCATGCCATGTGGTATCAACACTTGTTATTATTTTTCAGTTTTAACATTTAAACCGGGTCCGTTCCCTAGACCAATAACATACAAAAAATCCATTCCCTAAGATTTCAAACCCCGCTCTAGGTTTGGGACAAGTCACTAGCTCCTACGGAACTAACAAGCCTAGCCTCTTGACACAAATGATGTGTGTGCAAATTAAACAATCATATGCAATTAAGACCATTCCCTAATCTTAAAATTCATGCATATCTTCAATAATTCATCACACTTGAATTACCATACAATTACACATACTTGCACATTTTTATGAATTTTCCACACACAATTCACTTTCAAATGGTATACAACACATTTTAGAATACAACACAACAATCCATTACTGTAACATATACACAATTGACTTCCTAAACATATTAGATATAAAAATATTTGACAACCAATTATATCATTGACACTATGTTATAGATCTATTAATTAGCTTTCCAACACTTCAAACGAGGACCAAAACGGACTTACGGATCAAAAGTTATGGCCAAAATCGTCGGGACAAAATTTTTACCAACACACAACCTTGCGTCGACCGCTAGCGACGGATCAGTCGACGCATTGAAGGCAGAAACAAATCCAAAAAAATGAATTCAGTATGCGCCGACGCTGCAACATATGCGTCAACGCAAATAGTGCAGAATGCAGAACTTTTTGCTTTTTTCACCGTTTGAGGCCTTCCGGACCACCGTTTTCAATTCCGTAAAAAGCACCAGTTCCAGAATTCGAAATTCTACCATGATATGACAATTATAATAGCCCACAACACATATTTAAGAATCCTACCATCATATATCATGTAACCATTAATTTCAAAACCATAGAAATTAGGGATTTTTATCCTAAATATGATACTACCCATCATACACTATCATACAATCCCAAAAATCATATAAAAACTCACCCTTACCTTGGTTTTTGGATGATTCTTGAGCCCTCTCTCTTGGTTCTTCTTCTTCTTCTACACCCTTCTTTCTCTCTAGCCTCTTTCTTTCTCTTTTTTAGTTTTTTTTGTCTCTTTCTATTCTTTTGTTAAATCCTAACATTGTCTTAATCAATTGGGCTTAACTCAACCCACTCTCACTTACTATTCACACACCTAATTAAGCCAAACTAAATAATCGAACAATTCTACATTATTCTACCAAATAGAATAAATCAATTAATTTAATCAATTCAATAAATCACATATTTAGATTAAATTAATTAAATCAATTAACTTATATAAATTAAATAAGTCAATTAATTTATATAAACTACATAATTCATATAAATCAAACTATTCATACAAATTCAATAAATCAAATAATTCATTTAAATCAAATAATTCAAATAAATCAAATAATTTAGTTAATTTAATTAGCCACAAAATCACACAATTAATCAATTAATTTAATTAAATAAATAATTACTAAAAATTGGAGTGTTACAATCCTTCCCCACTTAAGGGTCTGTTTGGTTCAATCGAGGGGAGGGGAGGGATTTTTATTAAGGGGAAGGGAGGGGAGGGGAAGGGAGGGGAGGGATTTTAATTACATATTGTCATACTCTAAATTTGTCCGCCAGCTTTTGTAAATATTTTCGCATTTTATTTTGCACTTTTCATCTTAATTTCATACCGTTTAGACACGTGTCCACCTCCGATTGGACGTTTTTCAAATCTCGACTATTTTGCCAAATAAGAAGTTGACACGTGGCAAAAAGGTATTTTTGTAATTTTTAATTCCTGTTTTTTTTTTCTCTTTTTTTTCTTTTTTTGAAGTATCCATATTTTGATCTTAGAATAGATTTTTATTGAGATTTTTTTTTTTTGTAATTTAGTAGTATTTAGTTTTATATTATAAAGAATTAATATTATACAATTTAAGTTCTAGCTTTTAAAAAATTAACTTCAATAAATATCCATTAGTGGTGATTAGGGACTTAAATTAGTTTTTAGATTTCACAATTTTTTTAGAATTAATATGTAAAAGTTAATTTTTATTTTATTTTAATATATTTTTTTAAGATTAGATTTGAGTTTATCCATCTTTGGTTATTTTTCACCTTTTTTGGTCGATGACGAAGTTTCCATAAATCGATTACTAAGTCAATATATTGATAAGTATCGTTGGATTCGAGACCCTTTTCTTTTTTACCTCGTATTCTATCACGATTTTATTTTCGAACTGATGAAGTCTCCGGTTCGTCAAACGTTGATTTTCGAGGATGTTGAAACCTTCGTTGTTTCAAATCTAAGGAGAATGACCATTTGGGTCATTTTCCTTACTTTGGGATCGCGAGAGGTTCCCTTCAATTAAATTAACTTAAAGTTTGCGATTAAGACGTGGTTTGAGTTTTCTCGACTTTCTTTTCTTTCTCACTTTCCGACTTTATTTCGTTTCTATCTTTTTGGTCGATGATGAGACCTCTGTAATTCATTACCAATCAAATTGTTGATGAGTAATGTTGGATCCGAGACCACCTCCTTTCTCTCCTCATTCTTCTTCTTTCCGATTTTATTTGGACTTGTGGTGATTGATGAAGTCTTGTATCCGTAAGACGAGATCCCATTCTGTTTTGGTCCGTGCGACATGATATAATTGGAGAACGATCCTCAATATCGTTTCTCTATCTTGTCCTTAGCACGAAAATCAGTACGTGACCTCTTATAGGTTGACTTCCCTTATAAGTCGAGCTAAGACGGTTTAACGTTACATTGTCCCGATTCGATTCAAAATACCATCAAACCATCTTGGAAATAAATTATCTTCGTATTGAATTAAAAGGAGAGGATTAAGTGTAGACTTCTTCCTCTTCGAGTGTCGAGATGCTCACTGTAGTGTGGGTGGTTTCGATACTCGTCTTTCAATACGAAGACGCTTCCACCTTCCTCTCCTAAAAACCTCGGCCCCGTACCGAGTACATTTTCAAACCTCGGCCCTGTACCGAGTACATTTAAAAAACCTCGGTCCCGCACCGAGTGCATTTTCAAACCTTTTTCTCCTAAAAAACCTCGGTCCCATACCGAGTGCATTTTCCAGTTTCTTTTAATAAGGAATTGAGATCTCTTTGTATTGAACTAAAGAGAGAGGATTAAGTGTAGACTTCTTCCTCTCCGAGTGTTGAGATGCTCACTGTAGTGTGGGTGGTTTCGATACTCGTCTTTCAATATGAAGACGCTTGTATCCGTCACTCCTTTTCTCCCAAAACCTCGGCCCCGTACCGAGTACATTTTCAAACCTCGGCCCCGTACCGAGTACACTTTTCATAAATAAATCAAATTCTCTTTGTATTGAACTAAAGAGAGAGGATTGAGTGTAGACTTCTTCCTCTCTGAGTATCAGGATATTCACTGTAGTGTGGATGATCTCGATACTCGTCTTTCAATACGAAGACGCGACCTTTATCCACCACCTCTCCTTTCACAATTTATCTCCGCAATCCTTCTCACCTAAAACCTCGGTCTCGCACCGAGTGCATTTTCAAACTTCTTTTCATAACAAAAACTTGAATGGTCGTGGAGTGGTTAGGCGTAGGCCTTCTCCTATCCCGAGTTATTGACGTTTACCGTAGGGTTCTCTATCACAAAGCACTTACCATTCAAAACCAAAAACATCTTTAATAAGAGAATGAAGTTCTCTTTGTATTGAACTAAAGAGAGAGGATTGAGTGTAGACTTCTTCCTCTCCGAGTGTCAGGATACTCACTGTAGTGTGTGTGGTCTTGATACTCGTCTTTCAATACGAAGACGCTTGTATTCGCCACATCTTTTCATAACAAAAACTTTGAGATAAAGAATTGGGTACTACCCGCAAGGGGTTACTATTTGAGGACATATCTCGCCCCTAAAAACAACTCTCACTAATCAAACGTGACTTCTCGCCTCGCATGGCGAAAACCATCCTTTTCAAAAAGGATATGTTACGTTCGTTCTACCGCAAATAGGTAATGCTTAAGTCTCCTCACATGCGAGCAGCAAAACACCTAAACTGCTAGAATGCGCATGATAACATCATCCACAAAAACACCAGTTACCCATAGTAACCCAAACTACGTCGACTCTGATTTTCTCACGTCTGTTGAGAATACGTAGGCCTAGGACCACGAAGTCCTATCGAGTCCGTCCTTTCTCTTCTTCCCCACGTTACTTCTCTCTCTCCTATTTCTAACCCTTTCTCCCTACATTTTGGAACACTTTTTATAGCATAATCTTTAAGCAAATATTATCACACATACGACAAACAGATGGTTCCCATCGAGTACGATGGATGCGAGGGGTGCTAATACCTTCCCTTTGCATAACCGGCTTCCGAACCCGTTCTTGTTCGCGATACCATCTTATCATTTCTTTTCTTAAGGCTTTCTCGATATTTTCCTTTCCCCTCATGGGATAAATAAAGTTCGGTGGCGACTCTTCTATCCTTTCTTTTCGCCTCCCCATCGTTGCATTTTTTTCGAGTAGCGACAACTGGCGACTCTGCTGGGGAAACCTAGCAAGCCAAGCCTAATTTGTTTGTCGTGTTTGTGTTTTTATTTGCTTTATTTATTTATGCTTTATTGTCTAACTGTTGGGTTTATCTGGATGGTTTGTGAGGATAAAGGCTTTCTACCCGAGCTTTCTAGCATACACTAAGATTAGGAGGTTGTTTCTTTCTGATTTGTGAGACTTAGGACTCGTTGAGTTGGTTTGAATTCCACCGCTCAGATAAGACCCCTTTGGGATGATTATGTCTTACGTGTAGTCGTAATGGCATCTTTATTTCCAACCTGGGAGTCTGTGACTCTGAGGACCTTTTGTAGACCCTTATTCTGAAGGTTACTAAAATATAACTATATGTTCATCCTTTGAAGGGATTACCGTCTTACGAATCATCGTTCTGATGGAAAAATTTTGAGGGTTAGTGCATGGGACTTTGTTTTAAAGCCTTTGGGATACCCTCTCTTAAACCAATAGATTGCCCACCCAAGGGAGAGATACCTTTTTGTTGTCTTGCAGAATTTGTGACTTTAATCCTTGATGTGGATATGTTCTCGTGTGCACTCATAACATTGCATTTGCATAAGCATCTCTACATCATTTTGCATTTTCTTCTCTAAACCAAGATACCAAGAGCTTACGCATCCTTTGTTCATAACCTGCAGTTGATTTCCTGACACTCCCATTGGACTTGTGAGAGCTGTGAAGCATTTGAAGCAAGAGGAACGTAGACGCCTCAAAAGGCCAAGTCAGACAATGCAAACTGAGATAGTGATGTCAGAGAACGACCGCCAGGATGTTGATCCCCCGCAAGGATTTAATGTGACGAATAATACACTGTATGATATTCGGCCAGATGACCATCCTCCGCAAGTAAACGTTCCTACTCGACCCTAGAGGATGCCAACGACTGATCCCATGGAAGAAAAGCTTTGTGCCCTTAAGGAGACAGTTCAAGCTATAAGAGTGTCTGACATGCTCGGACTCGATGTTGTTGATATGTGTCTAGTGCTAGACTTGGTGATTCCTCTGAAATTCAAGATGCCCAACTTCGAGAAGTACACAGGCTTTAGTTGCCCAAGGCGTCATTTGGTGATGTACTGTCGAAAAATGACCCCCTACACTCATGAAGATAAGCTGATGATTCACTGTTTTCAAGAAAGTCTGAGTGGGGCATCATTAAGTTGGTACACAGATTTAGAAAGGAGTCATATCCAATCATGGAGGGACCTAGCCAGTGCTTTTCTAAAGTTTTACCAGTTCAATCTGGACACTCCTCCCGTCCGCATGCAGTTGCAAAGCCTATCTCAGAATGAAAATGAATCTTTTAAGGGATATGCACAGCGGTGGAGAGAATTCACAGCAAGAGTGCAACCACCACTTTCGGACAGGGAACTGATTGACATGTTCATCGACAGTTTGCATGGTTCTTATCTTGAAAGAATGGCTGGTTGTACGCCATCAAGTTTCTCTGACCTTGTGATTGTAGGAGAGCGCATCGAAAGCTACCTTAAAAGTGGACAAATCCAAGACGCCTCAAGCAGTCAGGCCAGTGAGATTGAATCTTTTGACGATTTCCAGGAGGAAGAGGAGGATGAAACCAGTGCACTCATAGCAAATGTTGAGTATTCTTGTGGTGTACCAGCGAAACTCTATGGTCCCTCATCTTCTCAACAATCATCATTACTAGTGCCATGCTATCCTTATGGAAAATCAACCATGCCTAAAGCTTCATCCCACAAGCCATGGTTAGCTCCTCATGCAAATTAACGAGCCCATGGCTGAAGTTATCAGAATCAGCGCCAAATCAGAATAGACCCAGCAACAAATTGGAAAGAAGGACTGCTCCTCTTCATCCAGTCCCTATGTCGCACAGTCAGCTTCTCCCGCGTCTAATTCAAAACTCATTGGTGGAGCCTAAAACTCTTAAGCCTATGCTAGAACCGTACCCTCCTGGGTACAATCCCAATGTTCAGTGTGGATATCATGGAGGATCCATGGCGCACTCGACTAAAAAATGCAAAGCCTTCCAAGCCAAGGTGCAACAATTGATTGACAATGGGTACATTTCCTTTCCAGAGGGGAGTTTGGTCGTTCATGTCAACCTTTCAGCTATCTAAGCTCGAAGATTTCAAGGGTCATTTCCAGAAGCCAGTGGTCCAGACAGGCAGACATCCTCAACATTCGCAGTCCTTGGGCACTTCTATCATTTGCATCTTGTAGTTTATTTTCTGTTAATTGCTACTTGTTTTTAAACATTGTTGTTCTAAATGGTAATATTAATGAATTGATTATGCATTTTCTGAATCAATTATGTCGCATTCGCTCATTTTTCTTCTTATCATAAGCATAGACACATACACCTTTTATCCACGCCACTTCATTGTTGTTTTAACAAATATTGGAGGGAGGATGACGAAAATTGAATACCCATAATTGCAAACTGTATGCTTTCAGGAAAAATCTCGTCAATGATGTACAGGCATTGTTTCAAATCCCCTAAACACCGGAGATATAAGGAGTTAATCCCTAGTCAACCACTTCGAGCCTAGAAGTAGGAGTTTCCTTCGGATCTATTAAACCCTTACACTCAACCTGGGGCAGGGTAGTTGTTCAGTTAATCCAATCCCACACTCAAATCAATAAAGCAAAATCCAAAAACATGACGGTTGTTCATCAATGACTTGCGACGTGGAAGTCACTATCCTCCAACAAAATCCTAAAAAAATTCATCAAAATCCTGCTAAGTCAAGCACCTCAAAAGGGGACTTAGGCAAAAATCAGGGTTATCCCGATGGATCTGACAAGCAAAATCAGTCCATGCAAAAGTTAGGGATCAAAAACAAAATCAAAAGAGGTCTTCAACCCTCAACAAAAACAAAATAAGATTCAATGGCCAAATCAAAAGGGTCATTGACATCCATCAAAACCAAATAAGGTGGCAGCCATTTCAAGCAAACCTTGAACCATCAAGCTTACACCGTCAAGCAAATGGAGAATTAACTGAGCGTAGGTATGGAGATCATTACGAACAAGGGGTGGGTACAAATTAATTTTGAGCCTTATATCCTTTGTTTCTATAACCGTGAACCAGACCACGTTATAACCCTCAAAAGACCTAATTGAGGTGGGGTTTATTCTGAAAGCATATTATCGCAAGGTTGCGTAAACTGACTCCTCACATATTTGCTAATCATCAGCATTAGTGTCATTATCCTTGCTATATCTTTCGCACCAATCAAGTTATCACAACGTCTAGACTAACGGTCCATTTGACTCACTATCACGACACATAATAAATGACATTTCTTTCTAAACTTGCATGAACTTTGCATTGAGATTACCATTCATGAACAAACAATTTCAATTGCAAGTTAGTAGTTGGCGTCAAGGAAATCCCAACACAAAGCAATCAAACAGGACTGAATCATTCAGCAGTCTGGATCAGAATCGAGCATACTTTGTAGCCCTGTGGATCTGAGGCATTGACATCAAAAATATGGAATCAGTAAGCCTGAGGCAAATCCCCAAACAACGGTTGATTATGGGGTAAATTATTCAAAAAGTGGTTGATCAAAAGTGAATTACACCAATCAGGGGCAGGCCACCTAGAGTTTCTTTGACTTGAGGATATATCCCTCCAATGTTCAATCAAGATGAGTTAAGTCGCTTTAACGCTCTTTCAAGGGCAAGCTACTCCAAATGTATGTTGAAGCCAACCACAAGAATCAATTAAACAATGACGAATCTATTCGTGGTACAAACTCTGGGGCAAGCCATCTTGAGGTCATCTCATGGCAAGCTACTCAAGCAAGTTCATCCTCATCAGCAACTGTTGAGTTCAAAACGAGTGTCGGGGAATCGTACTGTCACCTAACCCAATAACCTTAACCTTCCGAAAAGGCCTTGCTGTCATTGGATCTGTCATCCCACAGCCTAAACCTGTCACCCATCAAAACAAATTGAAACCTCCAATACCAGTCCCATCTAGTCAACCCTTCATTAAATACCAGTCTCATCTAGTCAACCCTCCGCTAAATACCAGTCTCATCTGGTTAAACCCTTTGCTGAATACCAATTCTCGTCCGGTATATGTCAGCTTTTAAACCAGCTCACATCTGGTCACCCTTCCTTTAGCCTGCCATATAACCAGCTTACTATTTAACCAGTTCTTGTCTGGTAAACCTCATTCCAAAGTCCAGCTCCCATCTGGCAAACCACCAAAGTTAGTCCTTATTTGACAGCTTAACCTTTCGCCACCAGCTCTTGTCTGGTAGCCTACCCTTCGAATACCAGCCCTCATCTGGTACTTCCAACCCAAAGTCCAATCCACTTTGTTAACTACCAAAAGTCCGCCACGTCGGCACCTGCATTTCCAATCACCCATCTGCTATCATAGGCATCATACGCATCGCATTCGACTTCATAAGCATCCAGTATCATGTGCATACACAAAATCATATCATACTTCCCCAGCTCTTGCATCTCCGCGTGTTAGCATTTGCATTTGCATTTCCATTTATGAAACATCACTATCATCATGAAGCATTAGCATATGCGAGCTCATATCCAGGATCAATCTCGAAGATTTTCAAGATCATAATCAGCCCAGTTAGGGGCATCTTCTGCAAGACTGTGGGTGTTCCCCAAGAAGTTGTGTAACTTTTGTTGGGCAAATTCAAGAGCTTCAATGCAATCATCAACCCAGTCAGGGGGATTATCTGCAAAAAATGTGGGTCCTCCCACAAGATTCAAGAATATCAAAGTAAATTCAGCCTAGCCAGGGGCATCTTTTAAAGACCATGGGTGTATCGCATGACGTATTCCAACCTCGTGGTTAATCAAGATCTTCAAATCAACATCCAGCCCAGGCAGGGGCATCTTCAAAAAGTCATGGGCGATCCCCAGTGCTTTGTCTCTAGCAGACTTTACTATCCGTCTTCGGCGATAAGTGGCAATCTCTTCAAAGAAGCTTATCCTTCATCAACGATAAGTGGCAATCTCTTCAGAGAAGCTTATCCCCCTACATCCTGTTGGGTGTCAGGTTTGTTTGTATTTCACTTTTCAAACTTTTATTTTTCTTTTTTGGACAAATTCAGGGTCTTCTATATCTAATCATCTCCTACCTTGAAAAATAAACGCTGCAGCAATTCATCTTACTCGGTCTAAGCCAATTAGATAGGGGCATATGTCATACTCTAAATTTGTCCGCCAGCTTTTGTAAATATTTTCGCATTTTATTTTGCACTTTTCATCTTAATTTCATACCGTTTAGACACGTGTCCACCTCCGATTGGGCGTTTCTCAAATATCGACTATTTTGCCCAATAAGAAGTTGACACGTGGCAAAAAAAGGTATTTTTGTAATTTTTAATTCCTGTTTTATTTTCTCTTTTTTTCTTTTTTTTTTAAGTATCCATATTTTGATCTTAGAATAGATTTTTATTGAGAATTTTTTTTTTTTTTTGTAAGTTAGTAGTATTTAGTTTTATATTATAAAGAATTAATATTATACAATTTAAGTTCTAGCTTTTAAAAAATTAACTTCAATAAATATCCATTAGTGGTGATTAGGGACTTAAATTAGTTTTTAGATTTCACAATTTTTTTAGATTTAATTTGTAAAAGTTAATTTTTATTTTATTTTAATATTTTTTTTTAAGATTAGATTTGAGTTTATCCATCTTTGGTTATTTTTCACCTTTTTTGGACGATGACGAAGTTTCCATAAATCGATTACTAAGTCAATATATTGATAAGTATCGTTGGATTCGAGACCCTTTTCTTTTTTACCTCGTATTCTATCACGATTTTATTTTCGAACTGATGAAGTCTCTGGTTCGTCAAACGTTGATTTTCGAGGATGTTGAAACCTTCGTTATTTCAAATCTAAGGAGAATGACCATTTGGGTCATTTTCCTTACTTTGGGATCGCGAGAGGTTCCCTTCAATTAAATTAACTTAAAGTTTACGATTAAGACGGGGTTTGAGTTTTCCCGACTTTCTTTTCTTTCTCACTTTCCGACTTTATTTCATTTCTATCTTTTTGGTCGATGACGAGACCTCCGTAATTCATTACCAATCAAATTATTGATGAGTAATGTTGGATCCAAGACCACCTCCTTTCTCTCCTCATTATTCTTCTTTCCGATTTTATTTGGACTTGTGGTAATTGATGAAGTCTTGTATCCGTAAGACGAGATCTCATTCTGTTTTGGTCCGTGCGACATGATCCAATTGGAGAACGATCCTCAATATCATTTCTCTATCTTGTCCTTAGCACGAAAATCAATACGTGACCTCTTATAGGTTGACTTCCCTTATAAGTCGAGCTAAGACGGTTTAGCGCTACATTGTCCCGATTTGATTCAAAATACCATCAAACCATCTTGGAAATAAATTATCTTCGTATTGAATTAAAAAGAGAGGATTAAGTGTAGACTTCTTCCTCTTCGAGTGTCGAGATGCTCACTGTAGTGTGGGTGGTTTCGATACTCATCTTTCAATACCAAGACGCTTCCACCTTCCTCTCCTAAAAACCTCGGCCCCGTACCGAGTACATTTTCAAACCTCGGCCCCGTACCGAGTACATTTAAAAAACCTCGGTCCCGTGCCGAGTGCATTTTCAAACCTTTTTCTCCTAAAAAACCTCGGTCCCATACCGAGTGCATTTTCCAGTTTCTTTTAATAAGGAATTGAGATCTCTTTGTATTGAACTAAAGAGAGAGGATTAAGTGTAGACTTCTTCCTCTCCGAGTGTTGAGATGCTCACTATAGTGTGGGTGGTTTGGATACTCGTCTTTCAATACGAAGACGCTTGTATCCGTCACTCCTTTTCTCCCAAAACCTCGGCCCCGTACCGAGTACATTTTCAAACCTCGGCCCCGTACCGAGTACACTTTTCATAAATAAATCAAATTTTCTTTGTATTGAACTAAGGAGAGAGGATTGAGTGTAGACTTCTTCCTCTCTGAGTATCAGGATATTCACTGTAGTGTGGGTGGTCTCGATACTCGTCTTTCAATACGAAGACGCGACCTTTATCCACCACCTCTCCTTTCACAATTTATCTCCGTAATCTTTCTCACCTAAAACCTCGGTCTCGCACCGAGTGCATTTTCAAACTTCTTTTCATAACAAAAACTTGAATGGTCGTGGAGTGGTTAGGCGTAGGCCTTCTCCTATCCCGAGTGCTTGACGTTTACCGTAGGGTTCTCTGTCGCAAAGCAATTACCATTCAAAACCAAAAACATCTTTAATAAGAGAATGAAGTTCTCTTTGTATTGAACTAAAGAGAGAGGATTGAGTGTAGACTTCTTCCTCTCCGAGTGTCAGGATACTCACTGTAGTGTGTTTGGTCTCGATACTCGTCTTTCAATACGAAGACGCTTGTATTCACCACACCTTTTCATAACAAAAACTTTGAGATAAAGAATTGGGTACTACCTGCAAGGGGTTACTATCCGAGGACATATCTTGCCCCTAAAAACAACTCTCACTAATCAAACGTGAATTCTCGCCTCGCATGGTGAAAACCATCCTTTTCAAAAAGGATATGTTACGTTCGTTCTACCGCAAATAGGTAACGCTTAAGTCTCCTCACATGCGAGCAGCAAAACACCTAAACTTCTAGAATGCGCACGATAACATCATCCATAAAAACACCAGTTACCCATAGTAGCCCGAGCTACGTCGACTCTGATTTTCTCACGTCTATTGAGAATACGTATGCCTAGGACCGCGAAGTCCTATCGAGTCCTTCCTTTCTCTTCTTCCCCCCGTTACTTCTCTCTCTCTCTCCTATTTCTAACCCTTTCTCCCTACATTTTGGAACACTTTTTATAGCATAATCTTTAAGCAAATATTATCACACATACGACAAACAAATGGTTCCCATCGAGTACGATGGATGCGAGGGGTGATAATACCTTCCCTTCGCATAACCGGCTTCCAAACCCGTTCTTGGTCGCGAGACCATCTTATCCTTTCTTTTCTTAAGGTTTTCTCGATATTTTCCTTTCCCCTCATGGGATAAATAAAGTTCGGCGGCGACTCTTTTGTCCTTTCTTTTCGCCTCCCCGTCGTTGCATTTTTTCGAGTAGCGACACATATATGTTTGGTTCAAAATATGAAAGGGGAGGGGAAGGGAAGCATTTTATTTACAAATATGTTTGGTTCACAAGGGGAGGGGAGGTATTTTAAAACTAATTTACTTTTTTATCCTTCTAATTTTACCATAAGACTTGTGATATTTACCGTTTATAATTCAAATACTAATTTATTGACGAAATATAAATATTCAATCAGAGATCAACATGAAATATTTTATATAAATGCAACAATTATAATATATGATTGGCTAAATTACAGTTTTGGTCCCCCTATTACTATAAACAAAAACATTACGATAACTAAAATTAACATTAAAATATTAAAAATAAAATAAAAAATTTAAACAAATATAATGATAGTAAGATGAAGATATAAAAATATAAAAAATATAAAAAGAAAGATTAAATTTGTTCAAAATAAAACTTTTAACATTGTTATAAGTTAAATTTATATTTAAATAAATAATAAGGGTAAATATGTAAATATAATTATAATTAAAATCAAGCACCTCCCCTCCCCTCCAAATCCCTCTAAATCGGGGGAAAGCAAAAAGTGGTTCATGAGGGATTTTGGTCCCCTCCATCTACCTCCCCTCACCTTCTTAAAATTTGAATCAAACACATATGTTATTAAATATTCCCTCCCCCCTCCATTTACCCCCAACCAAACAGACCCTAAAAGATTTTCGCCCTCAAAAATTACCTCAAACGAATAACTCGGGATAAGACCCCCTCATCTGACTTTCAAGCTCCCATGTCACATTTCCACCAGTTGGTCCTCCCCAAGCGACCTTCACTAAAGTAATCTCTTTACCACGAAGTTGCATCAACTCTCGATTCTCTATCTGCATAGGTGATATCTCCTCAGTCAGGTTATCTCTTACATGTACATCATCTACTTGGACTACACGTGACAGATCCGCAATGTAATTCCTCAACTGAGATACATGGAACACGTCATGGAGAATAGCAAGCGACGTCGGCAAAACAACACGATAGGCTACCTCTCTTATCCTCTGTAAAATCTGATAAGGACCAATAAAACACGGCGTCAACTTACGCAACTTCAATGCTCTACCAACACCAGTTATCGGAGTAACTCAAAAAAACACATGATCTCCCTCTTGAAACTCAAGTGCTTTCATTCTCTTGTCATGATAACTCTTTTGGAGACTCTAAGAAATCTTCATCTTCTCTTGAATCATCTTAATCTTATCAGTAGTCTGCTGGACTATATCGAGTCACACCACGACACTCTCTCCCGACTCATACCAACACAATGGCGTTCTACACCGCCTACCATATAATTCCTTAAATGGTGCCATTCAAATACTTGAATGAAAATTGTTGTTGTAAGTAAACTCAATCAAAGGTAAGTAGATATCTTAAGCTCCTCCCTTTTCCAACACACGAGCTCCCAAATTATCCTCAAGTGACTGAATCGTCCTCTCAGTCTGACCATCTATCTGCGGATGATAAGCAGAGCTCAAATGTAACTTCGTACCCAAAGCACTTTGCAAACTTTCCCAAAATCTCGAAGTAAATCTTGGATCTCTATCTGACACAATGCTAAACAGAATACTATGCAAACTGGCAATCCTCTCAATGTACAGCTTCGCTAACTTCTCCAATGGGTAATCCATTTGCATTGGAATAAAGTGAGCAAATTTTGTCAATCTATCCACAACGACCCAAATAGCCTCATAATTACTCGGTGTTTTCGGTAGACCAAACACAAAATCCATCAATATGTTATCCCATTTCCACTCAGGAATAGATAACTGTTACATTAAACCCGATGGTTTCTGATGCTCAATCTTTAACTTCTGACAAGTCAAACAAGAATATACAAGCTCGTCAATGTCTTTCTTCATACAAGGCCACCCAAATACTTTTCTCAAATCTTGATACATAGTAGCACCGGGATGAATACTCAATCCACTACGATGCCCTTCCTCCAGAATACTCTTCTTCAGCTCAACAATATCTGGAACACAAACTCTATCACGACATCTCATAATACCATTCTCATCAATCCGAAAATCACCACCTTGACCTTGATTGGTCAAATTCAACCGATCAACTAGACTCAAATCAGATTTCCGACCTTCTCTTATCTCATCAAGAATGCCACTATTAAGTTTCAACATACCCAGCTTAACTCCATAAGATGTCTCTTCACAAACCAAACTCATATCTCGAAATTGCTCAATCATTTCCAACTCTTTTAGTATCAACATCGACATATGCAAAGACTTCCTACTCAATGCATCGGCTACCACGTTTGCTTTACCCGAATGGTAATTCAAACCAAAATCATAATCCTTCAGAAGTTCTAACCATCTCCTTTGCATTGCTTCCAATTATTTCTGATTGAAGAGATACTTCAAACTCTTATGATCACTAAACACCTCAAATCTTAAACCAAACAAATAATGCCTCCAAAGCTTCAACATAAATACAATAGCGGCTAATTCTAAGTCATGCGTCGAATAATTCCTTTCATGCACTTTAAGTTGCCTTGAAGCATAAGCTACAACTTGCTGATGTTGCATTAACACACCTCCCAAACCCATCAAAGAAGCATCACAATACACAACAAATGGTTCTTCCAGCTTCGGCAAAATCAAAACAGGAGTTGTCGTCAATCTTCTCTTAAGCTCTTGAAAAATTTCATCACACGTTGCATCCCAAACAAAAGCTTGGCCTTTCCTAGTCAACCGTGTCAATGGAAAAGATAATTTGGAAAATCCTTCGATGAATTTCCGATAACAACCTGCCAAACCAAGAAAACTTCTAATCTCAAAAACTGATTTCGGAGCTTCCCATTGCGATACCGCTTCAACCTTCGACGGATCAACTGCAATACCTCTACTCGAAATCACATGGCCAAACAAACTCACTTCCTACAACAAAAAATTGCACTTAGAAAGTTTAGCATACATATGCTTCTCTTTCAACACAGATAACACAATCCTCAGATGCTCCACATGATCTTCTTCACTCTTCGAGTAGATCAAAATATCATCAATGAACACAACCATAAACTTGTCCAAATAAGGATGGAATATTCTGTTCATGTACTCCATAAATACACCTGGTGCATTAGTCACACTAAATGGCATCACAGAATACTCATAATGTCCATACCTTGTTCTAAAAGCAGTCTTCTGAATATCTTCAGCCTTCACCTGAATCTGATGATACCCAGATCTCAAATCTATCTTACTAAACACACTTGCACCAACCAACTGATCCATCAAATCATTAATCCTTGGAAGTGGATACTTATTCTTGATAGTCACCTTGTTCAATTATATGTAATCCACACAAAGCCTCATAGAACCTTCTTTCTTCTTAACCAACAAAACTGGTGCACCCCATGGTGACACACTCGGACGAATAAACCTCTTCTCAAGCAGATCTTCAAGTTGACTCTTCAACTCTTTCAATTCTAATACGGACATACGATATGGAGCCATTGATACCGGACTAGTTCCAGAAACTAAGTCGATCGAAAACTCCACTTCACGTTCCGGTGGTAAATCACTTATCTCATCAGGAAAAACTTCCGGAAAATCACAAACAATTGGCAAAGCACCAACTGCTCCACTTTTCCCAATACTCAAAGTTGCCATCAACATAAACATGTCGACACCATCTTGCACCGACTCATTCACTTGCTTAGTAGACATAAACAAGTCTCTTTCATTCTCAGGTTCAAGAAAAATAATTGTCTTATTAAAATAGTTAATATAAACATGGCTGAATTCCAACCAATTCATCCCAAGAATAACATCAAGTTGATCTAAGTGAAGACACACTAAATCAACTCCAAAGTCTTTACCAAAAATACTCAACGGACAATTCAAACACACATATGGGGTAGTTACTGAACCCATAGCAGGAGTGTGAATAACCATACCTCCACTCATAACAGACAAGTCAAGATTTAATCTCTTAAAATAATCCAAAGAAATAAAAGAATGTGTAGCTTCAGTGTCAATTATAGCAACCAAAGGTATACCATTAATGAAGCACATACCTCGGATCAATCGTTCTTCACTAGTAGTCTCAGATCCTGATAGAGCAAACACTTTCCCTTTTGCTTGAGCCTTCTTCGGTTTTTCACACTTGGTACTAATATGCCCTTGCTCACCACAGTTATAGTAAGTCACATTCGCACCGCTTCTGCACTCAACAACCTTGTGGTCTGGCTTGCCGCACTTGAAACACTTATGCTTAACACTTGCGCACTCAGGAGCACGATGTCCTTCAACACCACATCTAAAACACTTTAATGGAGTAGGATCTCCTCCCCCACTCGGCTTCTTGCCATTACCAGCTTTCTGTTTCCCCTTATCAGCAGAAGTCACATACGGCTTCCCTATGAATTGAACATTTCCCCTCTTATCATTTAAACTCTTGTGGTGACTAGACCGAGCTCTACTATCTTCATCATAGATCTTACTCTTGTTCACCAACTCAGTAAATCGCCTAATCTTCTGATACCTAATGGCTTGTTTGATTTCAGGTCTCAAACCATTCACAAACTTAAGACACTTGGATCTCTCAGCATTAGTAGTGTTGTAATGAGGATAAAAATTAATCAACTCCTCAAATCTTGCTGCACACTCGGCCACAGTTGAGTTACATTGCTTCAGCTCAAGGAATTCAATTTCCTTCTTCCCACACACATCTTCTGGAAAATACTTCTCCAGAAATTCCTCTCTAAAAACATCCTAAGTAACCTCAACCTCATCTTCTTTAAACCTCTGACGAGTGTTACCCCACCAATCCTCAGCTTCCTCTTCAAGCATATGAGTGCCAAACTGCATCCTCTGCGCCTCTGAACAACTCGTGACTCGAAAGATCTTCTCAATTGGTTTCAACCATACTTGTGCTTTGTCAGGTTCATGTGTTCCCTTGAAGATTGGTGGATTGTTCCTCTGAAACTTCCCCAAAGCACGAAACTCATCATCATTTTTGTTTCCAAGATTCATATTGACTTGCGGATTCTAACCAATCGCTCCGGCCAACATCCTCAAAGCTTCGACAATCGCTTCATTGTTCCTTCCTACAACCATTGTTCTTAATTCCAACAAAATCCTCGTTAGAACAAATAATATCGATAGTGCTACACACATATATCAAATACAAAAGGAAATCGACACTCTAACAACTTGGTGAACTAACCAACCAGGCTCTGATACCACTAATGTAACACCCTTCTAAACTCCGCGAAATATATACAAATAATCAGAGTAATTATCATGCATCTCACAAAAGGGTGTCACATACAATTTTAAAACATCACACAAATACATGTCATGCTCATTAACACTTAAATTAAATTCATACTTTTTATAAACTTTCACCTTAAGCATGTAACAGCGGATTTACTTCAATCATAAAAGATATAATGAAAGTTTCATGCTTATCACATTCATAACCAATACTTAGGCATAAAAGTCAAAAATCCACATAATTCAAATAAATATAACAACATAAAGTAGAGTACATAATGTATCTCTCAAACATAATTCGAAATCTCCCGTGTTACATGACCACAGCACGACTCGATCCAACTAAAATAAAGACATAAATCATGCTACTCCAATAGCTACCTCACGCTAGAAGCAACTCTACTCCTCGGTACCTGTGCGATGTCGTATAAAATATCATTCCAATAGAAGGGTGAGAATTCATATAATTATTGAAATTATAAGATAATAATTAATCTAAGACATACAAGCATAATTCAATTATTCTCACACTTCAAAGTTTCATCAATAAAGTATCACTCAAGTAACCATACCAATCACAAGTATATACACACAATCTACAATTTCACCAATTTCAACAATTCACATAGATACATATAATCTCATAGCACCAACATATACACAATGAAACTTAATACAAAACTTAATGCAAGACTCAATGCAACTCATGTCATGTGGTACCAACACTTGTTATTATTTTTCGGTTTTTACATTTAAAACGAATTCGTCCCCTAGACCAATAACACACAAAAAACTCATTCCCTAAGTTTTCAAGCCCCGCTCTAGGTTTGGGACAAGTCACTAGCTCCTACAGAACTAACAAGCATAGCCTCTTGACACAAATGATGCGTGTGCAAATTAAACAATCATATGAAATTAAGACAATTCCCTAATCTTAAAATTCATGCATATTTTCAATAATTTATCACACTTGAATTACCATACAATTACACATACTTGCACATTTTTATGAATCTTCCACACACAATTCACTTTCAAATGGTATACAACACATTTTAGAATACAACACAACAATCCATTACTGTAACATATACAAAATTGACTTCCCAAACATATTAGATAAAAAAATATTAGACAACCAATTATATTATCTACACTATGTTATAGATCTATTTATTAGCTTTCCAACGCTTCAAACGAGGACCAAAACAGACTTACGGATCAAAAGTTATGGTCAAAATCGTCAGAACAAAATTTTTACCAATACACAGTCTTTCTTCGACCGCTAGCGACGGATCAGTCGATGCATTGAAGGCAAAAACAAATCCAGAAAAACACATTCAATATGCGTCAACTGCTGCGATGTATGCATCGACGCAAACAGTGCAGAATGCAGAATTTTCTGCATTTTTCACTGTTGGAGGCCTTCCGGACCTCCGATTTCAATTCCGTAAAAAGCCCCAGTTTCAGAATTCGAAATTCTACCATTATATGACAATTATAACAGACCAAAACACATATTTAAGGATCCTAACATAATATACCATGTAATCCTTAATTTCAAAACCATGGAAATTAGAGATTTTTATCCTAAATATGATACTACCCATCATACACTATCATACAATCCCAATAATCATATAAAAACCCACCTTTACCTTGGTTTTTGGATGATTCTTGAGTCCTCTCTCTTGGTTCTTCTTCTTCTCCACCCTTCCTTCTCTCTAGCCTCTTTCTTTCTCTTTTCTAATTTTTCTCTCTTTCTATTCTTTTGTTAAACCCTAACATTGTCTTAATCAATTGGGCTTGACTCAACCCACTCTCAATTACTATTCACACGCCTAATTAAGCCCAACTAAATAATCTAACAATTCTACATTATTCTACTAAATAGAATAAATCAATTAATTTAATTAATTTAATAAATCACATATTTAGATTAAATCAATTAAAACGATTAAATCAATTAACTCATATAAATTAAATAAGTCAATTAATTTATATAAACCCAATAATTCATATAAATCAAACAATTCATACAAATTCAATAAATCAAATAATTCATTTAATTCAAATAAATAGAATAAATTAGTTAATTCAATTAGGCACAAAATCACACAATTAATTAATTAATTTAATTTAATAAATAATTACTAAAAATTGGGGTGTTACAATGGTCAACACAACCATGGTACCCCATAAAGAAAGCCGTGAATTCTAGAGTTGGAACAAATGATGGTATTCTTGATCAAAACAAATTACTCTCTCAAAAAGTGGAGTTGTTCACAAAGCAATTGTCAAAACTTCCACAACAAATCAAAGAGATGCAAGAAGTTCCTAACAAAGCTCAACAAATTATAAGTTGTGAATTGTGTAAAGGCGGTCATCCTACCGGCTATTATCCACCGGTCATTGAAGAAACCAACTATGCGGGAAACCCAAATCAAGGCTACCAACCAAGACCACCTTACCAACAAGGCAACCAAGGTTACCAACGAAGAGGTAACCAAGGTTATCAACAACAATGGAGGCCTCAAGAAGCCTGAACTTCTAACCGTCAACCATATGAAAACTATACTCAACCTCCACAAGCTCTAAGTGGAAATTCAAAGATGGAAGACACTCTCACTCAATTTATGCAAATGTAAATGTCAAATCAAAAGAGTACAGATGCGGCAATTCAGAATCTTAAGACGCAAGTTGGACAATTGTCCAAGCAACTTTCCGACCAACATAAAGAAACCTTTCTGGCTAATACTCAAGTGAATTTGAAGGAGTATTGAAAAGCCATCTTTACAAGGAGTGAGAGAACTATTGATGGGGGAGTTGGAAAAAATGTTGTAGTTGAATGATGAAATTGTGGAGGAAGTAGGAAAAAAATGAAAAGGAAGAAGTTGAAAAAAAGTGAAAAAGGAAAGGAGTGTGAGGGAGAAGTTCCAATGAAATAGTTATCGTATCCTATTGCTCCTACGAAAAAAGAAAATGAAAAGCATTATGTGAGATTCTTAGATATATTCAATCGGTTGCAAATAACCATTCCTTTCTCTGAGGTTGTCGAACAAATGCCTAAGTATGGAAAATTCATGAAGGACATACTTACGAAAAAAGAGGTACATTGATAAGGAAATCATTGAGCTCAATTCTAATTGTAGTGCTATTGTCCAAAGCATTCTTCCGCGAAAAGAAGAAGATCCAGGAAGAGTAACTCTACAGATAACTATAGGTAGTGATTTCAAATGCAAAGCTTTAGTCGATACGGGAGCTAGTATAAATTTGATTCCTTTATCCATTGTCAGAAGACTTGAAAACATGGAAATGAAGTCAACCAACATGACTTTAAAACTTGCAGACAAGTCTATGACTCGTCCTCATGGA
Source organism: Lathyrus sativus (assembly GCA_963859935.3). Taxonomy (NCBI): domain Eukaryota; kingdom Viridiplantae; phylum Streptophyta; class Magnoliopsida; order Fabales; family Fabaceae; genus Lathyrus; species Lathyrus sativus. Next base: position 453,101,348 of record OZ012736.1, on the reverse strand, counting down.
GTTGTTGAAGATGTGTTATTGAAAGTCGACAAATTTTTATTTCTGGTTGATTTCGTAGTCATGGACATGGAAGAGGATGAGGATACACCTATAATCCTAAGAAGACCTTTCATGAATAGTGCTCGGGTGTTAATCGGTGTTGATGAAGGTGAGGGAAAATGATGAGGAAGTGTGTTTCATACTTTTCAAATAGATGGTGTATTCGAATCTATTAGAGGACAATTTTTAAGTGAAAAATGATGATGCAAGGATTATGGTAAAGAAAAATAAAAATGAAGATGAAAAGGTTGCATCAAAGAAAAATAAGGAAGAGAAAGCCAAGCTTGAAAAGGTGTTTAAAAAGAAGGATGAAGAGGCCAAGGAGGCTTTGATGAAGTCATGTTGGGACTTTTCATTCTTCAGGAAAAGTGCACCAAGAACAGGTCATGATAACGGTTGAGGATTTTGGTGGTAGAGTGTGTTCTCTCGGAAGCTAATTCAATAGCTTTTAGTTTTGAGGTTTCAAGCCTCCAGACCGTCGAGCTCAGACGATGTTAAACAAAGTGCTAGTTGGGAGGCACCCCAACATTGTATGTACCCTTTTGATTTTTATGCTTTTGTAGAGTAATATAGTATGTAAAGTATTGTGATAGAATGAGTTGAAAAAAAAATTAAAAAATATGTCACATTCGCCTTGAATTCGCTAGGAGAACCTGGGGTGAATGTTCACTGGGAAGTTCGCTAGGTGAACTGAGCGAGATAGAGAAAAATAGCAGTTTTTCTGCCACATCACTTAAGTTGTATTTGGGTGGGCCTGAGCTGCATGGGCCCAATGCCCTCTTTTCTGATTTGGTGGGGTAAACTTTCCCCATTCCCTTTTTTATCTTCCCTTTTCCCTCGTGTCTTTTTACTTTCCACAAACACACCACACATAATTTTCTCTACTCTCTCCATTGTACATGTGCAATTGAAATTTGTTTCCAAGTTTAATTGTAAATTCCATTCTACTCTTCCAACACAACTCAGGTTTGAGATTTCGTTATTCATTCCTTGTTCCTGTAGCAGGGAAATTTGTGATTGTAAGCTATTGATTAACTTAACTTAAAATGCAAGATTTGCCACTACACTTTTATTTTATCTAAAAAGGAAAGGAAAAAGAGCGAAAAAAACCTAAAGAGTTCTAAAACAAGAACAAACAGAAAATGGGTAAGGGGGTTGATTACGCTAAGGGAAGGTGTTAGCACCCAAAATGTTTGTAGTACTCTATAGGAACCCTTTGAAATGTCTACACTTTTTTGGTTTGAAAAGGTTTTTTTGAAATGAGATTGTGGAGATGAGAAGAGAATTATTTTTAATATTTGTACGTTTGAAGAGACTTATCGCCTCATGCTTACGTACCCACAAAGTGCAATATAGAATCAAAACCTTGTAGTTCATGGTACAAATAACAAAAATGGTTTGTTATGATTGACTTTAAATGTAAAGACAAGTTGTCATTTCCAAGCGAATAATTCTTCTTAAAGAGATGACTTAAGTCTAAACTTATGAAAAAGTTTTTAAAAGAAAAAGTGCACAAAGGCACAAAAAAATGGATGAGCTTTTGTATTTTTTATGTCTTTTGAAACTAGTCAAAATATGATTAACATTGATTGACATTTATTAAAGAAAAAAAAGTTTGAAAATCACTTGACCAAAGTCAAGGTTTTATAATGAAAGCGATTTGATTTTGAAAACAAGAAGGTTTTGAAAAAATAAGAAGTTTTTGAAAATTAAAGAAGGGATGGAGAATAAGGGACTATCCTATTGCATAAAGATAAAATCTAAGGATAAGAACGGTCTAACCACTCAAGCAAGCTTCATAATACAAGCATCCTTTCCTTTAGATTAGGCCTTGATCAAGATAGGTCTTCAAAATAGAACTTCAAGAACCCAAACATCCAAAAATTTAACATCATAAACTTCCAAGCATAGGTTAAGATCCTAGTTCTAGGTTCAAAATCCCATGTCCTATGCAAAGGATAGTAACCATAGTCCACCATTAAGACAACAAGTTTTTTAGGGGTTTAAGTCTTTATTAATGTTTTTGGTCCAAATGGACAAAAGAAAAAGAAAAGCATAAACATAAACAAATGGTCCATGTGGACAAAGGGAAAATGGCGGAAGTATAAACAATAATATGATAACATAAAGCATAAAAATAAAAGAGATAGGGAGCGAGAAAGAAGCATAAATATAGCACAATTGATATATAACATAGAGCAATAATGATCCAAAACAAGAGAACAAGTTTTGTTGTTTTTCAGAAATGCTCGACTAAACATCCATGAGAATGAAAACATGGTCTCATACATTACCATGGGGAGGGCTCTAACTCGGATAAAATCAACGAGTATGACAACTAACCCCATAGGTAATAAGAGAAATCCAATCTATTTCAAACTACGTTGCAAACGAATAGGAGACTGCTAATTCGCTTACAAAATGCAATGGTTTTCCGATTTCAGGACAATTTAGCGCTATGTTAAGCAATCGTAATTAGGCTTATGTAGAAGCCACGACTATCTTAGGTCAGTCAATAAAAATGTTAGTGTTAATGCATGCTAGAGAAGTGATATGTAGATCACTCTCCGAAAGCAATACCGCCAGATGAAATAAAAGGTAAAAATCTCATCTTCATCAAGAACTAAAACAAGTTCCAATGATATTGAAGATTTTCGTCGGTCAAAATAAAAAGAAGAAGAGGGGAGGGGAAAGCCAAATTGAATCACAATTCTAAAATTCTTCCATCTTTAAGTTCAACCACTTATCTTGGTGGATTAAAGCACTAAATATATCATTAAATTAAAGCACATCAAATAAATTGAACAATTCACTTTAAAGATAGTTTTGAATTAGTGAATGTTTATCCAACTTCATCTACACCCTAAGTCCATTGAATTTAAAGAGGAATATGACCTTTAAAAGTGAAAACCAAGGCAAAAATCAAAAGAAAAACGAAGAAGAGAAAAGAACCAAAATAGTCCCAAAAACAAGCAAAAAACATATTATGGACACTGGTTAATCGATTAACCATTGTATGTGCAAATGTGTTAATCGATTAACACTGCTATGACAACAAAACAAATTTGAAAAAAATGCAGCATTCATGATCCAATCATTTCTTCAAACACCTCATGATCATGAATGAGAATTAGCATGAAAAATCAAGTAAAACAACAGCAAATAACACTTATAAAATACAAATCGCAAGATCCAAAGATCAAGCAACAAGAATCAACAATAGATCATATTGTGGATGATGGATCAAACACAACAATGGTGGAATAAAGGTTTACCACTTAAAATCTAAAATTGCTTCAAATCAACTTTAAGAACCAAACTCCAAAACCTTGATCTACTGAAGTTGATGATGAAAAAGTTATTGATGAAGGTTTTAGCTCAAATATTAGTAAGTTCCAATGAAGAACTTACTAACTTTCAAAAGAAGAAAGAACTTTGGTGAATTGAGAGAAATTTTAGCAAGGTGAATTTGGCTATCAAAGCTTGAAGAATGAATAAAATGAGGCCTCTATTTATAGAATTTAGGCTTGGAAATTTTGGTGGTTTGGAATTTGGTTTGGAACCAAAATTAGGCTTGGAATTTGAGTTTGGAGGCAAAATCAAGATCAAATGGTGATTAGTGAAGGTGTATGGTGGGAATCAATTATGGTGAGGTAGGGGAATTAAAATGAAGTGATCTAGAATATTCTCATGATGAAATATTTGAAAATTGGTGCCAAAATGTTGCAGAATTTGAATTTGGCTCATTTTCACAAAAAAAAATGCACTGGTTAATCGATTAACCATTCGCATGTAATGTGTTAATCGGTTAACACAATGAAAAAGTGCGAAAAATGGCTTCTTGATGTGTTGTCTTGGCTCTGGATCAATTTTTATGACTTTTCAAAGAAGGAATGGAAATAAACACATGAACCTTAGAATTTCTTGAGTAAAAGTCAATCAAATCTTAGGAAACTCTTGATCAAATGATTTTGAATTATTTGTAGATCAACTTTGACTTCTTCAGTTGAATTTCATTCGAGCTGAGAGACTGTTGATTGGTATTCTTGACCCAAAACTCTTCCTGAAAAAGTGTTAGTAAAGAAAAGAAAACAAACGTACTTTTGGATTTTAATTAAGGGATAGTAAACACAAACATAAACAAATATTAAGCATACAAGAAAAAAAGGGTGCCCAATGATCCCTCAAAGACAAACCTGCAGAGGAAGACAATAGAACCAAAGCTTGTGATCTTGCCTGTGGTATGAAATGAAAATGATATGTGGGACTTAGGGGTAAAAATTAGGGTATTACAGTTTCCCCTATTTAAGTTTCTTCTATCCGGAGATAAGAAGATTGACATCTTTGTCTTGGCGAGATAGAAGAGACTTAAATATAACAAGTAAACCTAATTTTTGGCCCTAAGAGACCACAAAATGATATGACTATACAGATGATATGCATACACACGACCTATGTGGGGAGAAAATGCCACAGAAAACAAACAAAAGGATAAGGATCAAAACAAAAGAGAATAGACTCCACATGGGAAAACAAAAGAGGGAAAACACATCTTAATAGGGGAGGAAATAATCTCCACCAGAGAAGATAAAAGATAAGATTCCACGAAGGGGAAAAATTTCCAACACCAAAACAAGAGGAAAACACATCCCAACAGAAGAGACAGCAACCTCAGCTGTGGAAAAGATCATTTATTACCAGGCATATGGTAATAACATGATCAAAAGGAAAGATTACCAACTATCAACCAAATGGCAGTTAGGATAAGGTAACCAAACCATTCTATATTACCTACTACCAACTAAAGGGTAGTACGAAAAAGGTAATAAGCCAGCTATATTACCTACTACCAACTAAAGGGCAGGACGACAAAGGTAATAAGCTCAAAGAAGAGGGATTACCAACTATCAACCAAGTGACAGTTACGACGAGGCAATCAACCAAAGGGATACGAGAAATATTACCTACTACCAACTAAAGGGCAGTACGACAAAGGTAATAAACCCGAAAAAGGAGAGATTACCAACTATCAACCAAGTAATAGCTACAACAAGGTAACCTAACCCAGCTACATTACCTACTACCAAGTGAAGGGCAGGACGACAAAGGTAATAAGCCAGTTATATCACCTACTACCAACTAAAGGGCAAAATGACAAAGGTGATAAGCTCAAAAAGAAACGAGAAATATTACCTACTACCAACTAAAGGGCAATACGATAAAAGTAATAAATCTGAAAAGGGAGAGATCACCAACTATCAATCAAGTGATAGTTACAACAAGGTAACCAAACCCGGCTACATTACCTACTACCAACTGAAGGGTAGGACGAAAAAGGTGATAAGCCAAAAAGAAACGAATTACCAACTATCAACCAAGTGATAGTAATGACGAGGTAATCAACCAAAAGGATAGTTCCACCAAAACGAGACTCCGTCGGGGAAGGCATTGTCAACTACCAGTTTACTAGATAGAGGACAAAAGGGGTACTCAACCAAAATGGGAGAAATATTACCTTCTACCGTAAAAGGCAGGCTAAAACAGATAATAAACTCGCAAGGGACCAAAGGTCAGTCCAAGAATAAACAAGAGAGAAACAGTCAAACAAGACGCTACCCGGTGAGGAAATATCTCAACTGGGGATTAATTTCATCCAGATAATGCACTAGGGAGGAAGGTTAAGATAAATATCTTCCACGGGGTATAAACTCAGTGGGGAATTAAAAAAGATATGCATTTTCTGCTTATGGGTCGACACTCTAATGGAGAGAGAAGACGTACATACTCTACGGGGATAATAGCACCAGAGAGCAAAGATTACCAACACAAATGCAGGATGCACAATGCAACAACAACATGCCATGCACACCAAAAAGATGCGCATGAAATGCGTATGAGTATGAATATGCTGACAAAACAGACATAAAGATAAAAAGAGGGTGGACAAACACCACAATACTATCGAAAACTCGGATAATCTCAATACAACAGAGATATCGATAGGAACTCTACTAGGGATTTAGCTGAAGAAATCCTGTAAGAAATAAACAAAAGCCATCAAAGAAAAATAAATCCTACTACAAGGCTTATAATATCATTGGAGAGGAAAATATTGTTTGGAGGAAAAGGTCCAAAAAGTAGTCTTTTAATATCCATAGTTCGTAAAAGGGATAACAACATCAACTCTGCTTCGAGTATGGTAGGAACACCGTTGGGGAAATAATAACAAGCCAAATCTTCTTGACTCTTCCTGGGGATAAGGAAAATCCATTGGGGAAACAACATCCAGATTTCTGAGTCCTCGCTGGAGATACAAAATATTCAGGCAAATCTTGCTGAGGAATTAAAGAATCAATATTAAATTGCAGTTATGCAAACTCTGATGGGGAAAAGCATAATCTTGGTGGAATTAGGAAAAAACTTCCTAGAAACAGACCACCTCCAAGATGAACAATCTGGAATTTCCAAGGAAAACAGAAGTTAATCACCATAGTAAAACATCAAATTGTAGGGGATGTTAAATCAATAACCATCACAAGGTAAGAGAAAAACCCAAAAATTGAATGTCATATCAATACTCCTTAACCAATATTGTTTCGTTTGGGAAAATATCCTGGAACTCTGGAAGGAGAGTAAGTTGAAATTCGGATGGGGTTTTTGTGTCAAAGACTCAGCTGGATATCATCATCAAGGAGAAGTGGAACTCAAAAACTGCTCAGCTGCGCACTTAGCTGGAGAAGATGCGGATCGAGACCTCTGGAAAAAGACCGAACAACACACATCATAACAAATTTGAGGGAACCCATTATCCTGTTAACAACTGAAAGGGGAACCTGGTTACATCCATATGGACAAACTCTGCTGAGGAAATATCAGCAAACTCCACTAGGGGTAAAGACGAACCTTGATGAGGAAAACACTAAGTTTTGTATTCCGCAATCTTGCCAATCTTGAAGTAACTATTGAAATTCCTTTTTATATTCATCAATCAAAGGAAAATGTTTTTATAAACTTCAAATTTTAAATCAATTATTCACATTTTGTGTCAAAAATCATCATCAACAATAAATGAAATTTTACAAACATAAACAAAGTAAGAAATGCAAAGAAAGGGACAAAGGTCCAAATTTTATTAATAGAAAGGTAGTCCACAAATGGCGTAACTCCATGGATCATTACAAAGTTGAAAAAAATGGTAAATACATGGAAAGGGTTACATCGAAATACAATGACCACTATTCTCTCTAACAACTTTGAATTCCACTGTGCTTGAGGCTCCAGCTGGGGATGATTGAAGTAAAATCCTTGATAGGAAATGTTGCTTCAAGTGATCAAGACTGGCCAAACGCAGTTACTTGCCATAATCCCTAACTTTTGCCTAGATTTCCCTCTCAGGTTTTAAATCTATTGGGACAATTATTTTTGTTTTTGTCTCTAATTTTTTCTTGGACCACCCTTTCGGATTTTTGGCCCACCGAGACGCTTATTTTTGCCTAAGCTGCCCTTTCAGGTTTTCAAATTAGCGAGCTGTTCTTTTTATTTTTTTAGGCGAAGTATTTATTGATTGTGTCGACATTCACAGGACGAGTGAACTCTTCACCATCCATAGTTCTAAGAATTAATGCACTGCCAGAGAAGGCTCTCTTAACAACATATGGGCATTCATAATTAGGAGCCCACTTTCCCCTATAATCATTGGTAAAAGTCGAGATCGTTTTGAGCATGAGGTCGCCTTCTCTGAACACACGAGGTCGAACCTTCTTGTCAAAAGCTTTCTTCATTCTCTACAGATACAATTGGCCATGACACAAGACCGTCATTCTCTTTTCTTTGATCAAATTCAACTGATCGTATCTACTTTGACACCACTTAGCCTCAGACAATTCGGCTTCCTTCAAAACTCTCATAGAAGGGATTTCAACTTCTACCGAGAGTACTGCTTCTATACCATAAACATGAGAGAAAGGGGTTGCCTCTATTGAAGTACGGACGGATATAAGATACCCATGCAAAGAAAAATGGAGCATTTCATGTCAATCCTTGTATGTAACTACCATCTTCTGAATGACCTAAATGTTTTAATTAGCAACCTCAACAACCCAATTCATCTTAGGTCTGTAAGGAGAAGAATTATAATGCTCAATCTTAAAATCATCGCATAATTCCTTCATCATCTTGTTGTTCAGATTCAACCCATTGTCAGTGATAATCTTGCTCAGAATACCATACAGATATATGATTTGGTTCTTGATAAACCGGACCACTACTTGCTTGGTCACATTAGCATACGACGTCGCTTCAACCCACTTGGTAAAATAATCAATAGCCACCAAAATGAAATGGCGCCCGTTCGACACTTTGGGCCCAATCATATCAATGCCCCATATGGAGAAAGGCCATGGAGAAGAGATAACATTGAGAGGAGTTGAAGACACATGAATTTTATCAACATAAATTTGGCACTTATGGCACTTCTTCACAGATTTGCAATAGTCATTTTCCATTGTCAGCTAATAGTAACCTGCTCTTAACATCTTTCTAGCCATTGCATGCCCATTGGCATGGGTACCAAAGGATCTTTCATGAATTTATTTCATTAACATGTCTGCTTCGTGTCTATCCACGCATCTGAGCAAGACCATGTCATAATTTCTTTTATACAACACATCACCATTCAAGAAGAAACTACCATTCAATCTTCTCAAAGTTTTCTTATCCTTCTTAGATGCCCCAAGTGGGTACGCTTAAATCTGAAGAAAGCATTTAATATCATAATACCAAGGTTTATCATCAACGACCTCTTCAATTGCAAACACATGAGTTGGTCTATCAAGACGCATAACATCAATTTTTGGCACATCATTCCACCAATTTACCACAATCATAGAGGATAAGGTTGTCAAAGCATCTGCCATTCAATTATCTGCTTTGGGTATATGGTAAAACTCAACCTTGTTGAAGAAATTCTCCAACCTTCTTGCATAATCTTGATAAGGAATCAAACTAGGTTGATGTGTCTCCCACTCCCCTTTAATCCGATTAATCACTAAGGCTGAATCTCCATAAACATCAAGAATCTTGATTCTCATATCAATAGCTTCTTCCAGGCCTATAATACATGCTTCATACTCTGCCGCATTATTTATGCAAGTGAACACCAACCTTACAGTGAAGGGAATATGAGAACCATGTGGAGTAATAATTATTGCCTCAATACCATTGACATACTCATTAACAACTCCATCAAAAATCAAACCCCAATGGGATCCAGGCTCAGACCCTTCCTAAGGTAATGGTTCTTCACAATATTTAACCTTTAGATACATCACCTCTTCATCAGGAAAGTCAAACCCGATAGGTTGATAATCATTAATTGGCTAGTGTACCATATGATTAGCTAAAACACTTCCTTTTATCGCTTTTTGAGTTCGGTACTCGATATCATATTTAGACAACAACATTTTCCAACGAGCAATCCTCCCAGTTAAAACAAGCTTTTCAAAAATATACTTGATTGGATCTATTTTGGATATCAACCAGGTAGTATGATTCAACATATACTAGCAAAGACGCTTAGCAGCCAAAGCCAAAGCACAACGTGTCTTTTCAAGCATGGAGTACCGAGACTCACAGTCAGTAAACTTCTTACTCAAATAATAAATGGCATATTCTTTTTGACCAGATTCATCTTGTTGACCCAGAACACAGCCAATGGAATCTTCTAACATAGTCAAATACATAATCATAGGTCTTCCTTCCATGAGAGGAGACAAAATCGGAGGTTCAAGCAAATATTCTTTAATTCTTTCAAAAGCTTTCTGGAAATCCCATGTCCATTCACAACTCTAATCTTTGCAAATAAGCTTGAAGATCGGCACACAAGTGGCAGTCATATTGGATATAAATCGGGAGATGTAATTCAAACGTCTCAAGAATCCTCTTACTCGTTTTTCTGTTTTGGGTGCAAGCATTTCTTGAATAGCTTTAACTTTTCTAGGATCAACTTCGATGCCTTTCTGGCTGACAATAAAGCCCAACAAATTTCCAGAACGGACACCAAAAGTGCATTTATTAGGATTCAAACAAAGCTTAAACTTTCTCAAACATTGAAACAACTTCAATAAGTACTCACTATGATATTCTTCAGTCTTCGACTTACAAATCATGTCATCCACATAGACCTCGATTTCCTTATGCATCATATCATGGAAAAAAATGGTTATAGCTCTCTGGCACATTGCACCAACATTTTTCAAACCGAAGGGTATCACTCTGTAATAGAATGTTCCCCAGGGTGTAATGAACGTTATTTTTTTCCATATCATCAGGTGCCATCTTTATCTAATTATAACCGGAAAATCTATCGATAAAGGAAAAGGTATTTAATTAGCAGTATTATCTACCAACACATCGATGTGTGGTAATGGAAAATCATCTTTCGGAATCGCTTTATTCAAATCTCTATAGTCAATGCACATTCAGACTTTTCCATCTTTCTTTGGAACAGGCACAATATTGGCCACCCATTGAGAATACTTAGCAGTCACAAGAAAACCAACATCAATATGCTTTTGAACTTCCTCTTTAATCTTAACATCCATATCAGGATGAGTTCTTCTCAACTTTTGCTTCACAAGAGGACATTCAGGCTTCAACGACAATCAATGCTCCACAATATCAGTATCAAGATCAGGCATGTCTTGATAGGATAAAGCAAATACATCAATATATTCTCTGAGAAGCTCTACCAATCTCTTCTTAACATTTGGCTGAAGCAGTGCCCCAATCTTGACTTCTTTCTTATCATCATCGAAACCCGAATTAACCAATTCTACTGGCTCTTCATGAGGCTGAATGATCTTTTCCTCGTGCTCAAGCAACCGAGAAATTTCATCTGGAATTTCTTCAACATCCTCTTCTTCCACTTCAAACACAAGGAACTCAAAGTTGGGAGAGGGTAAAGGGTTATTATTTTCAATGGGTTTAACAATCAATTTACATAATGATTTATGTTGATTTTAGAATATGAAACAAAATGTGCTAGTATTATGCAGATAAAAGTGATTACCACATTATACTTTTTTTGGTTTTTTATGTTACCATTTTTTCAGAATAAAGCAAAAAGAGAAAACAATATGGATAAGAAAAAATAACATTTTATTGATGATGATAAATGTTGAAACAAAGCCCTTACAAATTCACTTTCACCTTGGGCAGAGTGAAAGGATTTTGAAAAATTCCAAAACAAATTACTTTGAAGAATGAATAATAGTGGGAATATCAACAACTATCTAATTTTGGCAGATCTGTCCATGCGTCACAAAATTGGGAAGTTCTTCTTCTTTATCATCTTCAACGATGGCACTGACTTCATACTCAGGTTCCTTAAGCCTCGGTCGAGGGGAATAAAAGGGTACATATGCATCTTCTGTCTAAAAACTGTATCCAGGATCATCAAGGTATAGCTCCCATTCTTGAGGATAAATCTCATACTCTTGGTCGACTTCAGTAGTCGCAGCCGTGGAGTGATCTTTGTTGATAAATCTGGCGATGTGAAAGGCCTCATTAATACACTTCATATCTCTTCTAATTGTACCACGCGCAAAGCCTAAACGAGTTTTGTCTTTATTATCAACCACATCAATAACTCGGCCCCAACCATCAGACCGACTAGTCTCTAATACATGCAGAGCATCTTTCAAAGAAGACATGGGCAACCCATTCTTCTTAACAACTTTATCATCGACGAAAAGAGCTCGGAATGGATTTCAAACAGTTTCATCGGCATCAACATACAAAAAAGATGAAAGATGGCACACCAACAGTGCTTGTTCACCTCCAACAATTACCAGCTTATCATTCTTAACAAATTTCAATTTTTGATGAAGTGTCGAGGTCACTTCCCCAGCTTCATGAATCTAGGGTCGGCCAAGCAAACAAATATAAGTCGAACGAATATCTGTTACTTAAAAAGTAATTTGGAAGAAGCGTGGTCCTATTTTGATTGGAAGATTAACCTCTCCAATCACAGTTTTTCTTGATCGATTGAAAGCTTTAACCGCAACCCGACTACACCTCATGGAAGCACCTTGGTACGAAGCTTCAACAAAGTAAACTTTGGCAGCACATTCAAGGAAGAGCCTGTATCAACCAACACATTGGAAAGTGCATCTTCTTGATAGTTCATAGAAATATGTAAAGCCAAATTATGATTTTTCCCATCCTCGGGTAACTCTTCATTACATAAAGTCAAATTAATGCATGTTGTGAGGTTGGCAACCATGTCATAAAACTGATTAACAGTCACATCATACTTAACATATGCTTGTTCTAAAACCTTCTACAAAGACTCTCTATGGGCCTCAGAATTCATCAATAGGGATTGAAGGTGAGAAAAAAACTTAGAAGGGGGGGGGGGGGGGGTTGAATAAGAGTTTTAAGAAATATGGCAATAAAAACAACTCAAGATTTTTATCCTGGTTCGTTGAACTCAACTATTCCAGTCCACCTTATCAAAGATGATTTTCCTTTCTCCACAAGGACTTAATCCACTATTAATCAACTGATTACAATAGTAAGCACTAAGAACAACTGTCTTAGTCTTCTCAAGAACTACTGACCACACCTTGGTCTTCTTAAGGAACTTCTTACAAATTAATGTAAACTAACAAGTGTTTGATTGCTTCTAATAAGCTGTATCATAACTGTGATATTTACGCTTAAGATTAAGTACAACTAAAACAATACAGTTTTATGAAAGAACAAATGAATAAGATCTTTGTGAGATTTTCAATGATGAATCAAGTGTGTATGAATATTTCTTTCTGAGTGAACTAGCAATGAGCAAGTGATGAGCAGGAAATTAGCCGCCTTGAAATGTTGTAGAAGTTCTCCTTTTATAGCTTTTCCAATATGCTTTGAGTGATGTGCAGCTGAATATTATATTAGAGAATAAGACTTTTCATGACCAAAAAGTATGGGCAGAGATATGCTTTCTGCAGGAAAAGTATGGTTGTAGAAGCCTTGGGATTTGCACCACATCACTTCTTTGGACAAAATAGTCGTTGGTTACTTTGGAAGTAGCACCACGTCCAATCAAGTTTACAGCTTCTTCAACAAGCTTCCTTCAGGATGAAGTCTTCATAATCTACACTTCAGAACTTGTAGCAAGCTTAAAGAAATGAAATACTTTAAGATGATCAGAGCTAAAAGAATTGAGATGTTCAGAGCCTTGATAGATGATCAGATCTTAATATATCAGAGTCTCAATCTTGATCAGAGTCTTCATCAGAGTATGCAACAGTAAGTGCTGAAGTGTGAATATTAATGATAAGAGTCTGATTATCAAAGCCTTTGTTCTTGCAGTGAAAAGAACTTCAGAGTCTGATTAGATCAAACCTTTCAACTCTTTGTACACTTCTTTCATTAACGCTTCAGATCATTCTGTAGCTTCTGCTTCAGATCCTTCTGGCAGCGCTTTAGAATCTTCTGATAGTCTTGCATCTGATGCTTCAGAGCCTTGCATAGTTTCTTGTACTTATGTATTTTGCTTCTTTAAGAGTTTTTAATTTAATACCTGAAACAATAATACCTGAACAAATTTTAGAGTATATATTTTCTTAATACAAAATTCCATAAGAGTTATCATTAAAACATAGAGATATAAGAAACACCAATTTGTGTTCTTACAATCTCCCCCTTTTTGATGATGACAAAACATAGGAAATTTTGTTCAATAAAGAGAAATAAAATATATAACTCCCCCTGAGATTAAGAATCTCCCCCTGAAATGAATACTCTAATAGAATATAATACTTCCCTTTTTGCTTGAGTAACTTTCAGAACCTAGTAGAAATCCTTGTTAAGAGAAAGAATTAGAGCTTGGATGCTTTTCAGAATCAGAGTCAAATTTGCTTTAAGGATCAGAGCCTGGTTGGGAAATTCTCAGGGTAACTTCAGATAATTTTTGTCAGATGAAATAATAAGATCTGAAAGTCTTAAGATTCAATGTTAGATTAATACTATGTCTGAATTTCATTTTAGTATAGCTTATGGATTGAACAATCAAATTCTCTTTCTCCCCCTTTTTGTCATAATCAAAAAGAATTTAAAAGACAGAAAAGATAACAGAAGAAGAGAAAACACAACACATAAATGAAAAACATAACAGCCAGATTCATTCAGATTCAAATAGAACAAAAAGATAAGATGTTTCATACAACAGATGATAGAAAATAGAACAACAAAAAACAAGTGCAAAACAAGAATGCAAAAAACATGGAAAAGAAAACTAGGGCTGGCGAGAAGCAATCAAGGTCAGAAGATCAGTAATCTTAGCAGTGGACTCTTCTTGCTTGGCCATACAAGTCTTGATCTCTTCAGTAGTCTGTTCCTGTTTTATCATCCATGATTTGATTTCCTTAACTTCTTGAACAACATCTTGAGTCTCAGTCTTCATATCAGATGCAGAGGGTGCATTAGCAGATGCAGTTGCCATAGGATGATCAATCTCCATGTCAGATGTAGGAGTATCTTCTATCATTGCAGTATCTTCAGCAGGAGCATCTTCCAGAAGAAGCATTGGGGTTGTCAGAATGCTCAGCAGAGTCTGTCTGACCATTTCAGCAAACTTTGTCTTTGCATCATCAGCACAGAGTGTTTTGAGATCAGATGCAGCAGAGTTGAACTTTGAGATGAATCTGTTCCAAGAAGCTTCAGATTCAGCAGGATCCATACTAGCCATGCACTCTTTTTCTACAGAAGCAATCCACATACGCATTTCCTTCTTGAAATTCTTGAACAGAGTAGAAACATCTGATCTGGGTTTGGGGTTCAGGAAGTCTTCTATGGTGACTTTTTGTGATGGTTCAGGAGGTGTTTGGTTTTGTTCAGGAGGTGGGTGATCAGATGATGGTTGTTCAGATGGTGGTTGTTCAGATGGTTGTGGTTCAGATGGTTGTGGTATGGATGGTTGTGGTTCAGATGGTTGTGGTATGGATGTTTGTGGTATGGTGAGTTGAGGAGTAGAGGTGTCACCATCAGATGGTGTTGATGTAACAACATCAGAGGAGGGTGGAATAAAATCTGTGAAGTTAAATTTGTAGCGAAGAGGGTGTTCAGAAGCAGGTAGGTCAGATGGAAGTGGTTTATAAGGATCGGGAATTTTTAAGCTAGTTGGTGAGGGGACTTCAGATTCATCAAAATTAGATGATTCAGTTGAATGACCTGAAGTGGAAGATAAGACATACATGGTTGCAATGGGTTGCACATATAGAATGTCTTCAGATTGTTGTGGGATAAAGGGTTCAGGATATGGGATGGTTGGTTCTTCTGGTGGTTGAGTAGAAGAGAGTGGTTCAGATTTTTTTTGTGGTTCAGAAGATGGTTGTTGTTGTGGTTCAGATTGTGTTTGTTGAGGGGGTTGTTGATCAGAAGATTTTTGTATAGGGGGTTCAGATGGTTGTTAAATAGAAGATGGTTGAGAATGTGTACGAGGAGATGAAATGGGTTCAGATGAATGAGGTTCAGATGGTTGAGGAGGAGATGGTGGAGGTGAAGGTGAGGGTGAAGGGGCAGATGGTTTGGGATCAGATGTTAATACCTGTTGAATAGTTTCTCTTATTACCTCCAAGCTAGCTTCTGGAGGATTTTCCTTCTGCTTCTTGTCCTTCTCAGGTTTGTCAGCAGCATCAGAGGCTTTCCTCTTAGGCTGTGCAACAGATCCTTCCTCAGCTTTTCTCTTCTTGCTCCTTTCTCTCAGAAGATTTGGCAATACTTCTCCTTCTTTCTGAACTATGTTAGCAGGCAGAGGGATACCATTCTTCAAACAATCAGCAATGAATGTCAGAATGATGTTCCTAGGTTCATTAGCACTGAACATAGGAAAATCTGCTAAAGGAATTCTCCTTTTGCTGACTTCTTCAGAGTTAAACTTCTTGGGTTTGTCTGCAAGCTCTGAAATAGCCTTCATCCTTTTCAGAGTGTTCCCATTGATGACAGATCCTACAATATAAGACAGATCATCTGTCACTCCAGCATCAGTCAGATGCTTCACAAGACCATTCTCTGTTATAATGTATGATATCAGTCTTCCCATAGGGATCCAATTTCTGATCTTTCCAGCCTTAACCCTTACTTCTTCTCTTGTTTCCTTTATATGGTTCAGAAGATGATTGAACAGAAGATAAGGCAGATCCACCTTCTTGCCTTTACACATACAGAACATGAAGTACATTTGTTCTGAGTTGACATAATCTAGAGAGTTTGAAGATTTTCTATGAAAGATAGAACTCATGAAGATCTTAGCCCAGATTCTGTAAACAGGCTTCAGATCTCTGACTTTGTTGGATGGTTCCCCAGAAACACAAACTTCTTGAAAAATGTCAGCCAAGTCCACGCGAGCAGTAGCCATACTTGTGATTCCATCATTTTCCTTATACTTAATCAGTTGTTTGATTAACTTCTCAGTGATAACAATTTCCTTCCCAAGAACAGAAGAATGAATGAACTTAGGGCAAACTTGAGCGTGTATCTAGAATTACTTCACCAAAGTTGGATAAACAGGACCCATCATCCTGTCAAAATACTTTTCCCAGTTCTGAGTTTTGATGGTTGGGTAGAGATCAAAACCATTTTCTTTAATGGAATCAAAATCCACAAAGTTCTCGCACAGAACCTCAAGATCCTTGATTGAAGTGAGAAGAGTTCTCACTGGTTCCTTGTACACAACAACAGTTGGAGATGAAGCAGCAACAGTTGGAGATAATGCAACAGCAATTGAGGTTTGCATCTGAGTAGATGTTGAAGATGGTGATGCCATTGATGTTCTTGAGATGCGTCTGGGTTTACGAGAGGTTTGGGTTTGGAAATGAGATGGAAGCAATAGAGAAGACATAAATGCATATGAGAAGTGTAAAGTGTGATTTGTGAAGTGTTGTGAGAATATATAGAGCAATTTAGGGCATGCAAAAGTCACAACCAATCCCACGCGTACACAAGCATTGAATGAAGTGAAACATAATTATATCAAGCAATTAATGCAAGGAATAAAATCATATCAAGCATTTAAGATTCTGACAGAAGGGGGAAAATCAAGAGATTTTGGATTTTCAAAGCAATACCTCAAACGTCAATTCAGTATGGTGCACTCTATCTTTTCAGATTCTGAGCTACATATGTTTGCTTGCATGTGCCTCTGAAACTTCTTGAGAAATGAAACGTTAGGCAAAGTTTAGATCCTCTGAGCCTTGTTAGTTCAGATTTACACACAAATAGATAAACACAGAATTGAAAAGAAGAAATACTTCAAAGTTTAGACATTTATCATCTGAGAGAAAATTTCTTCTGATGAATTTTTTATTCTGGACAGAAGTCCATACTTATATTTTTCAGAATAAATTTAAATCTATCTTCAGCAAGGGGTTTTGTAAAGATATCAGCCCACTGATGATCTGTATCCACAAAGTTTAAATTGATAATTTCCTTGTGAACATAGTCTCTAATGAAATGATGTTTAATCTCTATATGCTTAGCTTTAGAGTGTAAAATGGGGTTTTTAGATAAGCATATAGCAGAAGTATTATCACAGAAGATAGAAATGTTACTCTCAAAAATCTGATAATCTTCCAGCTGACTTTTCATCCAGAACATCTGTGTGCTACAACTAGCAGCAGCAATATATTCTGCCTCTGTTGTTGAAAGTGCAATTGTGGGTTGCTTTTTGCTGAACCAGGAGATCAGATGACTTCCAAGAAATTGACAGCTTCTAGAAGTACTTTTACGTTCTACTCTGTCTCCAGCATAGTCAGCATCACAGAATCCAACTAATTTATACTCATCAGATCTTCTGTAACACAGACCCACATTAGTAGTACCTTTCAGATACCTTAGAATCCTCTTAACAGCTGTTAAGTGAGATTCTCTAGGATCTGATTGGAATCTAGCACACAGACAAACACTGAATAAAATATCAGGTCTTGAAGCAGTCAAATATAAGAGAGATCCAATCATACCTCTGTAAAGTTTTTGATTAACTTTCTTACTTACCTCTTCCTTACCAAGTGTGCTTGTAGGATGCATTGGAGTCTTTGCCAATTTGCTTTCATTCAGATTGAATTTCTTCAGAAGCTCTTTGACATATTTAGTCTGGTGAATATATGTGCATTCTGGAGTCTGATTTACTTGGATTCCCAGAAAGAATCTAAGTTCTCCCATCATGCTCATTTCAAATTCAGCCTGCATAGATAAAGCAAACTCCTTTCCCAGCATAATATTGGTAGATCCAAAAATAATATCATCCACATAAATTTGACAGACTAGTAAATCTTTCTTAAATGTTTTACAAAAAAGAGTTGTGTCCACTTTGCCTATGATAAAGTTCTTTTCCAGAAGAAAATTACTTAATCTTTCATACCAAGCTCTGGGAGCTTGTTTCAAACCATAAAGAGATTTTTTGAGTTTGAAAACATGATCTGAAAATTTATCACTTTCAAAACCAAGAGGTTGATGGACATAAACTTATTCTTCTATAATACCATTTAAGAAGGCACTTTTAACATCCATCTGATATAGAGTGATGCTATATTGTGCAGCAAATGAAATAAGAAGGCGTATAGATTCTAACCTTGCCACTGGAGCATAAGTTTCAGTGTAATCAATTCCTTCTTGTTGACTGTAACCTTGAGCTACTAACCTTGCTTTGTTCCTAAAAACTTCTCCTTGCTCATTTAGTTTATTTCTGAATACCCACTTTGTTCCAATAATGTTGAAACCTTTTGGTCTTGGAACTAGATCCCACACATCATTTCTTGTAAATTGATTCAGCTCATCTTGCATTGCAAGTATCCAATCCTTATCACTTCGAGCCTCATCCACAGATGTTGGTTTAATAATAGACACCAACCCAAGAAGTGATGTTCCAGATGATCTGATAAACGACCTTGTTCTTATAGGATCATCTTTCTTCCCAATAATCATTTCTTCTGGATGAGAAGCTTTGATTCTGGATGATCCTTTAACTATTGGTTCTTCAGAAATATTCATGTTATTCATCTGAGCAGCCAATGGAGTTGCATCTGGCGTAGCTTCTTCTTGAGCTTTCTCTACCTCTGGTTTCTCAGATTCTGTGAGAATAACTTCTCCATCTGCAGAGTTTTCAAGTTGCTTTGGCTTTTGTTTGCCAAGCTTATCATCAAATCTAACATGTATAGATTCCTCCACAATCTGTGTCTCAGTATTGTATACTCTATAGCCTTTAGAGCGTTCAGAATATCCAAGCATGAAACACTTTTGTGCTTTAGAATCAAACTTGTTAAGATTCTCTTTAGTGTTCAGCATAAAACAAATACATCCAAAAGGATGGAAATAAGCAATGTTTGGCTTTCTATTCCTCCACAATTCATAAGGAGTCTTTTCCAGAAGAGGTCTAATAGACACTCTGTTCTGAATGTAACATGCTGTGTTAATTGCTTCTGCCCAAAAATGTTTTGCCATGTTAGTCTCATTGATCATGGTTCTGGCCATCTCTTGCAATGTTCTATTTTTCCTCTCTACAACTCCATTCTATTGTGGAGTTCTAGGACAGGAGAAATCATGAGCAATGCCATTTTCATTAAAATATTTTTCAAAATGTTTGTTTTTAAATTCACCACCATGATCACTTCTGACTTTAACAATTTTGAAATCTTTTTCAGTTTGGACTTGTTTACAGAAGTCAAAGAACACATAATGTGATTCATCCTTGTGTTTTAGGAATTTTACCCATGTCCATCTGTTGTAGTCATCAATAATGACTAATCCATACTTCTTGTCTCTGATGGATGCAGTTTTCACTGGTCCAAACAGATCAATGTGAAGTAACTCTAATGGTTTTGAAGTTGAAACAACATTTTTGGATTTGAAAGATGATTTTGAAAATTTTCCTTTCTGACATGCTTCACAAAGAGCATCTGAGTTGAACTTCAGATTAAGAAGTCCTCTGACCAGATTAAGCTTATTAATCTGAGATATACGTCTCATATTAATATGACCCAATCTTGTAACACCCCTCTAATCCCCGCAATTAATTAAAATAATCAGAGTAAAATTAACATGCATCCAACCAAGGGTGTCACACTTAAAACTTTCAAACACATGTCATGCTCATCAACACTTCAATAAATAATCATGTTTTACAATTTCAATTAGCATGTAGCAGCGGATTCATTTATCCAATGATTTTTCATAAAAGAAATATTTATTTTCATCACATAAATCAACCAGGCTCGGGAACTAAGGCCAACTTCTTATTATTTCAATAAACAAGAAAACATAGTATATTTCTAAAACATAAACCAAGCGATCCCAGTGTTACACGACCAGAGCATGACTCGACCCAACATCAATAAATCACTAAATAGCTACACCAATAGGGGCCTCGATACTACAAGCAGCTCTACTCTAAAATACCTGCACGATGTCATGTAGGACATCATTCCAGCAGAAGGGTGAGAAATATTACCATAATAACCAATGCATATAATTATGTATATAAACAATCATAAAATACATATATGCCACATTTCTCACCACATTTCATATTCAATTCACACATACTTCTCAATTACCTCATCATATAAACTAACATGGTTGATCATCAAGCATATTATCATGCACATAGCATACTTTCATACAACACTCACATACTCACCACTCTTAAATCAACATATCATGTATATATGCACACTTCTCCTAACAATCACATATTCATCATTTTCAATTACACCAGTCATGTACACATACGTAAGCATAACTTTAATCAACAACTCTATCCATGCCATATGGCTCACATAAAGCCCATCAATTCCACCAATTCCCGCTCGGGATTTATGGGTACATCACTCATACCCCACCAGGAACAACACATAGTCATTCTATCCCGGTGATCATTCCACTGGGTACGACATCTTGTCATCCCACCCCAGTGTTCACGAGCCTTATACGCATTCATTATTTTCAACATCATCATCATAATTTACTAAGAAATGCACATATGTTCATAATATATTTTCATGCATTCTTCACTTACAATTGCATACATACAACATGCATTACAACATTTATCAAGCAACGCACACAATATGTTTATTTCAACACCGATTCACATAAACGTCAACATATCCATATATCTACACATATACATATATCATTTAGCATATTCAATCATGTCTTTCGTCCCAATTCATATCAATTCACATAACATACACATATTATGTTCATTTCCCAATGCACAACGGCAACGATGGTAAATGCAACTCATAGAGACCGACTCACGACTCTATGCAATTCAATACGGTACGACTCGATCGTTTAGCAGATTCTCCTAGGAATCATATCACTATCCCCCTACACGGGCACACAATCACTCAACAGATTCTCCTAGGAATCATATCACTATTTCCCTACACGGGCACACAATCACTCAACAGATTCTCCTAGGAATCATATCACTATCCCCCTACACGGGCACACAATCACTCAACAGATTCTCCTAGGAATCAATTTATTCAGCAGATTCTCCGAGGAATCAAGTCATTCAGCAGATTCTCCAAGGAATCAAATATTCATCAGATTCTCTGAGGAATCGAATATTCAGCAGATTCTCCGAGGAATCGAATATTCAGCAGATTCTCTGCGGAATCAAGTCATTCAGCAGATTCTCTAAGGAATCAAATATTCATCAGATTCTCCAAGGAATCACATATTGCCACAGATTCTCCAAGGAATCAACATCGCTAGAATGTACATCATCATGCCTTTTATGCAGAATGACTCACAACATTTCTCTACATGCATACATATTCGCAAATATATCACTATGCATATTCATCTCATACAGGTACATACAATCTATGTACATTCATATTAATCCATCATGCATTTCCATTCAATTCAGACAAATGCATAAAATTTCCAAATGGCCATGTTTCACACTCCACGACTCACAACCTAGGATTCACGCCACACGGCTACCCTCAGCATGTCATATCACAACAACACACAAACTATCCATTCAAATAAGAATTAGACATAACCGAACAAAGAAATCCGCGTGAGAAGGGAAAACACAGAAAATAGGAAAATGTTGCCGCATTCGCCAACCTTCGCATGGCGAAGCCTCTAGCGAACCTTCGCTGCTTCGTTCTCCTGGCGAACTTGCCAGCGAAGACCACTGGGAGTTATTCTGGAATTACTCGCTAGCACTCGCTAACACACTCTCCTGGAGAACTTTCGCCACACTCATTCGCCTGGCGAACTTGCCAGCGAAGACATGGCAATTTGGTTCTGTTTGGGTTCGCTACCATTCGCTAGGCTTCGGCCGGCGAATGCTCGCTGATGTTCGCTCGGCGAACCTGCGAGACCAGAACCCCCATGGTTGTCCAAAAGCCCAAACCTCACAAAATCAACCAATTTCAAACCAAACAACTCTGGTAAGCTCAACCCAATAATACTCGACCATACTACTCCATCCATCCTCGATTCTAACCGATTAAAAACACCATTCTACCGATTAATTCATTTTCGACCTAGAAATGAAAAGTATAGAAAAACACCCAAACAACCCACATAACACATACATAATCATATACATAGATTAGATAATAATGTTTCTCACCCTTACCTTGATTAAATCGAAGCTTGAGTTGCTCTTGATGATTTCCACACTTTTCTTCCTCTTCTTCTCTTTTCTCCTCCTTTTCCCTCTTTCTCTTTTTCTTCCCTTTTTCTTTTCCTTACCAACTCTTCTCCCTTTTCTTTCTATTTCTATTCTTTATATTTCTTTCCATTCTATTTCCTCCATAATATATATTTTCCAATCATTTTCCATAAATCATCCACTTAACCATTAATTAAGAATATCCAAAATATTTCCAACTTAATTTTCCAAAACTCCCCAAATGATAAAATAGCATAATATGCAAACTTAACATATTACCACACTATCCCATAATTAAAATAATGCCAATAAATAAATTAATTAGTTAATCAAAATTGGGTTGTTACAACTCTCCCCCACTTTAGAAATTTTTGTCCTCGAAAATGTTATCCGATTCAAACAACTCGGGATGTGACTCTCGCATCCCAATCTTCCGAATCCAACTTCCTCGAGCTGATCCTCCCAAATACCTTCACCAATACAATCCATTTTCCTTAAAGTTGTCTCAACATTCAAATCCTCTCTCACTCATACATCATCCATCTGGATCGATGCGCTTCCTCAGTTTAAACACATGAACACATCATGCAATTTCTCCTAGTGACATCGGTAAAACAATCTAACATGCTATTTCCCCACGCTTCCGCTGCGCTACTCTGATACAGATTCAACAAGACACAGTGTGCTTCTGAGACCTCAAGCTCGATCAACACCAGTTACTATCGTAATTCTCAAAACACGTCCTTTCTTGGATCCTCTAATCTTTTCAGTCGTCTCTTGCACAATCCCAAGTCCGAGTACAACACTCTTGCCGGACACATATTAACACAAAGGAGTCCTACACCTCCTTCTGATCCATCCTGATCCAACACATAAAATCTCTATATACTGGATAGTTCTCTTTGCCTGCCTCCCCGCCCACGGATGTTAGACAAGGTTCAATTTCAACACGGAACCCAAAACGTCCGCAACTCTTCCAAAATCTCAATGAGAAATTCGGATCCCCATATGACACAATATTAGACGGTATCACATACTACCCAGAATTACTCGACAATTGCATCAGGCCAACAGTCTCTGATGTTCACACTTCGACTTTCAACAAGTCTAATCAGCATATACAACCGCAACCAACTCTAAGTCACTTGTCATATAATTCCTCTTGTAATTTTTAATTGCCTTAAAAGCATAATTAAAACATTGTTGGTGTTGCATTGAATGTATCTCCCAATCATATCACCAAAGCATCACAAAACACAACAAATAGTCCTGTCGGATTCAACAAAACCAACACACAAGTTGTTGACAGCTTTTCCAAAATTCTTTGAACTTTCTTCATAGTGACATAACACTACTTCCTCTCTAACACTGATAACTCAAATTCCCGATGTGCAACATGATCCTCTATATTCTTCTAATACATCAAAACACCATTGGTTACACAACCCTTGACTCACTCACTCAAGTGTGGAAAATCTCATTCCAAACGGACACGCAGTTGTGGACCTATGGCGAAAACATGAATCGCACTTACCATAACATCCAAACATATTTCATCAATAAATACTTAATTCCATGTCACTACCTTCTCGTCACATAGAGCACTGTAATGACTTCCAACGCTCCTAACCTTGCGTCATTCCGAATTATGGTTCTCTCGTTACTACAAAATCATAGGAACAACATTCTGCACTTAGAAGGCCATTCAATACATCTTCAACTTCTTGAAATGGTTGAAGGTTTAACCATACCAATCTTGTATCCCATATCTTACTTCCTTTAGTAATCACCAGAAGTCTCCATCCACTATTTATATACTTAACCTCAGAGTCTGTTGCCGTAGCACCCACACCAAACGCGAGCCTCAACTACTCAGTTAATTTATCTCCTTGGCCATCTAAACACACATATAACATGGGGTTCTCAATCTCGGACCGGTTCCCGAAATTCAGCCCTTCACAACCCCACTTTACATCCTGGCTTTGTATCACTTATCTTGTCAGGATAACTTCCAGACAACCATAACTAATCGGAAACTGCTAACCTCCCACTTTCATTAGCACTCAAAATCTCATCAAAATTCAACATCTCAACACTGTCCTGCGTCAACTTCTCAGAACAATCCTTAAGCACTTGGCTTCACTCCAAACAATTCACTGCACACACCATCTAAGCTCTCAAGACACATCTATCCCATCCAACACAATCCCAACTACTATTAACAAGAGATTAAGGGTGATCAGTTCCTCAATTTGTCAACAGACAGCCGAAAATCATGATGGAGTATAAACCATCTTTACCAAACTATAATAGCGCTTAAGAACACACCGAGCTACAACTCCACACTTGCAGCATCCTGGAGAATCACAAGCTTTTATCCCACTTCAATCATTCCCACTTCTGCAGAAAAGATTAACAACGAACATGTATCGACAGTGTTTTTCACACACATGTCGCAAACAAGGGAACAACCAACAAACACAACTTGGCCGGACGGACCGACCTGCTCTGATACCACTAATGTAACACCCCTCTAATCCCCGTAATTAATTAAAATAATCAGAGTAAAATTAACATGCATCCAACCAAGGGTGTCACACTTAAAACTTTCAAACACCTGTCATGCTCATCAACACTTCAATAAATAATCATGTTTTACAATTTCAATTAGCATGTAGCAGCGGATTCATTTATCCAATGATTTTTCATAAAAGAAATATTTGTTTTCATCACATAAATCAACAAGGCTCGGGCACTAAGGCCAACTTCTTATTATTTCAATAAACAAGAAAACATAGTATATTTCTAAAACATAAACCAAGCGATCCCAGTGTTACACGACTAGAGCATGACTCGACCCAACATCAATAAATCGCTAAATAGCTACACCAATAGCGGCCTCGAGACTACAAGCAGCTCTACTCAGAAATACCTGCACGATGTCATGTAGGACATCATTCCAGCAGAAGGGTGAGAAATATTACCATAATAATCAATGCATATAATTATGTATATAAACAATCATAAAATACATATATGCCACATTTCCCACCACATTTCATATTCAATTCACACATACTTCTCAATTACCTCATCATATAAACTAACATGGTTGATCATCAAGCATATTATCATGCGCATAGCATACTTTCATACAACACTCACATACTCACCACTCTTAAATCAACATATCATGTATATA
Source organism: Lathyrus sativus (assembly GCA_963859935.3). Taxonomy (NCBI): domain Eukaryota; kingdom Viridiplantae; phylum Streptophyta; class Magnoliopsida; order Fabales; family Fabaceae; genus Lathyrus; species Lathyrus sativus. The sequence continues at coordinate 453,075,414 of OZ012736.1, read as the reverse complement.
TGCACACTTCTCCTAACAATCACATATTCATCATTTTCAATTACACCAGTCATGTACACATACGTAAGCATAACTTTAATCAACAACTCTATCCATGCCATATGGCTCACATAAAGCCAATCAATTCCACCAATTCCCGCATGGAATTTATGGGTACATCACTCATACCCCACCAGGAACAACACATAGTCATTCTACCCGGTGATCACTCCACTGGGTACGGCATCTTGTCATCCCACCCCAGTGTTCACGAGCCTTATACACATTCATTATTTTCAACATCATCATCATAATTTACTAAGAAATGCACATATGTTCGTAATATATTTTCATGCATTCTTCACTTACAATTGCATACATACAACATGCATTACAACATTTATCAAGCAACGCACACAATATGTTTATTTCAACACCGATTCACATAAACGTCAACATATCTATATATCTACACATATACATATATCATTTAGCATATTCAATCATGTCTTTCGTCCCAATTCATATCAATTCACATAACATACACATATTATGTTCATTTCCCAATGCACAACGGCAATGATGGTAAATGCAACTCATAGAGACCGACTCACGACTCTGTGAAATTCAATACGGTACGACTCGATCATTCAGCAGATTCTCCTAGGATTCATATCACTATCCCCCTACACGGGCACACAATCACTCAACAGATTCTCCTAGGAATCATATCACTATCCCCCTACACTGGCACACAATCACTCAACAGATTCTCCTAGGAATCATATCACTATCCCCCTACACGGGCACACAATCACTCAACAGATTCTCCTAGGAATCAATTTATTCAGCAGATTCTCCGAGGAATCAAGTCATTCAGCAGATTCTCCAAGGAATCAAATATTCATCAGATTCTCCGAGGAATCGAATATTCAGCAGATTCTCCGAGAAATCAAGTCATTCAGCAGATTCTCCAAGGAATTAAATATTCATCAGATTCTCTGAGGAATCGAATATTCAGCAGATTCTCCGAGGAATCAAGTCATTCAGCAGATTCTCTAAGGAATCAAATATTAATCAGATTCTCCAAGGAATCACATATTGCCACAGATTCTCCAAGGAATCAACATCGCTAGAATGTACATCATCATGCCTTTTATGCAGAATGACTCACAACATTTCTCTACATGCATACATATTCCCAAATATATCACTATGCATATTCATCTCATACAGGTACATACAATCTATGTACATTCATATTAATCCATCATGCATTTCCATTCAATTCAGACAAATGCATAAAATTGCCAAATGGCCATGTTTCACACTCCACGACTCACAACCTAGGATTCACGCCACACGGCTACCCTCAGCATGTCATATCACAACAACACACAAACTATCCATTCAAATAAGGATTAGACATAACCGAACAAAGAAATCCGCGTGGGAAGGGAAAACACAAAAAACAGGAAAATGTTGTCGCATTCGCCAACCTTCGCCTGGCGAAGCCTCTAGCGAACCTTCACTGCTTCGTTCGCCTGGCGAACTTGCCAGCGAAGACCACTGGGAGTTATTCTGGAATTACTCGCTAGCACTCGCTAACACACTCTCCTGGCGAACTTTCGCCACACTCATTCGCCTGGCGAACTTGCCAGCGAAGACAGGGCAATTTGGTTCTGTTTGGGTTCGCTACCATTCGCTAGGCTTCGGCCGGCGAATGCTCGCTGATGTTCGCTCGGCGAACCTGCGAGACCAGAACCCCCATGGTTGTCCAAAAGCCCAAACCTCACAAAATCAACCGATTCCAAACCAAATAACTCTGGTAAGCTCAACCCAATAATACCCGACCATACTACTCCATCCATCCTCGATTCTAACCGATTAAAAACACCATTCTACCGATTAATTCATTTTCCACCTAGAAATGAAATGTATAGAAAAACACCCAAACAACCCACACAACACATACATAATCATATACATGGATTAGATAATAATGTTTCTCACCCTTACCTTGATTAAATCGAAGCTTGAGTTGCTCTTGATGATTTCCACACTTTTCTTCCTCTTCTTCTCTTTTCTCCTCCTTTTCCCTCTTTCTCTTTTTCTTCCCTTTTTCTTTTCCTTACCAACTCTTCTCACTTTTCTTTCTATTTCTATTCTTTATATTTCTTTCCATTCTATTTCCTCCATAATATATATTTTCCAATCATTTTCCATAAATCATCCACTTAACCATTAATTAAGAATATCCAAAATATTTCCAACTTAATTTTCCAAAACTCCCTAAATGATAAAATAGCATAATATGCAAACTTAACATATTACCACACTATCCCATAATTAAAATAATGCCAATAAATAAATTAATTAGTTAATCAAAAGTGGGCTGCTACAAATCTTTTGTGCCAGACCCATTGCTCCTCATTTACAGATATAAGACATTTAACATTCTGAACCTTAAGTTCTGAAAGACTAATTTTATAAATGTTGTTTTTCCTTTTACCATTAAAGAGGATTGAGCCATCCTTTTGACTAACAGCTTTGCAACACTTTTGATTAAAGATTATGTCATAACCATTGTCACTTAATTAACTTATGGACAATAGATTATGAGCTAATCCTTCAACAAGCAAGACATTAGTTATGGAAGGAAGTTTACCATTGTCTATGGTTACAGAGCCAATTATCTTGCCCTTCTGATTCCCTCCAAACATGACATCTCCTCCAGATCTAAGCTCCAGACTTTGGAACATAAACCTTTTTCCCGTCATATGTCGTGAGCATCCAGAGTCCAGGTACCATGACTGGAGTCTTGACTTTGCTGCTAAGGATGTCTGCAACATAGATTATCTTATCCTTAGGTACCCAGATTTTCTTGGGTCCTTTTTGGTTAGTTGCCTTAAAGCTTTTTCTGAACTTCTGTCTTTCAACATAAGACTTGTTCTGATTAGCTTTAGATTTATTAAACACAGGTTTGTTCTGATTAGAACTTGTGTGTTTAATATCATTTAAGTGACCAAATGTAAACTGAGAATATAAAGGAGGATACTTGATATCCAGTTTATCTACAGATTTTGGATTTGAATCTTCATAAGAGAAAGATTTATATCCAACACCTTTTCTATAGTTTCTGCTAATACCATAGATCATTGAAGCCATCTTGCTTCTATCTAGGCTTTTAGTTAGAAACTTCCTGAAGCTATAGTCATACTCTTGTAAAATATTTTTAGAGCATGGTTCAGACTTTGAATCAGAGTTTAGTTGAGCAGATTCTAAATTATTTTTCAATTGAATATTTTCAGCTTTTAGCTCAGCTATTTCTGATTCAAACTTGTTACTCTCAAATTCAATATGCTTTAGAAGCGTTTTGTATTTGAGTTTAACTTTGCTATAGTTTTCAAGAATATCAGATAGACTTTCAACAAGTTCTTGTCTAGAAAGTTCAGCAAATACCTCCTCAGAATCAGATTCTGATTCTGATCCAGATGATTTAGCATTGTCTTCAATGTCAGCCATGAATGCTACATTTGCACATTCCTCTTCTGACTCTGATGACAAATCAGATGCATCTGAGTCATCTCAGGCAGCCATCAGAACTTTCTTTTTGTGATCTGACTTTCTTTTTGGCTTCTCATTCTGAAGCTTTGGACATTCACTCTTGTAGTGCCCAGGTTCTTTGCATTCATAGCAAACAACCTCTCTTTTTCCAGATCGTCTGTGTCCAAAGGATTCTCCAGATCTTCTGTATCCAGAGTGTTCTCCAGATCTTCTGTGTCCAGAAGATTCTTTGTGTTGATCTGGTTTTCTAAAGTTCTTGAACTTCCTTTGCTTATTCTTCCAGAGTTTGTTGATTCTTCTGGACAGCAAGGATAGTTCTTCTTCATCTTCAGAAGTAGACTCTTCGGAGCTTTCTTCTATTACCTGTAATGCTTTAACAGATTTATTAGATTTTAAAGCAATTGACTTACCTTTCTTTAGAGGCTCATCTTCCTCTAGTTCAATCTCATGACTCCTTAGAGAACTGATTAGTTCCTCCAGCGTAATCTTATTCAGATCCTTTTCCAGCTTCAGAGCAGTGACCATGGGTCTCCATCTGGTTGGCAAGCTTCTGATTATTTTCTTGACATGATCTGCTGTAGAGTAACCCTTGTCCAGAACCTTTAGGCCAGCAGTGAGAATCTGGAATCTGGAAAACATGGCTTTAATAGATTCAGATTCTTCCATTTTGAAAGCTTCATACTTCTAGATCAGCGCCAGAGCCTGGATCAGTATGAGATATAGCATTTAGCAAGATAGTTCTAGCCTTGTGGTGATTTCTGAATTCCTTCTTTTGCGCCTCAGTCATTGATTTTCTGTCAACTTTCTTGCCATTCCCATCAGTGGGATGAACATATCCATCAATAACTAAGTCCCAAAGATCAGCATCAAATCCTAGAAAGAAACTTTCTAGTCTATCTTTCCAATAGTCAAATTTTTCTCAATCAAACATGGGAGGTTTTGTGCTGACTCTTTCTTCATATTTGTTGTTGTTGGGTGTTGAAGTTTCAGCAGCCATAATGTATATCAACCAAGAATATCAAGAGTTTTTCCCACTGGATCTTTTCTGGTCACGGTTAAGTGATAGCACAAACAGAACCGGAGCTCTGATGCCAACTAAAGGTGAGAAAAACACTTAGAAGGGGGGGGGGGGGGTTGAATAAGAGTTTTAAGAAATATGGCAATAAAAACAACTCAAAATTTTTATCTTGGTTCGTTGAACTCAACTACTCCAGTCCACCTTATCAAAGATGATTTGCCTTTCTCCACAAGGACTTAATCCACTATTAATCAATTGATTACAATAGTAAGCACTAAGAACAACTGTCTTAGTCTTCTCAAGAACTACTGACCACACCTTGGTCTTCTTAAGGAACTTCTTATAAATTAATGTAAACTAACAAGTGTTTGATTGCTTCTAATAAGCTGTATCACAACTGTGATATTTACACTTAAGATTAAGTACAACTAAAACTATACAGTTTTATGAAAGAACAAATGAATAAGATCTTTGTGAGATTTTCACTGATGAATCAAGCGTGTATGAATATTTCTTTCTGAGTGAACTAGCAATGAGCAAGTGATGAGCAGGAAATTAGCCGCCTCAAAATGTTATAGAAGTTCTCCTTTTATAGCTTTTCCAATATGCTTTGAGTGATGTGCAGCTGAATATTATATTAGAATATAAGACTTTTCATTACCAAAAAGTATGGGCAGAGATATGCTTTCTGCAGGAAAAGTATGGTTGTAGAAGCCTTGGGATTTGCACCATGTCACTTCTTTGGACAAAATTATCGTTGGTTACTTTGGAAGTAGCACCACGTCCAATCAAGTTTACAGCTTCTTCAACAAGCTTCCTTCAGGATGAAGTCTTCATAATCTGCACTTCAGAACTTGTAGCAAGCTTAAAGAAATGAAATACTTTAAGATGATCAGAGCTAAAAGAATTGAGATGTTCAGAGCCTTGATAGATGATCAGATCTTAGTATATCAGAGTCTCAATCTTGATTAGAGTCTTCATCAGAGTATGCAGCAGTAAGTGCTTAAGCGTGAATATTAATGATAAGGGTCTGATTATCAAAGCCTTTGTTCTTGCAGTGAAAAGAACTTCAGAGTCTGATTAGATCAAAGATTTCAACTCTTTGTACACTTCTTTCATTAACGCTTCGGATCATTCTGTAGCTTCTGCTTCATATCCTTCTGGCAGCGCTTTAGAATCTTCTGATAGTCTTGCATCTGATGCTTCAGAGCCTTGCATAGTTTCTTGTACTTATGTATTTTGCTTCTTTAAGAGTTTTTAATTTAATACCTGAAACAATAATACTTGAACAAATTTTAGAGTATATATTTTCTTAATACAAAATTCCATAAGAGTTATCATCAAAACATAGAGATATAAGAAACACCAATCCATGTTCTAATAGGGATAACACTGAAATCTTAGACGGGGTATGCAAGAGTTGATCTACCATACTGTACTCACTCTTCTTGATCAATTTCAATACCTCATCTTCATAAGTCTTCTTATTCAAACCACTTGACTGACCGAAAATGTCGACAACATTCTCTCTTTGAGGTTGTTTCCCAATAATAACATTCTCCATATTCTTTGGAGGTTCATAAGCAAAAACACGACCACTCCGGGTCACTCTGCTAACATCAGCGATGCTTACCATAGAAGACAAAGAAGGAATGAGCATTTCCTTACCATTTTTTACCATGGTAGCATTGTACTTATACGGAATATCCTTGTTAAATTCATACGCCATCGAACCAGGTAATCAAATAACCAAAGGAGTAGCAGCGGTCTTACGACTATCATAAGAGATAACAACTCATTCAGGAATATTAAAATATGGTACAATAACATTCACCTCATTCTCATATTCATCTCTCTTGGCAGTGACCTCAATCAAATTCGGATCCATCATCCCTTGAATGTCCCTTTTCACTATCACACAACCATGCGGGTTCACAGAACAGATGCAGCAAGCTGCATAATCATGATCAATATCATGGTATTCACTCAAAAGTGCATGCATTTCCACAAGCGATCTTCGAATCCAACCAATATCATAAATCTTGAATGTACCATAACAACCTTGAACTATAATCACATCCGCCTTACCATGATTGGGCAATGGGTTAGATTGTACATTAGGATTGGTCTCTTCGAAAGTCAAAATACCACTTCTAACCAATCTTTGCACCTCCATATTTAACGGATAACAGTTCTTAATATCATGCCTAGATCCCCCTGATGGAAATTACAATGAGCCTCAGGCTTATACCACCACGGCGAATCTTTTGGAGTAGTAGGTGGTGCACGGGTACGAACAAGATTCTTCAGAATTAAACCAAGAAGAAAATCTATGTAGGTCATCAGAATCAGATCAAAGTCCTTCTAAAAACGGCCCCATTGACTATTCTGTTGGTTAGAACATTGTTGATGAGCAACTGGAGTTGAGTTGATTACTGGAGTGACAGAAGCAATATGATGTTGATGGCTGTTTCTAGGACTTCTATATTTCTCTCGAGAAACGACATTGGTCTCTCCTTCTTTCTTCTTGGCAAGTCCTCCACCATATTTCTTGGAACTTCCATCAGAATTACCATCTTTTAAGAAACGTCCTTCACGAACACCTTCTTCCAATCTTATTCCCATATTAACCATCTCAATGAAGTCACTCAGTACAGTAGCAATCATACACTCATAATAGAAAGGACTCAGCATTTCCAAAAAGATTTTAGTCATCTCTTTTTCTTCCAAAGGAGGATTAATCTGGGCAACAATATCGTGCCACCTTTGCGCATATTCTTTAAATGTCTCCTTATCTTTCTGAGCCATTGCTCGAAGCTGATCACGATCGGGAGCCATATCCATATTATACTTATACTTCTTTACAAAAGCCTCACCCAAATCTTCGAAAGTGAGAATTCGAATGTTGTCGAGTCCCATATACCATTTCAAGGTTGCGCCAGACAAACTGGCTTAAAAGTAGTGAATAAGAAGCTGATAATTATCAGTCTGAGTCGACATCTTGGGAGCGTACATAGACAAATGGCTCAACGGATAAGAGTTACCCTTATACTTTTCAAAGTCAGGGACCTTAAACTTAAGTGGTATCTTCACATTAGGAACTAAGCATAACTCATGGGCATTCTTCCCAAACAGTTCTTTTACCCCTCAAAGCTTTGATTTCTTTCCGCATTTCTGCAAACGGATCCTGAAAATTATCTATACAATCAAGGACATCCAGACTCTCGCTCGGAGCAGTATGGAAAATTTGTTCTTCAGCATAAGGCACAGTGTGACCCACAGGTGGTGGTATAGGTACATCAGTAGGAACAACCAGAATCTCAGTATTAGGAATAACATTGACCACAAGAGGCGGTACAGTCATAACAGTGGGAGTCCTTTGACCTTCAAAAGAAGGAGGTTGATATCCCTCTGGCACAAAATGAGGAGGCATGCCCCAAGGGAAACCAGGAGGCATATGATGTTGAGAAACATTAACTAGGGCCATAGAAATAGGCATGGGTCCGATCTCTGAAATCAGGGTTCTCTGAACAAGAGAAGAAGGAGGCGGTGGTGGATGATTCTGAGTAGCCACCAGAGCCTCTATCATAGCATTGAGTCTTTCTAAACTGTCATTCAGAGTTGTCATTTCCTCACGAAGCTCGCGGTTCTCTTGTCGCAACTAGTCTATCTTTTTCTTGAGATTAGCTTGAGTGTTGTATTAGTGCGACAACTTGGTTGAACGAAGACCAAAGGAAACATAAGACTCCTAGAAAAGGAAAGAAACAATGCAAGATATGATGCTTGATATGCAATATGCAGATGCAAAGCCTTCAAGGAACTCCAAAGATACAAATTAAATTGCAAACATCATATTAAAATAAGATATTTGAAGTACTGAAATTCTCATTTTATTGATAATGGAAAATGATTACAACTTTTGAAGTACAAAGTCAAGAATCCTAATCGAAACAAAAGATAATCCTAAGAAACCTCATGAGAAAAAGATCATCCTTGCAGCTTCTTATTGAGATCTTTGATTTGGTCCTCCATCTGAGTCTTCTCAACCATGAGCTTGTCGACAACTAACTTCCAAGCAACTGAGGTAAAGGGAGCGTCTGAGCTCTGAATGCTAGAGGAAAATAAATCCTTTTGCACTTTTCTCTTCTTGTTGGCCATTTCTTTGCTTCAACTGCTTTTGAAGTTCTGCATTCTCCATGTCAACAATCTGGTACTTGTTTCTCCAAGCATCCCTCTCTTGTCGCATCTCATTCAAAGCAATCTGAAGTTTCTCTGCATCATTCATGAAAATAAAAATAGGTGTTCTAACAGCTAGAGGAAAAGGTTCTTGACGTGGATAAGACATCTTCAATGTGATAGCCCTAGCTTGTACCCATTGGAGATAAAGCTCCAAAGAAACACAATTTGGCTTTCCCAAAGCTTCCCTTACCTTTCTATGGATGTGGCGCCAAGCTTGCACAATCTTCTCCTTGAATGCTTTGTTGTCTTCACCCTCTTTGAAGAAGAAACCCTCCAAATGGATATTACTTGGTTTGTCTTTCATAGTATACCTCAGCTGATAACGGGCCAAAATCGGGTTGTAGCTAATACCCCCTTTTGTACCAAGAAAAGGCACATTAGGAAATCCCACAACTATTAATGATCATCACGTCATCATAATCACGGTTGTACCAAACAATGTCTGAATGAGTAAGCGACATTATTTTTTGCGACCATTATAGAACATCTTTGAGGTCCCAAAAAGCAATAGACCGATGTCATACCCTAAATTTGCCCGCCAGCTTTTGTAAATATTTTTGCTTTTTTTTCACTTAATTTCATGCCGTCTAGACACGTGTCCACTTTGAGCGTTTTTCAAATCTTGATTTATTTTGCCTAATGGGAGCGCGACACGTGGCCTAAGGGCATTTTCGTAAATATTTCAATCCTTTTTAATTTCTCTTTTTCCTTGCAAATATTACTATTTTGTTCTTTTTTATTTTTATCACCTATTTAATTTAATTAGATGTAGAATTTTATTTTATTATATTTTTAGAATTAGAATAGTTATTTATTTATTTCTTTAGAATAGATTTTATTTTAATAGTTTTTAAATAGATTTTTTAATTTAGTTAGAATTTTTATTAGAAATAGTTTTTTATTTATTTAGAATAGAAATAGATTATTTTTATAGCATAGATTTAATTTGTTTTTAGAATTATTTTAATATTATAATTAATTAGATTTGATTTAATGTTAGAGATATTTTAGGATTTTAGAATTAAGTTAGTAATGTTAGAGATATTTTAGGATTTTAGAATTAAGTTAGTAATGTTAGAGATATTTTAGGATTTAAATAGTTTTTAGATTTTAATTTTATTAGAAATAGCTTTTATTTTAATTAGATTTAATTCTATAGTTTAGAAATAGCTTTTAGGTTAAATATAATTTTTAGTGATTTTTATTATTAGGAGTTAAATAGAGTTTTATTTTGTTTTAATATAGAATTTTATTTTGTGTGAGTTTTTATTAATATTTTTAGAATTAATTAGAATTTTTAGCTTATTTATTTATTTATTTATTTATTATTTTATTAGAAAATTAGATTAAGTTTAGATTATTATTGATAGTTTAATTAGTATTTATGATATTTATTAGTATTATTAAATTAGGATTTATGGTCATTATTAGTATTATTAAATTAGGATTATTTTATTTCATTATTAATAGTTAGATTTTGTTTAGTTAATTTTTAATAATTTAGATTTTATTTTTTTACTTTATTTAGTTTTACTGGAAATTAGATTATTAGAGTTTTCTTTTTATTTTATAAATTTCTAGAATTAAAATTTTTTTTAGGAAATAGATTTTTTTTAATTAGAGTTTTTTAAAGTTATTAGATTTTTATTTATTATTAATTAGATTATTACTAGGATAGAATTATTTTCTTTTATTTATTCATTTAGATTAATTTAACAGAGTTTAAAATAGGTTTTAATTATTAGTTTATAGAAAGTTTTTTATATTAATTATTTTTCTAATATTGGTAGAAATAGATTGTTAATTAGTATTAATCTTCTTTTATTATTGTTAATTTTATTTATTAGTAGATTTATTCAAATTATTTATTAATTAGGATTTTAGTTTATTTAGAGTTAATTAGTTTAATTCATATTTAAGTTAGTTATTTTATAATATTATTTGAATTAGTCATTAGATTTAATTAATTTGCTTTAATCATCATTAGTTTGTCATTAATTAATATAATCAGTCATTAACCCCCTCCAGCTGCCACGTGGCAACCCTATATAGGGGAGGGCCACTATTCACCTTCCCCCACAGACAACTTCAGCCTCCAAACCCTAGGACAAACCCTAATCCAAAGGACCAACCCTAATTTGAACCAGCTGCCACCATTTCAGAACCAACTCCAAACTCCTAGCTTCATCTTCCTCATTCCACTTCTTCATCAAGAATCCTTCACCATGAAATTTCCACTTCATTTCACTCAACCTGTTAAACAATAACAGGTTCCAAATCGTAAACTCCATTCTCTAGATTTCAATATCGTATCCCTTTCACCATTTCCTTCCTCAAACTTCACCTTCATCATCATAAACAACAGAACCAAGAACCTACTGCATCTTCTTAACAAAACCGCTAAAAAACCCGTTCAACACCCAACTACCCATCTTCAACAAATCCCAAAAAAACAATGACTTTCACCGTTCTCTTCATTCTCCATAACCGTAAAACTTCAAACACCTCCCATAAACTCCGCCGCATCTGTAAAGCTTCCATCGCTCTTTTCAAACCAACTCAACAAAAAGCCTCATACAACCATCTTCGCCATTTTTACTCAGACCCATCTTCTTCATCCCATTTGTTACAACTCTAAACAAAACAACTTCGAACTCCATCGCCTATCTGAAACCCAGATTTATTCGAAACTCCACTCACTTTCTTCAAACCTCAACCACCATAAAAAAACCCTCCAGTTTCAAACCCATAAGCCAAACCCATCCATTTCCTTCATGAAATCCGCAACCCATTTTGACATTCGCAACAAAACCCCTTTCGTCTTCTCCATTTTCCGGAAAAAAACATAACCGTCGAAACCTCTGCGACGACCCATCAACCCTTCATCGTATCGAAACCCATCTTCCATTTTTCTACACGACCTTCATCATCCCCCAAATAATAACAACATTCAAGATCTTCCATTAACCCTTTCTTCACCCTTACCAAACCCCAAACCTGAAGTCGTTCTAGACGAGAGTCAAAAGAGCCGCGAACTCCAATCACAAATCCGCGGCGAGGAACTGATGGCGATTTTGTTTTATTTTTTTTTTTCATTTTCATAACCTTGTTTTATTGGGAAGAAAGGAATGATAGCGTTTTTCTTTGATATTACCGTCTGAAATTTTTTTGGGACTTTTAAAAGATGTTGTTGAAGATCAGAGAAGAAAAGGGGTTATTTCGGTCACTGTGCTGTTATTGCTACCCCTTTTCCTTTTTTAATATTTTTTTATGTATTATATTTAGTTAGTTTTAAAAAAAAAAGCGATTTGTATTATATTTTGATAAAATAATTAATATATATATTTTGTAAATTATAGTTTTATAATCTTTTCTTTTTTAGATTTTATACATATTATTATTTTTCTTTATAAGTTTTAGTAATTTTTCTTTTAGAACATTTTATTATGTAAATATTACATAGCTTTTATTTAGAAATTTGTATATTATTTTCTCCTAAGTTTTAGAATATTTTTATTTTTAGGTTGATCTCATTTCTCATTTCTTATTAGACATTTTGTTCATTTTTATTTTTTAGGTTGATGACGACGCTTCCATAAATCGATTACTAAGTCAATATATTGATAAGTATCGTTGGATCCGAGACCACCCCATTCTCTTCTCATCTCTTCTCTATTTAAATTTCATTTCGACTTATGGATCGATGAAAGCTTTTTATCCGCAAGCGTCAGATTTTCGAAGTCGATAACCTTCCCGATTTCAAATCTATGGGGGATGACCATTGGGGTCATCTTCCTTACTTTGGGATCGCGATAGGCTACCTTCGATTAATCGACATTTTGTTTGTGGTTAAGACGAGATCCTATTCTTTCGAGTCCCGATTCAATACACTAACCAACTGACGACTAACTTTAATTTTCTGTAAATATACAACTGCTTTATTTTCTGTCAATATACCACTGCTTTAATTTTCTGTCAAATATACAACTGTTTTATTTTCAGTCATTTATATTCTTGTACATATTATATTTGTATATTATTACTATCTTGTAAATATTCAACACTTGTACATTCTTCCAAAAAATACCTAATAAAATATCGAAACCATTAAAATTTAAATTGGTGGACTGTTGATTATATATCTTGTGTGTTATCTATTTCTTGTATATATTCGAATTTATCTCATCTCTTTGGTAGGTTATCAAATCTCTTCAATAAACAAATAAATTCTTTGTATTGAATTAAAAAGAGAGGATTGGGTGTAGACCTCTTCTTCTTCGAGTGTTGGGATGCCCACTGTAGTGAGGGTGGTTTCGACACTCGTCTTTCAATACGAAGACGCTTCCACCCCTTTTCCTCCTAAAACCTCGGCTCCGCACCGAGTGCATTTTCAAAAACCTCGGTCTCGTACCGAGTCCATTTTCAAATCATCTTTAAAATAAATTTCTCTTTGTATTGAATTAAAAAAGAGAGGATTAGGTGTAGACCTCTTCCACTCCGAATGTTGGGATGCCCACTGTAGTGAGGGTGGTCTTGATATTCGTCTTTCAATACGAAGACGCGACTTTATTCACCATCTCGCTTTCACAACTTCCTTCCACAATTTACACACCTAAAACCTCGGTCCTGTACCGAGTGCATTTTCAAATCTTTTCATAACAAAAACTTGAATGGTCATGGAGTGGTTAGGCGTAGGCCTTCTCCTATCCCGAGTGCTGACGTTTACCGTAGGGTTCTCTGTCGCAAAGCACTTACCATTCAAAACCAAAAACATCTTTAATAAGAGAACGAAGTTCTCTTTGCATTGAATTAAAGAGAGAGGATTGGGTGTAGACCTCTTCTTCTCCGAGCGTAGGGATGCCCACTGTAGTGAGGGTGGTTTCGACGCTCGTCTTTCAATACGAAGACGCCTCGTTCGCCACACCCTTTTATAACAAAAACTTTGAGATAAAGAATTGGGTACTACCCGTAGGGGTTACTATCCGAGGACCTATCTCGCCCCTAAAAACAATTCAACCAATCAAACGTGACACCTTGCCTCGCATGGCGAAAACCAGTCTCCAAAAGGATATATTACGTCCGTTCTACCGCAAACAGGTAACGCATAAGTCTCCTCACATGCGAGCAGCAAAACACCTAAAATGCTAGAACGCGCACGATAACATCATCCACACAAACACACCGGTTATCCGCATCGTAGGCACGATCTACGTTGCTCTGATTTCTCGTGCATAATGGGAATACGTAGGCATAGGATTGCGATATCCTAGCGAGCACCCTTTTCTTTTTCCACCCTTTCCCAGAAAGGCATGCTATGTCCGTTCTACCGCAAACAGGTAACGCCTAAGTCTCCAACGAGCGAGCAGCAATACGCCTAACTGCTAGAATGCGCACGATAGCATTGTCTACCAGAACTCCCCCCGCACACCGTAGGCCGAACTACGGCTGCTCCGATTCTTTATTTCTCAAGTAAAGATACGTAGGCACAAGGGCCACAATCCTTGCCGAGCACATTCCCCCTATATCTGTAGTTCCCCGAACTACGTCGACTCTGACTTTCTCATGTCTATTGAGAATACGTAGGCATAGGACTGCAAAGTCCTACCGAGTCTGTTCTTTCACCTTTCTTCCCCGTTATCCTCTCTTTCCTTTATTTTTAACCCTCTTTCTTTACCCTTTGGAAAACCCTTTTCATAGCATAATATTTAAGCAAATAAATTCACACATCGACAAACAAAAGGTTCCCATCGAGTACGATGGATGCGAGGGGTGTTAATACCTTCCCCTCGCATAACCGGCTTCCGAACCCGTTCTTGGTCGCGAGACCATCTTATCCATTTCTTTCTTAAGGTTTTCTCGATATTTTCCTTTCCCCTCATGGGATAAATAAAGTTCGGTGGCGACTCTTCTGTCTATCTTTTTCGCCTTCCCGTCATTGCGCGACGCATTTTTCGAGTAGCGACAGCTGGCGACTCTGCTGGGGACCCCTAGCGAGCCAAGCCTAATTTGTTTGTCGTGTTTGTGTTTTTGTTTTCTTTATTTGTTTATGCTTTGTTCTCTAACTGCTGAGTTTATTTGGTTGGTTTGTGAGGATAAAAGCTTTCTACCCGAGCTTTCAAGTACACACTAAGATTAGGAGGTGGTTTCTTTCTGATTTGCGAGACTTAGGACTCGTTGAGTTGGATCGAATTCCATCACTCAGATGAGACCCTTTGGGATGATTATGTCTTACGTGTAGTCGTAATGGCATCTTTATTTCCAACTTGGGAGTCCATGACTCTGAGGACCTTTTATAGAACCTTATTCCGAAGGTTGCTAAAACATAACTCTATGTTCATCCTTTGAAAGGATTACCGTCTTACGAGTAGTCGTTCCGATGGAAAACTTTTGAGGGTTAGTGCATGGGACTTTGTTTTAAAATCCTTTGGGATACCCTCTTATAAACCAATAGATAGCCCACCCGAGGGGAGAGATACCTTTTGATGTTGTCTTGCAGGATCTGTTATTTTAATCCTTGATATGGATTTGTTCTCGTGTGCACTCATTGCATTGCATTTGCATAAGCATATCTGCATCATTTTGCATTTTCTTCCCTAACCAGTGCCAAGACCTTACCCATCCTCTGTTCATAACCTGCAGTTGATTTCCCGACACTCCCATTGAACTTGGGAGAGCTGTGAAGAGTTTGAAGCAAAGAGGAACATAGACGCCTTGAAGGGCCAATCAAACAAGGCAAGTTGAGGTAGCTATGCCAGAGAACAACCGCCAGGATGTTGAGTCTCCACCAGGATTTACTGTGACAATTAATCCACTGTATGATCTTCCGCCGGATGGCCATCCTCCGCAAGTAAACGTTCTTACTCGACCCCAGAGGATGCCAACGACCGATCCCATGAAAGAAAAGCTTAGCGCCCTTGAGGAGACAATTCAAGCTATGAGAGTGTCTGACATGCCCGGCCTCGATGCTGCTGATATGTGTCTAGTGCTAGACTTGGTGATTCCTCCGAGATTCAAGATACCCAACTTCGAGAAGTACACCGGCTTTAGTTGCCCGAGGCGTCATTTGGTGATGTACTGTCGAAAAATGACCCCTTACACTCATGACGATAAGTTGATGATCCACTGTTTTCAAGAAAGTCTGAGTGGGGCATCATTAAGTTGGTACACAGATTTAGTAAGGAGTCATATCCAATCATGGAGGGACCTAGCCAATGCTTTTCTAAAGTTTTACCAGTTTAATCTAGACACTCTTCCCACCCGCATGCAGTTGCAAAACCTATCTCAGAATGAAAACGAACCTTTTAAGGGATATGCATAGCGGTGGAGGGAATTCGCAGCAAGAGTGCAACCACCACTCTCGGACAAGGAGCTAATTGACATGTTCATCAACAGTTTGCAGGGCTCTTATTTTGAAAGAATGGCTGGTTGTACGCCATCAAGCTTCTCTGACCTTGTGATTGTAGGAGAGCGCCTCGAAAGTTACCTCAAAAGTGGACAAATCCAGGACGCATCAGGCAGCCAGGCCAGTGAGATTGAATCTTTCGATGATTTCCATGAGGAAGAGAAGGATGAAACCAGCGCACTCATAGCAAACGTTGAGTATTCTCACGATGTACCAACAAAACTCTATAGTCCCTCGTCTACTCAACAGGCATCATTACCAGTGCCATGTTATCCTCATGGACAATCGGCCATGCCTAAAGCTTCATCCCATAAGCCACGGGTCGCTCCTCATGCAAATCAACGAGCCCATGGCCGAGGTCATCCGAATCAGCGCCGCGATCGGAATAGGCCCAACAACAACTTGGAAAGAAGGACTGCTCCTCTTCATCCGGTCCCTATGTCGCACAGTCAGCTTCTCTCGCATTTGATTCAAAACTCATTGGTGGAGCCTAAAACTCTTAAGCCTGTGCCAGAACCTTACCCTCCTGGGTACAATCCCAATGCTCAGTATGGATATCATGGAGGATCCATGGGGCACTCGACTGAAGAATGCAAAGCTTTCCAAGCCAAGGTGCAACAACTAATTGACAAAGGGTACATATCTTTTCCCGAGGGGAGTTTGGTTGTCCATGTCAACCTTTCAGCTGTCTAAGCTTGAAGGTTCCAAGGGTCATATACAAAAGCCAGTGGTCCAGACAGGCATACATCCTCAACATTGACAGTCCTTGGGCTCTTTTACCATTTGCATCCTGTAGTTTATTTCCTGTTAAATGCTACTTGTGTTTAAACATTGTTGTTTTGAATGGTAATATTAATGAAGTGATTATGCATTTTCCGAATCAGTCACGTCGTATTCACTCATTATTTCCACGTATCACAGACACATACACCTTTTATCCACTCCACTTTATCACTGTTGTGTTTAGCAAATATTGGAGGGAGGATGACGAAAACGAAATACCCATAATTGCAAATTGTATGCTTTCAGATAGAATCTCGTCGATGATGTACATGCATTGTTTCAATTCCCCTAAACACCGGAGATATAAGGAATTAATCCCTAGTCAACCACTTCGAGCCTAGAAGTAGGAGTTTCCTTCGGATATTCAAACCCTTACATTCAACCTGGGGTAGGGTAGAGTTCAGTTAATCCAACTACGCATTCAAATCAAAAAGCCAAAAACCAAAAGACGGTTGTTCATCACTGACCCATGACATGGCAGTCACAATCCTCCGACAAAATCCAAAAAAAATCAATCAAAAGCCTGCTAAGTCAAACACCTCAAAAGGGGACTTAGGCAAAAATCAAGGCTATCCCGATGGATCTGACAAGCAAAGTCAGTCCATGCAAAAGTTAGGGATCAAAATAAAAATCAAAAGAGGTCCTCAAACCCTCAACCAAAAACAAAATAACATTCAGTGGTCACCCCAAAGGGTCACTGACATCCTTCAAAAAGCAAAATAAGGTGGCTGCCATTTCAAGCAAACCTTGAAACCATCAAGCTTACACCGTCAAATAGGTGTAGAATTAACTGAACGTAGGACTGGAAGTCATCAAGAAGAAGGGGTGGGTACAAATTAACTTTGAGCCTAATATCCTTTGTTTCTATAACTGTGAGCCAGACCACACTACAACCCTCAAAAGACCTATTTGAGGCAAGATTTAATCTGAAAGCATACTATCGCAAGGTTGCGTAACCTGACTCCCCACATATTTGTTAATCATCAGCTTTGGTGTCAATATCCTTGCTATATCTTTTACACCAATCAAATTAGCACAACGTTTGGACTAACGGTCCATTCGTCTCACTACCACGACACTCAATAAACGACAATTCTTTCAAAAAACTTGCATGAACTTCGCGTTAAAATTACCATTTGTGAACAAACAATTTTAATTGCAAGTCAGTAGTTGGCATAGAGGAAATTCCAACACGAAGCAATCAAGAAGGACTGGATCATTCAGCAGTCTGGATCAGTCTGAGGCAAATCCCCAAGCAATGGTCGATCATGGGGCAAATCATTCAAGAAGCGGTTGATCAAAAGTGAATTATACCAATTAGGGGCAGGCCACCCATAGTTTCTTTGACTTGAGGATAGATTCCTCCAATGTTCAGTCAGGATAAGTCAAGTCGCTTCAACGCTCTTTCAAGAGCAAGCTATTCTAAAGAGTACATTGAAGCCAACAACCACAAGAGTCGGTTAAACAACGATGAATCCTTTCGTGGTACAAACTCTGGGGCAAGCCATCTTGAGGCCATCTCATGGAAAGCTACTCAAGCAAGTTCATCTTCATCAGCAACTATTGAGTTCAAAACAAGTGTCAGGGAATCACACCGCCAACTCACCCAACCCTAACCTTCCGAAAAGGCCTTGCTGTCATTGGATCCTTCATCCCACAGCCTAAACCTGTCACCTATCAAAACATACCGAAACCTCCAAAGTCCAGTTCTTGTCTGGCAAGCCTAAATACCAGTCCCATCTGGTCAAACCTTTAAACCTTCAAACCAGTCCCATCTGGTCACCTTCCGTTTAACCAGTCCTCGTGTGGAAAACACAATTTCAAAGTCCAGTCCTCGTCTGGAAAACCACAAAGTCAGTTCCCGTCTGACACCAAACCTAGAAGTCAGTTCTCGTCTGACAACTTAACCTTTTGCCACCAGTTCTTGTCTGGTAAACCTCATCCCAAAGTCCAGCTCCCATCTGGAAAACCACAAAATTAGCCCTCCTTTGACAGCTTAACCTTTCGCCAACCAGTCCCATCTGGTCTACCTTCCGAATACCAGCCCTCATCTGGTATTTCTAACTCAAAGTCCAACCTGCATTGGCAACCACCAAAGTACAACTTGTATTTCCCAACCACCTGCATTTCCAATCACATGCCTGCAATCATACGCATCATATGCATCGCATTCGACTTCATAAGCATCTTGTATTATATGCATATTCCTAATCATATCATACTCCATCAACCCTTGCATCTCCGCGTTCTAGCATTTGCATCTTCATTTCCATTTATGGAACGTCATTATCATCAAGCATTCACATATGCGAGTTCGGATCCGGGATCAATCTCGAAGATTTTCAAGATCATAATCAGCCCAGTCAAGGGTATTCTCCGCAAGACCGTAGGCGTTTCCCACGAAATTGTGTAACATTTTGAGCTTCAAAGCAACCTTCAGCCCAGTCAGGGACATCTCTTGCGAGATCGTGGGTTTTCTCTCACAAGATTCAAAGGCTATCAAAGCAAAATTTAGCCCAGTCAGGGGCATATCATTTAAAGTCAGCGATAAGTGGCAATCTCTTCGGAGAAGCTTATCTCCCTACATCCTTTTGGGTGTCAGGTTTGTCTGTATTTCATTTCTCAAATTCTTGTTTTCCTTTTTTGGACAAATTCAGGGTCTTCTTTGTATCTAATCGACTTATACCTTGAAAGATGAATGCTGCAGTAATTCATCTTACTCGGTCTAAGCCGATTAGATAGGGGCATCTGTCATACCCTAAATTTGCCCGCCAGCTTTTGTAAATATTTTTGCTTTTTTTTCAATTAGACACGTGTCCACTTTGAGCGTTTTTCAAATCTTGATTTATTTTGCCTAATGGGAGCGCGACACGTGGCCTAAGGGCATTTTCGTAAATATTTCAATCCTTTTTAATTTCTCTTTTTCCTTGCAAATATTACTATTTTGTTCTTTTTTTTTATCACCTATTTAATTTAATTAGATGTAGAATTTTGTTTTATTATATTTTTAGAATTAAAATAGTTATTTATTTATTTCTTTAGAATAGATTTTATTTTAATAGTTTTTAAATAGATTTTTTAATTTAGTTAGAATTTTTATTAGAAATAGTTTTTTATTTATTTAGAATAGAAATAGATTATTTTTATAGCATAGATTTAATTTGTTTTTAGAATTATTTTAATATTAAAATTAATTAGATTTGATTTAATGTTAGAGATATTTTAGGATTTTAGAATTAAGTTAGTAATGTTAGAGATATTTTAGGATTTTAGAATTAAGTTAGTAATGTTAGAGATATTTTAGGATTTAAATAATTTTTAGATTTTAATTTTATTAGAAATAGCTTTTATTTTAATTAGATTTAATTCTATAGTTTAGAAATAGCTTTTAGGTTAAATATAATTTTTAGTGATTTTTATTATTAGGAGTTAAATAGAGTTTTATTTTGTTTTAATATAGAATTTTATTTTGTGTGAGTTTTTATTAATATTTTTAGAATTAATTAGAATTTTTAGCTTATTTATTTATTTATTTATTATTTTATTAGAAAATTAGATTAAGTTTAGATTATTATTGATAGTTTAATTAGTATTTATGATATTTATTAGTATTATTAAATTAGGATTTATGGTCATTATTAGTATTATTAAATTAGGATTATTTTATTTCATTATTAATAGTTAGATTTTGTTTAGTTAATTTTTAATAATTTAGATTTTATTTTTTTAGTTTATTTAGTTTTACTGGAAATTAGATTATTAGAGTTTTCTTTTTATTTTATAAATTTCTAGAATTAAAGTTATTTTTAGGAAATAGATTTTTTTAAATTAGAGTTTTTTAAAGTTATTAGATTTTTATTTATTATTAATTAGATTATTACTAGGATAGAATTATTTTCTTTTATTTATTCATTTAGATTAATTTAACAGAGTTTAAAATAGGTTTTAATTATTAGTTTATAGAAAGTTTTTTATATTAATTATTTTTCTAATATTGGTAGAAATAGATTGTTAATTAGTATTAATCTTCTTTTATTATTGTTAATTTTATTTATTAGTAGATTTATTCAAATTATTTATTAATTAGGATTTTAGTTTATTTAGAGTTAATTAGTTTAATTCATATTTAAGTTAGTTATTTTATAATATTATTTAAATTAGTTATTAGATTTAATTAATTTGCTTTAATCATCATTAGTTTGTCATTAATTAATATAATCAGTCATTAACCCCCTCCAGCTGCCACGTGGCAGCCCTATATAGGGGAGGGCCACTATTCACCTTCCCCCACAGACAACTTCAGCCTCCAAACCCTAGGACAAACCCTAATCCAAAGGACCAACCCTAATTTGAACCAGCTGCCACCATTTCAGAACCAACTCCAAACTCCTAGCTTCATCTTCCTCATTCCACTTCTTCATCAAGAATCCTTCACCATGAAATTTCCACTTCATTTCACTCAACCTGTTAAACAATAACAGGTTCCAAATCGTAAACTCCATTCTCTAGATTTCAATATCGTATCCCTTTCACCATTTCCTTCCTCAAACTTCACCTTCATCATCATAAACAACAGAACCAAGAACCTACTGCATCTTCTTAACAAAACCGCTAAAAAACCCGTTTAACACCCAACTACCCATCTTCAACAAATCCCAAAAAAATAATGACTTTCATCGTTCTCTTCATTCTCCATAACCGTAAAACTTCAAACACCTCCCATAAACTCCGCCGCATCTGTAAAGCTTCCATCGCTCTTTTCAAACCAACTCAACAGAAAGCCTCATACAACCATCTTCGCCATTTTTACTCAGACCCATCTTCTTCATCCCATTTGTTACAACTCTAAACAAAACAACTTCGAACTCCATCGCCTATCTGAAACCCAGATTTATTCGAAACTCCACTCACTTTCTTCAAACCTCAACCACCATAAAAAAACCCTCCAGTTTCAAACCCATAAGCCAAACCCATCCATTTCCTTCATGAAATCCGCAACCCATTTTGACATTCGCAACAAAACCCCTTTCGTCTTCTCCATTTTCCGGAAAAAAACATAACCGTCGAAACCTCCGCGACGACCCATCAACCCTTCATCGTATCGAAACCCATCTTCCATTTTTCTACACGACCTTCATCATCCCCCAAATAATAACAACATTCAAGATCTTCCATTAACCCTTTCTTCACCCTTACCAAACCCCAAACCTGAAGCCGTTCTAGACGAGAGTCAAAAGAGCCGCGAACTCCAATCACAAATACGCGGCGAGGAACTGATGGCGATTTTGTTTTATTTTATTTTTTTTCATTTTCATAACCTTGTTTTATTGGGAAGAAAGGAATGATAGCGTTTTTCTTTGATATTACCGTCTGAAATTTTTTTGGGACTTTTAAAAGATGTTGTTGAAGATCAGAGAAGAAAAGGGGTTATTTCGGTCACTGTGCTGTTATTGCTACCCCTTTTCCTTTTTTAATATTTTTTTATGTATTATATTTAGTTAGTTTTAACAAAAAAAGCGATTTGTATTATATTTTGGTAAAATAATTAATATATATATTTTGTAAATTATAGTTTTATAATCTTTTCTTTTTTAGATTTTATACATATTATTATTTTTCTTTATAAGTTTTAGTAATTTTTCTTTTAGAACATTTTATTATGTAAATATTACATAGCTTTTATTTAGAAATTTGTATATTATTTTCTCCTAAGTTTTAGAATATTTTTATTTTTAGGTTGATCTCATTTCTCATTTCTTATTAGACATTTTGTTCATTTTTATTTTTTAGGTCGATGACGACGCTTCCATAAATCGATTACTAAGTCAATATATTGATAAGTATCGTTGGATCCGAGACCACCTCATTCTCTTCTCATCTCTTCTCTATTTAAATTTCATTTCGACTTATGGATTGATGAAAGCTTTTTATCCGCAAGCGTCAGATTTTCGAAGTCGATAACCTTCCCGATTTCAAATCTATGGGGGATGACCATTGGGGTCATCTTCCTTACTTTGGGATCGCGATAGGCTACCTTCGATTAATCGACATTTTGTTTGTGGTTAAGACGAGATCCTATTCTTTCGAGTCCCGATTCAATACACTAACCAACTGACGACTAACTTTAATTTTCTGTAAATATACAACTGCTTTATTTTCTGTCAATATACCACTGCTTTAATTTTCTGTCAAATATACAACTGTTTTATTTTCAGTCATTTATATTCTTGTACATATTATATTTGTATATTATTACTATCTTGTAAATATTCAACACTTGTACATTCTTCCAAAAAATACCTAATAAAATATCGAAACCATTAAAATTTAAATTGGTGGACTGTTGATTATATATCTTGTGTATTATCTATTTCTTGTATATATTCGAATTTATCTCATCTCTTTGGTAGGTTATCAAATCTCTTCAATAAACAAATAAATTCTTTGTATTGAATTAAAAAGAGAGGATTGGGTGTAGACCTCTTCTTCTTCGAGTGTTGGGATGCCCACTGTAGTGAGGGTGGTTTCGACACTCGTCTTTCAATACGAAGACGCTTCCACCCCTTTTCCTCCTAAAACCTCGGCTCCGCACCGAGTGCATTTTCAAAAACCTCGGTCTCGTACCGAGTCCATTTTCAAATCATCTTTAAAATAAATTTCTCTTTGTATTGAATTGAAAAAGAGAGGATTAGGTGTAGACCTCTTCCACTCCGAATGTTGGGATGCCCACTGTAGTGAGGGTGGTCTTGATATTCGTCTTTCAATACGAAGACGCGACTTTATTCACCATCTCGCTTTCACAACTTCCTTCCACAATTTACACACCTAAAACCTCGGTCCTGTACCGAGTGCATTTTCAAATCTTTTCATAACAAAAACTTGAATGGTCATGGAGTGGTTAGGCGTAGGCCTTCTCCTATCCCGAGTGCTGACGTTTACCGTAGGGTTCTCTGTCGCAAAGCACTTACCATTCAAAACCAAAAACATCTTTAATAAGAGAACGAAGTTCTCTTTGCATTGAATTAAAGAGAGAGGATTGGGTGTAGACCTCTTCTTCTCCGAGCGTAGGGATTCCCACTGTAGTGAGGGTGGTTTCGACGCTCGTCTTTCAATACGAAGACGCCTCGTTCGCCACACCCTTTTATAACAAAAACTTTGAGATAAAGAATTGGGTACTACCCGTAGGGGTTACTATTCGAGGACCTATCTCGCCCCTAAAAAACAATTCAACCAATCAAACGTGACACCTTGCCTCGCATGGCGAAAACCAGTCTCCAAAAGGATATATTACGTCCGTTCTACCGCAAACAGGTAACGCATAAGTCTCCTCACATGCGAGCAGCAAAACACCTAAAATGCTAGAACGCGCATGATAACATCATCCACACAAACACACCGGTTATCCGCATCGTAGGCACGAACTACGTTGCTCTGATTTCTCGTGCATAATGGGAATACGTAGGCATAGGATTGCGATATCCTAGCGAGCACCCTTTTCTTTTTCCACCCTTTCCCAGAAAGGCATGCTACGTCCGTTCTACCGCAAACAGGTAACGCCTAAGTCTCCAACAAGCGAGCAGCAATACGCCTAACTGCTAGAATGCGCACGATAGCATTGTCTACCAGAACTCCCCCCGCACACCGTAGGCCGAACTACGGCTGCTCCGATTCTTTATTTCTCAAGTAAAGATACGTAGGCACAAGGGCCACAATCCTTGCCGAGCACATTCCCCCTATATCTGTAGTTCCCCGAACTACGTCGACTCTGACTTTCTCATGTCTATTGAGAATACGTAGGCATAGGACTGCAAAGTCCTACCGAGTCTGTTCTTTCACCTTTCTTCCCCGTTATCCTCTCTTTCCTTTATTTTTAACCCTCTTTCTTTACCCTTTGGAAAACCCTTTTCATAGCATAATATTTAAGCAAATAAATTCACACATCGACAAACAAAAGGTTCCCATCGAGTACGATGGATGCGAGGGGTGCTAATACCTTCCCCTCGCATAACCGGCTTCCGAACCCGTTCTTGGTCGCGAGACCATCTTATCCATTTCTTTCTTAAGGTTTTCTCGATATTTTCCTTTCCCCTCATGGGATAAATAAAGTTCGGTGGCGACTCTTCTGTCTATCTTTTTCGCCTTCCCGTCATTGCGCGACGCATTTTTCGAGTAGCGACAACCGAGGCAAGTGAGAAATAAACTACCTGTATAAAAACAGTACATAAAAAGTAATCATCCCTCCACCATAAGAATTTTTGAGATGAACAGAGTGATAGGCATCAGCAAGCAGAGTAGGAACTGGATTTCCAATCAAGATGATATTGATAGCATTAATGTCGACAAAGCCATCAACATTAGTAAAAAGGAACAATCCATAAACAAGCAATGTGAACATAGCCTTGAAGGCGTCCATACTCAACATTAGTAAAAAGAATACTTATAAGTTACGGTAGACGAAAACTACTTTTGATATACTTTGTTAATTAAAATCTTTAGAATTTATAAGCTCTGCTATTAAAAACATGACAAATTAATGAACAAAACTTTGAAAACACTTTATCGTGAAACAATAAACTGTTGAACGACAAACATCAAAATTTCTGCAATCCCTGTGGAGACGATAACAACCCCCCCCCTCCGCTTTAACTATGATTCGAACAACCGGTAAGTGACAGTTTGTACCAAAGACCATTTTGAAAGGTGTGAGACCAATCAGAGCTTTGAAAGCTGCCCAATATGCCCATAATGCATCATCGAGCTTAGTTTACCAATCTTTCCTAGAAGACGGCACCATTTTTTCAAGAATCCTCTTGATCTCACGATTTGATACCTCCGCTTGACCATTTTCTTGTGGATGGTATGGTGTTGCAATTTTGCGCTTTACACCATACTGATCCAATGCTTTTTCTAATTGAGAGTTGCAAAAGTGGGATCCCCCATCACTTATCAACACTCTCGGAGTACCAAATCGAGAAACATTGTTTTTCTTCAAAAAATTTATCACAAATTTTTCCATCCGCTTTTGCACATGTTATCGCTTCTACCCACTTGGACATATAGTCCATTGCGACTAAAATGTATTTACAGAAAAACGATGATGGAAATGGGCCAACAAAGTCTATTCCCTAACAATCAAATACCTCAACCTCTAGCATGTTTTGCAATGGAATTTCATTCTGTTTGGAAATTCCACCACTCTTTTGACACTTGTCACAACTTTGTGTACGCGAATGCGCATCTTTGAACAAAGAAGGCTAATAAAAGTCTGATTGAAGGGCTTTTGTTGCCGTTCTCAAACCATTAAAATTCCCTCTGTAAGGAGAGTTGTGCCAATACAAAAGGATGATATTGGTCTCTTCTTTCAAAATGCACCTTCTCAAAATGTTATCGAACCAAGTTTAAACAAATACGGTTCATCCCACAGAAAGTACTTGACATCCGATAAAAAAGTATTTTTCTGGTTACGAGTTAGACCTTCCGATATTAATCTGGTGCCTTTGTGATTCACCATGTCGGCAAACCAAGGTCTAACTTGCACCATGAACAACTTTTCATCAGAAAATTCTTTCTTGGCCTCAATTTCAATCTTGGTCACCTCAACATTAACAAGACGGGACAAGTGATCCACTACCAAATTCTTATAACCCTTTTTGTCACAAATTTCAAGATCAAACTCTTGCAACAAAAGGACCCATCGAATTAGCCTTTGTTTAGAATCCGTCTTGGTTAGTAAATACTTAATCACTGCATGGCCCGTGTAAATAAACCCAATTAGGTAGGACCGAACTTTTTCCAATGCATACACTATTGCAAGAAGCTCTTTTCCTATTGTGCCATAATTTATTTAAGCTTCATTCAAAAACTTGCTTTCATAGTCTATAACATGAACAAATTTTGTCCTCCTTTGACCAAGTACCGCACCAACGGCATAATCACTCACGTCACACACGAGTTTAAAATCAATTTTCCAATTAGGAGCAATGATTATGGGTGCGATAGTCAAACTTTTTCTTAAAGAATTAAAAGCTATCATGCAAGAATCATCAAATTCAAAAGACTTATCTTTCTTGAGCAAGTTGTTCAAAGGCTTTGCGATTTTTGCGAAATCTTTGATGAACCTCCGATAGAATCCTGCATGACCAAGAAAGCTTCTTATTCCCTTAACATACAAAGGTTGTGACAACTTTTCAATGACGTCCACCTTGGCTTGATCA
This sequence comes from Lathyrus sativus, assembly GCA_963859935.3. Lineage (NCBI taxonomy): Eukaryota > Viridiplantae > Streptophyta > Magnoliopsida > Fabales > Fabaceae > Lathyrus > Lathyrus sativus. Next base: position 453,048,212 of record OZ012736.1, on the reverse strand, counting down.
ACTTCAAGGCCTCATGAAGTAACTTTGTGGCCGAGCACAATCCCATCCATTACCATAAAATTGCATTTTTTTCCAATTAAGCACCAATTTTGTTTCCACACACCTTTCCAAAACAACATCCAAGTTTTTCAAGAAAATATCAAACGACGGTCCAAAAACTGAGAATCCATCCATAAAAACCTCAATTGACTTTTCAATCAAGTCCGAAAATATTGCTTGCATACACCATTGAAAATAGCTGGCACATTACACAACCCAAAGGGCATGTGAAAGCAGTTTTCTCATGGTCCTCGGGGTTAACAATAATTTGATTGTAACCCAAATAACCATCTAGAAAACAATAAAATTCTTGTCCGAAAAGTCTCTCAAGAATTTGGTCCATGAAAGGATGAGGAAAATGATATTTCCTTGTAGCTTGATTTAACCTACGGTAACCGATACAAATCCTCCACCCGGTCATGGTTCTTGTAGGGATTAACTCATTCTCCTCATTTCAGATAACCGTCATCCCACCTTTCTTCGGTACCACTTGCGTCGGGCTAACGCAAGGACTGTCTAACATTTTCACCACTGCTTTCATGGTAGGATTCAAAAAGCATTGAGGTTGAGCTACGGGTTTGAAGTCATCCTCCATTAGTATCCTATGCATACAATAGGAAGGACTTATTCCGTTTAAATTGAAAAGATTCCAACCTATAGCATCTTGATTCTTTTTCAACATACAAATCAACTTGTCTTCCTCATTTTTGGTTAGCTCCTTGCTTATGATAACAGAATTATGCCCCTCATCGTCAAAAAACACATATTTAAGGTGAGAAGGCAACAACTTCACTCAAGCTTGATTTCTTCATTATTTTTTTTTTTTTTTTTAATTTACACCCTTTCTTTTAAGGGAGGAATCTCATCCAATTCTTCAAGTTCTTACAAAAACTTCTTGATTTCTTTTTCTTTATTCTCATTGACACTTTGGAGAGTGTTGTACCCCTAAATTTGACCAACCGTTTCTTGCACTTGGCTTGTGTTTTCATTGCATTTTTTCATTTCTGCATTGCATAATATTTGTTCTTGGGACATGGGATCAAGGTCTTCTTGTGACTCAGGGCTCATTTTTAGGGCAAGGGACGAAACGACGAGCATCAGGAACTCTGGCATTTATTTTTCCCGACGATTGAGCGGTCAATTTTATTTTGTTTTACAGGACGTTTACAGCCCAGAAGGAAGCATTCAGGCTTCATTAAGCATTCTCATGGTTATAACATTCAAGAGCAAGTATTAGGAGTTTAACAGAGTCCAAAATAGTTAAAAACGGACAAAAGGGCAGACTTCCCTCCAAAAGGCGCCAAAATTCAAATTTTGAAGGTGTTAATCGATTAACCAACTGGTTAACCGATTAACCAAGTCAAAATTAAGTCAAATTTGAATTTTTGAAGGTGTTAATCGGTTAACCCATATGGTTAATCGATTAACCAGTGCAGATTTTGCCTCTGCACGTGAATTTTCAATGCAAGCCACTTTGGGGTCCAATTTTGATCACATAGAAATTCAAATTTACACTTGGGAAGGATCTAGAACCTATTTGAAATTTGGTTAATTTCATTTTCCCTCCAAATGCCCATTCCTAATTCCATTCCACAATTTCACAAACCATATTCCAAACCTCTCATTTGGATCCAAGCCTAATTGATATTTAAGTGATCCACACCAAACCAAAGCAATTTAATCTCTCATAACTTACTCTCATTTTCAGAATTCATCTCAATTCTCTCAAATTCTCTCTCAATTTTCCATTCTCCAAAACCCTCACCAAATCTCTTCTCATTGAAATCATTGATTCTTCATTGGAATCCTTGATTTCTAAGAGCTAAACTTTTATCCATTCTCTCCATTGAATTAATTTCTTCATCCAATTTTTGTACAAAATTGGATCTGAACTTGGAAGTGATTTTAGAAGTGATTATTTGGCTTATTTTGGCTTGATCTTGGTGAATCCTCACTCCTACAACAAGAACATACTTGGATCTCGAAGAATCTACGGTTTTCTTGCTTCAATCTGCTTATTTCCAGCGAATCAACACTAACCGGAGCAAATCTCCACTTTGTAGGTTGGAAATTCTTGATCCGAATATGTTTTTTGGCTTATTTGCATAATCATGTGGATTTTCATATTTGATTGAGTTTTGATGGATTCGATCCGTTTGATCCATTATCTTGCTGTGTTAATCTGTTCATATGGTGTTTGAATCATGGTTTGCTGGTTTAATTTTGTGATTAAGTGATTATGCGATCATCCGGTTGATTGGATAAGTGCTTATTTGCTGAAAATGTTGTTTTGTTGCTGTTTTTCTGCTGTTGGTACAGTTTTAATCGGTTAATACATTTGGTTAACCGATTAACCATTATAGATATTCAAAATTTTCAAAGTTTTCAAGGTGTTAACCGGTTAACGCCTGGTGTTAACCGGTTAATGCCTGGTGTTAACCGATTAACATGTACAAATTTCATGATTTTCAAACATTTTCCACAGGTTAACCGATTAACCTCCAGTGTTAATGAATGTTGTATGCTACGAGCCTTAAGCTACTTGGGAAATGGTGATTGGGGGGCTTCCTCTCAATGGCCTAGATTGTTTAGTGTACACCCTTTGGGTGATATGCGACGCATTCGCTCCTAGGTCATAGTCTTTAGTGCAACATGAGTTACAAATCAAACTCAAAACTCTTCTTCTCTAAAAAACACAAAAACAACTTCAAACCTTTTTATCCTTCGGGATCTTAATCTTGGAAAACCTTTTCGTAAAGGAGAGTTTTGTTAACTCTTAGTTCTACCGCAAACAGGTAACGCCTAAGTCTCCAATGGTTGAGCTGCATACACCTAACTACTAGAACTAAGTTTTAACCCTACTCGGGTAAAAAAATTTGAACCAACTAGTGTTCTTGTTAAGCCAAACTATGTTGACTCTGACTTTCCCATTGCACGAGGGAATACGTAGGCACAGAACGGCGATGCTCTGCCGAGTCTCCTTTCTTTTTTTTTGTCCCTGAGACCTTTAGCTTAGATAGTAAACACCCTTTAGATAGATAACCAAGTGTTGATCCCGTCGAGTACGACGGACGTGAGGGGTGCTAATACCTTCCCCTTGCGTAACCGACTCCCGAACCCGAGACATGGTTGTGATGACTTGTCTTTTCCCTTCGTTAGGTTTTCTATGATCGTTTCCTTTCCCTCTTTTGGGATAAATAACAAACTGTGGCAACTCTTATGTCATTGCCGACACCTTTTTTCGCAGTAGCGACAGCTGGCGACTCTATTGGGGACAGGAACATCCCCTATGCGAGTCAATCCTAGCGTCTGTTTGTTTGTCTTTTGTGTGTTGTATATATGTGCTTTATCTTTATATTTCTGTATTTACTTTCAGCTTTGTATATATCATTATTGTTGTGCTGTGGGGAGGGAATGTTCCACTGAGAGATAAGTCGGACCCCGGCTTGAGCACAAATATAACATTAGTAGTGGAAAGTAGTGGTGGGCGTGCATGCTTTGCATGTACTAGTTCACCATGAAATTCGCGCTCAGACGAGATTCTCTTTGATGATTAGGGCTCGAGGGGATTTTGGATCTGAGGATTGTCGACTCTAGGGACCGATCATTTGTGATTCAGCTAAGCGAGGCCTCTTCGGGAGATTATGATGCCAAAGCAAAAATAGTGAATGTATCATCATTTCTTGAAAGTCTGTGACGCTGATGAACGCATAGGATGCCAAACCTTATCAGTGGATAGGTCCATACCTGTGAAAGGGATTGGGTTATGCAGGAAACTTTGACTTTCAGACTACCCAGTTTTCTTTGCAGTATGAATCTGTGTTCTTGATATCAGCGGTTCCCATTATCAGAGCAGTGCTATGTTCTTGCTAAAGCGGAGCGCTGGTTCTTCTCGATCAACAACACAGTAATCTTGATCCCCTGTTTGCATTTGCATTTGCATTTTCATCTGCATTTTCATTAACATGTATTTATGTTGCAGGTGCATATTTCCTTCTCGATTCTAGTGATCTTGTTCCTTACTTCTGACATGGAACCCTTGAAGAGGACAGTGGCGTACAAGCTTCCCGCTCCTGATATTAGTTCTTTGCTGAGCTTGATTGCCATGACTGATGGGAATGTGATGGAAGACTTCAGGCAATCGTATGGGAAGCTCCTTAGATGTGTCTGCAAACCTTCAGTGCATGAGATGAATGGTTTGTACGCTTTCCTGCAGTTCTATGACCCACAGTTGAGGTGTTTTGTCTTCCCTGATTACATCCTAACACCTACCTTGGAGGAGTATTCTATGTTGTTAGGCGTGCCTATTCTTGACCAGATGTCATTCTTCCATACTGATGCTAAGCCTGATTTGGCTAGGCTGGCTGCTGCATTACATGTTGATGTTTTAGAGTTAGAGGGGAAGTTGACCAAGTGGAATGGGGTGCCTGGTTTTCCTTTGGTTTTTCCTGGTTGAGAAGGCTTAGCAGTTCGCCAAGGACGGTTGTTGGATTGTGTTTAGCGCCATTCTAGCTCTTTATATCTATGGTATTATATTGTTCCCTAATCTTCCGGATTTTGTAGATTTTGATGCGTTCCATATTTTTGCTTCAGGGAATCCGATACCTACTCTTCTCGGAGACGTCTATCATTATGTCCACTATAAGAATGAGAACCGAAGGGGAAAGAATGTATCTTGTTGTGTTCCTTTGTTGTACATGTGGTTTGCTAGTCATATGCCCAAGGCAGGTCCGTTTGTTACTACTGCTGGTACTTCAGAGTGGTCGGAGAGGTTGATGGGTTTATCGATAGAGAACATTATCTGGTTCGATAGGGATATGCTTAGTACAAAGATCATCTATAGTTGTAGTGGATTTCCTAACGTCCCTTTGGTCGGAAGGAAAGGGTGCATCAACTATAATCCATCCTGGTGGTTAGACAGTTTGGATACGCACTGAGAGATCCTCCGAAGGAAGAGGAGATATATGAATCTTTGTATCTCACCGGATTGTTGGAAGGGGATGCCTTAGCCAGAGTAGAGCATGCTTGGAGCAATAGTCACAGGAAAGGGAGAGCATTATTGGGGAAAAGCAATAGTCGAGCCTATGACCCCTACCTGACTTGGATTCGTGAGAGAGCTACGAAGTTTCTGATGTCATTTCCTTCAGTTGCGCCTTTATATCCTCCCATGATTGAGGAACCTACCACGGTGGACATTAAGAAGTACAACCAGTTGTGGTTTGAGAAAGAAGAGTTGCGGAAAGCGAATGAAGAGTTGGAGAAAGAGATTGCTCAGCTCCGAAGTGAGAAGAATAAAGCTACTCAATCCTTGAAGAAACAGACTGAGTTGCTAAACAGGTTGAGTACGGACTTGACCAAGCAGATTAGCGCCAGGGAACGTTTGAGTCTAGACCTGAAGGCTGTTATTAGTGTCCTTGCTTCTAAGAAGAAAGATCTGGGTAGAGCTTACTTAGAGATTTCTAAGTTTAACGACCAATGGAATGCTACACTCACCAACAATGAAGAGCGTGAAGACGGGTTAAGGCTACATATTAGCAAGTTGAAAACGCAACTCAGAGCGAAAGATAAGAAGATTTCAGATGAAGCTTCGCTCAGACGACATAGTGATTGTAAGCTGCACGAAGCGCTTGCAACCTTGGAGGATTTCAGAGCTAGAGCCGATTCGAAAAGGTGTAAGCTTGAGGAGGTCTTCGGTGAGGAAGCCTGGGAAGACTATGATGAGGGTCTACAACGCACTATTAGCCAGCGAGAGCTACTTATCCAGGGGTTACTAACTAGACCAAATCATCCTGAGACACAGGAGTTGCTAGAGGACTTCCGGTCTCATCATCCAGCTTGATCATTTATCTATGTGTAGTTTGTTGCTTATGCTTGTTGTATTGACCATCACCAGATTTGTTGGTTGAGGTCCTTTCTTACTGTACTCAGCTGTTGCACTTGTACATTGCTTGTTGGCCTGTGATTATATGCGAGGAGTTTCTATTATATGCTTGTCTGTGGGGCTCTCCATTGTCGTGCTTTTCTCCCGGAACTAGAATCGAGGGGGAAATTTACCTGTTGCATACATACATCTTTGCATTTTGCATTTTTGCATTGTAGGTGCATCAGAACTGTTAATCTTATTTCCTGTGATCCGTTAGTGTGTTTCAGGATTGCCGATCAAACAACTCACTGGTACGCTTCCAGGGGGAATCAGAGAAGAGTGATGGAGTAAATGCAAGCAGAGATGCAGGAGATGAGGGATCAGATGGCCCATTTTATGGAGGTCATGCAGGGAATGGCTAACGGACAAGAACAACTTTGTACTTTGGTGCAACCCTTGATTGCACGTGTTGACAGCAATGGTGTGTTGCATGGTGGGAACACTGCCAACCCTCCACATGTTGAGACTCCTCGAGCTGATAACTCTACGCCTACTTTGGTTATCCCTACTGCTGGAGGAAATGGTAATGGGGCAATGGCAATGGCAATGCTACTGGTTCTGGTAATGCTACTGGTTTCGACAATGTTGGTTTTGGTAATGCTAGAAATGGTAATGCTAATGGGAATGGACTGGGTTTTACGGACTTGGATTTGACGCTGAAGGGCAGGAACCATAACTGTGCGCTGCACATATCAATAGAATGTCGAGGGGCTGTTATGTCTCATGTACTTGTTGATACTGGATCGTCTTTGAATGTACTTCCAAAGAAGGCCCTGATGAAGTTGGACATGAAAGGGTTAATCCGCACGCCAAGTGATTTGGTGGTACGTGCTTTTGACGACACTAGAAGGTATGTGTTCAGAGAGGTGACATTGCCTATTCAGGTGGGACCTGAAGTCTTTGATGCAGTGTTCTACATTATGGACATCCATCCTGCCTACAGTTGTCTGTTGGGCCGTACCTAGATTCACTCAGCTAGAGCTGTTACATCCATATTGCATCAGAAGCTCAAGTATATGGTTGGTGGCAGCGTCGTCACAGTATGTGGAGAAGAGGACATAATGATCAGTCACATATCCTCAGTCAAATATGTTGAGGTGGATGGAGAAATACATGAGACTCTTTATCAAGCCTTTGATATGGTTCATATCAAAGATAAATCTCCTGTCGTGAGCAAAGCGCCCGAAGTGGGCACGTTGTCTTTTAAGGAGGCCTAGGCTGTGGTGAATGTCGGGGCAGCACCAGGGTGGGGTCAAGTGCTGGAGATTCCCAACAGGCAGGACAAGTTTGGGTTAGGATACCACTTGTTGTCTTCATCATCCTCACAGAGCGCGCCACGCTATAAAGGACCGGTACAATTCACCAAAGGCGGGGTTATCTTTGAGCGCATCAACGTTGTTTCAGACGAAGAGGGGGATAGTGACTGCGACATGGACGCCTCAACAATTGGTTTATCGAGGAAGTCATTCAAGTGACAACAGAACAATAATGATTTGTTTTTCCTGATTATTGTATAACCCTATGTTCTACCCGGAGCATAACGGTATTTGCTTCAGGGCCTATTGTTTATGTGTGAATATCGCTTTATCAATTAATCAAAGGGCGTTTTTTCTCATTCAAATTTGGTGATCCTTGTCTTTCTTGTTTTGTTTTTACAATAAAATGGCAATGTGGTTTTTGTTCTTATTTTGTTTATCATTTGAAGCATTTAAACATTATCATTACAGGAGTCATATTGCAGATGACACCGATCCAGAACCTTCTATGACTCGCTTCGACTTTGATCACCCGATATTTCAAGCTGAAAAAGAGATTGGTGAGGATGAAGACTTGCCAGAAGAGCTAGCTAGACTCTTGAAACAAGAAGAGAAGATCATTCTGCCTCATCAGAAAGAGATTGAGGTCATCAACTTGGGTTCTGAAGAAGTCATCAGAAATGTCAGAATAGGGGCTGCGTTGCAGAGTGACATCAAGCAAAGACTGATTGATATGCTTCGAGAGTATAGTGACATCTTTGCTTGGTCATACGAAGACATGCTCGAGCTTGACACAGACATAGTGGTTCATCACTTTCCGTCACGGGAGGAGTGTCCGCCAGTCAAGCAGAAGCTTAGAAGGACAAGACCAGACATGGCTGTAAAAATCAAAGAGGAAGTCCAAAAGCAGTTGGACATAGGATTTTTAGCCATGACAACTTACCCTTCGTGGGTTGCCAACATAGTACTTGTACCTAAGAAGAACGGTAAGGTACAGATGTGTGTTAATTACAAAGATTTGAATAAGGTGAGCCCAAAGGATGATTTCCCGCTCCCTCACATTGACGTGTTAGTTGACAATACCGCTCAGTATTCCATGTTTTCCTTCATGGACGATTTTTCGGGCTATAATCAGATTAAGATGGCACCAGAGGATATGGAGAAAACAACGTTTATCACGCCATGGGGGATGTTCTGTTATAAGGTGATGCCTTTTGGGTTGAAAAACGCAGGGGCAACCTACCAGCGGGCTATGGTCACTCTCTTTCATGATATAATTCATCATGAGATTGAAGTTTATGTTGATCACATGATTGCGAAGTCCCAAACGAAGGAAGAGCATCTGGTCAATTTGTTGAAGCTGTTTGAGAGACTCAAGAAGTTCAAGTTGAGGTTGAATCCTAATAAGTGCACCTTCGGGGTAAGATCAGGAAAGCTGCTGGGGTTTATCGTCAGTGAAAAAGGAATCGAGGTCGATCCTGCAAAAATAAAAGCTATTCAAAATATGCCATGTTATAATTATACTCTGATGGAATTTTTATTAGTGCCTAAATGATTTAATTGTTTATTTGGGGTATAGAAAAGGGGGTGTTACATTAAGTGGTATCAGAGCCAGTGTTGAGTCAGTTGTGTCTGTCTCGTCGTTTTGTTGGTTGGACGGTTGTTTAACCTTGTTGTTATTTTTGGGAATAATCAGAATATGGCTGGTCGTAATGACAATGCGATGGCTGCTGCATTGGAGGCAATGGTTAGGGCGGTGCAGGGTGCGCCAAATGTGAACGCTAATGATGAGTTTAGAAAGAATCAACCGCCGGTATTCAAGGGAAGATTTGATCCGGACGGTGCTCAGATTTGGTTAAAGGAGATCGAGAGGATCTTTAGAGTTATAAATTGTGCTGAAGGGAACAAGGTGAGAATTGGGACTCAGATGCTGAGAGAAGAAGCCGATGACTGGTGGGTCGGTATGAGACAAGTTCTTGAAGTGGACGATGAGGAAATCACTTGGGATTTATATCGCACCAAATTTTTGAGAAAGTATCATCCTGAGAGTGTGAAGGGAAAGAAGGAGATGGAGTTCCTGGAATTGAAACAGGGCAATATGTCTGTGATAGACTACACGGCTAAGTTCACAGAGTTAGTGAAGTTTCATCCTCACTATGATGCGGTGACGACGAAATTTTCCAAATGTGTTAAGTATGAGAACGGCTTGCGCCCTGAGATCAAGCAAGCGGTGGGTTATCAGAGGATTAGGAGATTTTCGGACTTGACCGAATGCTGTAGAATTTTTGAAGAAGATAGTAAAGCTCGTTCCGTTCACTATAAGAGTTTGAATGAGAAGAGAGGGAAGCAACCGGTAAGGAGTGGACCTTATGTGACGCCTGCTGATAAAGGCAAGCATAGGGAAAACTTTGTTAAGAGGTTCGGAGGTGGAAGTTCTGGTCCCATTAAGTGCTTTAGGTGCGGTGAACTGGGGCATTAATCTTTTGAGTGTAAGAAGGATGGAGCGAAGTGTGCTAACTGTGGAGGTATCGGCCATGCTACAACTGATTGTAGAAGGAACATGGTGAAGTGTTACAACTGTGGGGAAGTTGGTCATATTAGTACAAAGTGTATTAAGCCAAAGCAAGCTCCAACGAGTGGGAAGGTATTTGCATTAGCCGGTGCAGACACTACTAAAGCGGATCGGTTGATTAAAGGTACATGCTTTATTAGTAATATGCCTTTAGTTGCTGTTATTGATACCGGAGCGACTCATTCATTCATTTCTTTTGAGTGCGCTAAGCGTTTGGATTTGTGTTTGTCTTCTTGTGGTGGTGATATGGTTATTGAGACACCCGCTTTGGGGTCGGTAACTACATCTTTGGTATGTTTAAGTTGTCCTTTGACCATATATGGTAAAGACTTCATTATGGACTTGGTGTGTTTGCCGTTAGAAGGATTAGATATGATCTTGGGTATGAATTGGTTGCAGTATAATAGAGTCCGTATTGATTGTTATCACAAGTTAGTAAGGTTTCCTTCCTTGGAGGAGGATGAGGAAGATAGTTCTCTATCTACTAAAGAGTTGAAGAAACTTTTGGCGGATGAGGCTCAAGTGTTCTGTTTGTTTGCATCATTGTCGGAAGAGAGTAAGGTTGAACTAGATATGGTTCCAGTGGTGTGCGACTTTCCAGAAGTATTTTCGGAGGACATTGCGGACGTACCGCCGGAAAGAGAAGTCGAGTTTTCGATTGATCTAGTTTCGGGTACTAGACCGATTTCGACGGCACCGTATCGCATGTCGGCATCAGAGTTGATAAAATTGAAGAAACAATTGAATGACTTATTGGAAAAGAGGTTTGTCAGGCCGAGTGTTTCTCCTTGGGGTGCACCGGTATTGTTGGTAAAGAAGAAAGATGGGAGTATGCGGTTGTGTATTGATTATCGACAGTTGAACAAGGTAACTATTAAGAACAAGTATCCGCTTCCTAGAATTGATGATTTGATGGACCAATTGGTTGGTGCCCGTGTTTTTAGTAAGATTGATTTGAAGTTGGGTTATCACCAGATTCGTGTTAAAGATGAGGATATTCAAAAGACGGCTTTTAGAACACGGTATGGTCATTATGAATTTTCAGTGATGGCATTCGGAGTTTCTAATGCGCCAGGTGTGTTTATGGAATACATGAATCGTATTTTTCATGATCAGTTGGATCGTTTCGTGGTCGTGTTCATCGACGACATTTTAATTTACTCTAAGTCCCAAGAAGAGCATGTAGAGCATTTGGGAGTTGTGTTGCAGATCTTGAAAGAGAAGCAATTATATGTTAAGTTGTTGAAGTGTGAGTTTTGTTTATCGAAAGTGAGTTTTCTTGGACATGTTATTTTTGGTAATGGTATTAGTGTTGATCCTTCCAAGATTGATGCGGTAATGCAGTGGGAAGCTCCTAAGTCAGTTACGGAGATTCGAAGCTTTTTAGGATTAGCCGGTTATTATCGGAGGTTTATTGAAGGATTTTCGAAGTTAGCACTTCCGTTGACTCAATTGACTTGTAAGGGAAAGGCCTTTGTTTGGGATATTGAGTGTGAGAAGAGTTTTTTTGAGCTTAAGAGAAGGTTGACAACAGCGCCGATTTTGATTTTTCCGAATCCGACGGAGTCGTTTGTGGTTTATTGTGATGCTTCTTTATCCGGTTTAGGTGGTGTTTTAATGCAAGAAGGGAAAGTTGTGGCTTATGCTTCGAGACAATTGAGAGTGCATGAGAAGAACTACCCTACGCATGATTTGGAGTTAGCGGTCGTGGTGTTTGTTTTGAAAATTTGGAGGCATTATCTGTATGGTGCGAGATTTAAAGTTTTTAGTGATCACAAGAGTTTGAAATATTTGTTTGATCAGAAGGAATTGAACATGAGGCAGAGGAGATGGTTAGAGTTTTTGAAGGATTATGATTTTGGTTTGAATTACCATCTGGGTAAGGCAAACGTAGTAGCCGATGCTTTAAGTCGAAAGTTGGTTCATATGTCAACATTGATGGTAAGAGAATGGGAATTGTTGGAGAGTGTTAGAGATTTGAGTTTGGTTTGTGAGATAACGCCGAGTAGTGTGAAACTTGGTATGTTGTATGTTACGAACGATTTTCTTGCTACCGTGTGCGAAAAGCAAAAGTTGGATTTGGAGTTTATTGATTTGATGATGAATGAGAATGAGGACTTCAAGGTTGATAATTTTGGAGTTTTGAGATTTCGTGTTCGTATTTGTATTCCCGATGATGTAGAGTTGAAAAAGATGATATTGGAGGAAGGACACCGGAGTAACTTAAGTATTCACCCGAGAGCGAATAAGATGTATCAAGATTTGAAGAAAATCTTTTGGTGGTCCGGATTGAAGAGGGATGTAGCTCAGTTTGTGTATTCGTGCTTGACTTGTCAGAAGTCTAAAGTGGAACATCAGAAGCCTAGTGGTTTGATGCAACCGTTGGACATTCCAGAGTGGAAATGGGATAATATATCGATGGATTTTGTTACGGGATTGCCTAATACGCAAGGAGGTCACAATGCTATTTGGGTGATTGTTGATAGGCTTACTAAATCTGCTCACTTTATTCCGATAGATATTAGTTATCCTTTGGAGAAGTTAGCCGAGATTTATGTTGGTGAGATTGTGAAGTTGCATGGGAATCCTAAGAGTATTGTGTCGGATAGGGATCCTAGATTTACTTCGAGATTTTGGGAAAGTTTGCAAAAGTCTTTGGGTTCTAAATTGAGATTGAGTTTGGCTTATCATCCGCAGACGGATGGTCAAACCGAAAAGACGATTCAATCATTGGAAGATTTGTTGTGTGCTTGTGTGCTCGAGCAAGGTAGTGCTTGGGATGGTTATTTGGCATTGATTGAGTTCACCTATAACAATAGTTTTCACTCAAGTATTGGTATGACACCATTTGAGACTTTGTATGGTCGAAGATGTCGAACACCTTTGTGTTGGCATGAAACGGAGAGAAGTCGGTAGTTGGACCGGAGATGGTGCAACAAACGACGGAGAATGTGAAGTTCATTCGGGAAAAGATGAGAGTTTCTCAGAGTAGGCAAAAGAGTTATCATGATAAGAGAAGAAAGAATCTTGAGTTTCAAGAAGGCGACCATGTGTTTTTGAGGGTTACACCGGTTACGGGTGCAGGTCATGCTTTGAAGTCGAAGAAGTTGACTTCTCGTTTCATTGGTCCGTATCAGATTACTGCACGAGTTGGTGATGTGGCTTATCGTGTGGCGTTGCCTCCAAAACTTTCGAATTTGCACGATGTGTTTCATGTTTCGCAACTTCGGAAGTATGTTCCGGATCCGTCACATGTGATTCCGATGAATGATGTGGAAGTGAGGGATAATCTTACAGTTGAGGTTCTACCGGTTAGGATTTTGGACAGAGAAGTTAAGAGGCTCAGAGGTAAGGATATCGCGCTCGTGAAGGTGGCATAGGGAGGTGCCGCGGAAGGCAATATGAATTGGGAATTGGAGAATAAGATGCGTGAGTCGCATCCAGAGCTGTTTGAATCAGGTAATATTTTCGAGGACGAAAATTTCTAATGTGGGGGAGAGTTGTAACGCCCCGATTCTGAATTCCCATTTTTATTGAGTCTTTATTTGATTTATTTAAGTGATTGTTTTATTTATGTGGAATTTTTGTGATAATATGTTATGTTTACATATTGAGCTATTTTTGTCGACTTTGAGAGTTTCGGGTAAAAATAGGTTGGAGGGTATTTTGGGCATTAGTGATAATATTAAGTGGATATTTTGTGAGAATTAATTGATAAGTGTGTGGAAAGAATTTGGGAGGAAAGAAATAGAATATGTGATATAGAGAGAAAAGAGAAAGATAGAAACATTAAGAAGAAAAACAAGAGAAAGAAAGGAGGAGGAGAGAAAAGAAGAGAAAGTGGAGCAAAACCTAGAATTATCAAGAATTAACCTTAGCTTGCGATTAATCAGGTAAGGGTGAGAAGTTTTATCATCTTCATAATGTGTATGATCATGTATGTGCTAGATTGGATTTGTTGGATTGTTTCTATGTTTCCATTTCTAGGTCGAAAGTTGATTTAATCGGTAGAAACTGAGTTTTATCGGTTAGGATTTAGAATAGGCGGTGTAGTATAGTCGGGTGATGAGTGGGTTGTACTACTAGGATTGATTTGGATTAAATCGGTCGGGTTGTGAGGTTTAGGCTTTTGAACAGCCATGGGAGTTCTGAGTTCGCAGGTTCGCCAGGCGAATGGCAGCGAAGCTTCGCCGGGCGAAGCCCAGCGAGCGGCAGCGAACCAAGTCAGAAGCATCCACCCTGTCTTCGCTGGCAAGTTCGCCAGGAGAACGGGTAGCGAAGGTTCGCCAAGGGCTTCGCCAGGCGAAGGTTAGCGAACGCAGCAGCATATTTTATTTTCTTGTTTTTTCCATTCGTGGATCGGTTGTGTGGTTTGGTTGCGATCATTCCTTGTCTGAGATGGCTGACTATATGTTGTTATGTGTGTTGTGGGTAGCCGTATAGTGTGAATCCTAGTTGGTGATTAATAAAGTGTGAAATGTGGCCGTTTGGCAATTATGTGCATTGTTTGAATTAAATAGAGATGCATGGCTAGATTGATTGTGAATGTGAACCATGTATAAAAATTGGTGTGAATGGATGATGAATATATATATATATATATATATATATATATATATATATATATATATATATATATATATATATATATATATATATATATATATATATATATATATATATATATATATATATATATATATATATATATATATATATATATATATATATATATATATATATATATATATATATATATATATATGTTTTGTGATACATATATTTGAATGCATAATGAATGTATGCGCCGAATGTGATGAATGCATGAGTATGTTTGTAAACATGTATGCATTTCAAGAGTGTCATGAGTCATGTTGCATGTGAAGCATCATGGTATGCATTCTTGTGTCGATTGATCCCTCGGTGGATTTGCAGAACCTCGTGTGCCCTTGTGGGGTGTGAGCGATGGTTATTTATTGATCCCTCGGTGGATTTGCAGAACCTCGTGTGCCCTTGTGGGGTGTGAGCGATGGTTATTTATTGATCCCTCGGTGGATTTGTAGAACCTTGTGTGCCCTTGTGGGGTGTGAGCGATGGTTATATTTGATTCCTCGGTGAATCTGCAGAACCTCGTATGTTGCGATGGTTATATTTGATTCCTCGGTGAATCTGCAGAACCTCGTGTGCCCATGTGGGGTGTGAGTGATGGTTATTTGGTTCTTCAATTGAACCTGCTGAAATGAGTCGGTATTGTATTTGCATCTGCATAGAGTCGTGTGTCGGTTTCTGTGAGTTGTATGTAGACATTTGTGCATGATGTATGGTGAATAAACATGAATGTAGATGTTTATGTAGATTGTTGATAATTGGCATGAATGGAAGGTTTGAATATACATGTATGTGTGAATATATGTGTATATGTATGCATGTTTATGAATTGATATAAACATTATTGATGCACATTGTATATGCTTGGTGCTCTATTTGTAAATAGTTAATTGTGAATACATTGCGGTGTACGGTGTAATGAGATGAGTTGTGGTGAAAATGCGGAAGACGTTTTTGGGACATTATGTGTATATGTATATGTTTATGTGCATTATGTATTATGATATTGTTTCTCACCCTTCTGATGTTTTATAATGTTCTATGAGGCATTGCAGATTAGATTGCTGGAGTCTTTGTGAAGCGAGTCTTCATTTCTTTTGGTCAGATGGCTCTGATATGTAACACTGGGTAGTTAGGAATTATTTTGATTCTTTTGTGATACATCTGTGTATGTATCTGCTGATGAACGTTTTGTAAACTCAACTGATGAATTGAATTAATCTGAACGATGTATATGATGCTTATGTTAATGAAGTGATTTCAATGTTTAGATGTTTCCGCTTTATTCTAAATGTTGATGTGTGGGTTTTAAGCGCTATGCTTTGTTTTTAGTTGAGATTTACCCCTTTTGTTACATATCTTCGTGAGCTGGTATTATTTATGTTTCGTTTCGATGATAATGTGATGCGCCTATTTTATACCATGTTATAATTATACTTTGATGGAATTTTTATTAGTGCCTAAATGATTTAATTGTTTATTTGGGGTATAGAAAAGGGGGTGTTACAGTTCACGGTGGAAAGAAAGGGTCTCCGGTGAGTGACTTAGTTCTGGTAGAAACATAAGGGTGAGGTTGAATGGAAGAGATACTACCCTTCATAGGGGAGATAACCACTAAAAAGGTGGAAAATGAAAATCACCATGAAAGTTGGAGGTGGCTACCATCAAACTCTAAAGGTTTGGGGAAGGTTTTTTTTAGAGAGAAGAGAGATAATCTCTCTCTAGAATAATGCTAACTATGAATTTGTCAATGATATCCGATTTGATTGTTACTTTGATGGTTTAAATGGTAATGCAATTTAGTTATTGTAGAGCTTGTGTAAAGTGTATACTACATATTGAATGTGATTTATGTTTTTGTCCTTTTCTGCACTAGTTGAACCTAATGTGTTTGATCACCCTGGTCTGAGACCTTATTGTTCACTACTACGTAAACTCCATTTCACCACGGTTAGAAAATGAATACCCCCACGCTTGACCAACGGTGATGAGGTAGGGGTGGTTGTAAGTATGATGTTTTCCACCACAACCATGTGAGCATAATTAAACAATTGTTGTAAAATTCTTAACGATTAATATTTAACAACAGTTGTGCTAAACAACCATTATGATATATACACCTAAGTTTATTATAAATTATATAGAATTCTTATTTCGTCAATGCTCAATAAACATATAACATTTCAATCTAATCTAGAAATTAATAATATGCAAATTAAGTTATATTAGAAGAACAAGTTATATTAGTCAATGTTAAACAAGATTTCTTCCGCCTATTATCCACATTTCGCTCTTTAACAGTCATATTTTGTTTCAATGCTTCTAGTTCTTCAACCTCTCATTCCTTCACCTATAGTTCATTTTGCAAAATATTATTTACTTTGCAAACAAAATTAGAGGTGTAGAAAGGGGCAGTTGAAGAACTAGAAACATTAAACCAACTCCTAACTGTTAAATATCGAAATGCGAACAATGGACTGAAGAAATCTTGTATAACATTAATAAGTGTAATTTATTTTCTAATATAACTTAATATCTCATATTATAATTTTTGAATTCAATCTGAAAAGTTACACATTAGGTAAGGGGTTGGAAAACACTCAAACCACATAAGATATAATAAACTCATCTTTTAAACAAACCTTAACAACAATATTCATCAACAACAAGCCTTAAACAACATACAAGATGCAAGAAACAACTTTTAATTACAACAAAATCATCAACAACATACGATAAACAACATACAACTTACAACTTTTATTACTAACACCAAACAACTTTTACTAACAATAACAACATATCAACTCATAAAATATTTCACCAACGTACCTGTCCCAGAAAGGCATTCATAATGAAAGGAGGATGAAGTTGAAGCGAGAGCTACAAACTTGTGTTAAATTTGAATGAATGTTATTCTAGGTCTTTCACACAATTTTTTAATACTCACTTTAACTTCATCCTCGTTATATTTTTTCTTCATAGCAACACAAACCATTTGTGAACGACACCCATAGTATGAGGCTTCTTGAGTTAATTTTTTTCATTCACCTTTCCTACCCACAAGTCAAAATGTATTAGCATGACATTGTAATTATAACAAAAGCATAAAATTCACTTTTATAATCCATACACTTATATACTCCATAAACCAGCAGAAAGTTCAATTATCTTAAATTATACATGTCATATTATCCTACAAACAGGATAAAAAAAGCTATTGAAATATAAACAATGATATATAAACAACATAGTTCACTTCTTAAGTTATACATTCACTCATATTAAATTAACTTTTAAACAGATTTGGAAACATAAACTATTGAACCATGTAACTATATTATATATTACGATGACTAATCTGTAACATAACCATTTCCTAAGATTTGATGAAGTTAAATCACATTTAGTAACCTTTGATGCAACAAAGGTAACCATTCAAAGAAGACGAGTTCGCTGCATGCGTTTGGTGTTTCCATTTTGTATCTTTATGAATAAAGGTTGTTGAAACATTAATGGAGATTATGATATATGAGAGATACGAGTAAGAGAGATGTTAGAGTTTTGTTTCGAGAGAAACGACTGTAATATACTGAAGCGAGATTACTTCGCTTATTAGAACCGTGATAAAATGTTAGTACCTTACACCACAGTTGATTATATGAATCATGATGAAATATAAAGACAAATCTTTTTTGTAATAAAAAAAATAGAAAATTGTTGGTGTTGGGATTCAAACTCTTACACTCTAGGTACATTTCACCACAATTATTAACATTGGTCGTAGTAAAATTTCTTTTAGTAAATAAAAAAATAAAAGGCGTCCAAAAAATGATTTATTACTGCGGTTAACATAACGCCATAGTAATATGGTGTTACGAAAGATATATTTTGTATTGATGGTTGTTCTTATTTAAATATGGATAATGTTGTAGTTTTGCATCGTCCATCCATCTTGGGATTCAAAAAGCAAGAGAGGTCATTACTTTTATGTTGGGTAAATTGGTTTGGAATGTCCACCTGGACTGTGATTTTCTATGGGTCAAAGTTTTGAAGTATACTTATATCAGTGATAAAATGTTTCTTAATATGAAAAATAAATCGCGACCACTTACTTGAAATGCAATTATGAAAACTCTTGTTGCTCTTAAAAATGGCTTTGAATTTATATTGGAGAATGAGAACTCCTCTTTATGGTTTTCCAATTGGCATGGGATAGAGAAATTAGTGGAGTATGTTCTAAATGTGGATATACACGACTTGTAAATGCGAGTGAATGATGTTTACTTAGATGAGAATTGGAACTTTAATTCATTATATACTAATATTTCTCCGGTTGTTTGTGACTGCCTGAAAGCACTTCCCATTTATTTGAATTCTCTGGTGCCTGATTGGTTAACATGAAAAGACAACTCATATGATATTTATACTGCTCGAGATGGTTACAACTAGCTAAACAAACTTGATTTTTTTCTTCCGAATACAACAAACAATAACTCTAGGAAGTGGATGTGACATATTCATGCTTCTAAGAAGGTGAACTTATTCCATTGGATGGATTTACATAAGTCCTTTTTTACGAGATCGATGTTGTTTCATCGTTGTATTCTCCAAACAAATCTTTGCCCTCAATGCAATCATGATGTTTATCCAACTCTACACTACCTGAAAGACAATTAATTTACTACTCACTTTTGGAAATTTATTGGCTTCTTGGACCCATTATTGTTTTAAAGGGATGATTTATATGATTGGATTAGACATGACATTGATGAAGACTTTATCTTTTTGACAGTTTACTAGTGGTTGTGGCGCGCTAGAAACAAACTGTGTCTTGCGAATGAAGTGTTATCTTCCTATACTTTGAAATTCGTCATAGTAAATTATACTAATTTGTTAACTAAATATTTTCTCAAGTATAATCTGTCTAATCCAAAAAGAACTATCGTGTGGAATGCATACAAATGTAGTAATACGATTTTGAATTTTAATGGCAGCAACCTCGGTAATCCCGACATATCGAGGTTTGATGGATTGATTCGAAATGGTGATGATACTTGAGTTCATGGTTTTGCGTATAATATTGGTTATTTCAAAATCCTTCATGCTGAGTTGACAGCGTTATATCATGGTTTGTGTATAGAATATGAACTTGGTATCAAAAACATGATGTGTTATTCTGACTCCAACTCTGCTATCAAGCTTATCTCAGAGTCTGTTAATATTTGATATCACTATATCGCGATTCTTCGCAGCATTAAAAAGCTTATCTCTAAGAAATGACAAGTTTAAATATTCATATTCTTAAGGAGGAAAATTTTTGTGCTGACTATCTAACAAAACATAGAACAGACAATGATACGGTGTACTGTTATATGACTAATTTTTTATTTTTATTTTTCTTTTCCACTTGTAAAAAAAAGCCCAACTCTTAAATATAAGTTTTCAATTTTAAATTTATGAATAAACATAAAAGTTAAAAGATTTTATTTACCATTCAAAATTAAAAGGATTTTTTAAAACTAAAATTTCTTCTTTTTTCATTGATAAAAGGGGCCCTAGGTCCAATTTTCTTTTCTTACATTGTCGTGTACAGTAAGTAGTATATAAAACGAATACAAAACGATCATCCTGTACATCGCATCACGATCCCTTCTTCACTCAATTGAAACTGTAAGTTTGAATGTGCTCGTTCTACTTTTTTTGTTGCAAAAATTAATAGTGTTATTTCTTTACTATTTCATTCCCGCTAAATTTTTTAGGGTTTCTAATCGAATGTGTAGTTTCCTAGGGAATGGTAGAGTATCACATTGCATTTAAGTTCGTGTGGTTTTATTTACGATGAATCCCTAGATTGAGTATTAATCTTTTGCAGAATCTGAATCGGAAACCTGACCCTATATTTTTGTTGGTGTTGATGGTTTCCATGGAAAAGGAATTGAAAATATGATTAAATTTTTTCGATATTTAGTTTTGATAAATGTGATTGGAAATTGCCTTTATACATTGATTGTTATTGCCGAATTTTAAATCGTTTAGTTTGTAAATTGTGCAATCTTAAGGGAAACTTGCTCAAGACTCTGTTTGCAGGAGCTGAGTTATTTTTCTGCTGTGAGCAGTTCTTTGCTTGCTTGATTGGTTAATAGTTCCGTTCTGGATAGAACATTATGGCGAAAATTGATTCAGGTAGCCGAAGCCACTTAGTGGGATAAGACCTTGTTGTTGTTGTTGTTTGAGCTTAATAATAAAATATAGATGGGTCTGTTTCTCTGTTGTTGCCATAATAGATATGAAACTTAAATTTCTATCCTTGTTATGATATTTAATCTACCATTCTCAATATAGGTATTGAAGATTGGTTTCATCAACACTGAATACCTTGAGATGAGTTCAAATTTGTCGTCTATCACATCCACTATCCCCCATAATGATGAACTCGCCCAAATGTTTTCTTTTCTTGCTCAGTAAGATCTTGATGATGTTTTTACCAATGTTTCAAACTTTGTTGAGACTCAATTCTGAGTTTTTAATCATATTCGCAGATTTGTTTGGAGATATTCTATAAGCCATGTACCACTCTTTGTGGGCACAGGTGCTGATGTTTTGATTGAATAGATTTCTAATTATAATCATATATGATATGATCTTATATTTCTTTTCTGCAGTTTAGTTTTTTTTTTTTGCATAAACTTTAATTTTGATCCAGAATATACAATTTTGTAGTTTTTGTAAAAGATGTTTGCATTCTTCCCTCGATAGGTCTGGCCAAAGGTGCCCTATATGCAGGAAATGGATAAGGTAATCACGAAAAAATGATTTTACAAAATCATATTCAAAACAATTTTCGTTCCATAAATGTGTATTGTAGTCTTTTCAATTATTTTTGGTATTTTTTTTTTGCAGAGAATCAGAACTCTTCTGATGTGAGCATAGTTCTATGGAACTCAATACAACATATGTTTCCACGTGAAGTTGAAGCTAGGAAAGCAACCAATGCTTTTAGTGAAGAACCATCTGAAAAGTCTAACTGGCACTTCTTTGGGCGACGCATCTTCCATGTCTTATTAGGCATTTCAATGAGTGCTGTGAGTTTGCTGGTGATAGACAGAAGAGATTTGGCAACGAGTTTTTTAAGGGAATTGATTAAGGAGTCAATGAAGGGGACATTTAATTTCAAAATAAAAACCGAAAATTTCTCATTGTCATATAATACCCATACCCATTCAAGGTGACATTTATTTTGTTCCCCTAACAATGATCTAGAACATATGTTAGCATTGTTTTAAAAGAATGGTTTTTGGTTGAATAGTTTGCCACTGTCTAGTAAACATTATTAACTATATTATTTTGTATGCATCACTGCTACTTGCTTTGATACATATATCTAGTATTTGGATTTTGATATTCATGTTTCTAATTTTGCAATTTTTTACATCTATTATGTAATTTCTGAAGTTGACCCCAAAACTGTAATTAAAGGTGATCTGAAGTAGACCGCAATACTTGAATCAAGACTGAAGTGACTATTTTTAACTTTAATGTGATGCCATATCAGTTAAGTGGTGGGTATGTTGGTGGCAGTGTGGCCTTACTCATGCGTCCACCGGCAACCTTCCGGCCTCCACAAGAACCTCCTCCATTTCTTCATGTGTCTATTCGTTACTTTATGAGACCAGAATTGCATGACGTATGGCAGGTTGGTCCGAAGGGTTCTTATAATGTACAGTAGCTTTTGTTTTTTATGGTTGTTTAGATACAGTTATACGCTATCTGTTGTAGGTTTTGGATGATTGTTATAGTGTTTGATCTTTTATCTTCAATGATTAACTTCAATGAAACAAATTGTTTCTTTGAAAAGTTTTATTCTCTCAATGATTAACTTAGTCCTTTAAATTGCGTTGGAAAGACGTGACAACGGAGCGGGTGATTTTTAGCATTACCAATTCTGTTTTTGGCGTATGTATACCACCCTGCCCCCGCTCTCAACTCCAACTGGGGAAGACTATTGAACACCCATCTAGAAACCTTATCTTTTTTCTTTTATCAAGTTTACATGTTTTTAAACATCTGAATATCATTTTTTATAACATTAAAAACCAATATTTAAATTGAAAAGAAGCATTCAACTTTAATTAATTATAGAATTTATATTTTTAAAATCAAATTTTCAAATAATAAATAAACAAAACAACATAAATGTATAATAAGACTAATAAATCTTAATGATTTTGAATAAGTTAAATGGAGATAGGGGTGAGTGAGGAATGAGTTTGTATCATTAACTAACTTCACCATTGTATTAATCACAAATATCTGATATTATTAATTTATTTTACTTATAATTCATTAATCACTTTCAATAGTTCGGTATCCATTATCCATTAAAATGCATAAACTAACCATTTTCTAATATTACATTATAAAATATATTAACCAATTTTATAGATAACATTAACCAAAGCACATTTTTCCACTCAATACTACTTTTTAATTTCAATGCATATATTAATCAAATTATATATGTATTAACTAAATTTTTACATACCATTAATCAAAATTATTTATAGAGAGAAAAAAATATAAAAAAGGCAAAATAAAAAATATCAATATTCATCATATTTGTGAACAATAACATAGTGTATGTGTCAAAATTTGGTGTTAAAATAAATTCTTTATTAATATATGAAGTTTATTGAAAAAAGAAACAACAATTTTAAAAACATTTTTTCTGAGCCACGCCCAATCTTTTAAAGAGTGTTGAATGTGAGAAAAATACAATTGAAGCTGAATTATAATGAAATTTTTTAATAAAGTGTTGGTAAAAATAAATTATTACATAGATAATTATTAGTAGAAATAAAATAGGAGAATAAACATATAGATTTATCTCAAATCCATATACAAATTTATAGTTATGGTTGTCAATTTGAAATTCAAAAAATAAATATATTATATTATGTTGTGAAACGATGTTATCAATTACATAACAAAGTTATGAGATAAAAATTTGAATTTTTTGAACAAACATAAGAAATTTTATTAGGTTTTACAAAAGAAAAAAGAAAAATAGAGAATTGGTTAAAACTGTTTATTATTTACTTTCTCAATAAGGATTCAAAGATTACAAAACAATTAACTTCTCTCACTTTAGTTAGGATTTGCACCACACCCCAAAGATGAGAGACTAACATACTATTTATAAGAAAACTAACATACTAACATAATGAGCTTTTACACACAGACCTATTACACAAGCTAACTTAGGGAACAAGTTAACTTAAATAATTGGACTTACAAGTAAGATTCAATTTGACATACTAACTTAAATTACAAGTTAATATATTTTGACAGCATGTTTGAACAAATTTCGAACATAACATGCACAACTCCTGTTGAAATATCAAGCTATTATTTTCGACACTAGAGTTCAATCCAAAATACCACGCATTAGATAGATAAAACTCAATAGTAAATTCATTGAATTTATATTATATTAAAAAAATATAAATTTATTAGTATGCTAATGTTTCAATTTAATTATTAAAAAAACAATTAATCGCAATAATAAAGTCGCATTCTCACAAAAATAAGCAAATTATTCTATCAAATCAAAAATAGAAGTTATTAAAGTTAAAAATTAAAATCATCTAAAAAAATGACTAATTTTTCACTTCCTTAAGAATTACTCGAAGATGCTGTAAGAAAGGGAAGTGTTTAATCCACTATTGACCGATCTTCTTATATGTGACTACTCGTTGTCATATTTCCCATGTATTATATATGATCTCATCTGCTCATTTGTCAAACTTTATTATATTTTGAATTTTCCTAGTGTTTCACGGCATATTACCCACATAAATCTGAAAAAAGAAGCAACATTAATTCAAATGTCATTACTCGAGGTTTTCTATTCCTATTTAACCAGCGTAAGTACAACAATTGTCCTAACTCTAACACATAGGCTAATGATCATTATTTCTTATGAGCCCGATATCAGACAAAAAAAGTATCTCACATAAAAATCATTAAGCAAAAGAAGCAATTGAATAGAAATATTGTAACGCCCAAAGTGCTTTCATCTTCTCTTTGATCATCTTGATCTTCTCACTCGTCTGTTGAACAACTTTAGATCCGAGAAGAACAGTCTCGTCTGTCTCATACCAACACAAAGGAGACCTGCATTTTCTACTATACAACGTCATACGGTGCCATTCTAATGCTAGAACGAAAATTGTTATTATAGGCAAACTTAATCAATGACAAGTATCTAGGCCAAACACCACCTTGTTCTAGCACCGAAGCCCACAACAGACTGTCCAAAGACTGGATAGTCCTTTTTGTTTGACTGTCCGTCAGTGGATAATAAGCAGAACTCAATTTCAACTTTGTACTCATAGCCTTCTGCAAACTCTCCTATAACCTTTATGTAAACCTCGTATCCCTATCCGACATAATACTCGAAGGTATACCATTCAGTCTCAAAATCTCTTCAATATACAACTCGACTAACCTCTGCAAGAAATGACTAATATTCATCTGTAAGAGTTGAGCCAATTTATTTAATTTATTCACTATCACCCAAATTGAATCATTGCCCTTAGCAGTACTGGAAAAACTTGACACAAAATTCATAAAAATGTTGTCTCATATCCATTCTGGAATACTCAATGGTTGCATCAGACCCAACGACTTATGATGTACACTCTTTGGCTTATGGTATGTCAAACCAGTATAAACAAACTTGATGACTTCTTTCTTTATAACATAAACAAAAAGGAGTTTCATAATAGTCAACTCAAAACAACTTAGAATCTCAACAACATAAATAGTCTTGACTTCAAACATAAACGACATAAGAATCAATTCAAGCGTTTAACCCCAAGAAGAAACAATTGGTCAAACAAATTTCTTTTCAAATAACTTTTCTAACTGTTTCTTCAATTCTAAAGTAGACATTCTATACAGAGTCATTGACACCGGACACGTATCTGGTACCAAATCTATAACAACTCAACTTCATGCTCTAGCCAAAAATCACAAACATCCACAAGAAAATATCAGGAAACTCACAACACAAGCACATAACTAGCCAGACCTTTCCCAGTATGATGTGATTCGGGGAAGAACCAAGCAGAAGCTAGTGAGCATGTAACACCTGAGGCTGAAGAGAGCGAAGAATGGTTACATATAACACCCGAGGGAAAAGGATGGTTGTCGGTGCACGAGGCATGGCAATGAGACACTCCTAGAAGCTTATAGGGAAAACCCGAATTCACATTGGAATGAGAGGGATTCTAAGGTTGTCACACCAATTATTAATGCAATGACAAATTAAACATATGTCCAAACAAGTTCAAAATAAGTTCATCAAACAAAACCTAACTTAGAGATGTTTAGATACTTCTAAAGATACAGTCAAATACCAAGTGATTAGATGATGATTGCATATGAGAACTAGCCTCCAATGGCTTCCAATGCTCTCCAAATCGCCTTATTTGTGCTCTTTACCGTCACTATCAGTATCAAAACACAAAACCCTTGAAAAGATGACAAAAAAATCCCCTTTATACCAGTAGAATCAGTCTAGAACGCGTTAGAATAGGCTTAGAAAAGAACCTGTCGCACACGTGAAAACTTGCATCGCGCGTCATGCTATCTTTACTTTTTTATCACGCGCACGATGCTGCACATGAGTATTCCAGTGGCTAACATTTTTGCTCACTTTTCCACCTGATTTTCACTAAGTCCTTATTTCTTCATACTTAGTCATTTTACATCTTTCTTTGGTCTTTATTCTTCATTTTTACTCCTCTTTAACTTGTTTTGATCTGTTTCTTCGATCGAAAACATGCAATGATAAAGTGTCATTGGCGCTATGTTTCATGTTTTAATGGGACAATTGACCTGAGATATCGGGGAGTTGACACCTAGATTAGTGAGCTATACGCCAAGGGATTGGGCGTAGTGGTAGATTTAGTTCGTCGTGTAAATTTGTAGTCAGCGCATGTTTATTAATGCGCATTTCATCAATCAAGTAGAAATAAGGGATTCTGATAAAACAGCCTAACCACTTTTCTCATCATCATTCTAAAAAACCTTTCTCATGTTTTTGACCAAATCAAACTGCAAACCCCCCAATTATTTTTTTTATTTACATCACACAATATTCTTTTTCTTTAAAGTTCGCAATCTCTATGGAGATAAATTAAATTTTATTACTTTGATAAAAACACTAGTACAGTTGCTAATAAATTGTCCATCAGTACTTAAGTCTCATTTTCCAATTTTCCTTGCCTTTTCATTCAAACAATCAAATTAAGGCATTTAGATTTATTATAATCATAATATGCACAAGACCGGTCGAGAATTATTGCTTAGATACTAGATAGGAAACAATTGCCTTCTTTATTTACTGATAAAATTACACATTTATGTGTGTTTATTTATTGTCCAATTCGGGACGATGTTTGAGGTTCAACCATCATTAGGATGAATAACCGGATGAGGGTTACCCAACTTAGAAGGTGTATTTGCCTTTTATCTTCATTTTCATCATTTTGGTGTTAAAGTTATTTATTTGTCAACCAATTATACTTGCCATGTGAATCTAAATTATACCAAACTTTCATGATAAACTAATTAAGGAGTACTTCTTAGAATCTGAGTACTATGATATAAATCTACATGTTGGACTCATATCTTACTTTGAGGAAGTTAGGGTGTTTGATTAATGCCTATGTTGTTAATCTTTCTCGGTGTCCTTAGACTTAGCCTCTCATACCTCTAACTCTATATACTTTCTCGATTTCCTCATGATCAAAGCTTTTTCAATCATTTTTTTGAACGGTCCTAATTTGGGAAAAAATGAAACAATGGTATTTTTTTTAGAGAAAAATACAGGAACAAATAAAAGAATGAAAACAAACAAAAAAAAACACACAAATAGAAAAAGAAGTAGAAAAGTAAATAAATCCCCCAAAGCTTAAACCAAACATTGTCTATAATGTGTTAGTACAAGCAAGTGGGAGTGAAATCCCAAAGACCCTCACGCGAGAGGGGTGAAACGCAACATCAGCTGCACATCATCCAATACCACACATTGTCTTGGTTTCTCCTCTTTCATGCCTTGGATTTTAGATTGCACCCACCCCACCCATCCTGATTTTCATTCGAAGTCCCGACTTCATGTTGGGTAGGATGAGTAGGTGACAGGACAATGCCTTCCTCCATAGAATTACTTGCATCCTGGTTAGAAAAATTGGGGCCGCCCTCCTCCTCAGATGAATTACCTAGAGTATGGGTGCCTGCCTTATAGAGAAAATTACTTACAACGTCAACCTTTACTTTCCTAGGGTTAGGCAAATCAATAATGGTTTTGTTGCATATCATCATCGTGTAGGTGTTCCTGTCAACCAAAATCATGCCTTGATTAACAAGGGAATCCATGTCAATCTTAGATTTTCCCTCTACAAGGTAGTCCTCCGCCCAATCAAACTCAAGGCCTAGGTGCTCGGGGATTTGGTGATCGGACCCCCACTGAAATTGCTTTGATGGCTGCACGAGCTACTATCCCTAGATAATTGGCCGCGAAGGCAACGACATTAACCATATCATTCAAAACTATACAATACATACAGAAAAGTTCTCTTTGGATGGCTACAACGATAATATCCCTTAGGCCAAGCAAGGTGTAGGCAAGGGCCTTTTAGGTGTACCAGAAACAAGGGTTTTGGATTGTGGATGCTTTTTCCCCAACAGCAGTGTAAAAGCGATCACCAGTGATTTTGGCCCAGAAGTTCTATAACTTGTTGAGGTTGATTGTTCTTATAAGAAAATTTTGGGTGGTCTCACCACCCCGGGTTGTTGATATTTGAATATGGATTGTTCCATTTATTATTGTTCACAAAATTAACATGGTCTTGAATGGATTCTCTGGCGAGAGCCATTTGATAATCATTAGTAGTGTGCCCGTTTATCTCGTATATCTCACAGTAGAGAGTAACAGGGGAAACAATAGCAACAGTGGTAGGTGGGATAGGCGTGGGAGGAATGATGCTCAAACTATCATTTTTCTAGTAGAGAGAATCTACCTTTGCATTCATATGGTTAAACAAACTCACTTCATATAGTCCACCGATTTTGAGGGTAGTTTTAGAGGCAATTTGTCGCACGCTTCCCCATGAGTGGAGATTCTTAGCCATATCTTCTATTAAATTTTATGTCTCATCTTGGGGGAAATTCACGAGGGTTCCGCCAGAAGCTGCGTCTAAGGTCATTCTTGTGGAGTAAAGGAGACCATTCTAGAAGGTATGAATAATCATCCATTTTCAATCCCTTGAAATGGGCACGGTCTTAATAAGTCCTTACAACGACCCCAAGCGTCAAATAAAGATTCCCCTACTTCCTGTCTAAAACTATTAGTCTCATTTCTTACTTGGGCCATTTTGCTTGGCAGAAAATACCGCGCAAGGAAGGCAAATTTTAATTGAGCCCAAGAGATTATCAAATTGGCAAGCAAGAATGGAAGCCAAGCCTACGCACGATCTCTTAACGAGAAAGGTAGAGATGGCAAACAAACTCGGATCCGCCCGCACCCGCCGCCCCGAAATTAACGGGGAAAATTCGATTTAATTGGGTGCGGGTGCGGGGGAAACTCGGTTCTTAAACTACGGGTGCAGGTGCGGGTACGGGGAGACACTAAGACCTGCCTGCACCCGCCCCCGAATAATACATTTTAGTTTAATTCTCTTATTTTACTTATTTTAATATTCATTTATTAATTATATTTTTAATTAAATTATTAATACCCTTATTGCAACTAAAATAATTAAATTAATTAAGTTAATACTTATTTACTAATTAATTTTTTAATTAAATAATTAATTAATTTATTAAAATAATTGATTTTTTAATTAAATTATTAATTTTTATTGCAATTAAAAAAAATTATTTTTTTTGCGGGTGGGGGTGCACCAGTTCTCCACTAGGGGCGGGTCTGGACGATAAATTTTCACCCCCGATTGGGTTTGGGGGCGGGGGCGGGTGTGTTACATGGAGGCGGGTGCGGGTGCAGGTATAGTTAAATCCGCCCCCGCCCCACCCCGCTGCCATCAATAGAGAAAGGGAATAACCTGAGGCATATGACGTTTTGGTCAACGCCATTAGCCTTTACAGTACCATAATTGTTAGCAAATATAGTTTCATGTTTTTTAAAGGCAACCTTGAAAATTGATCCTATTAGATCATACCTATCAAAGACTGTTTTAGTTCAAAATTATATGCCACTGTTGGCAGGTGCACAATACTGCAATGATGTTCCTCTTTAGTAGGAATCACATGATCCTTAAGAGGCATAATGTCCACTGTTGGTTCATCCATCTCTTGCCATCTTAGATTTTGGTGTCTCTCATTTAAGAAACACTCAATTTTGTTTACAGGATTGACTAAATTATCAATAGAACGAGTTCTTCGCATACAAGGGCAACGAGATAACTACAATAAAGAAAACAACTCTAGTTTATATGCTGACTAAATATAAACTTAATATCAACCAAAGTTGGTTCCCGACAACAACGCTAAAAACTTGACATGTTGCAAGCGTACGACTGTGCGAAGTAGTAGAAAGAGTTATTGAACCACAAAGACCAAAATTTTGATTATCGAATCCTATTATAACAGTGTATATCTAGAGTGACCGAAAATTGGTGTTTCGCGAAACAACTTAAATAAAAAACACTTTTGGAAAAATAGTTTAAATGAAAATCACTTAAAATATTATGAGAGAAATAGGACTTAGGGTTCATGATCCCTACTCTGACATATTCATATAATCCTTTCGCTTATATTATGAGACTTTCAATATTGTTATAGAAAATAGATAAATATGGATAACACCTACTTTCGTTAGCGTGTTGTCCTATCTATGGCAAATAATTTATCTGCTTTTGCACGATTGAATTATTCGTCAGAGATTATTTTCTTTACGCAACTATAAAAGGTGGAACGTTTCTCAATCTCATCTAAGCATTTCGTTGTATCAGACTTAATTGTTTAAAAATCTTCTTTCAGGTACCGATGCACATCATTTCAGATTACGACCGGTACCTGAAAACTCTTTACTTTTGTACAAGGGTTGGAATGAAAAATTTAGGTTTTAAAATAAAGCTTGAATGAAATTCTCATAATATATATGTTAAGGACCATACTAAAAGTCATGATATAGGTCCCATGCCCCTTAGTCCCTAGTGGACTACTCACCCATGGTGAGAAACAACACAATTAAAATAATATTCATAATCGAGAACATGATTGATTGTAAAAGTGTAAATTGATAATGATAAAGGGTAAAAAAACCTAGCTGACGAGAAAGTAGCTTGAATAGATAAATAAACAAGTGCTCCAATGGAGACTTGAGTACAACAATACAATAGAACTTGAAATAAAATATGTAAAATTAAAATAGAAGAAAAAGTTGGATCCCTAAACTCAAGACTACCTATGAGTTTTATAATAAAATTCTATCAATGGACTAAATCCATCAGTTTAATGCCCATCAAATAGAAAATATCTCAGATCAAAAGATGTAAAAGTCCCAAAATATCAATGAAAATTCTAGCAAGCACACGATGGATGTTATTCCCAAGGTTATAACATCCACTGTGACATCTGCCACTTAACAGCTAATACTCAGTAATAATAAAAGCAATAAATAACACAACAATTGTTTACCCAGTTCAGTGTCAACAACACTTACATCTGGGGGCTACCAAGCCAGGGAGGAAATTCGCTATCAGTAGAATCAATTCAGAGTTAAAACTCCAGTTTACACTCCTCACTTAATCCCTACCCAATGACACTTCAACCTAGAGACACTCTAGACCTGAGTATACCCACTCACTCCCCCTCAATCACACAACAATGATATCAAACAATTACAGAAAACAGTATGAAGAGACACTTCATACACCCCTTGATCTTGCTTCACAACTTTGATCAAGGAACTCACACACTCTTGCTTCAAAGCATCGAGTGAGACACAACCTAGAATCTACATATCCAATGCAAATCATCCACCAGACAATTGCTTGGATTACAAGTATTCCTAGGCAGAATTCACACGTGAAGACTAACCTTCTTCACTTACACAGGACTCTGCAATCTGCACTCTTTCTCCTTCTGTTGTCAAGTGCTGCTATTCAGGATTGCATCTTTTGATATTTATAGCAGCTGTCAGTCCTTTTGGGCCTTGGTGCATTAACTAGGTTTTATCCATAACAAACCTATTCTCAATGTTATGCACACTTGCCACTTAATTCAGGGATCTTCTAGTTTGCCTAGGGCTTCTAAAAATTCTCCTGATATCCAACTTGAGCATTTATTCTGTTTCCTAGTTTATAGATACCAGAAAAACAACCTTGCCCGCTAGATGTCATACGTTCAATGTTATGACATTTTGTATGACATTCATCTTAACGTATAGTTAACTTACCCTGCACACACATCATTAAGTATGTCCTAACAATCAGTATGACATACATGCACACTCTAAAGTTTTGCCATAAAATACAGCCAATCAAGAGCACTTACAAACTCCCCCTTTGGAATATTTTTGGCTAAAACAACCTGTTAACATATCAAAGTTTACACACTGCAGAAGACTTATGATGTGTCATGTCATGCAGCTAGTTCCTAGCTCAAGCCACTCAGAGTCCTCACAGTTAGCTCTCACTGTTAGCTCATTTTGTTCATCATCTGGTAGTTATCACTACAGATGTCACATCTCTTTGAGTAACACTCTGGTGTTCTCCCCCTCAACTGATCAGATTAGTTGGGCACACAACCTGCTCATCACCATCATTCCGTAGTCACAGAAACAAGCATCCATCCTGTGGATGTCCAGACATTCAGAATGACCTTCTGAAGTCACACACACCTATGCTACTCCCCTTGAAGAGTTACAAAAGACTTTATGCTCATATTCATCCAGTCTGCTCTGAATGTTATGACCTTCAGGATAACATCCTGAAGTACACACACAAGGTTTGCTCCTAGTTCTAGCATACATTCATTCCTATCCAGGCTAGACATGTATATCACTTTATTGCTAACAACACTGTCATCTGTCATCACACATTTCATCAGTTGCACCTATAGTTACTCCTGCAAATAAGTAAGTCTCATATCATATGCACAAAGGCGCATATGCTCAAGCTAGTTTTCCTTGTTCTTCCACCTGTTGTTCTCTATTACCTGATGTACTCTATTATTCTCTCTCCCCCTTTTTAGCCATAAATTCAGATCTAACTAATGCATTAACATAGATCAAAAGTGTAACATAACAAATTTTTAAGTACACATTAAATTAACTGCTCATAGAGAGCTTCAGTGCAATTCTTGCTGTCAAATAGGTCTACCCAAAATAACTAAAAACACCAACACACCAGTTCACAAAACTAGCTCAGCAACACTCAGCTTGAGCTTCACAGCACTTTATCAGCACATGTCATTCTTCTTCTTTAGATGCAGAACTGGACCTACCTTTGTCAGATTCTCCATCACTAGTCTCCTCAACCTCAGAGGATCCATCTTTATCATTGTTCTCTCTCTCTTTCTCTGAATCAACTGCCTGGTTATCACTCTCTTCTGCACCATCATTTTGCCTGTCTTCATCAGTGAACTCAGCATTGTCATTTTGCTCAAGGGTCCTGATTAGTGCTTCAAGAGTTCTTTTCCTCGCATCCAGCTCCTGACATGTTTCCTTTAGCTTGGCAATCACTTCTGCTTTTGTTGATGTTGACTGGGATGTCTCAGCTGATGTTGCAACAATGTTAGGAACATGAGTTCCAAGAAATAGCTTGGGATGAAATGACAAGGGGCTTTCGCGTTTGCTCGCAGCATCACTCTTTTTGAGAATGTTGGGATACTGTTTCAGAGTGATGCCACATATGAGTGAAGGGAATGCAATGGGGCCCTTGATGCTATAGTTGCCTGCATGCTTCATAGTTTGATCAAAACATATGTTCCAAAATCAAATTTGGCCTTAGTCCCAATAACATAGATGATCTTTCCAAGACCAGTTGCCACAGTAGATTTATGATTTGAGGGCACCCAATTTGCTGCTCCAGTCTTATGCAACATAGCATATTTGACACTCAATTTGCTGGAAACTAGCTTTCTTTTGGATGGCCATCTTTGTACCTGGTTGCCTGTTATCACTTGACATATTTTGTTTTCTGAAACATTTACATCAGGACGAGCTCTATCTGATCTTCCCAGATATTTGTTGATTGTTGTTGGAGTAAAAGTAACACACTCCCCTCTTACATGCACCTTGCCAAACTCTTTAGATTTCCTGTCAGCACATTCCTCTAAGAGATTAACTATGAATTCTTTGACAAGTAACTCATAGCATGAAGAGAATTCTCTAACTATTTTCATTAATCCTGCATCATTAACGAGTTTCATGATTTCTTTACTCTCAAGAGCATTCTGTCCCAGCTCCCTTTCCACTGCTAGCCTTTTCTGAACAACATACTTCCACCTATTAACACACGAGGGGTAGTGAAATAAAATGTTGTCAATTGGAACTTCAGGGACTTTTTCAGCCAGTTTGCTCTTTGAGGGTTTCTTCTTGTTTAGAATGTCAGTGACCTCTTCAGCAACATCAGACTCAGTCTCTGATTCAGTACCAGATTCAACCTTTCTCTTTTTGGTGACTACTTTGCTTCAGGCTTTGGGAGGTCCAACTGGTCTTTTAGTTCTATCCTTCCTTGAGGGAGTGTCATGTTCAGCTGTCTTCTTCTTTGTGAGGCTGTCTTGCTCAACAACATGTTCAAATGCCTTTTTCTTAGGGGAACCTTGTTCAGCCACCTTTTTATCTTTCCTTGTCATGAGCCTTTTGGCTATGCTAGGATTGATGTTTGTTATTAAATCATTATCAGAATATTCATCAAGGTCTACCAACTCTGCATTCTTGGTGCCTTGCACATCATCACCTCCACCATCAGAGACTACACCCTTGTTCTTCTCTTTTGATGTACGATCTTTCAAGGTTCCAACATTGGGCATAACATCACTTTGATCATGCATAGTTGGGCCAGACCCCTCATTGTTGGGTGGAATGGGGATGTTCAGAGCCCTAGCCACCATGCCAACAATGATGTTGTGCGTTTTCTTGGCTCCATCATCATTAACATCAGAAGTTGCAAGAGTAGGAGTTTTACCCGAGACAATGTCTTTGGACCTTCTTGCATGTTGGCTCCTTGGATTTTTTACCAGAACCCCTTCTAGAGTCATCATGTGCAAGGGTGCTATTTCAAGCACTGAGTTAGGGTTGCTTGACTCACTTCCTATCTCAGACTCGTTGGTGGGTATGTTCTTGGAAGGAGATGATTTTGGTGAATGTTGAGACATTGTACAGGATGTTGATCGTGTGAACAGGGGTTTCCGTTTGTTGGAGGCTGTAGGGAAGATGAACAGTTTGATAGTGAACCAAGTGGTGTAGGAGTTTGATATGGAGAGGCTCACTAGGTGATATGGCAAATGAGGAGGGAACTTAATGTTTGGACCAATCAATAAATGATTGAATTTTAAATTATAATTCTATATTCCCATTAATTGCTATAACTCACCATTACTTAAAGGCCTCAACTTTTGTAAATCACTTTTATGGGCCTTGACACTCCATGCACCAATTTTAGTCCTATTTATTGCATCCTCATTAGGTATTGCACCAATCCCTTTCCATTTACACGAGTGACCCCTGAGCATGCCTCCTTTGATTTCACCAGGACTTGTTTGAGAGGTGCGCTGGATGTCACAGAACAAGGTCATGACATCCGATGTGACATTGCTTCTTTTAGGAAAGGTAGCATCCATGGACTCCATTAGGTTCCAGTATAGCCTATCTAGCTTTCCCTGATGACTAATGTATGGGTATCCCTTCTTGGCTTGCTTCCCTCCATGAGGTTTCTTGCATCCTGTCCTTCTTTCTGAGGCATACTTCGAAGATCTTCTTGCTGGTGTGTTGGATCTTCTTTGTTGTATGTCCTTCACCAATAATACTTTTTCCCTAGTTTCCTTTCTCTCCAGGTTATTGAGGATACTTCTGGGCTCCCATAGGAAGCAATTGTTCATTGCTCTGGATCCCCTCATTTCTTCCTTACCTTCTTCATTGACAACCACACACTTATCCTTTGAAAACAAGACTTTTAAGCCTTGATCACATAGCTGACTTATGCTTATTAGGTTAACTGTTAGTCCTTTAACCAGCAAGACATCCTTCAATTTTGGGGATTTAAGACTGTCAAGTTGTCCAACACCTGTGATTTTTCCTCTAGCTCCATCACCAAATGTTACATGACTGGATGTATGAGGGTTGAGTTTAGTCAAGAGATCCTTAATTCCAGTCATATGTCTGGAACAGCCACTGTCAAAGTACCAGTCCTCTTGGGTTGGCATCCTTAGATCAGTGTGAGCTGCTAATGCCATATTCTTGGTAACCCAATGTCTTTGCCTGTTAGGAGCACCTTTCTTAGTTCTTGCTTGATGCTGCCAGTTGACATGAGCTCTCTGTTCTTGATGAGGATGACTAGGAAATCCATGCAGCCAGAAACACACAGATTTGATATGACAAAGTTTTCCACAGTGGTAACACCTGTACCCTTGGAATCTATTCTTGAATTGATTCTAGTTTCTGTTGGTTGGATGTTGTGACATTGGTCGTGACATCCTTTTTGACTTCTAGACCTCAGGTTGTAATATCTTGAGTTTTGGCACAGGATTAACATATCCTAGTCCAGATCTATCTCCTGAAGTCTGTCCACTCTGAAGGATTTCCTCTAGGGTGTCAGTCCCAGAATTGAGCATTCTTATGAATTTTGCTATTTGACCCTTCTTACTTTTCAACTCCTTTACTTCACTTCTGAGTGTGTCAATTGTGACTAGATGCTCTCTCTTTTTAGCTTCTAACTCCTTGATGATTTTCTTCTGTTGCTCTCCTTGCTGAACCAGTTATGTGCTTCTGATGTGAAGCTTTTTGTATGAGGCTGAAAGCTCCTCAAAAGATAACTCTTCATCACTTGAATCATCATAAGAGATGCACACACTGTTAAGAGTAGTAACATGTTTAGATGATTCCTCTTCTGATCCACTGTCTGAATCTTCATCAGACCAGGTGACTGTCAAGCCCTTTCCTTTCTTTTTGAGGTATGTGGGACATTCCCTCCTAATATGTCCATATCCCTCACATTCATGAAATTGGACTTCTCTGCCTTGGCTGACTTTATCTTCAGAATCATCTTTATCAGAAGGCATGCTTTTGATATAAGGTTTAGACCTAACATCCATCCTTTTGACCAGTTTGTTGAATTGTCTTCCAAGCAAGACAATTGCTTCAGACAGATTATCTTCCTTTTCACCATCTGAATCATCAGTGTTTGAGACAAGAGCTATGCTTTTGTTCTTTTTCTCTACAGCCTGATTACTCATTCCCATTTCAAAGGTTTGAAGGGAACCAATGAGTTCATCCACTTTCACGTGGCATATGTCTTGGGCTTCTTCAATGGCTGTAACTTTCATATCAAACCTTTTAGGTAGTGACGTTAGAATCTTTCTCACAAGTTTCTCTTCAGTCATCTTTTCTCCCAGAGCTCCTGAGGAGTTTGCAAGTTCAACAACATTCATGTAAAACTCATGAATGGTATCATCTTCCTTCATTCTCAGACCTTCAAATTTGGAGGTCAGCATTTGAAGTCTTGACATTTTGACCTTGGAGGTTCCTTCATGAGTAGTCCTAAGAGTGTCCCAAACATCCTTTGCTAGTTCACAGTGGTGGACCAGCCTGCAGATGTTTTTATCTATGCCATTGAACAAAGCATTCAATGCTTTAGAATTTCCAAGAGCTAAGGCCTCTTGCTCTTTGTTCCATTCTTCTTCAGGAATCATCACTTCTACTCCATCCTTGTCAGTCTTCACAGGATGTTTCCACCCTGAATTCACAGCTCTCCAAGCTTTGTTGTCTATAGATTTTAAGAATGCAATCATCCTTGGTTTCCAATAATCATAGTTAGATCCATCCAGAATTGGAGGTCTATTAGTGAAGCCTATATCTTTATCTATAGTACCAGAATTTGTTTTCCCTAAATCTCACCCAAATTTAAACAGGCAGGTGTCGCTTGCGCGAAAATAAGGTGCCGGCATGACAGAAGAGTCGCCACCTTTCGTTATTTATCCCTCAGAGCGGGAAAGGAAACGATCGGAGAAACCTGACGAATAAGGGTAAGACAAGGTCATCGCAACCATTGTCTGGGTTCGGGAGTCGGTTACGCAAGGGGAAGGTATTAGCACCCCTCACGTCCGTCGTACTCGACGGGATCCTCGCTTGTTTGTTTACTTGGACGGGTTGGTTATAATCTATCTACCTATCAAGGCTGGCTAAAAAAGAAAAGAAAAATGACTCGGCAAAGCATCGCGCTTTATGCCTACGTATTCTCATCAGAGAATGAGAAATCAGAGTCAACGTAGTTCGGCTAACCACGGGTGAAGATGGGGAAGGTTGCTCGCTAGGATATCGCATCCTATGCCTACGTACTTTCATCTGGTATGAAAGATCAGAGCAAACGTAGTTCGGGAAACTACGGGAAATAACTCAACTAGGAGGGAGACTATCAAGTCCTACTGTTATCATGCCATGGATTCATCCTATGGTTGAGGTTTGAGCAGGGAACTCCTAGATGTTGTCATGCATAGGTTTCAACCTAAGAGTCTATCGTCAAATCTTCATCAGAAGAAATGAGAGTCCTAAGGGATCATGTCAATGATACACAGAAACAGACAAAAACATCAGCTTTTAACAGTGAAATGCATGCAATGCAAGTGAGGGAGGAAATGTGTGTGGGGCTTCAGCCTCCACAAGCTCTTCTCGACCTCAAGCCAGTCATGAAATAACAGCAATCATACTAAAAATAAACAACATGCTATCAAGCAATGAACAGATAAAGGAAATGAAATGCCATCAGGCAAGCCAACACACTTGAGAAAGAATCATCTAATCTCTAATCCTAACCCTAATCACAGGATCCTAAACAAATCTAAGAAAAGCTCTCAAGCAAAACCCTAAACAAGAGAAATCATTCCCAGTCTTCGAGCTTCAGCACAAGCTTACCAAAGACAGGGAGCTAAGCAATCAGACTCATAGTGTCTTCCTCAGGAAAACACTAGGAGGTGTATGCTCAGGAGTCATACCCTATGTGGCTCAACCACTGTGACCAGTTTATATTTCTCCTCAGGAGAAATTAAACTCACAAGCAGGCTCCAACGTCACTGGATATTTAGGAAGTCCTATATAAACTAGTGGAACTAAGTGAATAGACCCATAGGACCTTCCTCAGGAAAGTACTGGGAGGCTTCCACTTAGGAGTTGTACCCTATGTGGCTCAACAACTGTGATCAGTTTACATTCCTCCTCAGGAGAAATTAAACTCACAAGTTGGCTCCAACATCATTGGATACTTGAGAAATCCTAGATAAACTAATGGAACTAAGTGAATAGACCCATAGGACCTTCCTCAGGAAAGTACTAGGAGGCTTCCACTTAGGAGTTGCATCCCATGTGGCTCAACAACATGTGATCAGTTTACATTCCTCCTCAGGAGAAATTAAACTCACAAGTTGGCTCCAACATCATTGGATACTTAAGAAAGAGGTGAGAAGGAAGGATGAAAGTCATTCATAGTGCCTTCCTCAGGAAAGTACCATGAACTTCCTTCAAACTTCAGGCTCTCAAACCTCACAGACAGGGGACAAGACAAGCTCTGGGTCTCTGAATCTTGATCTCCAAGCTTCCCTTCATGATGCTCTCCATCAATATCCTCAAGGCAACACAAGCCCTTCAGCAAATTCCTCAGAATGGACCCCACAGATGAACAGATAACCCACTGAACAAACCAAATCATCAGGCAATCTCAGAAAATACCTAAAAATACTAAACTAATGGGGAAAAAAATTAACAGATATTCACAAGGGTCCTCAACACCTTCTCATAACATCTATAAAGGTTTCTACCTAAAAATCAAGATAAAACTTGCTCCAAGAAAATGATTCATCACCTAAACACCATTCTAAACCCTAATCAGGACACCCTAAGTCTACCCTAATTAAACTAACCAAGATTAATTCTAAAAAATCTAGAAAAAATCCTATGGGGAAGTATGACTCATCATCTAATTGCACAAAAAAGAATGGGTAAAAAAGATTAAAGGAAAGTACCAAAACAATTCCTACAAAATCAAATATCAAAATGAAACAATTAAAAAGCTATTTAACTAGAAAATCTATTGAAAATATTAAACCTAAAAATAAAATCTCAATTTTATTTTTATAATTTTCTATACATTTTAATCTACTCATAGAAAAAAGAAGAATCAAAAAATCATTTTTTATCTATTTTTAGTGAACTAATCAAAACAGACAAAATTAAAAGAAAATTAAAAAGAAATGAATTAATTAAAAGGAGGGGGGGCGCAACTAGCACATCAGACTAGTTAAATGAGTTGGGCTACACAAAAAGGGGGGTGGGAATAGAAACTGAGGCCCAGAACGCCTTTAAAATGAAACGCGGCGTTTGGATATAGTTTGAATTTCCCTCTCCTTCTCAGGTTAAATCCTGGCCACTAGATTAGATGATTTTGTCAAACATTAGGAACGATCCAATGGCTGGCCTTCATCGTCTTCAAACAAACTAGGGTTTTGCAGAACCCTCTCTCATGCACTCATATATTCGAGCTCTACTAGCTCTCTCCACACGCCACGGTTCAGCAAGGTCTAAACACGAAAAATCATCTACGTCTCAAGCCCTACACAACCCTACGTACAGTTTCTCATAATTCCTCGTGGATAATCCAAACAGAAGCCTTGAAGATCATGGTACAAACACGGTTCAAAAACTTAACCTGATATCAATCCTCACTAAACTTCAACCTAATGATTTACAGATACACTACACGCTACCCTGGTCATTATACACTACTTCTTGATGATTGAAATGCCCTAAACTAATAGTTCTTGAAAATCAAAGTTTTCTGGTTCTGTTATGGATTGCCATGGAACAAGCTGCAACTCTCAGGGATGGATCCTCTAGCCTAGTACATCAACTCTATGACTATGAAACTAACTAAACTGCAATAATTTAAGAGATATAGGGTGAAGAAGAAACCTGTCAAGCAATGATGGAGGAGGCTCGTGGGGATGCTTGCAAGGCTTGAAATTGGTCCAAGATGCTCCTACAATGGTGAAGAACCTTCTGTTTGCACTTGTGTGGGAGGAAGTGGCTTGTAGTAGAAGGTATCTTGGATTGCTTCAACTTGAAGAAATGGCTTCAATGGCTATCTCTCCTTCTTTCTCCTCTGACTTGATTCCAACTTTCACCAACCTTTCATCACTCTTTGATGCCCTCTTTAAATATTAATCATTGGATGTTTCTAGATTCATCTAGAAAAGTGTGGAAACTTCATGAAAGTCTCCTTGAATGAGAAGTTGAAAGTCTCATATCCCTTGCTTCATGCATGGTAATTTGGTCTCAAAATGTCCTTATGTGAGTTATTGAATGAGGATGGGTGAAAAACAAGTGCATTTGTTGCTTATGTAGGGTTTTTTAACATTGCCTTCTCTTTCAAGTAACAAATTTCCAAAGGAAGTCCATTTTTTAAGCCTCAAATGAAAATTCTACTTAAACCAATCTTCTCAAAATGGTTTTTCCAATCAAAATGATATATTGGATGACCTATTTTGGATTTGTAAATCTCCCAAATCACTTTTCAATTTCAACTTTTCAAAGTTATAAGTCATTTTTAGTTCATTTTTGACCAATCATGGAATTTCATGCTATGAGCTTTTTCAACAATTTGTGACCTTCTTTCTAGACTTAAAATCACATTTTGAGCAACTTTCATGTTTTAAGTTTTTCCATTTGAGGCTTGGAAATAGGAGTTTTAGGCATTGGCTAAAATGACCTATAACTGACAAATGACCAAAATACCCCTGCCTTGTTCAAACCATAACTTGAGTTCCACAAATCCAATCAAGGACTTCTACCACTCAAATTAAAGCTAAGAAGATCCTCTTCAACATTCATGTTGACCAAGAAACCATAGGAATCATCCTACTAGGGCAAAAGTTGTCTGCAAGTTGGGTGACTTTCAAGGACCCAGATTCACACACCTCAGCTGACCTGTAACTTGTCAAAACCATAACTTGAGCTCTGTAACTCCTATCAAGGACTTCCACCACTCAAATTAAAGCTTGGAACAAGCTCTACAACATTCATGTTGTGGTGAAGATGAGATATCAATCACATCTAGGGCTAAAACTGCCTGGAAAATAGGGATCAAATTAGGGTTTTTCTACTGACAATCCTCAGAAACCCTAACTCAAAACTTCTCAAACCCTTCAATCATGATGAGTTGGTCTAGGAATCATCTTTATAACATCTCTATGCATCATTCCATGATCTCATGGCCCTTGGATTAGGTCTCAACCTTCTCCAAATCTTCAGCTGATCTAGGGTTGACCCAGTCAAAACCCTAATTCTACCATTCATGGTTGAATCTCCTGAATTCTTGCACAATGACTTCTCTGGGCTTCATGAAGGCTATCAAGGCATCTCATAAGCTTTCTCAAAACATCAAGTTCATTCTCAAAGTCTCAGAATCATCTGAGGAGCACCCACAACTCTCAAGTTAGGAGGCACACAACCCTGGTTTCAACCAATTCCTCTGAGGATCTCTTGAACTTTCTGATGAAGGTATCAACTTTCAAATACTCCATGAATGAATAAATGTTGGTCAAATTTTGGGGTGCAACAGCTGCCCCTATTCAAACGGCTTGAACCTGACTGGGTGAGAAGCGAACGGCTCTCAACCAATCAAGGTACGAGACGGTTGAATACCGGTAAACCCGAAAATTTGCCAACTGCACAAGCACACGGTACTCTGCGGAGAATAAATCTTTGAACACTGCAACACTAGCTGCTCAACAACTAGCTGGAGAGATACTGATCTGACATCGCCGCCGGAAACAAACATTATCTCTACTGGGGATTTAAAGAATCTGACATTGCCGTCAAACGAACATCCAACCTCGCTGCCGGAAACAAACATAATCTGACCTGGGGTTCACCCC
Source organism: Lathyrus sativus (assembly GCA_963859935.3). Classification (NCBI taxonomy): domain Eukaryota; kingdom Viridiplantae; phylum Streptophyta; class Magnoliopsida; order Fabales; family Fabaceae; genus Lathyrus; species Lathyrus sativus. The sequence continues at coordinate 453,005,638 of OZ012736.1, read as the reverse complement.
TGGTGAATGGAACAAAAAGTACACTTACATACCTGAAGCTACTCCGCTGGGAAGGAGAGACTTAACCGAGCACACTCTGATCTGGGGTTCACCCTCAGAACCATGACGAACATCGGAATACTGCTGCACACTGCCTGTCGTAGAACTTCAACATTAGAACTATATGAAACTGTGGCCCCTGGCCACTTCCAGCTTCAGCTAGAAAAGGTCTTCAAGTATTTCTGAAGATAGATGGAACCCTGGCCCCTGGCCACTCCGGCTTCAGCTAGAAAAGATCTTCAAGTACTTCTGAAGATAAGCATCCTCGACCTTCAAGGATGGCAACTCTGCAGGAGGTATCTTCGACTCCAGTCGGAAGAAAATGATCCTTGGCCTTCAAGGATACACGGGTCTGCCTTCAGGCAACTCCGCCTCTGCTATAGAGTATCCGAGACTTCAGTCAGGGATATACTTCGGCCTTCAGCCCGAATAATGAATCCTAGGTCCTTCACTACCTTGGGGGATGACCTTGCCTTTAGGCACCTTCGCTTCAGCATAAGAAATCTGTGACTTTAGTCAGAGAAATGGTATCCTGAGCCATTCATGACTCCACGGGGATTCAAACACTTTGCCTATAGGCAAAACTCCGCTTCAGCTGGAGAAACATCTTCGACTTCAATCAGAAGACGTATCATTCACTTGATCACAATCAATCATCACCTCAGGACAACTGACGTGGTCTTCAGACTCACACGAATCACTCTGTTGTATCTACAACTCCGGAACCTTGTCTTCAGCCACCCGTTGCTTCATCCACACGGAAATCTGGCTTCACAGGAACCTTCTGATATCGCCTTCTGGCGCTTATGAAATCCATCTTCAGATTAGACATCATTGCTGGAGGAACATCTTCGACTTCAATCGGAAGACGTATCATTCACTTGATCGCAATCAATCATCACCTCAGGACAACTGACGTGGTCTTCAGACTCACACGAATCACTCTGTTGTATCTACAACTCCGGAACCTTATCTTCAGCTACCGATTGATTCATCAATCTGGAAATCTGAACTCACAGGAACCTTCTGATATCGCCTTTGGGCGCTTACGAAATCCATCTTCAGATTAGACATCGTTGTTGGAGCAGACATATCACGCTGCTACTCGCTTGACATCCTGTCAAGTCGTTGCTAATTAAAAGCAAACATGTCGGGTCACCGGACATAATCATCACGTTAACAACTCTGTTGAGGAGAGAGGAATGAGGGTTCACCCAAACAACCTTGACGACTCACTGGGGAAAAGGAAGAAGGGTTCACCCGAACAACCTTGTAGACTCTGCTGCAGAAAGACGAGAGAGTTCACCCAAACGACTTCAACAACTGCTGGAGAAAAACGAAAGAGCACACTCAGACGATTCCTACCAACTTTACTGAGGGAGAGCTACCCTTCAAGGGGGCTGCATTTTCTGCTGATCTCGACTGGACTTATACTTGAGGATGACGGACTCCTCCGGGGAGCACAGCACATCAGGCTGATTAACACACTATCCTCTGCTATACTCTGCATGGGGAAAGCGATAGATGCCCTGAACGACTTTTTGGGAAATGACCCTTCTGGGGAACATAGCTGTCAGGCTACAAGACACTCATGTCATTAAGTTCTCAAACTTGCGGGATAAACAAACTTCAGCTTGCTGGACAATCCTTCGGGATCTGTTTGGGGGAACCATTCCATCTGCCAATCATGACTGTGCTTGGCTGGGGATATCGATCTATTTGCCTGCTGCTGGGGAAGTGCCAACCACCTGCTGGGGAAAAGACCTCCACTCTGTTGGGGGTTCCCGAAATCATCTTGAACAAACAACTCCGGCGGCGCTTCCAAGAATCATCCTGGACTGATAACCTTTCTGGAGACTTTATTCTGCTGGGTACTTCCAGGAATCTTCCTGGGCAACTCTTGCTGCGGACGCTACTGGGGAGTTCAAGAATCATCTTAGGCGAACAACTCGGGAAACTGTACTGAGGTCTTAAGAGTCATCTTAAGCAAACGGCCTTGCTGAGGAATTCGAGAATCATCTTGAACCGAAGACTTCGCTGGGGATCTCAAAAATCATCTTGAGCGAGCGAACTGCGGGGATCACACCGGGGTCTTTTAGAATCATCTAAGAAAACAACCTGGCTGGGGAGAACATCAAGAATCGTCCTGAGCAACCGGTCTTTTGGGATACACCTGTTCAACAAGGATGATAATGACCTAGATCATGTTTATGATGTGTATGCTTCTGCACTATGCCCCACACGGTGGGAATGATATGTATTTATGCTAAATGCCATGCAATCATGCACAATGTTATTGCAACGTTTAAATGCTATGCAGTCATGCACAATGCTATGCAATCATGCACAAAAATGCGATCCCGTCAGCAAAATAAATGCCGAAGGGGGAAATCCTCCTGTCAAGGAAAAAGAACCACTCAGATAGAGGAATCATCCTGCTGAGGAGAACGTGAGCACGCCAATATCAATCGGACTCTGTCTGGGGAATCAATCTTCCGCGAACTGCTGCAGGGGAACAACTTCAGCTGACTGCTGCAGGGGATGAAGCTCTACGAGAACTTGGATCTGCTGATATCAATCACGAGAATGAAATGCGCGGCCGTCTCGGCTACTCTTCTGGGGATGACCACTCTGTGGGGAGCCAACTTCAGCTGCTCAACACTCCACTGGGGAAAAACCAATCATGATCTGATCAACTTCCAAGGATTCGGATCTCTTGGACATCTGCAAACTTGGCTGAGGAAGGAGAAATCGTTCTGCTTCGCTGGATAGAGTACGACTCTGGGGGAATACAACATCAGCTGCTCTACGCTCTGCTGAGGAAAATTGATCATGACCTGATCAACTTCCGAGGATTCTGCTTTTCTGCGGACTCGGCCGGGGATAGAAATCATTCTACTTCGCTGGAGAGGGCAACTCTGATGGGGAACTTCAATTCCGCTGGGGAGGAAAGGATCACCTGACTTCGGGGAGAGTACAACTCTGCCGGGGAATACAACATCAGCTGTCCCAACACTCTACTGGGGAAGAAGGAATCGTCCATCTTCAGGAGAGAGCCTGATTCTGGTGAGGAATCTCAATTCCACTGGAGACTTCAGTCTGGCACCATCAGTTACTGCATACTTCGGTATACGACTAGCTTCCTGCGAAACCTACACTTGTGACCCGGTGCGGGGGGGAATCCTGCTTCGGCGACTTTACTGGGAAAACACGAGCTTCGGTACCCGAACACTTCTATGAACTCTGCACTTGTGACCCGGTGCTGGGGGGAATCCTGCTTCGGCGACTTTACTGGGAAAACACGAGCTTCGGTACCCGAACACTTCTATGAACTCTGCACTTGTGACCCGGTGCTGGGGGAGACATCATTCTTCGGTGCTTGATTCAGCCGATGAGGTGACATTCCTTCAGGATGCGTCTGTTTGGGGAAGAGAATCACCTCTACCTGGGGAAGACATATCAATGCTCACTATCTGGTTCTGATTCTACGGAGGAGAGACTACTGAACTCTGCCGGAGAGGGAGGACTCGCTCCGCTTCGGGGATATCAATCCTGGTCTGCTGAGGGTAATCTTGACCCTAATCTGATGAGGGGTAAACGCCATCTCAATTTGCTGTAGTCTCAAACTGTACAGGGGGAATGACCTCAAACCGTACATCTCTGCGGAGGAACAATCCTGATTCAACAACGCCAACACAGGGAACACAGGCTACCAATCATGGAATCAAGTAACAGGTTATGCTGTAGGATAGCAACCCAATGACCGCAAGGCTTCTTCAGAAGGTTCAGGTTTCGGCAGGGTAATGACACGATTCCCCGATACTCAATTCTTGCTAGGGTGAACAAACTCATTTGAACAACTTGCCCCAGTGCATTTCAACTTGGCCCAATCCGACCTTTGGGAATAATTCATTCTGAGCCGAAAACAACTGGCAACAAGACAATCTTCAGAGAGCTTGCCCCAGCATCTGCACAACGGGAGGATTCATCCTCAACTGATCAACTCTCAGCATGGTTAGCTTCAATATCTCTGAAGTAGTTTGCCCCTGAACGAGCGATGAGCGACTCAACATGCTCTGATCGAATGCTGGAGGGATCTGCCCTTAAATTGCAAGGATTCCGGATAACTGCCCCTGATTGGGTCTCAAGAAGATTCACTTCCGATCAACCGCTGCTCGCATAAACGGCCCCATAATCAACTGATGCTCCGGGACTTGCCCTCAGACAAACTGATTCCAAACTCACTGGAAGTCATTGCCCCAGATTCACAGGGTTCCAAAGCATACCATTCTGATCCAGACCTCTGGCGATTCAGTCCTGATTGACTATTCCTTGCTGAAGTTCCTTCGTATCAGCTACTAACCTGCAACTAAAATTGTTTATTCACGAATAGTAATTTTAATGCAGTGTTCATGCAAATTTCGAAAAATGTTGTACTGTCACTCATTTACGTGTCATGCTAGTGAGTGACGAATGAACCAAAGAGTTCAAACGTAGTGCTGATGCGATCAGTGAAAAATGCAATAAGGATATGATTAGCAAATCATGAAGGAGTCAGGTTACTCAACCTTATCGTAATGCGCTCTCGGAATAAACCCTGCCTCAATTAGGTCTTTTAAGGGTTGTATCGTGGTCGGGTTCACGGTTCGTGAAACAAAGGATATTTGGCTCAAATTATGATTTGTACCCGCCCCTTCTACGTGATGTTTTCCGATCCTAAAGTCCAGTTAACTTGGCTCGAGCGCTCGCCTCTTCGAGAGGTATGTTGAACATTGGGAACAACTGGTTAAAGAATTCGCAAGGTGTTTCGGAGTGACAGTTACTCCTTTTCGTTTTTGGCGTCTGTGTCTACACGACTTCGTCCTTGTTCGAGGATTTTTCTTTTTATAATCCTTTCTTTTTCATTCTTTTGTTTTGATTCCCTAATTTTTGCCTGGACTGACTCCTTTTGAGTTCTTTTCGATTTTTCTTTTGAAGTCCAGCGGGATGCCCTGATTTTGCCTAAGTATTTGCTTTCTAGCTTTTTTCTTTTTTACTTAGCGGGCTTTCTTATTTCTCTTTTTCTTGGAACAAGTCGTGTGACACTGGTTGTCTTGATTGCTCCGAAAGGATTATAACTGTCTCACTCCTGATTGGTGAGGTTTAACCATTGCGGTTGATGAGGTACGACCTCTGGAGAGGCATATGATGTGATTGGTCCTCGAAGGACAACACTCCTCTATAAGACTTGAACGCTCAATCAAGCTAACTGACAACTACCCTGCCCCGGGTTAAGATGCGAGGGTTAAAAAATCCGAAAGAAACTCCTACTTCTCGGCTCGAAGTGGTTAATAAGGGATTCTCTTCCTTATCTCTCCGGTGTTTGGGGATTTGAAACAATGCCTTGTACGTCATCGGCAAAGTTTTATCTGAAAGCAATACGATCATCGGTTATGCGTATTCAGTTTCATCATCCTCCCTCCGCTCATTGCTAATCATAGTAATAAAGTGGAGTAAATAAAATGCAAGTGTCAGTGCAATGCAGTAAATGAGTGACAACGACATAACTAATTCAGAAGAAATGCATAGTCACTTTATTATCATTACCATTCGAAACATACAATGTTTAACAGCAAATAGTAACTAACAGAAAAGAAACTACAAATGCAAAATGGTAAAAAGTCCGAGGACTGCCAATGTTGAGGACGTCTGCCTGTCTGGATCACTGGCTTCTGGAAACAACCCTCTGAATCTACGAGCTCAGACGGCTGAGAGGTCGTTACGCACAACCAAGACTCCATCTGGAAAGGAAATACACCCTTGGTCGATCAATTGCTGCACTTTCGCCTGGAAAGCCTTGCAATCTTCAGTTGAATGCCCCAGAGATCCACCATGGTAGCCACACTGAGCATGAGGATCGTACCCTGGAGTGTAAGGCTCTAGCACGGGCTTGAGAGCTTTCGGTTCCACCAAGGAATTCTGAACCAACATCGGAAGAATCTGGCTATACGGCACAGGCACTGGATGGGGAGAAGCGTTCCTTCGTTCCACGAGGCTGCGAGGCCTTTTGTGACCCTGGGGCTGGTATTCTTTCCGCCCAGGAGCAAGAGGTCGTCGTTTCTGAATGGCAACGGTATCTTGTTTAGACGCTTGCGTCCCTGAGCTTGATCCAGGCAGCAACTGCGAGCGAGGTGATTCAGTCACCAAAGGTCGTGGGACGTATTCGAGATCTTTCCCAGCTTCAGGCGAAGGAGTGGAATCATCCACCTTTTCTGCAGGGTAAGGGATGAACTTTCCCGATGCTCTCGTGCCGCCCGGCACAAGCCTAATTGTCCTCGAGTCGATCAGGTCCTGAATCTTATTCCGGAGAGCCTTACATGTTTCAACATGGTGCCCCGGCGCTCCTGAGTGGAAATCACAACGCACGCTTAGATCAACGTCTGATGACCCCTCATCTGGTGGATTTAAGGTCCGAAGCTTGAGAACTCGGTTCTGAACCAACAGCGGCAGCAGCTGGGCATAACTCACAGGTAGTGGGTCCACAGCTCTATCAAGTAGCTTCTTCTTCTGACCATAACCTTCAGGATTATTCTGAGATGCTCGGCGCGGCTGACGACGAGACAGGCCTCGAGCTTCATGCTGTGTAGAGGGTCCATGAGGTCCACTTGGCTTCAGCACAGGTGGCAATGACGGTAACGGAGGAAGCACTCTGGTCTCCTCCTTGGGTGCTTGACCACTCTCCTTATCTAGCATACTTCTCACCACTCCCATGAGAAAGCTCAGCTGGTTCTGCAGCTGCTGATTCTCCTCTCTGAGTACTTGCTGGTCCAGACGCACTGCCCGTATGTCATTCATGACCTGCCCCAGCTGGCTTTGGATTTTCTCTAGTTCAGCTTGTATCTGCTCCATTAGTCTGAGCTGCTAGATTCTGAGCCAAACCTGCAAACACAAGGGTTAGAAGACAAGTCCCGGCTTCTGCCATGCAAGATGAATTATGGGTGTCTGTACGTTCAGGAGATCACCCCTGATTTTGGTGCCAACGTGCCAACATAGTGTCAATGCAGTGATAAGACTGGATCCATTCATGGAAGAAAATATCTCATATTGCTCGGGACACCAGGATCAGGGTACGAAACACGCCTGTAGCACAGACACATGCGAATGCAAAAATGGATGTGCAAACTAATGCAAAATGCAGTCATGCAATAATATATCCCGGTGGCTGCTGTGGAGATTCGATGTCAACAGTCGCCGATGAGAAGGAAACCCCGGTGTAAACCCACTGATCTGATCTGTTGTGAATAACCATCTGATAGGATCGAGATCAAATTTCTGCTCTGTCAAGAACGAAGGCCTGATAATAAAAGATCCCGGATGCAAGATCAAGGAATATCTGTTGATGAAGTCTTCAGACCCCAAATCAAAAATCTGCCCTCTCAAGAACAAATATACAGCTACTGATGAGATCTTCAAACCTCACTCAGAACCTGCCCTATCAAGAACAAAATAACAACTGCTGACGAGATCCTCAGACCTCACTCAAAAATCTGCTCCATCCAGAACAAACCTCTGATAATAATACTCTGATCAAAGCCTGCTCTTTCAAGAACAGACCAACATCCGATGATAAGATCCTCTGATCAAACCGTTGCTCTATCAAGAACATATCTGCAACTGAGAACCCAACATAACTGATTCACTGTCAAGAAAACCAGGTGGTCTGGAGGTCAAAGTTTCCTGCAATATCCCAACCCCACTCACAGGTATGATGGTCCTAATCCACGGACAAAGGTACGGCATCCTATGCGGTCGTCAGCGTCACAGACATTCATGAGTGACAATACGATTCCCAGAAGGAGTGGCATCGTCAAGTCATGAAGAGGCCTCTCTTAGCTGACTTCCAAATGATCGGTCCCCAGAGTCGACAATCCTCACGTCTGGACTCCCCTCAGATCCTCAGGACCGGAAAGGAGCACCTCTGCAAGAATCTCGTCTGAGCGCAGATTTTCGTAGGGAACTGTGCCTGCTCAACAGACAGGTTCGTCTACTACTTCTCCGCAACTATATCTAGGTGTGTACTCAAAGCCCAGGTCCGGCTCTTCACTCACAGTAACATCCCTCTCCCACAGCAGCACAGATAATCATATCAAACTGGAAATAAAATGCGGGAAATAAAAATGCGGGAAGTAACAGTGCGGGAAGTAAAAGTGCGGGAAGTAAAAATGCGATAAATAAACGCAACCCAACAAGCAAACACACAAACGATAGGATTGACTCGCGTAGGGGATGGGAAACGGTCCCAGCACAAGGGATGGGAAAAGTCCCTAGATGCTAGCCTCCCCAGCAGAGTCGCCAGCTGTCGCTTGCGCGAAAATAAGGTGCCGGCATGACAGAAGAGTCGCCACCTTTCGTTATTTATCCCTCAGAGCGGGAAAGGAAACGATCGGAGAAACCTGACGAATAAGGGTAAGACAAGGTCATCGCAACCATTGTCTGGGTTCGGGAGTCGGTTACGCAAGGGGAAGGTATTAGCACCCCTCACGTCCGTCGTACTCGACGGGATCCTCGCTTGTTTGTTTACTTGGACGGGTTGGTTATAATCTATCTACCTATCAAGGCTGGCTAAAAAAGAAAAGAAAAATGACTCGGCAAAGCATCGCGCTTTATGCCTACGTATTCTCATCAGAGAATGAGAAATCAGAGTCAACGTAGTTCGGCTAACCACGGGTGAAGATGGGGAAGGTTGCTCGCTAGGATATCGCATCCTATGCCTACGTACTTTCATCTGGTATGAAAGATCAGAGCAAACGTAGTTCGGGAAACTACGGGAAATAACTCAACTAGGAGGGAGACTATCAAGTCCTACTGTTATCATGCCATGGATTCATCCTATGGTTGAGGTTTGAGCAGGGAACTCCTAGATGTTGTCATGCATAGGTTTCAACCTAAGAGTCTATCGTCAAATCTTCATCAGAAGAAATGAGAGTCCTAAGGGATCATGTCAATGATACACAGAAACAGACAAAAACATCAGCTTTTAACAGTGAAATGCATGCAATGCAAGTGAGGGAGGAAATGTGTGTGGGGCTTCAGCCTCCACAAGCTCTTCTCGACCTCAAGCCAGTCATGAAATAACAGCAATCATACTAAAAATAAACAACATGCTATCAAGCAATGAACAGATAAAGGAAATGAAATGCCATCAGGCAAGCCAACACACTTGAGAAAGAATCATCTAATCTCTAATCCTAACCCTAATCACAGGATCCTAAACAAATCTAAGCAAAGCTCTCAAGCAAAACCCTAAACAAGAGAAATCATTCCCAGTCTTCGAGCTTCAGCACAAGCTTACCAAAGACAGGGAGCTAAGCAATCAGACTCATAGTGTCTTCCTCAGGAAAACACTAGGAGGTGTATGCTCAGGAGTCATACCCTATGTGGCTCAACCACTGTGACCAGTTTATATTTCTCCTCAGGAGAAATTAAACTCACAAGCAGGCTCCAACGTCACTGGATATTTAGGAAGTCCTATATAAACTAGTGGAACTAAGTGAATAGACCCATAGGACCTTCCTCAGGAAAGTACTGGGAGGCTTCCACTTAGGAGTTGTACCCTATGTGGCTCAACAACTGTGATCAGTTTACATTCCTCCTCAGGAGAAATTAAACTCACAAGTTGGCTCCAACATCATTGGATACTTGAGAAATCCTAGATAAACTAATGGAACTAAGTGAATAGACCCATAGGACCTTCCTCAGGAAAGTACTAGGAGGCTTCCACTTAGGAGTTGCATCCCATGTGGCTCAACAACATGTGATCAGTTTACATTCCTCCTCAGGAGAAATTAAACTCACAAGTTGGCTCCAACATCATTGGATACTTAAGAAAGAGGTGAGAAGGAAGGATGAAAGTCATTCATAGTGCCTTCCTCAGGAAAGTACCATGAACTTCCTTCAAACTTCAGGCTCTCAAACCTCACAGACAGGGGACAAGACAAGCTCTGGGTCTCTGAATCTTGATCTCCAAGCTTCCCTTCATGATGCTCTCCATCAATATCCTCAAGGCAACACAAGCCCTTCAGCAAATTCCTCAGAATGGACCCCACAGATGAACAGATAACCCACTGAACAAACCAAATCATCAGGCAATCTCAGAAAATACCTAAAAATACTAAACTAATGGGGAAAAAAATTAACAGATATTCACAAGGGTCCTCAACACCTTCTCATAACATCTATAAAGGTTTCTACCTAAAAATCAAGATAAAACTTGCTCCAAGAAAATGATTCATCACCTAAACACCATTCTAAACCCTAATCAGGACACCCTAAGTCTACCCTAATTAAACTAACCAAGATTAATTCTAAAAAATCTAGAAAAAATCCTATGGGGAAGTATGACTCATCATCTAATTGCACAAAAAAGAATGGGTAAAAAAGATTAAAGGAAAGTACCAAAACAATTCCTACAAAATCAAATATCAAAATGAAACAATTAAAAAGCTATTTAACTAGAAAATCTATTGAAAATATTAAACCTAAAAATAAAATCTCAATTTTATTTTTATAATTTTCTATACATTTTAATCTACTCATAGAAAAAAGAAGAATCAAAAAATCATTTTTTATCTATTTTTAGTGAATTAATCAAAACAGACAAAATTAAAAGAAAATTAAAAAGAAATGAATTAATTAAAAGGAGGGGGGGCGCAACTAGCACATCAGACTAGTTAAATGAGTTGGGCTACACAAAAAGGGGGGTGGGAATAGAAACTGAGGCCCAGAACGCCTTTAAAATGAAACGCGGCGTTTGGATATAGTTTGAATTTCCCTCTCCTTCTCAGGTTAAATCCTGGCCACTAGATTAGATGATTTTGTCAAACATTAGGAACGATCCAATGGCTGGCCTTCATCGTCTTCAAACAAACTAGGGTTTTGCAGAACCCTCTCTCATGCACTCATATATTCGAGCTCTACTAGCTCTCTCCACACGCCACGGTTCAGCAAGGTCTAAACACGAAAAATCATCTACGTCTCAAGCCCTACACAACCCTACGTACAGTTTCTCATAATTCCTCGTGGATAATCCAAACAGAAGCCTTGAAGATCATGGTACAAACACGGTTCAAAAACTTAACCTGATATCAATCCTCACTAAACTTCAACCTAATGATTTACAGATACACTACACGCTACCCTGGTCATTATACACTACTTCTTGATGATTGAAATGCCCTAAACTAATAGTTCTTGAAAATCAAAGTTTTCTGGTTCTGTTATGGATTGCCATGGAACAAGCTGCAACTCTCAGGGATGGATCCTCTAGCCTAGTACATCAACTCTATGACTATGAAACTAACTAAACTGCAATAATTTAAGAGATATAGGGTGAAGAAGAAACCTGTCAAGCAATGATGGAGGAGGCTCGTGGGGATGCTTGCAAGGCTTGAAATTGGTCCAAGATGCTCCTACAATGGTGAAGAACCTTCTGTTTGCACTTGTGTGGGAGGAAGTGGCTTGTAGTAGAAGGTATCTTGGATTGCTTCAACTTGAAGAAATGGCTTCAATGGCTATCTCTCCTTCTTTCTCCTCTGACTTGATTCCAACTTTCACCAACCTTTCATCACTCTTTGATGCCCTCTTTAAATATTAATCATTGGATGTTTCTAGATTCATCTAGAAAAGTGTGGAAACTTCATGAAAGTCTCCTTGAATGAGAAGTTGAAAGTCTCATATCCCTTGCTTCATGCATGGTAATTTGGTCTCAAAATGTCCTTATGTGAGTTATTGAATGAGGATGGGTGAAAAACAAGTGCATTTGTTGCTTATGTAGGGTTTTTTAACATTGCCTTCTTTTTCAAGTAACAAATTTCCAAAGGAAGTCCATTTTTTAAGCCTCAAATGAAAATTCTACTTAAACCAATCTTCTCAAAATGGTTTTTCCAATCAAAATGATATATTGGATGACCTATTTTGGATTTGTAAATCTCCCAAATCACTTTTCAATTTCAACTTTTCAAAGTTATAAGTCATTTTTAGTTCATTTTTGACCAATCATGGAATTTCATGCTATGAGCTTTTTCAACAATTTGTGACCTTCTTTCTAGACTTAAAATCACATTTTGAGCAACTTTCATGTTTTATGTTTTTCCATTTGAGGCTTGGAAATAGGAGTTTTAGGCATTGGCTAAAATGACCTATAACTGACAAATGACCAAAATACCCCTGCCTTGTTCAAACCATAACTTGAGTTCCACAAATCCAATCAAGGACTTCTACCACTCAAATTAAAGCTAAGAAGATCCTATTCAACATTCATGTTGACCAAGAAACCATAGGAATCATCCTACTAGGGCAAAAGTTGTCTGCAAGTTGGGTGACTTTCAAGGACCCAGATTCACACACCTCAGCTGACCTGTAACTTGTCAAAACCATAACTTGAGCTCTGTAACTCCTATCAAGGACTTCCACCACTCAAATTAAAGCTTGGAACAAGCTCTACAACATTCATGTTGTGGTGAAGATGAGATATCAATCACATCTAGGGCTAAAACTGCCTGGAAAATAGGGATCAAATTAGGGTTTTTCTACTGACAATCCTCAGAAACCCTAACTCAAAACTTCTCAAACCCTTCAATCATGATGAGTTGGTCTAGGAATCATCTTTATAACATCTCTATGCATCATTCCATGATCTCATGGCCCTTGGATTAGGTCTCAACCTTCTCCAAATCTTCAGCTGATCTAGGGTTGACCCAGTCAAAACCCTAATTCTACCATTCATGGTTGAATCTCCTGAATTCTTGCACAATGACTTCTCTGGGCTTCATGAAGGCTATCAAGGCATCTCATAAGCTTTCTCAAAACATCAAGTTCATTCTCAAAGTCTCAGAATCATCTGAGGAGCACCCACAACTCTCAAGTTAGGAGGCACACAACCCTGGTTTCAACCAATTCCTCTGAGGATCTCTTGAACTTTCTGATGAAGGTATCAACTTTCAAATACTCCATGAATGAATAAATGTTGGTCAAATTTTGGGGTGCAACAGCAGGGTGCCTGCTTTGATGCCAATTGAAAATTCTGGCAAGCACACGATGAATGTTATTCCCAAGGTTATAACATCCACTATGACATCTGCTACTTAACAGCTAATACTCAGTAATAATAAAATCAGTAAATAACACAACAATTGTTTACCCACTTCAGTGTCAACAACACTTACATCTGGGGGCTACCAAGTCAGGGAGGAAATTCACTATCAGTAGAATCAATTCAGAGTTAAACCTCCAGTTTACACTCCTCACTTAATCCCTACCCAATGACACTTCAACCTAGAGACACTCTAGACCTGAGTATACCCACTCACTCCCCCTCAATCACACAACAGTGATATCAAACAATTACAGAAAACAGTATGAAGAGACACTTCATACACCCCTTGATCTTGCTTCACAACTTTAATCAAGGAACTCACACACTCTTGCTTCAAAGCTTCGAGTGAGATACAATCTAGAATCTACCTATCCAATGTAAATCATCCACCAGACAATTACTTGGATTACAAGTATTCCTAGACAGAATTCACACGTGAAGACTAGCCTTCTTCACTTACACAGGACTCTGCAATCTGCACTCGTTCTCCTTCTGTTGTCAAGTGCTACTATTCAGGATTGCATCTTCTGATCTTTATAGTAGTTGTCAGTCCTTTTGGGCCTTGGTGCATTAATTAGGTTTTATCCATAACAAACCTATTCTCAATGTTCTGCATGCTTGCCACTTAATTCAGGGATCTTCTAGTTCGCATAGGGCTTCTAGAAATTCTCATGATATCCAACTTGAGCATTTATTATGTTTCCTAGTTTATAGATACCAGAAAACAACCTTGCCCGCTGGATGTCATACGTTCAATGTTATGACATTTTGTATGACATTCAGGTTAACTTACCATGCACACACATCATTAAGTATGTCCTAACAATCAGTATGACATACATGTACACTCTAAAGTGTTGCCATAAAATGCAGCCAATCAAGAGCACTTACAATCAATAAGAGAGTCGGAAAAGGAAAGAAAATTTGATATACCTCACCTTCCTGCTACAACCTTCCATAGTAGGCCTCTAATATTTGTATTGAAAGGTTAGCTAGGGCGTGTGCTGCTAAGGCCCGTAGCAGCTACTACGTGTGGCCTAGCACCATTTTGAAAATGTATGGGAGAAAATCCAACTTTTGTCTTTTTCCCGCATTTTGATAATTTTGGTTCCTCTTTTGTTCAAGACACTTATTTAAGCCTGAAAACATCAAAAACATACCACCAAAACATAAAACATGTTAAATAATATGAAAACGGGAAAATAACAAAGTGAAACAAGTAATAAAAGCGGTGCAAAAATCACTTATCAAGCTAATCCATATACTGAGGCTACTAGGGACTCTTTGACAACCTTATTTCCAAGATGTTGATTACCTAGAGTCATAGGTATATTATTTTTGGAGGGATAATTATCTTGATAAGCGTTAAACTTAATTCTATTCATGTGTTTCACCTTTCTTTTTGGAAGATTCTAGTGAAAGCATAGAAGAAAATAGTGAGGATCCAAAGAAGGTTCATTTGGTAGAGTGAAAGTTGATGTCAAGATTCCATGGGTCAGTGAACAGACATTTGTAAGCCTAAGAGCTTTGGAAGGTTTGGGTTTAGGGATCTCTGCCTTATTAAATTAGCTCTCCTTAATAGGTGGCGTTGGAGATTGTTATCTCAAGCTATTGGTCTATGGAGGGATATCCCTTTTGCTAGATTCGATGATTGTGTGAATTCTTCCTTATGTAGTGGTAGGATGTCTAACCTTCGATCAACTTCATTTTGGTGAAAATGAGTCTTGTTAATTGGTTCTCGTTGGTACTTTTAGAATTTACTACATTATGCAAAACAACATGGAGTTTTCTTAAGATGATTCTGGTGTTAAGGGACACATGTTGAATACGATATTCAAATATGGGTTACAACATTTGGTCTCTTGGAAACAGAAAAATGGAAGGTTGTTCAAATTTTTTCTATCTAATTACTATACAAAAGAAGATAATTTCCATTGGATACAATCTTTCTTTATTTAGGACTTTTCCCTAGTGGATGAATTTTTTCTTGTGCTGCAAGTAACCATTTTTGCTTATATCCTTTATGCTAGATACAATGATTATCTTTTATGCTAGGTACAATGGTTATGTTATTTATTCCTTGAGTGGAGCTAAGACGTCTAGCCTTCGATCAACCTCATCTTGGTGGAAAAGGGTCTTGATAACTAGTTATAAAGTAAGAGTTTCTTCTGATTAGTTTGTAGATGGGATAAGTAAAAAAAATAGGGGATGGTTTGAACACCTATTTTTGGGACAATCTTTGGGTAGGATCAATCCCTCAAAAGAGAAGTTTCATAGGTTGTAACTTATTGATCGTAATTCTGGTAGAATAGTGGGAAATGTTGTGGAATTTGAGGGGGAGTCGTTTGAGGTGGAATTTTCATTATTTAGGAACTTGCCCTAATGAACCACTTTTTTATTATGCTGCAAGGGGTTACTCTTTCATCGGATAGTGGTTGTTGGTGGTGGAAGAATGTGATATACTCAATTGCTTCAACTTATACTTTTCTCATCCAGGACAAGCTTAGTTACCCTTTCTTTCTTTAATTAGGAGGATTGGGTTCTGACTATTATTTGGCGTAATTGAGTTCCTTCGAAAATAGTTCTTTTATATTGGTAAGTTATTTTGGATAAGTTCTCTTTATAAGTTAATTTGGCCAAGCGTGGGGTGATCTAAGAAAATGTTGAGGAGTCGTGTAGTTTTTGTGGGAGAGCTGTTGAGTTGGCTTTACATTTTTTCTCATACGTGATACTATTTTGACTCTTTAGTATATGATTTTTAGGTGAATGAGTTGGTCTTATGTTATTAATGGGAATATTTAGTCTCTTCTGAGTCTTTTGGTAACTTAGTGGTAGCAGTAAAACTAAGAAGGGGTCATCTAATGGTTTGACATGACGTGGTTTGGGTTATCGGGAAATCTCATAGTGATTTGGTATTTTCATGTAAAATTTTAAAAATGGAGGACTTGAAGGCTACGACATAAATGATACTTAGATAAGTTTTTGAAGTAATTTTTCCATTTTTCGGTTTGACTGTGGAACCATACCCTAATTATGGACCAATAATGACATTAAGTGTTGGGACGTGATTGGGAGTGGAATGCATTTCCTTTTTTGTGGAGATTTATAATTTGTTCATTTCCTCCTTATTGCTAGGTTCTAATTGTATTGGAAAAATCTCAAATACTACATTGGTTAGAGATAGAGAGTCTTGAAAGAGTTTATATGGAGTGGAATTCTCACCTTACAAGCCAGTTTTGTAAGGACGACTTAGGCCAAATTCCAATTGATGGGTCATCATGAGGGGGAAACATACACATTGGGTCAAACACTTACCTAAAGGTCAAAGACTCACCTAAACAAGTCAGAGAGACATCACATATTCACCCCAAACCTTAAGGTGATAGGTGTATGAGTTCTCTTAATTATAAAGTGTTTAACCTCTACTTTTCTAAGCAATGTGGAACTTAGAACTCACACTTGTTTCTCCACAACTCACATGTTTCCCAACAATCTCCCCTTTAAGCGTGAGTCCATCCACTATGCTCCCTCTTGAGCAGAAATTCTTTCATCCACATACTTGTACTGCCGTTGAGAGATACCCTTATCTCACCATGGGCACTTCAACGAAACACGTCGCCTGACCACCATGTCAAGATGATTTTCGACACAAGGAGTCGGTCCCTTACTCGAATCGGGCTCTAATGCCACTGATGAGTCATCACGAGGGAGAAACATACACATTGGGTCAAACACTTACCTAAAGGTCAAAGATTCACTCAAACAAGTGAGAGAGACACCACCTATTCACCCAAAACCTTAAGGTGATATGTGTATGAGTCCTCTTATTTATAAAGTGCTTAACCTCTATTTTTTTAAGCAATATGAGATTTAGAACTCACACTTGTTTCTGCACAACTCACATTTTTTCTAACACCAATATGATATCAGAGCCTATCAATCGGACCATGAACCTTCCGCCGTTAGTATCCACACATCAAACCCAAAAGAGTATTAAACGTAAAGAAGTGTATTTTCAAATTTTCAAATTTGACATTGATTAAAAATAGAGTTTTAAAAGAATTTATATAAAAAAGACACCTCTTATTTTACAAATTGATTTTGTAAAGATTGGTTAGACTAAAATTTAATAAGTTGTAGTGATTGTGGATAGTCTTTTGTTATTGTGTTTATTGTATTGTTTTGTAGACGGTTGATGTTGTTAGCATTTCTTCTTTTGTTCGGTGTAATTTTTGTTCGACCTTTTGTAAGTTACCACTTGTATATGGTATTGGCGTGATTGTGGGTCACCTCCTTCTTATGTATAAATCTTCTTCATTTTAATATATATGTTTGACATTAAAAAAATAACATGTTGTCTAACCAACACTAAATTGAAAAAAAAATTAAAGCAAATTCATAGATAAGTAGTTGAGTATAGATTTTTAGTGTAAATTTATTTAAAATATTAATTTATTTTAAAATAAAATATACATAAAAAATGATATGATATTAAATATCAATATTTCCTTAGATGAGAATACTAATACCCAACTGAATTAAGGGTACCAAATTCACCAAAATTGACTCTAATGTTATTCGATCAACATATCATTTCATGTTTTTCTAATATAATTTTTTTTCTCAATTCTTTATTTAAAATAAACTCTGATAATTCAACATTCTGTTGGAAGTAAATAAAATCAAACTAAAATTATTGCTATTAAACTCAAATTTGAATTCTATCAAATAATATGTCATTAACTAAAACTCATTAACATTTTTATGAAATATCATGATTCACTGTGTATTATGACTGTTCCTTAAATATGAGTCCAAAATTGAGAATCTAGTCACTGACCTATAAACATGCATCCTCCTATGATGCAACAAATTTGTTTGCTTCAAATTTACCTGAACTTGATTTAAGAGCTAATGGAAAACCAATTATGGTTAATTTCTCTAATGTGACAAAATCATCACCAATTGGTTCATTAGCCAAATGTGTGCATTTTGATTTACATGGTTATGTGAAGTTTGACACTTTGTTAAATGGAAGTGTTTGTGCAATATTTCAACAAGGGCATGTTTCAATTGTTGTGGAATCAAAAGATCAAGTGAAAGATCATGGGAAGCATGAGTTCAAGATGAAGATTGTGGGTATTATATGTTTGGTTTGTGGGATTGTGTTGTTGATGATGATTTTTGGTTTATTTGTTAGATTAAGAAGGAAAAAAAGGTTAGAGAGAAAGTAATTGGAATTTGAAGATGAGAATTATGAACATTGAAGATGGCATCATTTGGTCACACTAAAGTACCAATGGCATTAGGGACTCGAACAAAACCAATGATTGAAATGGATTTCGTTCCTTAAATTTAAACCATTGTTGGTTTTTGTTATAGATTTTTTTAGGTTATTGTTTGGTCCAATTATGAGTTCAAATGATTTGGGAAGATTTGGTGGATTCGATTATTTTTTCATTGTAATATCAAAGTCATTTTAATAAAACCTGCTAATATTTTATTACCGAAAAATATATACTAATATTTTTCAATTATAGTAATCATGTTCGAGGCCAAGAGAGTAATAATAGAGTTAAGTTTTGTGAAGAGAGTATTGAGGAAATTTGTATATGATGAATAATGAATAAATATTTCTTATTATTAGATTTTAGTGTTCAGACATTAATGTAATTTCTAAAAACAAAATTTATTTAATACAAATTTTTGAGTTCTCCAAACTAGAGGAATTATACATTATGAATAAAAACAAAACACTACAAAATTCTTTTAACCAAAACTTTTTTATTTTTTCACTCAATCATTCTATTTATTCAAGGTCCTTCCCGTAGCACTCCAAAATTTGCCATATCATTTCTGAATTTACTGGCTTATGTTTCTCTCTATTTTTGCATTTCCACATATCATAACATTAGTTCTTGAGACATGGGATCAAGGTGTTTTCATGACTCAGGGTTCTGTTTCGTTGCAAGAGTTTAAACAACAAGCATCAGAGGCCCCGACATTTATTTTGCCCACGATCGAGCGGTCGATTTTATTTTATTCAGCAGGATATTTTCAGCTCAGGAGACGGTGTACAAACTTTTTCAAGCATTCTCACAGTTATAATATCCAATGGTAAGTTCCAGAGGCTTAACAGAGCGTAGAACGGGTGACAACAAGTGATTATACAGGATTCCCTCCATTTGACGTCAATTTTGGCATTTTTGAATGTGGTAACCAGTTACTACACATGGGTAATTGGTTACCCTAGGCGAAATTTGCCAAGAAATTTGAATTTTCAGCATTGCAAATTTCCAATCATTTTCAACCATTGATTTCACATGATCATCATTGGAAGGATCTAAAATTGTTTCAATTTTCACTATTTCCCTCCAAATTTCAAACACTACATTCTTAATTTCACTCCTAATTTTCATTCCAAATGCTAATCCACATTCCAAACCATATTTTATTCCTAACCTAGAGCTTATTTAAGTGAGTTTTCTCCAAACCTCACACAATTACCTTCATTTTCATATTTCACATTCATCCTTGCGAATTTGCTCTCAACTTTCTCTCAACTTTTTCACTCCCAAAACCTCCATTAAAGCTCTTTTCACTTGAGTTCATTGATTCTTCATTGAAATCCTTGAATTCTAGAGCTAAACCTCCATCACTCATCTCCATTATCTTCAACTCATCACTCAATTTTCGTTTGAATTTGGATATGGTTTTGGAAGCTAGATTTGAAGTGCTTTTGGATCAATCTTGGCTTGATTTTGCTTGTTCTTCATTTCTACCATAAGAAGGCTCTTGGATCTTGAAGATTCTCTGGATTTCTAGCTTGGATCTGTTAATTTCAAGTGAATCAACACTCACCAAAACAAATCTTAGCTTTGAAGGTTAGTAATTCTAGATCTAATTCAGTTTTGAACTTATTCGCATAATCACAATGTAGATCCATGGCTTTTGTTGCATTTTGATCCATTTGGATGATTTGGATCTTTGTGATTTGTGATTTCAATGTTTGATTGTGTTTATATGATGCTTGGTTACTGACTCTTGATGATAAATTTGTGCTTAATTGATAACATGTTCATATGAGTGATTGGATAAGTTGTTTGGTGTTGAAAATTGATTTTGGAGGCTGATTTTCTGTTTTTGGTTCAGTGGTAATCGGTTACCACATATGAGTAACCAATTATCCTTCATAAATTTCACGTTCCAAGCTGTTTTTACAACAGGTAGCCGGTTACCTGATTACAGTAACCGATTACCACTTAATAGAGTGCCTTATTTTTGAATTTTTCTTGCTTGTTTGAGGTTCCTTTTCACATATAAACTTCATGATTTGATATGATGCATTTATGTGGATTGTTTTTGACATATTTCACCGTTCCTAAATGTTTGATCTCGATTCTTCGAAACGTAACATTCGGTTTCTGTTTGAATGCATGACATGCTAATGTTGCTTGATTGATCACATGCTTTGCTTGCTTATATCATGTTAGTTGGTTATCATGAATGTTTGCTTTGCTGGATGTTTGATGCATGTTTGCATTTATTTCTGATTCCGCTTTGTTGCGCGCTTGTTTGATTGTTCGATCATTCAATCTGATTTGAAAGGCATGTTGATTTTGTTGTGTTTCTTGTTGATGCAATGTTGTTGATCAACTATGTTTGATTGTTAAAGCATGTTCATACTTGCATGATATCTATTCATGATTGGGGTTTGCTCTTGATTAATTGCATTCGCACATGCTTGCTGCCCAACTTTCCACAACTGTTTTTATTCTGAATTATGCATGTTGTCTTTGCCTTGCTTGTTTGCTGCCTGCCTTTTACACCTATCTTTGTGCTGAAACATGTGTTGTTATAGGCTGTCTTGCTTGTATGCTGAATTTTACTACTGTCTTGTGTAGGAAGCACTGTCGTAGGCGTTGTTTTCGCCTTGTTTTCTTGTTTTTGCTTTACCTTTGCATGTTCCCTTAGGGTTCTTATTCCAATTTAATTTCCGATTAAATTTGGAGTAGGATAGACACTAGGATGGCAATCCAAACGTGATAACAAGTAGGCTAGTCTCTTTTAACCTCAAACTTAGGACCATTTTGCATGACAACGTTAGGGCCAAGTTTCCCTTAGACCTTTCATGCGTCTCTCTTCTCATCTCAAACGCATTCTAACTCATCTAATAAATACGATGAACACTGTACGCTACGAGTCTTAAGTACATGGGAAATGATGAGTGGAGGTTTCTTCTCACTTGTCTAGAGTGTTTAGTGTATGCCCTTTGGGCTATATGCGATGCATTCGCTCCTATGTCATAGTCTTTAGTGCAACGTGAATCACAAAGCAAACTAGTTCATTTCACTAAAACTCTCAAACCAAACTTCAAACCTTTTCTTCCTTCTGGGTTTTTGTTCCAAACTCATTTTCAACAAAGAGTACGTTACTTTTTCGTTCTACCACAAACAGACATCGACCCTAACTGCTGGAATGGGAACTTAACGTCACTCATAAAAAACACTCAATCCACCTGTGGTTTCCTCTTTACCTGATTACATTTGCTCTGATTTCTCATAACAGATAAGGATACGTAGGTACAAGATGACGATGTCTTGGCGAGCAACCTTCCCCCATCACCCGTAGTTTTCTGAACTACGTTGGCTCTGACTTTCTCATTGCACGAGGGAATACGTAGGCATAGGGCGACAATATCCTATCGAGTCTCTTTTTTCCCTTTTCTTTTGTTCTCATTTCCACTTAGCAGTAGCTTATAGATAAACACACCCTTTGATTAGACAACAAGCGTGAATCCCGTTGAGTACAACAAACGTGAGGGGTGCTAATACCTTCCCCTTGCGTAACCGACTCCCAAACCCAAGATTTGGTTGTGATGACCTTGTCTTTTCCCGTTCTTCAGGTTTTCTTCGATCGTTTTCTTTCCCTCTCTTTGGGATAAATAACATTCGATGGCGACTCTTCTATTTTTCCGCCGGGTGTTTTTCGCAGTTGCGACACTCCCCTCATTCATTCCCCTTCAAAGTTTCAAATCAAACCGTAAAGAATCTAATACTGACATGTTTCTTTAATCGTTAATTTCTGAATCATTTACAATTGTTACAATACTTAATGAATGTTTCTTTGCACAATCGAAAAACCTTTCAAACCCTTACTTAATACATTGTTAATTGTGGAACAGAGGTGATATCACACTAATCCATGTGGATGCGATAAAACAAATACTTTCCCTAACAAAAGTGTTTCAATAACAGACAAAGCACCTGCAATGTACTCAACTTCATAGATTGACAATGCAACCATTGGTTGTTTCTTGGAGCACTAAATGGGACCTCCCAGATTCTTAAAGAAATATCCAGAAGTACTTCTTTTGTCAACTCTGTCTCCACACCAATCACAGTCTAAAAAACATATCAACTTTGAATTAGATTTAGCACCAGAAAGGAACAAAACTCCATACTTCAGAGTCTCATTAATATACCTCAGTATCATGGCAACAACTTCGTAATGTGACCACTTTGGTTTATTCATAAACTTACTCACCATTCCAACTGCATAGACGATGTCAAGTATGAAGTTACAGAGATATCTTAATGACCCCACCAACTGTTTAAAAGTTGTAGCATTTGCATCATCATCTTCAACATCAAAATCCATCTTGTGATTTGTTTCAGCTGAAGTATGAACTTGAGCTTGTGATTTATTTC
Source organism: Lathyrus sativus (assembly GCA_963859935.3). NCBI lineage: Eukaryota > Viridiplantae > Streptophyta > Magnoliopsida > Fabales > Fabaceae > Lathyrus > Lathyrus sativus. The sequence goes on along the minus strand of OZ012736.1, from coordinate 452,982,757 downwards.
AGCAGGTGTGATTGCAGACTTGCAATTTATTAGCTTTAATATCTTCAGAAACTCAAGTTCATGCTTCAGCTGATGCAAAATTATACCCTTATCAGAGTACAAAATCTCCATCCTTAGAAAATATATCATATTTCCTAGATCAGTCATCTCAAACTCCTTTATCAGCACCTTTTTGAACTTGACTATCTCATTTGAACAACTCCTTGTTAGCAATATGTCATCAACATAGAAACACACCATAATCATATTGCTATCAGATGTATGTTGAATATAAATACCATACTCCATTTCAAATTTTCTGAATCCTTGAAGCTTGAAAAATGAATCAATTTTCAGATTCCAAGCTCTAGGAGCTTGTTTCAGTCCATATAAGGTATTATGTAACTTCTACACCATCCCTTCCTGATTCTTTTTCACAAATCCAGAAGATTGTGACACATAAACTTCCTCTTTAAAAGGACCATTTAGAAATGCAGATTTCACATCTAAATGCATTAGAGTCTAATTTCTATTAGCAACTATAGAAATCACCAATATGATTGTTTCATGCTTAGATTACTTTGAGGTGCAAACACCTCAAAGTAATCTAATCTAGATTTCTGTAGAAATCCTCTAGCTACTAACCTTGCTTTGTGTTTTCTAGTTGATCTAGCTGGCTTTAGTTTCAACTTGTAAACCTATCTAACGCTGATGGCTTTCTTTTTCTTTGGAAGCTCAATCAACTTCCAAGTTTTGTTTCTTTCTATAGCCTCAAGTTCTTCTTTCATGGACTTCAACCACACTTTCTTCTTGAGAGCTTCTTCAGCACTAATTGGTTCAGAGTCTACCAACATGACACACTGAATGAATTCCCCTATAGAATTTATCTCAGTATCTTGCAACATGTCAAACTCTATAAATCTTCTTGGTATTTGTCTGATTCTTTGTGGCCTATGAACTTGTTCAGGATATTCCTCAAATGTTGGAATAGTATCAGATGCTGGATTACCTTCTGAGGCTGGAACACCTTCAAAGGCATGATTATTAGTAGAGTTTAGATCATCATCAGAATTTGGATCAAAATCAGATTCACCTTCAGAGCCTTCTTCAGAGGCAGAACTCCTTCAGAGTCTTCTTCAGACTCATCTTCAGAGGCAGATTCTCCTTCAGAGTCTGAAATATCTTCAGAAGTTAAGTCAGGTGTTAACACTGCACTAGAGTTGGATTGTGACTTGTTCCAATCCTATGCTTCTATTTTCTTCACAATGACATCTCAACTGACTTCCACATTATTGGTGAGTGTAAGTAAAGCTTATCAACACTTGTATTGTGGTACCCAATCAGTAACATTACTTATCTTCGATCATCCATCTTTTTTCTAGTAGCACCTAGAATGTGTTTATAATAAACAGAACCAGATACTCTAAAATGACTCACACTTTTCTTATCTTCAGTCCACTTCCCAAAAGGAATACTTTCCTTCAGCTTCTTAGTTGGACACCTGTTGAGCACATATGTTGTAGTGGCAATAGCTTCTCCCTATAAGGTGTGAGGGAGCTTCTTTTCCTTTAGCATGCTCCTTGTCATATCAAGCAAAGTCATATTTCTTCTTTCATCAAGACCATTATTTTGAGGAGTATATGGAGCAGTCACCTCATGTTCAACTCTATTTTTGTCACATAACCTTCTGAACTCTGATGAGTTATACTCACATCCACCATCAGTTCTAAGAACTTTTAGCTTATGACCACTCTTTTTTTCAGCGTTCACCTTGAACTTATGAAACTCAACAAACACCTCATGCTTAAACTTGATGAGTTCTAACCATGTCATTCTTTTAAACTCATCCACAAGTAACACAAAGTATTTGTTTCCTCCAAGTGAAGGCACTTCAAATGGTCCACATACATCAAAATGCACTACTCCTAAAACATGTTTTGCTATTGGAGCCACTTCTGATGCAAATGGAAATCTAGGTTGTTTTCCTTTCATGCATATCTCACATGATTTCTCAGGCTTCACAATCTTAAGAATGCCATGTACCAGCTTCTTAGAACTTAGACACCCTAATTTTTTGACGCTCAGATGCCCCAATCTCTTGTGCTACAACTCACTGTCACATTCAACACCTTCTACACTAAGGCATTTTGTTTTAGTTGTTTCCATAGTCAGTTTGAATATTTTTTTGCCTCTTTATTCAGATTGCATAATAAGCTTCTGATCAGAATCATACAACTTCAAGAGATTGTCCTCCATACTAACCGAGAAACCTTTCTCAATTAGTTGACCTACACTCATCAGACTGCTCTTTATACCAGGAACATACCAAACATCCTTGATCAAAATAGTTTTTCTATTTTTTACTCAAACTTTGACATTTCCCATTCCTTTATCATTAAGGTACTTATCATCACCACATCTAATCTTTGTCCTCTTTCTAGAGTCAAAATCAATCAACCATTGTTTGTTTATAGTTAGGTGATTTGAGCAGCTAATGTCCATATACGACCAATCTAACAAATATCCACCATCAGATTTAGAAGTCATCAATAGCACAGGTTTATCATCAGAATCTCCTCTGGCTATGTTTGCTTCTTCTTATTTCCTTTCCTTGTTTGACTAACAGTCAGCAGCAAAGTGGCAAAACTTCTTACAACAATAGTATTGAACATTCTTCTTGTCAAACTTCTCCTTTACCTTATGATGTTTTTTCACATCAGAGTTGGAGGCTTATGACTTCTGATAACCACCACCACGTCTCTTCTTTGCCAATGACCAAGACTGCTTTTGTTTCTTCATACCATAATATGCTTTCAGAGCTTGTTCTACCTCTCTTTCAAAGTTTCTCTCAGCCAGACACAACTCTTGTGCCTCTAGACTACTATGCAATTCTTCAATTTTCATGGTGCTGAGGTCTTTAGAGTGTTCAACTGCTACAACAATGTAATCAAACTGAGGAGTAAGTGATCTCAACACTTTTTCAATGATTACTTGTTTAAAGAGAACTTCTCCATAAGATTTTGTCTCATTTGTGATCAAAATCACTCTGGAAATATAATCAAGTGCCTTCGCATTGTTCATCATGTTGAAATTCTCGTACTGCTTATGTAAAGACTAAAGTTTCACCTTATTCACTAATGCATCACCACCATAACACCGTCTTCACTAATGAATCTTCTCAAACACATTCATATCCACAAACTGATGAATATAAAACAACGCCTTCTGGTCCTTCTCCTCGTTTGTCTTTGCGTGTTTCTCTACACTTTCGTTGCATCTACTAACCGTCATTGATGAGATCAAGAACATCTTGAATGTCAAATAACACATGAATTTGAATCATCCACCGATTCTAATTATTTCCATAAAGTACTGGAAGCTCTGTGTTCAAGCTACCGTTCCCGCCGTTCATCTTCGTTCTTGTGCAAATTCACTCAGATCTCACCAACACTCGTGTTTTCTAATCCCTCAGAATCAAGAAATGTGATTCTATTTCCATTCAGATCTTCAATTCATCGTGAATTGAATGAACAAAATCAATCACACACACCTCACATACACTCGTGTTTCTCATTCCTAAATCAGAACCGGAACTCTTGATATCAATTATTGGTGCACAAGAATGAAGCAAAAGACGAGGATAATGGAAGAGGAAGAATTCTAACTAACTTTCTTTCTCAACTGAAAACGGTTACAGAATGAATTAACTACAAACTGAAACTTGAGTTCAATATTTATACCATTAGAACAACTACATGAAACTCAAATTAAAATCTAAATGCAAATTTAAACTACACTTCAACAATAATTATCTTTTTACCATTATATTTATATTAAACACAAGACATAGACCGTCTTAATCTTTATCCACCTAATTATTGAACCCCAAAACATCACATAGTTGAGCCTAATACATGTAAAAAAAAAATCATTTTTTTTCCTCACTAATGTAGATAGATAGTATTTAAAAAAGAAATTAGTTGTACTAGATAGCTATAATTTTATCTTTACAAGTCTACAAAGTACTATAAAAATGGGAATTGTAGATTCTCATAATTATTGCAACCTATCCTATGGCTTTATTTGCTTCAGATGTTGGCCCAACGGGCACATATTGCCATTCATTTTTTCTGCAAGTACGACACCTCATATATATAATACATATACCCTTGCTACATACTCTTGGGAATCCTATGCTTCCCTCTTTCATCAAATTCATATTTTAACATCACATATGCATGTAAGTAGCTATAGTATCTTAGTAGTGTTTCTACTTGAAAAATCAATAAAATTGTTTTTTTTTTTTTAATTTAGTATAAAAATAGTACTAGTAAATAAACTTAAATAATTTAATCTATAAATTATAGTATATTCTTAGGGTGATTCCTTGGCATAAATCATATAAAGGTAAGGATAAAAAAGAGAATTAATATTTTGGTGGGTCACTGTGAGGGGTAGTTCAAGTAAGACAAGAATGGGAGTGACAGGTTGGTTTGAAAACAAATGGTATGCCATTAATTAACAGCTATGAAATTTCAAACTAGTGTTGGCAAGTTGGTTTTAGTTATCAATAATAGCGTTAATTAAGCTGTCAACATTAATATTTATTTATTAATTAATTAATTACTCATTCCCACTTTCATTGATACTATTTTCTTTTACCTGTGGTTGTTGGAAAAATAGTTCTACACGAGGTTTGATTTTGTTGGATTTTGGGTCAGCGTGGAGCATTTATATTTATTGAGGTCATTTTCTAATGAGAATCAAAGTTTTAAAAATTAAATCGAACCGATAGATTGAATTGGAAATCAGAGAAATTATCGGTTCAGCCTAATTATTAGATCAGATAAATTATTAAACTAGTAGGAATTGAGTACGATCAAAATTGATAAAAATGGGAGAACTTACAATTTTGAAAAATTGACTGATTAAATGCTTATTTATTTTTTTTTCCGGAAAAAAGTGATGAATATAAGTAGATTATGTTTTTAAACTATTTGAAATAACTATTCATTTTTAGAATTAAATGTATTAGACACTTTAATTTAATTACTTTGTTATGTCACTTAGATTTGAATTTTGTATTATTTTATAATGTGATTAATATGTTTAGAATTTAAATTTAAAGAATGACTTTTTAAAACTATAATATTTTGAAATTTAGTAAATGTTTTTTTTTTTTTTAAATCAAGTCATTTGATTCGATCGATTTAAAATTAATACAGTTTTTAAAATATTGTACTACATGTTTACTCAAAACTTTAAGATGATAGATATATAAATTCTCTTATTTATAAATTGCTCAATTTTCATTTTTCATTTTTCTAAAATCAATGTGGGACTTTTCCACACTTTATTTCTCAATACATACCATCATATATATTTTTTTAACACTCCCCTTAAATACGACGAGTCTATCCATACAATAATCTTCTTGAATTGAAGCTCTTTCATCCATAGACTTTTATTGTTGTTGACATTTTTTTAACCGGACATACATCTTACCCATCACCATGCAGAAAGAATTTTTTATATAAAATATAAGTGAGTCGATCATTCACTCAAAATAGACTATCACTGCTAGTTCATTAATTTTTTTGGAGGTCAACACGAGAGAACATTTATATTTATTGCAGAGCAATACACTTTATGAGAGACACACCACATATTCATAAAAAATCTTAAGATAATTTACGTGTGAGTTTTCTAACTTATAAACTATTTAATTTCTATTTTCCTAATCAATACGAAGCTTCCACACACTTTATTTCTCAAACACTTCAAAATCGCTCTTACTTTTTATTATATAAATTAGATATTATTTTCGTTTAGATCGTAAAGTTTAATCTATTGATATAATATCGATTCAGAATCTCTTGTTAAGTTTTATTTTAAGATCTTCTTTTATTTAAATGTTATTAATTACAAACTTGTATTTTAAATATAAATTTATAAATAAATTTAATGCATTATTTTTTAAATAATATTTTTTTGTTAAAATTATACATTAAATCGTGTAATATTCATTAAATAATGGATATATGATATTATTGAAATCAAATTCATTATATCTAATTAATTTAAAAATGGATGTGAGTTGTTAGTTATAGTTTAATCTTTAACAATAATATTTATTTTTACAAATATATTATTACAAAATAATACGAATATTTATAAATTATTAATTAAAAATAATAATTTTAAAAAATAAATATTTATTTATAATAGCCATGGCATCAAGATCCTAGGGGTGACCTCTATGCATGTTCTTATTACTCTACACTCGCCCTTATTGTATATGCGACTATTTTTCAAGTCTCAATATTCTTTATTTATAAAAATTATAAATTACAATTATATTAAAATTATTTTTAATTCAATTTAAATAAATTGTTGATAAATTAACAACTTTTTCAAAAAAATTATTATTATTATCATTGCTATGTGTAAAACACAACAACAAAACATACACTAATACAACTAAGTACATGTAACAGAAGTCAACAAAAACAACCATTAAAATACATTTTGAGAAAGTTCTCGATACTTTAATTCAATCGATAATTCTAGAAAAATTATCAAATAATGATCCTAATAAAATATAACTATAAATATGTTTCTACTGTGATACAGATATATGAGTTCAAAGTCGTGAAATTCTGACCAACAAACTATTGAATAAAAAAACAGTAAGACTGATAGGTAAACAAGAATAGAGAGACACATACTTTAAAGCTTGATTTTATTTACCTCTATTCTACTGCATAACATGGTGGCCCTCTATCTATATTTCTAGTTTTGTGACCTTTCTTTTCATCCACAACCTTGTCCTTTTTTTTTCTCTATCAAACACACTTCTGTTTTTGGTGAATTCGTTCCATTTTTCTCAAATAACCCTTTTCTTATCTCCATACTCTTTCACAGTGACCCTTTTTCTTGTTGAATTGATGTCTGGTTTGTATAATCAGATTTCCTCACCAGGAACTGCAAGGGCTAATTCACCAAATATAAACATGAGAAGCAATTTTGATGTTGATAGGTATAATAACTTATAAACATAATTTGATGTATAGATATTTTGATTTTTCTTAGTAGTAACATTTGTCAGACTTATATTCTATGTATATGTATATGTAATCAAGTGATTAAGCTCAAATAGTTCATAAGTTTCGGTTAAGGTCGAATCGATCGAGCGCAACTGAATTCGAATCTTGGCTAGAATCACTTTTATATGTGTAGTATTTGAGGAGTTTAATTAACTTTTGAGTTCATATTCTAATTAATTTTTTTTCAGTCAATACTTAACTGAGTTGGTAGCAGAATACCAGAAGCTTGGACCTTTCATGCAAGTCTTACCATTATGTACAAGACTCTTAAACCAAGGTTGGTTAGTATTATACATCTATATATATTAAAGGATTTTGATTTTGGACAATTTCTAATTTTCTTGTTAATTATTGGTATCTCATTTTTTATGTCATGATGAACATGATTAGTCTCATGTATATAGTCTCGTCGCTATTATAAGCAAAAGTTTATTGAATAACTGATGTATTTGATCTATATCAGAGATTTTAAAGGTGTCGGGAAAGAATGGATTGATGCAGAGCCAAGGGTTTAGTGACTATGACAGAGTGCCGTTTGGAAATGTCAAGCCTAATCATATGCATTCTTTGGATACAGCACAAAATTTCACCGGCTGGAACAGCTTGTCACATGAAGTGAGTCTTTGATTTTAAGTTATATGCACCAAAACAGATACAGGACACTGATACGTAAACACGGATAATAATTTGATGAAATTGGAGATGTGTCTAACACCGAACACATCTTCAATTTTGTTAAAATTTTGAAACGGAGAAGCTATAACGTGTTTTCTTTATTTCGAATACCAATGTTACCGTTCCATTTCCTTTTGATCATTTCTCTCTTACATTAGGGGTTAGCTGGAGTACAAGGACTAAATGTGGATTGGCAAAGAGCACCAGCAGTCTCAAATTCTCACATTATGAAGAAAATCTTGCGCTTGGATATTCCTTATGATAATCATCCAAATGTAAGAGATACCTTAAACATAATTTTAATGCAAGAAATCGAGAGTAGAAGAATAATGCTAAAAACTTTACACATTTACTCTCGCGCTTATTTTAAAGTTCGCACATTGTAACATTTATACTGTGAGTTACTAAGGCTGGCTTAAATTTCAGTTCAACTTTGTTGGGAGGCTTCTTGGTCCAAGGGGTAATTCACTCAAGCGAGTCGAGGCTACTACAGGTTGTCGCGTGTATATCAGAGGGAAAGGTTCAATTAAAGACTTTGATAAGGTAACTTCTCTTAGTAAGTTTTTTTCATCTCCGAAAATCTAATTTGCGATTATCTAGACTATTAGATTTTTATATTGAGATGCTCGATACTGGAGAATATAATGGATAGACTCTGATATCTTATTAAGAAGTATTTATATTGAGACACTCCACATTAGTATTTGTAATTGTATTGTAACTGTTACTTTACTATTGTTATAATCTAAAGGAAGAGTTGTTGAGGGGAAGACCAGGATTTGAGCACTTGAATGAACCATTGCACATTTTGATTGAGGCTGAACTACCAGTCAATGTTGTTGATATAAGGTTGCGACAAGCACAGGAAATCATCGAAGAACTACTCAAACCTGTGGTATCTAACTTCTCAACTCTTTCTAATTTCAATATTTTTCTCTGACACATCAGACTCGTCTTAAGTTTTCTGAGCTCCTGTATAACTTGTCTGACACGTATCTGATGATACTGATACGATACTTGTTGCAATGTGCAGGATGAGTCACAGGACATATACAAGAGGCAACAGCTTAGAGAACTTGCAATTCTGAATTCAAGTTTTAGAGAAGAGAGTCCTCAACTGAGTGGTAGTGTCTCTCCATTCACCTCTAATGAAATGATTAAAAGAGCCAAAACTGATCTATAGTCTTTTCTACATTGTGAAATTGTTGCATTTGAAGGTACTTCATGTATGTAAATGATTTGTAGCTGCAACTAAAAGATTGTTATGATGACAAGTTAGAGAACAAAAGAGAAAGGGTTGATAGTTTTTATACATATGTATTTATTGTCGCATTCAACTGTATTAGTAGAATAGTAAAATTCGCACAATTATATGATTGCGCCAATATGCGTTCTCTTTCAACTTAATCAACAGTTTTGATTCAAATTCAATTCTGAATATGCACCAATATTAAATTTTTTGAAAGAGTTTCATCACTATAATAGTCCTTCTCAGATAGAGAAATTAATCTTTGCGATTGCTCAAGAGTGTACACAATTGTGTAATGGTAGGGCCTTTGAGAGTAATGTAGACATGGAAGTTGTTGTCCGTGACTGTTACTGAGCCAAACTAATTATCTTTTGGCTTTGACTTATGAATGATTGTCTTTGAAAAGTGATGCTATTTTAGATCTCTTTTCTCCATTGTGGGGTCATTATGTTCCCATATTACAACCACCTTCTCCATTCTTCTGCCTAATCCCATTTACTAAAGATGAGCTTAAAGTCTGATTTAGCATTAAATTTTTTTTTTCAAATAACAAGTATTTCTTTCTAAATTTTTTCGACTTAATATTTTATTTTTCTTGGGTTTCAACTTTTAATTTTGAGTTTACAGTATTAGTTTTAATTTTTTTAAACTATTCTTTTAGTGTCATCTCATTAACTATATAATGAAGCTCTCTCTTTCTCGCTCTCTTAGAAGCTTCATCTTCCTTTAAATATTGTTAGTTATCATGTTCCATCTGGATCTATGATTATCGTTCTCTTTCAACTTTTCAATAGTAACCTTACTATCCGTTTTGAATATCATCTTTTTAAGAGACAGTCAATTACGGTTTCAACTGCTTTAAGAAGCGTCATAGTTTCCTCCATTGATGAGTCTTTCTCCCCCTCTAACGTATCTCTATTTTCATCTCTGAAAATGACTCAAAGTCCCCAGTTTCCTTCCCTTCTGATGCTCGCGTTCGTGTTCTCTTTTATCCACCCCTTATCTGGAGGAACCCATTTCAAATCGTTTCTTGCATGTTATCGTTGGCGTCTGCTAAGACTTCTCTAGATATTGAACCCTTTCGCTCTTGATTCTCTTTCTTATTCATCAAATGTATCGAGTTATTTGTCTGATCATCTTGTTTTCCCTTTTTACCTTTATTATCTATGATGATGTCCTTTATCTATGATATTTGGTAGTTGTGATTGGGATCTTGCATGTAGTTGTTCATGGTTTTGGTTTTGCCCATTATTATGTTAATTCTCTTTCTAACAATCGTGGTTAGAAGCTTGCATGTTGATGACTAGTTGGATATGTTGGTTTCTGCTACTCCCTGTTTGTTTTTGTCCCTTAATTTGAGGTAAACCTTTATTATCATTACCATCTTCATTTGTTTCATAGCTTACTTTTGCTTTTCCTTTATCCTTCAAATTATTCAATCTCTGATTTTGATGACTAACCTCTCCTTTAATGTTATATTTGTCTGTGGTGTTATTCTCCCTCTAAGTGTCTTTGTAACTGATGATTGGGACATGCATAGTGTTGCAACTTTGCATATCCTCTTTATTACTTCTGTTAGAGTGAATTAAGTCTTTATTACTTTGAAGCTTCTGGACTATTCTATTATTCTTATCCTCCTTCTCAGAGTTAACCTTAACTTTTTTTTTTGTAGTTTTCCTCCCCTAATCATCCTCAATGTATCTATTCTAAATATCCTTAGGGTTATTATATTGTTTCTCACCCTTATTCCTGCATTTGTCTGCTTTATCACTCTGGTTCCTGTTATCTCTATTTTTGTCTTGTTGATAACTATTATCACCCATTTTGTTTAACTGGTTTTTGTCCCTATCTTCTTCCTGCTTCTGCTGACTACTCTGATTCTTCTTTGTAGATGAACTGGGGTCATATTGTTGTTGATCTGCATATATTTGAGGTGAATTTTCATTCTCTTTCTGATTCGTATATCTGTTTCTTTTAATATGCCATTGTTAGAAAGTATGAGTCAGGAATGTTTTATCGTATCCACAGGAATTGATGAGAATATTTAATGATTGTCGTTCAATGGTTTAGTGATTTAAGAAGGGGGAGTTTTGAAATTGGATTTTATTTTGTAACATGAGTTTGTAAGAAATAAAGCAAGGTAAAATTGGTTTTAGTTTGATTAAAAGCATGCCAAGATTAGGGTTCACCAATCCTTTTTAAACGTATCCAATCAATCGAATATGTGAACTTAGTTTTAACCAATATAATCGCGTATCCTCGCAAAAATGTTCATCTCTAAAGCGATTTCGTGAATGTTATTGTTTTGAACGTTAAATGATCTCTCTAAATAACACATGAAACAGTAATCATTAAGATCAATACAATGTGAATATCAACTTCCAAATCTATGTCTAGAGTTTGTATAGTTAATAGATGAAGAAATTAGGTCAAGACTCGAAAATTTCATGTCTAAAGCAATCCAAACCATAAATATAACAAAAAATAACAAATAACTTCATATATATATATTTATCAAAGCCTTGTTCGCATACAAAAGGTTAAGAAGAATACATAAAATCAGAACTAGCTACCTCTAATCTTGACACAAGAGGGTTTTTGCCACCCATTTCCATAATAGCTTGAGCAACAAGTTTCAGAAGAAGGTTGATCAACATCCGAGTCAAATAATTGAGATTGGATGGGAATCTACCTTCTTTTTGTGAAAGATGGCTAAGAGATAAAGAAAAATTGAGAAACTAGGGTTTTTGTGCTGAAAAATACAAAACTATGAAAAGTACAAAAGAAAAGATATTTTGGCAAAAAGTGGCACCAAGTACTTATAGACATGTTGTTATGCTGTCAACTTCGCACTGCGAAGCTCTTGTTCGCCTAGCGAACAACCAAAAGTGGCACTTGAAGTGCCATTGTATAGTTAAACCTCCCATGAGATATTTCTAAATATTTGTTGTGCAAGCAATCCTTCGCACTGCGAAGAATTCGCTACAAACTTCGCACATCGAACTCTTGTCCAAATACTTACTGCCTTAGGTATATGGGTATTCACTAGGTCTTCACTTCTTCTTCGCTTCAGCGAATCCTTTGCTACCTCCTTCGTACAACGAATTTTAATGTCTTTTATCTCTGTATGAACAATGCCAAGTTTCCAATTCACTTCGCTGGCAAGTTTGTTGTGCGAACTTGATGATGTTTTTTATAGGCAAATTCGCTAGCAAGTTTGTTGTGCGAACTTGTTGATGTTTTGCTGCTGACTTGGTTTCCTTGTCAAATGTCTTGTGGTTTATTCTTCTATTTTGTGCCTAATTCCTGCACAATAGCACACAAGTCAAAGCAACCAAGACATTTTCAAACAATGAAGCATATCATCATAAACAAGAGTGATTCAATTCAATTCATCTACAAAAAAGGATGAAAAATGTCAACATTTGATAGAGCAAATAAGCAAAGTTTGTCATCTAACAACCACTCTAACCATCCTTCCTACTATTTCTTCTCTTGTATTCTCTAGGAATGAGGTTTGTTATGATGTTGTTTACATCTTTGTTGATTATCTGGATAACTGTACTCGCAGGTAACACAGTATCTTCGAAAATAATCTTATTTATGGCATTCCATATCCAATATAGTATGTTACATATGTTTGTTAAGATGTAGTTATCTTTAGTTAGCAACGATTCCCTTATCCAATCTTGTATATTAAGTTTTTTTTCTAGAATTATGATATTTAACCACTACCCATACCAAACCTATATAGCCCATGTACAATCCCTAAAGTAGTGGTTGACTATTTCCACCTTAACATTCCATCTAGGGATGAGAATGTTGCACTTAATCCCTCTATTACTTAAGTTTTCCATAACAGGAATCATGTTCTTAAGGATGTGCCATATGAACATTTATTGTCTAGGTGTAGCCTGACACTTCCAAACCTTCTGCCACATTCTTTTGTCTTTTCCAACTTTTGAACCACCAGGATCATTAGCTTCCTTCTAGATTATGATACTGTGATACCCAATCCTAACACTATAATGGCCATTATTAGATGGTGGCCATCTGTGTATATCATCTTCCTCTGTTTCAATGATTGGTATTTCCTATATTTTCTTGATGTTCACTGGGATGAACATATCATTGATGACATTTCTTTTCCATTAACCATTTTCCCTGTCAATTAGGTCCCTAACTCCGGAAAGGGGTTTCTGCGCTAGGACTTTAAATCCACATTGATTAGGCACCCAATTATCCTTCCATATGTTAACCTTTTCTCCATTTCCAATAATTTTACAAGTCCCTTTTTTTACTTATCCAACAACTTTGATGTAAGCTTATCCAAAATTTATCCATAAGTTTTTCCAATTTGTTACAGACTGCTTTAGGCAGTATGAAGGAGCTCATAATGTAAGTAGTGATAGCTTGCACAACAACCTTAATCATGATGGTTCTGTCCATGTAGGATAGGCTACTGTTGTTCCAACTTTTCATCTTTTCTCTCACCTGATCGCGACTTTCTATGTCTAATACAACTTAACTGCAAGTGCACAGTCTATCGCGTAGTAATAAAATATATCGATCCCACAGAGACTCGTAATCAAACTAGTGTTCTCGGGAGTTACTATGTTTAGCTAGGTAGATAATGTTTAGGGAAATAATTTTTGTCACTAAAGAGAACTAAAAACGTTACTTGAATTATAATTACGTGAATCGATATGCAGTAATTATGTTCTTCGGGGATTTGACAAGTTACCGTTATATGAAATATTTTTCAGGATTTATTTAAGCAGAAAATAGTGATCTGAAGACTCTCGTCTCACGATGGTTGTTGACGCTAATCATAATTCTAAGGGCCGAACGTACGCTTTCGCTGTCCCATTCGGGGTTAAAACTACTTTTTGGAAATCTCTAAGTTCTAATCCATTTTAAAGTGCTTTCGCTGTTATTAAAACAGATGCCTAGTGTTTACTATCTGGTCTTATCGCAGCTGTCGCTTGTTGGTTCGTACCTTAATTAATTTCCCACTGTCGTGGCAAAACTACTTTTAAATAAGTTCTCGCTTTCGCGACGAACGTTTATTTAGTAAATAAATTTAAACACTCAGACCATAAACAACTTTTGAAAAAAGAAAGTTTTCAACCGGTTATTATCAAATCCCGTTTGAATTATTATTACATATCGATTACTCTGATTTAGCTAGACATGGATTTGGGAAAGGTAAAACATAAATAAAAACAAAAACTTAGAACATTCATATTACTGAGAATTAAAGTTACAATTAACGAAATAATGAAAAAAAACCTGTAACGTATCCAATTGGCTTTTGGCCAAATCCCAACGATGTCGGCAGGATTATGTCTTCAAACCAATAGAGCGCACAAACGAATATTGTCGAAATGGAATACAGGGATAAGGAAAGGAAACAAAAACAGAAAGAATAAAACTAAATTTTTGTTCTGGAAATAAAATTGGGCAGCACTTCGTTGTCTGAATGCGGCTCCCTTTCTCAGCTCCCCTCCTTCCCCTTTTATAGAAGTAGAATTTTAACGGTTGTAATTTAAAGAAGGTGGACTTGGAGGCAGAAATATCAGGGAGTAGTGGTCCATTATTTGGGACTTGGAACTGCATTTTGCACGTTCAATTGAAGTTGTGCGTTTTTGCCTGCATGACGGTCGTCATGGTGTGTGACGGTCGTCACCCGTGTGACGGTCGTCATGGAGGTGTGACGGTCGTCACAGCAGCAAAATGTGCATTCTGCATTTTTCATGTTGTTTTCATCTGGTTTTCGTCCATATTTCATCTGTAATTGCTTCTTTTCTTCATATTGCTTTGTTTAGACATGATCATCAAATACCTGCAAAATATCAGATAAATACATGGAAAGAACCCGAAATCGGATTGAAAACAGTCAAACATTAGTTGAATTATGCATCAATATATATATATATATATATATATATATATATATATATATATATATATATATATATATATATATATATATATATATATATATATATATATATATATATATATATATATATATATATATATATATATATATATATATATATATATATATATATATATATATATATATATATATATATATACGATTTCGTGTTATCAAACTCCCCTAAGCTTGAATCTTTGCTTGTCCTCAAGTAAAACAGGAAAAAGTCGGCAAGCACGAGGCAGCTTCCTCATTCACAAAGTTGGGAAAAACCGGGATTCTTAGTAGGAACAAAACGAGTACGGTGACGACACTGGACTACAAGTCTTCGGAGGTCTCCTTCTTATGCAAATCGGTCCCAGTCATGCTACTGTAGCTTGGTATCAAGGTTCTCGCGTCAAGTTCACCCTGTTTGTTCTAGCGCAATCACATTAAGCCCGTTATCCATACACTTTCATGGCAAGTCAACCTGTTAGTGAATATGATCTCATTTCTGTTTTGATCTTTTTCATTGCTCATAAGCTTATACCATTGATTTTTCAATGAGTTTTTGTACCGTTGGGCTAAATGCTCGGGTGAGGAGCACCTAACTTAGAGGGAACATGTCTCTATACTTGGGCTATATGGCTTTCTTTTCATGATTTTTTTTTCTTTTTGGAGATCATACACATATTTGCATTGGTCGCTCACTTAGAAGTGTTTTAGGATGGTGCTGACTGCTAGTATAAACTACTTGGGGCTGAGTTTGCGTAGACACTTGAAACTTTGGTACACGTAGGTAGTGAAACCGACTCGCATAAACCGGAGGTCTAAGGTGTCAGGACGGTACTGGTTTTATTAGAATTTCCGTCTCGGAGTTTCAAAACTTGGTTTGAACTTGGGCACATTCTCGTGATGCTTTTGCTTTTGAGGAACGAACGAAAAAGTTTTTGTTTATGTCGAATAAAGTGGGGATGTTTGTGTAACGGAAGAAGATATATAAAAGAGCTTTTATTTGCTAAAACGTGAAAATGTTCGAATTGAAATTACGAAATTAAAAGTACAAGGGAATGGGAAATAAACGCTCTACTCCCACACTATCTCAATCAGTGTCCCCACTGATTTGAAAGAATGCGAGAGGGAAATACAAGGTAAATGAAAATACAAAGGAACTGAAATATAGTAAACAAATAAGGAAAATAATAACTAATCACGGCCTCTGCCTCAGTCACTTCCTCTGGCTCTGACTTGGTCGGCTCGGGCCTCAAAGTCTAGTGCTCCGGTGTGATAGACATAGTCGTGGAGTCCTTCGAACTGCAAGGTAAGACTCGCCAAGTTCTCAGTGATGGTATCCTGGACGGTTTGGAGTTGTTGCATTTGGGTCTGATGCCAAGCTTCGAACTGCTCTGCTCGCTGATTCTACTGCTGCATCATAGCGAGTATCTGGGCCTGATGGTCGAGGGATCGGCGGAGGTCTTCTTCAGAGTAGTCGGGCTCTGGACGATGGCGGCGGCGGCGGTAGGATGTGCCTTCAGAAGGAAGTGGTTGCGATGCCTCCGGTTGCTCAGTTCTGTCCAACTCATCTTGTATTTCGTCACCAGAACCTTGGGTGAGGGTCTGAGTTGGAGCAGCGGCAGCAGCAGGGGCATTGAGGTCAAAGAGCCAGTTGGCACGATCCTGTGGGTGCATCCGGGTGCGTGATGGCAGGATGATACTTCTGACGATTTTGCCACGCACGACCGGGTGATACTTGCCATCGGCCCTGGAACGGATGAGGTGAGAGACTCTGCAGTGGTTGGTGTCGAGGAATACCGAGGGAATGGCATGGAGATGCTGGAGGCGGTCACCGAGGTTCAGCCCGAGTGCAATGGAGGTAACAATACCGCCAAAGTAAAATGGCTTAAAGCTACGGTTACAGTTGGCCTGAATATGGGCCAGGAGGAACGGAACGGCGTTGATGGGCTCGGAGTTGAACACACAGCGAAGAAAGAAGAGCTCTTTCGAGTTCACCTTATGGTTGCTATCCCGTGCGAAGATGGTGTTGCTCAGTGCTCGGTGGAAATACCGGATGGTCGGGTTGTGGATGTGCGTTGCATGCAGAGAATCCCAGCCATCGGCATTGATTCCGGTTAACTGGTACCAGAGCGCAAAGGCTTCGTGCTGAAACTGTTCGGTGAGGCGGCGGTGAGCATTGTCGCCGCGAGGGAATTGTAAGATGTCGGCAATATGGTTCTAGTTCAGTTGATAGTTCGTGCCGAACATACGGAAGCATGCGGCGCCGGAGTGTTGGCTGAGGTCGCCGCTGGAAGTGACGTAGCAGAACGAACTGAGGAACTCGAGGGTGAGTTGTTCGTACGTCGGCTGCAGATTTGTGCAGAGGTGCCAGATGTCGGCTCTTTGGAGCATCCAAGTGACGCCGTCAAGGAGGCCGAGCTCTGTGAGGGATGGGATATGCGGATAGTGGGTCGGCTGTAGCGACCGTTGATGGAAGGCAATATAGTTGGCTTGTTGTTTGTCTCCGGAGTCGTCGTCGCTGAACACGATATTGTTGAGGTCTGGGGTTTCGTTGTTTCTCGCCATTGTTGGAGGATGATGAGGAAATGTGGATTGAGTTGGTTCTGGGGAGTGAAAAATGTTACAGAAGTGGATTAGGAAGTTGAAATGGGAGTTGGAATATATGGAGCAAGGTGGGAAAACGAAAATTGGAAGTGGGGTTTGAGTTTGTGATGATTGGAAGTTGAAAGGATGTGAGTGGAAGAGAAAACGCAACCCCTGTTATAGCAGATAACAGTTTTGGGCTCGTGACGGTCGTCACGTATCTGTGACGGTCGTCACCCGTGTGACGGGCGTCAGGCTTTTGTGACGGTCGTCACACCAGCAAAATTTGCAGAACGCAAAATTTTGCTATGGGGGTGTTCTTGCAATGGTTTTAAGGCCTAGGATTGATGTGGCAATGCATTATATCGGCCAAGAAACATAGGATAACGTAAAAACAGAATCAATGAATAAAGAATACAATTGAAACAGCATGTAATTAAAATGATTGTTTGTAATGTAATACATAAGGGAAATTAACAATGCAAAAATCTAAATAATTGAAACCGGACGGAAAGCAGAAAAACTAAACTAAACTAAACTAAAGCTAATATCTCAGGCTTTTCGTGCCTTCAATTCATCAAACTTCCGG
Source organism: Lathyrus sativus (assembly GCA_963859935.3). Classification (NCBI taxonomy): domain Eukaryota; kingdom Viridiplantae; phylum Streptophyta; class Magnoliopsida; order Fabales; family Fabaceae; genus Lathyrus; species Lathyrus sativus. The sequence goes on along the minus strand of OZ012736.1, from coordinate 452,964,638 downwards.
GCGTAGTAGTCGAGCTGGTCACAGACTAAGTCCATGAAGACTACGAGTTCGCTGTGTATGCTTGTGATGTCTTCTTTTACGGTGGTCAGAGCTGCGTCAACGTTGTCTAATCGGTGCAGAACAGTATCCATTTTGTCGGTGGTTTCCTCAGGAATGGACTCAGGATAGGTGTTGTAATGCGGATGGGTCGTAGGGTCTACCTCAGCTTCTGATACAACATCCTCATAGTACATATAATCATGTGCTTCAGAGATGTGATCACTGTCGTACATGTGATTTTGTGGTGTTGATTGAGGTGAAGGAGGTCCCATAGGCTCATCCAATTCATAAACCCAGTTGTCCTTGTTATGGATACTTGTCATCTGATGATTTGGCAATGTGAATAGCTGGACAGGTTTGTCATTGATGAGGTACTCGTAAGGTCCAGGTCCCATAGTTCTTAAAATCCGTCTGTTAAAGCAAAACTGGATATTCATGGGTCGGATGGTGCCAAAACTAGTGCTTGCATTTAGGTGGAATCTAAGGCCAAGCTCGTGGGCAATCATTGTCACAAGGCCTCCTATTAGAATAGGTGATTGTGGGTCCTGAGTGAGGCGTCAGAAGGATCTCATCATAAAAGGTACGACATTCACTGTACGGCCCTGAGAAGCACAGAACATGATAAATAACTCTTCTTTAGATACTGTAGTAATATTTTCTTCTTTTCCGAAAAGGGTGTGAGCTAGTATCTTATGAAAGTATCTGAAAGCTGGGTTATGAATCTCATCATTATACATGCTGTTTGGGTCAGGGTGATAGTCGTCTGTGATTCTACCCCAGAACTGGTTGAGTTCAAAATCTAGATCGTCATCTTCGGCACTGATGAATACATGTGGTCCGCTAGGAAATCCTAAGAGGTTGGCTAATGACATCCGGCTATGGGTTTGGTCCATTCCAAACATCCTAAAGGTATTCAGCTCTGTGTTGGATCCAAAACCATAGTTGGGTAAGTACTTGAAGGAACTAAGGAATTCGTAGGTGAGGTCCTTATAGGTAGAAAAATGGGTTTTCAAAGAAGTGTTCTCCCAGCCTAGTTGATTAAACAGGTATTGGATGCTATCAGTAATTCCTAGTTTCTCCATGGTAGACTTATCATAATACAGTGTTAAGGCTATTTCTCTCTCGGTTAATACTTCAAATCTTGCCTTTTGAGCTAATCCTCGAAAATGAACCTTTTTGAAGTCGTACGCGGCCATACTCGCAGGTAAGTCGGAGAAAAAACAGGAGGAAGGTTTGAAGGCTTTTAAAATCCTGAAAAGTTTAAAACAGAAATTTGAAGTCAGGATTTTTTAAAAACAAATGGCGGTAAAAACAAAAAATAAAAGAGAAAAATAAAATAAAAAAAAATTAAAATAAAAGAAAGTAAAAATAATAGCAATTTTAAGTTTAGAATTTTTGTTAAAGTTTCAAAGTAGAATTTTAAATAAAAATGAGAATGAAATACAGTAACGAGGAAAATACGGGAAAATTGGGTTGCCTCCCAATAAGCGCTGTTTTTAACGTCTAAAGCCTGACGATAGCTTGGTGACAAGCTATTCGGGTGTTTGAGCTGGAAGCTCAAGCAATGCTATACTGCAGACTTGAGGGCTGTTTTCGTTCTTATTATAATGTTTTAGGTGTTGCCCTGTTACGATAAACGGTGCATTCATCTTATCGGTAATTTCAACAGCTCCACTCTGAAGTACTTTAGTCACTTCAAAAGGTCCAGACCACCTAGATTTTAGTTTACCTGGGAAGAGTTTTAATCTTGAATTAAATAGCAGTACGATGTCTCCCACACTGAATTGTTTCTTGACTGAACGTTTATCATGCCACTTTTTAGTTCGTTCTTTGTAGATACGGGCATTTTCGTAAGCGTCCAATCGAAGTTCTTCTAATTTGTGTAAGTTCAAGATTCGTTTTTCTCCTGCCTCGGTGTAGTTGAAATTAAGTGTCTTAATGGCCCAGAAGGCCTTATGCTCTAATTCTACAGGGAGATGACAGGATTTACCGTAAACTAATTTGTAGGGTGTAGTACCTATTGGTGTCTTAAAAGCGGTCCTATAAGCCCATAAAGCTTCATTTAGCTTTGATGACCAATCTTTCCTTGAGGTAGCGACCGTTTTTTCTAATATCTGTTTTATTTCTCTGTTCGAGAACTCTACTTGTCCGCTAGTTTGCGGATGATAGGGTGTAGCTACTCGGTGTCGGACTCCATATTTAGAAATAAGTTTATCAAAGATTCGCGATATGAAGTGTGATCCGCCGTCACTAATGACGAGTCTGGGTACACCGAATCTAGGAAAGATTGTGTTTTTGAAGAGTTTGATTACTACTCGTGCGTCATTTGTTGGAGCAGCAATGGCTTCTATCCATTTAGACACATAGTCTACAGCGACGAGTATGTAGTTATTACCAAAAGAAGGCGGGAATGGTCCCATGAAATCTATTCCCCATACGTCAAAGATTTCTACCTCTAAGATTCCTTTTTGAGGCATTTCATCGCGTCGTGAGATGTTGCCAGTTCATTGGCATCGATCACATTTTAGCACAGCGATGTGAACGTCTTTCCAGAGGTTAGGCCAAAATAAGCCGGCTTGGAAAATCTTAGCGCACGTCTTGGATGTACTGGCATGACCACCATATGGTGCTGAATGGCATTGGGAAATGATATTTTCTATTTCTTCCTCTGGGACACAGCGACGGTATATATTGTCGGCCCCTCTCTTGAAGAGTAGAGGTTCGTCCCAATAATAGTGTTTCAGATCGTGGAAGAATTTCTTCTTTTGCTGATAAGTGAGATCCGGTGGAAGCACGCCTGCAGCTAGGTAATTAACGATGTCAGCATACCAAGGTAATGTGACTTGGGCATAGACGACTTCTACGGCTTTTTCGAGTTCTGGATCTTCCGAGATTAAGTTAGGCATGTCACTTTCTAATTTGGCTATCAGATGTTCGTACGGGAAATCGTCATTTATCGGTATTGGTTCATGTTTGATGCCTTCTATTCGGGATAAGTGATCTGCAACAATGTTCTCGGTTCCTTTCTTATCTTTGATTTCTAAGTCAAACTCTTGTAATAACAGGATCCATCTCAATAATCTTGGTTTGGCATCCTTTTTGCTTATTAGGTACCTAATGGCAGCGTGGTCTGTGTATATGATAATTTTTGCTCCTACTAAGTAAGAACGGAATTTGTCAAGCGCAAATATAACTGCTAGAAGTTCCTTTTTTGTTGTAGCGTAGTTCATTTGGGCAGGATCTAAGGTTCTACTGGCATAGTAAATGGCATGGAGTTTCTTGTCCTTCCTTTGTCCTAGAATTGCGCCTACGGCATAATCACTCGCATCGCACATGATTTCGAACGGTAGCCGCCAATCAGGTGGTTGCATAATCGATGCGGTGATAAGGGCTGATTTTAATGTTTCGAATGCTTTTAGACAGTCGTCGTCAAAGACGAACTCATCATCTTTCATCAACAGGCCGGTCAAAGGTTTTGTGATTTTTGAAAAATCTTTTATAAATCTTCGGTAGAAACCGGCATGTCCTAGAAAACTCCGTATTTCTCGTACGGATTTTGGAGGTTGGAGATCTTTTATAATCTCTATTTTAGCTTTGTCGACCTCAATTCCTTTATTTGATATGACATGTCCTAGAACTATTCCTTGTCGGACCATAAAATGGCATTTTTCCCAATTTAGGACGAGGTTCACTTTTACACAACGTTCTAATACCATTTCTAAGTTTTGTAGGCATCCTTCGAAACTTTGTCCACATACCGAGAAATCGTCCATAAATACTTCCATGATGTCGTCTATGAAATCTGCGAAGATTGCCATTATGCATCTTTGGAAAGTTGCTGGAGCATTACAAAGTCCGAACGACATTCGGCGGTAAGCAAAAGTACCATAAGGACATGTGAATGTAGTCTTTTCTTGGTCATCAGGATGAATGGGAATTTGGAAAAATCCTGAATAGCCATCTAGATAGCAGAAATACGAATGTTTGGCTAATCTTTCTAACATTTGGTCTATGAAGGGTAAGGGAAAGTGATCTTTTCGTGTGGCTTTGTTAAGCTTTCTATAATCAATGCACATCCTGCTTCCAGTCACGACTCTTTTTGTTATTGATTCGCCCTTTTCGTTCTTAACTACTGTGACTCCTCCTTTCTTAGGTACGACATGAACTGGGCTAACCCATTCACTATCGGAGATTGGATAGATGATTCCTGCATCTAGCAATTTCTTTACTTCATCTCTGACTACAGTGCTTAGGATGGGGTTCAGTCTCCTCGGATGCTCTCTAGAGGTTTTACAGTCTTCCTCTATTGTAATTCGATGCATACAGATTGAAGGGCTTATACCTTTTAGATCGCTTATGTTATAGCCTAACGCGGTGGGGTACTTCTTTAGGACTTCTAATAGCTTTACGGTTTCTAGTTGTCCTAAGTCGGCGTTGACTATCACAGGTCTTTTTAGTTCATCGTCTAGGAATTCATATCTAAGGTTTTTGGGTAATGTTTTAAGTTCTAAAGATGGGTTCTTCGGACCTGGCATATGGTTTGGGGTCAGTGCTAAGCTTTCGCTTAGGTTGTCGTCCTTATACGGTTTACGCCAATCATCGTCTTCATAAATATCGGGTATTTGAATCTTTATTATTTCTGAATACATGGTCTCTTCATTTTCAAGTTCTCTTATGCATTCGTCAATTACATCTACTAAATAGCAGGTATCATCTATGGCTGGTGCTTGTAAGAACTTGGTGAGAACGAACTCTATCTTTTCTTCTCCTACTTCGAATGTTAGCCTTCCTTTCTTCACGTCTATAATAGCTCCGGCTGTAGCTAGGAACGGTCTTCCTAGGATAATTGGGGTAACAAAGTCCTCTTTGATGTCCATGATTATGAAGTCGATTGGGATGTAGAATTGTCCTATGCGTACTAGAATGTTTTCCAGTATTCCGACGGGATATTTTACTGATCGGTCAGCTAATTGTACGGACATTTTGGTTGGTCTTAGGTCTCCCATATTCAGCTTTTTGCATATAGATAAAGGCATAACACTGATACTGGCTCCTAAATTGCATAGAGCTTTGTCTATTACAAACTTTCCTATGACGCAGGGTATGCAGAAACTACCTGGGTCTTTTAATTTAGGAGGCATGCGGTTTTGAATAATAGCGCTACACTCTGCAGTAAGTGTAACTGTTTCGTTATCCTCGATCTTTCTCTTATTTGACAGGATTTCTTTGAGAAATTTAGTGTATGACGGCATTTGAGTTATCGCTTCTGTAAAAGGAATAGTGATATTCAACTGTTTAAGGAGCTCTACAAATTTCTTAAATTGTCCTGAAGCTTTGGAGTTTATTAATCTTTGAGGATAAGGGATAGGTGGTTTATATGGCGCTGGAGGTGCTTGCGTTTTTTCACTTGCGGTATCCTCCTTCTCGTTGTCTTCCTTCTTCTCTAACTCGGATTCCTTTTCTGCTTGTTCAGTTGGTTTTTGTTGCATGGTTGAGTTTTCGGTCCTCGGATCGATCGGTTCGTCCAATTCTTTTCCACTTCTTAATATGACAGTATTTGCTTGACCTTTTGGATTCTGTTCGGGTTGTCCAGGAAATGTGCCAGCGGGTGCGGCATCAAAGGCTTGTTGTTGAGCCACTTGTGATATCTGTGTTTCTAACATTTTGTTGTGGGTGGCTAAAGCGTCTACTTTTCCGGTCAACTGTTTAATTTGCTCGCTAGTGTGTATGTTTTGATTCAGGAATTCTTTGTTTGTTTGACCTTGAGTAGCTATGAATTTTTCCATCATCAACTCGAGGTTTGATTTCCTAGGTGCAGTTTGAGCAGCGGCTGGTTTCTGATATCCTGGCGGAGCAGTAGGCATTTGCAATGCATTATCGCTTTTGTAAGAAAAGTTTGGATGATTTCGCCAACCTGGGTTATAGGTATTTGCGTAAGGATTTCCTTGAGCATAGTTTACTTGGTCTGGTGGGATTCCGGCCAGCAATGGGAACTCGGGCGCATTATGAGTGGCGATTCCGCATAACTCGCAGCTTGGAGTTACGGCAGCGACGGTTGCAGTGGGGTTAACAGTCAGACTGTCAATCTTCTGTGTTAGAGCATCTACTTTAGCGTTGAACTTTTCAAGGCTGCTGATCTCGTACATCCCACCTTTTGCTGCGGGTTTCTCTGTTGGAATGCGTTCACCTCCTCATTGGCAGTGGTTCTGAGACATGTTTTCGATTAGTTGATAGGCTTCGTCGTATGGCTTATCCATAAGTGCACCGCACGCGGCGGCGTCTACCGTCAATCTGGTGTTGTATAAAAGTCCATTATAGAAAGTATGGATTGTCACCCAGTCTTCTAGACCGTGGTGAGGACATGTTCTCATCATATCTTTGAATCGTTCCCATACTTCGTAAAGAGATTCAGTATCTTTTTGTCGAAATCCGTTGATTTGAGCTCTAAGCATAGCAGTTTTGCTTGGCGGAAAATATCTCGCTAAGAAGACGTTCTTCAAATGTTCCCACGTTGTAACGGAGTTGGATGGTAAGGATTGTAACCATGTCCACGCTCTGTCTCTAAGAGAGAAAGGGAAAAGACGAAGTCTTATTGCGTCTGGAGTTACTCCATTTGCTTTCACTGTGTCTGCGTATTGTACAAACTTCGTTAAATGTTCGTTTGGGTCCTCAGTTGCATTTCCTGAGAATTGGTTTTGTTGTACAGCTGACAGCAATGAGGGTTTCAGCTCAAAATCGTTTCGAGTAATAGCTGGGGCAGCAATTCTACTTCTAGGCTCCATCTGAGAGGGTGTAGCGTATGCCTTCAGCGGTTTGTTTTGAGGTCCTTCAGCCATCTTTGATTCTTCTTCGGATTTGGGAATGGGAGTGAGAGGATCAGGAATGTTATGTTTTAGTTGGTACTCAATGATACGACTTCTTAAATGTAAGAAGCGCTCTAGTTCTGCGACTGAAGGTTTTAAGATATCGCCTTGTGGGCGATTACTTGGCATACAATCGACAGAACTAGTAAAGGAAAAATGAAATTGTTAACATAGTCTATACGGCGTAACAGAAGGTTACACTATTGACTAAACGGGTCCCCGGCAACGGCGCCAAAAACTTGATCGCGACTTTCTATGTCTAATACAACTTAACTGCAAGTGCACAGTCTATCGCGTAGTAATAAAAGATATCGATCTCACAGGGACTCGTAATCAAACTAGTGTTCTCGGGAGTTACTATGTTTAGCTAGGTAGATAATGTTTAGGGAAATAATTTCTGTCAGTAAAGGGAACTAAAAACGTTACTTGAATTATAATTACGTGAATCGATATGCAGTAATTATGTTCTTCGGGGATTTGACAAGTTACTGGTATATGAAATATTTTTCAGGATTTATTTAAGCAGAAAATAGTGATCTGAAGACTCTCGTCTCACGATGGTTGTTGACGCTAATCATAATTCTAAGGGCCGAACGTACGCTTTCGCTGTCCCATTCGGGGTTAAAACTACTTTTTGGAAATCTCTAAGTTCTAATCCATTTTAAAGTGCTTTCGCTGTTATTAAAACAGATGCCTAGTGTTTACTATCTGGTCTTACCGCAGCTGTAACTTGTTGGTTCGTACCTTAATTAATTTCCCACTGTCGTGGCAAAACTACTTTTAAATAAGTTCTCGCTTTCACGACGAACGTTTATTTAGTAAATAAATTTAAACACTCAGACCATAAACAACTTTTGAAAAAAAGAAAGTTTTCAACCGGTTATTATCAAATCCCGTCTGAATTATTATTACATATCGATTACTCTGATTTAGCTAGACATGGATTTGGGAAAGGTAAAACATAAATAAAAACAGAAACTTAGAACATTCATATTACTGAGAATTAAAGTTACAATTAACGAAATAATGAAAAAAAACCTGTAACGTATCCAATTGGCTTTTGGCCAAATCCCAATGATGTCGGCAGGATTATGTCTTCAAACCAATAGAGCGCACAAACGAATACTGTCGAAATGGAATACAGGGATAAGGAAAGGAAACAAAAACAGAAAGAATAAAACTAAATTTTTGTTCTGGAAATAAAATTGGGCAGCACTTCGTTGTCTGAATGCGGCTCCCTTTCTCAGCTCCCCTCCTTCCCCTTTTATAGAAGTAGAATTCTAACGGTTGTAATTTGAAGAAAGTGGACTTGGAGGCAGAAATATCAGGGAGTAGTGGTCCATTATTTGGGACTTGGAACTGCATTTTGCACGTTCAATTGAAGTTGTACGTTTTTGCCTGCATGACGGTCATCATGGTGTGTGACGGTCGTCACCCGTGTGACGGTCGTCATGGAGGTGTGACGGTCGTCACAGCAGCAAAATGTGCATTCTGCGTTTTTCATGTTGTTTTCATCTGGTTTTCGTCCATATTTCATCTGTAATTGCTTCTTTTCTTCATATTGCTTTGTTTAGACATGATCATCAAATACCTGCAAAATATCAGACAAATACATGGAAAGAACCCGAAATCGGATTGAAAACAGTCAAACATTAGTTGAATTATGCATCAATATATATATACGATTTCGTGTTATCATCACCCTATCAATAAGGAAATTAAAAGTATTGTTCTTGGTCTAACATATCTGAGTAAGCATACCTAAATACCTTTGAATCCTCTGACAAATTAGAATAGTCATCCATTTAAAGAATTGTTGCTTTTTACCAAGCTGGCATTTTTGCTAAATGTAATGCCCAATTTCCACGACTCAAAATTTAATTAAATAATTTGATATAAACCAACAAATAGAGTGTCACACATGCTTCACCATAGCATAAAAGAACCACAAATAAAACTTTCTGAAATAAGCAGCGGAAAACCAATAAGTATAACATATAAATCGCAACAAAAATAAATGAGAAAGTGGTTCAACAATTCTCAAAAGAAATAAGACATACAACAAAAGAAAACATAGAATAGCTTGTTCCCCGATGTTACATAGCAGAGCGACTTCACTAAGATCTCAATAATAAATAACTAAAGAGACACATTTCCATCCTTTAGCATTCAGTATCTACTCTTGTACTTTATCATGTGTACCCCTAGAGGAGTACAAGTACAACATAAAATAAAAAAGAGTGAGAGTATACTCAAGTAGTTAGTAGTGCAAAACATAGCAAGGGTAGAAATCACATATCACAATCATTGATAATTAGTTCACAACAGAACCACGTATCCATCAATCAACCATACATCATCAACAATCATAAACCAAAGATATCATTTATCAAAACAATAATATCAACTCAATCACAATGCAGGTATATATGCAATGCGATAGCACCTCAACTCTATATGCAATACGGTACTGACTCATTTGGACATCAAAGGTTTGTTAATGATATTTCTCACCTCGCTCCTGATCACATCACTAGACCTGAGCACACCAAAATTGTTACTGATCATCACCATAGAAACAGTTGAAGGTGAGAAAAATATACAAGAAGGGGGGAGGGGGTTGAATTGTGTGCTTAAAAATCATTTCTCTTATGAACTCAGAAGTTTAGAGTTGAACTAAGTTCTGAGTATGTTATCATAATGTATAGAAGCAGAAAAATAAAGTTCAAAAGTAAATGCAAGCAACACACAAAAGTTGTCCTGGTTCCTCTTCTAAACTGAGAGTAGTCTAGTTCCCTTGCCTCAGCAAGAGATTTTCACAATAACTAATCAGATAATAAATGCTTAAGCCATTACTCAAGACTTTCTGCTCAATCAACTCTGAATGAGACTTTCTTGCTTAAGCCATTGCTCAAGACTTCCTGCTTAAACCCTTTGGTTCAAGACTTCTTACTTAAACCCTTGATAGATGAAAACATATCGTATATTTCGACATGATTCACATGCTATTTAGTGTCTTTTTATTATGTTTTTGTAGTATTATGTCGTATTATGTTTGTTTTCAGGTAAGTAGCCAAATGATAGCCGTTCACGAAGAAACGAAGCAAAACAGATGAAAACAGAGATTTTGGTGTAAATTGTACACGTGGCATCCCACATGGCGTTGGCCATGGAGGTAGCCATGAGCTGGACCACTTCTCCCACATCCCAACAGTTACAAGACCACATCCACCACCTCTTATACACATGGCAGGTGACATGTCTAGATGGCAGGCGTCATCTTTGATTTTGGTGGTCCAGTAAAAGGCAGATGAAGAATGAAGCTCATGACTACCACTATTCTCTCCCACGAATTTTGAAACTTCTACTTGACTTCCAAGGCATCTTACTAGTATAAATAGGACTTAGTTTTCACACTTTGGATAATCCATTTTAGTTGGACTTTCTTCCTTTTTTCATTTTCAAACACGTTATCATCCTCCTCCTTAAATTTCACTGTTTTGGTTGATCAATTCCTTCTTTGGTGTCTTTGAGTATGTCTTTTAAAAATAATTTTGCATCATAAAAAAGAAACACCTATCCTGACATTTCTCAGACAAAATATTAAAGGTAATCTACATTATTTTTACCAATTAAAGAACACTTACTATTGTCTTCATAGGTTACAAATCCCTTCTTCTTTTCCACAAAGTCAATGAATTAACGAGATGCCACCCTTCATATATCTTGAGCATTTACTATCGAAAACCCATACTCTTCATAGAGCCAAGACATTTATCCTACAAGATCAACAAAAAATGCTATAGGTGCCAAATCTTCATTGGATCCTTGAGGGTTAGTGAAACCTTTGTTGCATTTAGGAAACCATTGGAAAAAACCTTTAGGTACAAGAAATATTCTAACTTTCCATTTTGCAACGGTATGATCTTTCTTGTGACAAGTTAAATTGTGAGGAGAGTGATCTTTGCTATTTTGATCCTTTTCAACAAAGTTATACCTTTTACAAGAATTATAAGAAGGAATTTTGTATTGTGTAGTATCAATAGCAAATTTTCTAGAGCCTTGTTTAATTTGGCCTTTAGAGTATTTATTTCTTTTTTCCAAATATGAAAAGTCTCACAACCGTGCCAAGAGGGTTCTTCATCCTCATTTTTAAATTTTTGAACATTTACCATAGATTGCTTTAGAGATTCCATTTTATTTTCGATTTCTAAAACCTTAGCTTTTAAATATGAGAAGATCCTTTTATTTGAAGCAAACTTTTAAAAACATCTACTGCTTCGCTATGTAGATTTTCGAAAGTTACTTGTAAATTGGAATAAGACAATTTATTAACATGTTCATATTTATAATGACTTACATTCTTTTTCTTTTTTTCACAATAATAAGTCAATACACAAACATTTATCGATTCTTCGCTATCACTTGAGCCTTTATCACTTGAGGAATCGTTATCACTTTCTTAAGCAATATAAGCTCTTTTGGACTTGCTAAAATTCTTGTGTTGACCTCTTCCTTTATCTTTATCAAGCAACGGACAATCCGACTTATAATGACCGGTTTTGCCACAATTCTAACATGAACCTCTTAGTATTCGTTTCTTGTTATCATCTTCCTTTGAGGAGTTTAGTTGTCTTCTAAATTTGATAAGGTTTTTGTCGGAGTACTTTACCCCCATTTATTTTGATGTACCTATTGTACCTTGTCACAAAAAGCCCCATTTCTTCAACATCTAAATTATCGTCATCACTTGTTTCACAATCACTTTGCTCATTGGTTGAGAAGTTCGAGCTTGAAGCCTTTAGAGCAATAAACTTTTTTATACCTCATTGTCTTTATCTTTCTCCATCTTTATATTCTTTTCATGATTTTTCTCATGTTTTTCCAAGCAAGTGAGTTCTTGCTCATGTTCTTCTAGTTGCCGAATAAAGTTGTGAGATCAAGAATTTTAATATCATTCGCTTCTTTGATTGTGGTGAGCTTAGGTTACCATTCCTTATTAAGACACCTCAAAACTTTATTAGTATCAATATCATTAGAAATAGGCTTACCTAGAGCATTCAAATGATTTATAAGATGTGTGAACCTCTTTTGCATGTCGGCAATGGTTTCACCATACTTCATGTGAAATAGTTCAAACTCTTGATTTAAGGTATTAATTTTAGCTTGTTTGACTTTATTATTTCCCTCATGGGAAAATTCTACTGCGTCCCACATAGCTCTAGCAGTTTCACAATGGGTAACATAATATTAATCAACAGCAAGTGCGAATATGAGGACATTTTGTGCCTTCCAATCATGTGACCACAATTTCTTATCATTATCATTCCATTATGCTTCCTATTTTTGTACGAAGACACCTTCACCATTGGTCATTGTAACTTGATTAGGATCATTGGCGATGATGTCCTAAACATCCTTATAAACTGATTTGATATGGATACACATACAAGCTTTCGAATAGCCATAATTTTCACCGATAAAGATGGGTGTTCTATTGTACGCCCCTTTAGGTTTAGTAGCCATTTCCTAATAAGCGAATATTGAATCACATAATTAATTGAAGCTCGTGATACAACTTTTTGGATGATGGCAACTTATCTAGAGGGGGTGAATAGATCCCAAGTTTAAAAAAACATTACAAAAACTATTTTGAAAATTTTAACGGCTAGCGAAAGTGACCCGGATCAAATTGTATAAACCGAATCACTATCGAAAAGCTCAGATATGCATATATAGAATAAAGTTATGATAATGAGAACAAATTGATCAATATACTTTTAACAACAATCACTTGAATGCTATAATAAAAGTGAAGTCTTTTCTAATGATAAAATACACAAAAATGCAATTAAGGCAAATTATTGAACACCTTGCGTGCAATCAATTTTGTTTAGAATTTTATATGGTTTTCTTGATTTGAAAATACAACCACAAACTAATAGATTGTGATCAACTTAACAAAAAAAATTCAAAAGGTTATCAAAAAGTTTAACCAAGCGTATTTATCGCATAATCGACAAATTCAACAATTTGCAAATGAAAAGTAAGAGAGAGAAAGAGAGAGAAAGAGAGAGAGAGAGAGAGAGAGAGAGAGAGAGAGAGAGAGAGAGAGAGAGAGAGAGAGAGAGAGAGAGAGAGAGAGAGAGAGAGAGAGAGAGAGAGAGAGAGAGAGAGAGAGAGGTGGGAGTATACATGGATCTGTTTAGTCATTTCCCTAATCGGCCTCGCTGAGGGACGCATTCCCTCAATGCGAACTCGAATTGAGATAATCAATCTTACTTTGAAAAAGTAGTTTTACAAGAGAAATATCGCAATACAATCCCATAAACCCTATGTTTGATGTTATTTCTAACAATTTCTCTTCCCTTAATCTGAGCTTGATCAAGTCACCCAACAATACCAGTTTGATCCACGAACTCATGCTACTTCATTTCAAGAAACCTTGTTCTTCAAATCTTTCACTCGATCGAATCCAAATTGTAAATTGTTGTCACCCGATGTTTACCAATTTGATCTACTATGTCATGTTACTCCTTTGCAAGAAACCTTGTTCTTCAAAGCTATCACTCAATCGAATAAAAATTATGTACTCTTGTCCAAAACCTTCAAATCACCAATTGATCTTAAAGGAAAACCCCGATTTGGTTTTCTTATTTGAAACCCCTAGAGATTCTCAACTCAATTTACAATTCAAAAACGTAAATTGGATGTTATCAACTCTGATTCTAGATGGCACCCAGATAAAAAATGATTATATGTAATTTGTTGTGCGTATGCATAGAACATAGGTTAAAGATGAAGAGAACTCTTTGTATATTCCTGGTTTCATCTCTGATTTTTCCACAACCACACAATAAAATGATGCATGTATGAAATATTTATATGTATGAAAGTTGGAGGCAAAAGGAATGCAAAATATTTTTAAAAATCATGAATTTTTGAAAAAAATGCATCGTATGTGTCAACATATGTAAGTCATATGTCGACATATTCGAAGCATGTGTCGACCTGTATAGGTCATGCGTCGACTTATAGAAGAAAATTTTCTTTTATGTGTCGACATGAAACCCCTCCGCAGTCAACCCATCAAGTAGATGCTACATGCTTTAAAATTGAACTACAAGGGCCGAATCATAACTTGTATGTGTCGATGCATAGACTACAAGCTTTAAAAATGATATGCATGTGTCGACTCATAACATGTATGTGTTGGTGCATAGACCTGATTTTCAGATAAAACCTATTTTTAATGCATGAAACCTTTTCTAAATCATTTCCAAAATGTTTTTATGTTTCTTAGTTCTAAGATGAACATTAAGACTCAGAGGATACCGTCCAATATACATAAATGCTAAAGTATCCTAGCTTTGGCATCGTACAAAATACATCTGACACAAAGTTGAACGCACAATAGTGATGGGGGGAGATGTAATGCTTCAAATATTTGACCAACCCCTTATTTTTAAAATTTAAAAGAAACAACCTATGTTATGGAGACATGTGTCCTCCCATGACTAAAAGAAAAAACAAAGAAAACACCCTAGTAGGAAAGCAGTATGAAATAAATATGAAACAAACAATAAAAGCCTATGTTACTACTCCACTCTGAGGGAGACAACCAGAGTTAAGGGCAATCGACCAGCCACGCCAACGACGGCACCTCATTTTCAGTTCTCCAACCTATCTCACTTTCTCTGTTTCATATCCCTCTCACTATTCTCAAACTCCAACTTACCTAAAAAATATTAACCAATCTCACTTTAACACCAAAATCAATAAAATCAAACCAGCATTCAAAGTAAAAACAAAGTCATAGTTTCACCCAATTAAGAAGCAAAGAACGGGAAAAAAGAGAGGAAAAAAGGGAGACTAACGGCAAAGTTTCGCGGTTGACTACATGGTAATGTTGTTGGTTTAGTTGGCCAGCGGTTGCTCTGTTTGTGAGAGATGGAGTTAATAGTTGTTGTTTTCTATGTGTAGTGAGAAAGTGTGTGTATTATTGTGTATATTGTTGGATGTGAAAAGCTGTTGAGTTTTTTTTACAAGGAGGATGGTTATGATAATATATTGAAGATTGTTTTGTGTTCACATGAAGAAGAATGGTAGTATTATGAAGAAATTGATATAGTGGAAGAAGAAGGAAAAGAATAATGGTTGTCAAGAAGAAGAAGATGGATGTTGTGAAAGTTTTGTGAAGAAGAAGAAATTGAGTGATGCACTATTTTATAGTAGTGAAAAGAAGGGAGTGTTATGGTAGGAGAAGTATAATGAAGGTGTATGTTGATGAGTTTATTTTGTTGTTGAAAAGTTTAGGAAAGGAGTGTTTTGAAAAGTTTATTTTGATGCATTAAGAAATAAGGAGTAGTCCCTTCTTATTTCTGATCTACTTAATGCATTAACTATTCTAACAACTTTACTCAGATGATATTTTAATTCAACTTCATAAATCCTTCAAGGTAAAAATAATAACTGTTAACTATATTCAGATGATATTTTACTTTAACTATTCTAACAACTTTACTCAGATGATATTTTAATTCAACTTCATAAATCCTTCAAGGTAAAAATAATAACTGTTAACTCAAGGTTATGTGTCAGATAATTCTCTTCATAAGTTTTCAATTGTCGAGATATATATGCTACACTTGATCATTTGCATTAGGACTCTACCTAGTCCTTTCTTAAAGACATCACAATATTCTTTACAAGATTTAGTGGGATTTGGAAAAATAAACACAAAGTGAGATAGTCAACTTCCTTTTAGCTTAACGAACTTTGCCTATAATCTGAATACTAGTTGAAAGCTTAACGAACTTTGCCTATAATCTGAATACTAGTTGAAAGGAATCTCCTTTCGGGTGAGTCGGGTCATTGGTAAAGAAACTTGTGAAAATCTTAGGTAAACTTCCTATAACAACCTCAACGTCATGGATTAGTAACAATTTAGTTTTTCAGCATATGATTTTCAACATAAGCATAATGTCATTCCCACAATAACACAACATCATCAAACTACACTCAACCACCAAGAGACATCATGAACAAACCATAATTAGCATAACATCATTCACTCCCTCACTTGATTCCTTGGTGATAACCAGGAGAATAGAGTTTCTTGTTCAACAAAAGATTGATTTGGAATACTGCGACTATTCATATATAACGAACAGTTCCCACACTCCCATTTTTGACAACCAAACAATTCACATCCATGAAGAACCTTAACATTCCAAGGTACTTACCGACTTGGATTCTCTTTCAAACCAAACATCCATTACACACTTTATCACATGGAGGTTACAGGTCTAGACGACTTGCAACTGGAAACCCTTGCCACCTACTTACAAGTTCACGTGACACAGTTCTCTTTCACGACCCATACTTAGTTCCAAACCCAACCTTGGACTGCTCTCGGTTGCTTGCCACAGACTTAAACTCTCAGGACACAAAACTCTTCTACTCTAACAAAGGAGCAATACAACCCACAACTATCACAACACAATATAATCAAGCCTTCATACTTGTGACTAAGATATTATCAACAAATGTTTTTCTGGTTCCAAGGTATAACCTTCTCTTTTGACTTGAATCTCTTTCAATTGTTCCTTGGGCGACTTAGAATATCCATAGTGGTCTATTACTAACACTGAGTCTTTGTTACACTACCCCGAACCTGATCTCCTTCTAAAACTGGGTACAATTTGCCTATCTTATGCCCTTCGTCTGGTGCATAATGGAATTGTTTGGAGTAAGCATTCGTAACCTCAAACCTTTCTGCCTACTCCACTACTGTCATAGACGCTTGGCCAAATTTTTGAATCTTAATGCCTCTCGAGCCTCCAACCCATTGGAAAATAATTTCCTAGGAATTCTTTACTGAAATACTTCGACTCCTTAGAGGTTCTCTAGGTGGTCATACGAGCGGAGACACGGGTACACCACCTCACTTATGAAATTTGTAGCATATGAATGAAAAAATACCTTTTCTTCCTCACTGCATGGAATTACTTGCAAAACTTGTTTCATATCAGTGGGTATATCTTTCGCTACTAAAATATCATACTCCCTCAGAATTCAGGAGGATTAATCTAATAGAAACCTTTAATATTCCCACTCCTCTCATGCTATCGGATAACTTGAATTATGCACTACTCTACACTTTTGTATCACCTAAACCACAACACTTACTATGACTTCAATCGAGCTCACGCGTTTTCCTTACTTTTAGACTTTTAGCCTGAGCCTACTCTCAAAGAACATGATCTACTAAACCTTATAAGTCTTCATGGTTGCTCAACCATGATCCTACCTACCACACACATACAATTAGGTTGATCAATTCCAATAATGCATACCATGACATTAAGAATCATGCTATAAAAACACACATATGAGGCAAGAATTGATTTACTTATGATGTTTCAAGACTAATCTTAGAATCAACCTACTTTAATACCAAGTGTAACACCGTCACATAATAAAATCTAGAAATACATTATATATAGTGTAAACTCGAACTGATACACATAAGTGCATATCGACATTGTTGTATACATACATGTCCAAAAGAATAATAAACAACTATGACATATGATATATAAGAGTGTCTAATCAAAAACTAAGATATGTACAATATCCATATACGCACATATTCCATAGTGAAAGATTACAACAAAAAAAGTCTTTGAAACCTCATCAAACAACCTTATCCTCATATTTAACCTGCAAAGAAACGCCTGAAAAATAACAATGATAGTGGGGTGAGATAATAATCTCAATAAGTTCCCCTATCTTATGAATCCATTCGGTTATAAAGGGATCTCTTATCAATTCTTAGCTTAAATGTTCCATCTTACTTTACTTTGGTAATACTCACATTGCAACAAGGACTTATGAAAGAAGCATTAGGCACCCCTAGTGATAATGAGTCACTAGGAATCCAAAACATTCATTCGAATCCAATAGACCCTTACGAGATCTCACGATCCATGGGTACCAGGGAACAAGTCTCGTCTCATGAGAGAATGTTATAACGATTACCGCATATTACAACCAATGTATACCATTTATAGCAAGTGAGGCTTATGGTTACATTTATGGGTTAAGCGTGTAATCAACCATTATTTGTGTTATACCCGAATTAATCTAGCCACGAGTTTAACACAAATTCCATAGTAATCTCACATTATCTTGTTTTATTCATACAATACATATCATTTAAACAATTAGCATATCAAAATTAAGTTACAACATTTATCATACTCTTAATAGTATCAATGTATCTACGGTTGGCTCTGAATTAGAAGCAAGATACTCATGTAATTTTCAATCCTTTTGATAGGAACTAGTTACACGACTAATTAGGACCCGCTCAGTTGGATTTAGAAAAGGCTTACCACTTCTATTTACGACCCTTTCAATTCGATTATAACAGGTGTAGCTAGCACTCTACTAATTACGGTTCCACACAGTTGGATTTATTAGATAGTGTACCATTACTAACTATGATCCATTCCGATTGGAATATGGTGTGCATAACTAGTTACGGCTCCATTAGGTTGAATTAAATTTCATTGGGCTTTTACTAATTACAACTCCATTCTAGGAACTCAGTACTTCACCATCCTTGTACTAAAATTTTAGGAACTTAGTATTTTGCCTTATTAGTATGCATGACATTCCAATTTCTAATCATTAACCATACAATTAATACACATACTTGTCAGAATAGGATACATGAAACACACATTATAGTTCATTATCACTATCCAAACAATATTTGGATCATAAGTATGGAATAAGAATCTCATAGCATAAAATATGCATACAAGAATTATCTTATTACACTATATGATAGATCTCTTTGTGAGCTTTCCAACACATCCGATCATGTCTCATTTTGAGTTACCAAGCTCAAGATACGCTTCAATACTGCTAGGATTCTTATATCTGAAGATTTTGCTGGGTGAGAATTACAGTCGTTGAGCGAGCCTGACACACCAGAGCCTAAAAATTTTAAAATTTAGACCCATCTTCTTCAACCTTTAACCATTCCAACCATACCCAATCATGTAATAACATATACTAGCATTTCATTAAATGAAACTAACATCATACAACAGCACATATGTGACCATATATTATTATCATTAAGTGATCCATATGCAGGATTCAAGTATGGTTTCCTTTCACCAAATGGTAAAGCATTGTACTAGTTTTCCAACATATTCAAACTTGTTTTAATTAGAGTCACGGTTTCCTTTTTATGGTGGAAATAGGAAGACTAAACATTTTTCAAAGTATAAGGAATCTCGTTTAGCGAGCTCTCAGCAAGACGAGGCAGAATGTTTACTTTCCCAAATTTCCCCTATTTTGCTAGGCAAGCCCTGGTGAGGCGTCCAAACGAGCTCTCTCTTAGCAGGTTCCAGGCGAGGCTCAAACGAAATATTCCATAATGCATATACTTTAAAATGTTCTTTATCTCACCTATCTAGAAATGTCCTTGCCTAGCTAGAAATGCAGAGCTTTCTACTACTGCTATTGATAAGATTGCTTTGGCGAGTAGATCCCCCGCCTAGTGATAGTTGCTACAACACCAGTAATAAAATGAAACAACAAGGGAATACAAGCAAATAAAAACTTAAAATAATAACATATCATACAAAGCAACATCAACAACATAGATTTTCACAATTAGACATGGAAAACAACAAGAACATCGTGTATTAAGATGGATTTCATGATCATGGAAAAACACATAAAACCCTAATTTCCACATTCATGGATTTTTTTCCCCACCATACTATCTCTAACTAGGAACCTACCTCTAGTAGAAGATAATGATGAGATATTGAGATGAATTCTTGATGATCCAAGCTTTGATTCATCCTTTTTCCAAGCTTTGATTCATACTCTTCCCAGCTTTTCCATCCATATTCTTATTTCACTAGTACTACTCTCACGTAGTGCAAATGCAATAAAGGACTCAAAAATAATTCTGATTCATACATCACGTAAAATTTAATGTTATGGAACCATGTTTTACAGGTTTGAAGATGAACATGCTTTTAATGGTGACAACTAGTCTTTGATGATAATGACTAAATTCAAGCATAACGCGGTTAAAGAAGAAAGAAAACTAAGTAGGGTTGATAAGTTTGAACATTTTATGATGGTATCTAAATAGAAAATAAATCAATCCTCATCACCAAGTAAGTACCCACAAGATTGAAGTATCTGACAAGTCTTAAAGTGTGTAAACTCTCGCCCTAATACATCTGAGTGAATACAGTAAAATCTTAAGGGATTTCTTATAAAGTTATATGAATAATCACCCCCCCCTTTCACACACACACACACACACACACACACACACACACACACACACACACACACACACACACACACAATCTTAGTCCAACCAATTAATTGACTCATTAAATTTGTCCATAAAAATTTTCCTTTTTCATGATATCCTCTAGCCTATAAATAAAGGTTTCTCTTAAAATGTTTTTTTGCATCCATAAAATTTGAGCTCTCATATCTCACTGCTCACTTTCTCTCTCTATAAATATTTTTTTCACTTTCTCTGACTTAGAAATTAAGTTGTAGCACTTTCCATAAAGGTCTTTTGTGAGTGAGGCTTTTGTATAATTTTTGAGAAAGGAATTTGTATTTCTACCTTGGTAGAATAATTTATCTAATATAGAGATCATTTGGGTTCAAAGCTAAACCCATTAAAAGCTTTGGTTTGAGGGATTAACTACTAAGTCTTCATTTAGCTTTGAAGGCTCGGTCCGTGTAAAAGCTTTCAAAGTTTTGAGATCAGTCGAATATTAAGATTTCAAGTTGGTTGGTGGTTATCAGGTATAAAATTTATTTTCAGTTTGTAAGCTAAGCCCAGCTAAAAGCTTACTATAGTTGAAAATAAGCCCAATTTGGTTCAAGTTTAGCCTGTGATAAAAGCTTGCCAAGATTCGAGATTAAACCGAGTAAAATCTCAGTTTTAAAACTTAAAGACTAATTACTCCAAGTTTTTATTTGGAAGGAAGACTCGTCGCTTCTCTCCATGTTTTGATGTTTGGTCGAAAGTTACCTTAAAATTCATTTTTCTTGTATAAAGGGGTTTGAGATTTCAATCTATTAAAAGCTCTTGAGTTTATTAGATACGCTCTATAATTTTTTTGAGAGAATTAGGTATTTTATTTTTACTAAACCTCTATAATTTCAAATATTTCCTCTCTTCCCTTAACTTTTACTTTCTGCAATTTAGTTTTTTGCTGCTTAATTATAAAACATTTTGAAAATGTTTTTAAACTATGAAAAAGATCCAGATTTTTTTCAAACTTAACTTTTTTTGAAATCCACAATTAATCCCCTCTTGTGATTGAAGTCATATGTCCAACAAGTGACATCAGAATCTAACTCCAGTTTAAAGACTAATCGTCTTAGAAAGAAGATAACTTCTAACACATTTTTAAACAAAAGGTATTTCCTAAAACACCTACATCATTTAATGGAGCTAGGTTTAAAATATGGAAAGCTAAATTTAGAATTTTTATTCAAATTGTTATTTTTGAGTTGTGGGAAACTATAAACAACGGTCCGTTCATCCCTACTCACCAAATAGATTGAGAAGTAGTGGATAAACCTGATTTTCTTTGGTGTGTAAAAGAAAAGAGAAAATTTGAAATTGACCTTAAAGATAAAAACTTTTTAGTTATGAATTTAGAAGATAGTAAAACTCTTTATATCTATAAATGTAAAACCATCTAGGAAATACGGGATACTCTTGAGATGACATATAAAGTTTCTCCAAGTATCAATTAAGAGGAGATGAACATGCGAGGCGAAGAAGATGAAAGTTTCTTTCATAATTGTTCCTCAAGATTTAGAAATGTTAGAAACTATATTAGAAATCTTGTCATTAACCAATATCTAAGAATTAAGAATTGGAAACTTAATCCAATCCTTGAATTGAAAGATGTGGGTTTTCATAAATTTCAAAAAAATCAAAGAAGGAGAAAATCATTATGAAATTAAACAAAATAATTCAATTACTCGAATATGAAGGAGCAAGCTCAAAAACTAAAGAATCATCAACTTCATAAAACTACTCCCATAGAATCCTTCGAAAGAACATATCAATAGTTGGACAATCTTCAGAAGATTCAACGTCAAATGAAGGAACCTCATGTGGAAGAAGTTGTGAAGAAGAAGTTCATCCAGTGAAATTTTATATAAAAAAATGAAAAGAAAAAGTATTACAAACAAAGAAGAATCAACTTCGAGGAGAACTATAAAAGAATGTTCTTCAATGAAGAAGATGAAGTTTGCTTAAAGGAATCTTACGAGGAAGATGATTGAGAGATAACTAAACCATCCTATAAGCAACTATTTAAAATTAGTTCTAAGTTGGTTGAAGAAAATGATAAACTGATAAAATGCAACTTAGATATTATTTACGGTTTCTTGAAAAAAGCAATATATTGCTTAAGTTAAAAATAACTGATAACACGAAATCGTATATATATTTTGATGCATAATTCAACTAAAGTTTAACTGTTTTCGATCCGATTTCGGGTTATTTCCGTGTTGTTTGTCTGATGTTTTGCAGGTATTTGATGATCACGTCTAAACAAGGCAATATGAAGAAAATAAGCAATCTCAAATGAAATATGGACGAAAACCGGGTGAAAACATCATGAAAAGCGCATAATGCTGTTTTTGCTGCTGTGACGACCGTCACAGCTCCATGACGACCGTCATGCAGGCAAAAACGCCCCACTTCAATTGCACGTTAAAGAAGCAGTTCCAAGTCCCAAATAGTGGACCACTACTCCCTGATTTTTCTGCCTCAAAGTCCACCCTCTCCAATTATAACCGTGAGAATTCCATTTCTATAAAAGGGGAAGAAGGGGACCTCAGAAAGGGAGCCGCATTCATACAATGAAGTGCTGCCAAATTTATTTCCAGAACAACCTTTCCAGTTTAATATTATTATTTATTTCTCTTTACTTTTTCTGCATTCCTTTCATTCTTCTGTAATTTCTACTTCTATTGTACGATCAAATTGGCATAAAGACCAGAATCCTGCCAACATCTGTGGAGGATCTGCCCAAAGGCCAATTGGAATATTTACAGGTTTCTCATTTCAATCGTAATTCCAGTTTTATTATGTTGCATATTATTATTTATCATTTTCATTTATGTTTTACCTTTCCCAAATCCATGTCTAGCTAAATTTAGGTAATCGATATGTAGTAATAATTCGAAAGGGATTTGATAATAACCGGTTGAAAAACTTTCTTTTCAAAAGTAATTTATGGTCTGAGTGTTTAAAATGGATTTACTGAATAAACTTCGTCGCGAAAGCGAGAACTTATTTAAAAGTAGTTTTGCCACGAAAGTGGGAAATTAATTAAGATACGAACCAACAAGCGAAAGCTGCGGTAAGATCAGATAGTAAACACTAGTCATTCATTTTAATAACAGCGAAAGCACTTTAAAATGAATTAGAACTTAGAGATTTCCAAAAAATAATTTTAACCCCGAATGGGATACGAAAGTGTACGTTTGGCCCTTAGAATTATGATTAGCGTCAATAACCATTGTGAGGCGAGAGTCTTCAAATCACCATTTTCTGCTTAAATAAACTTTGAAAATTATTTCATACACCGGTAACTTGTCAAATCCCTGAAGAACACAATTACTGCATATCGATTCAATCAATTATAATCTAAGTAACCGTCTTAGTTTTTCTTTTAGTGACAATCTTATTCCCTTAAACATATTCTACCTAGCTAAACATAGTAACTCCCGAGAACACTAGTTTGATTACGAGTCCCTGTGGGATCGATATCTATTATTACTACGCGATAGACTGTGCACTTGCAGTTAGGTTGTATTAGACATAGAAAGTCGCGATCAAGTTTTTGGCGCCGTTGCCGGAGACCCGTTTAGTCAATAGTGTAACCTTCTGTTACGCCGTATAGACTAGGTTAACAATTTTCATTTTTCCTTTACTAGTGTTGTCGATTGTATGCCAAGTAATCGCCCACAAGGCGATATCTTGAAACCTTCAGTCGCAGAACTAGAACGCTTCTTACATCTAAGAAGCCGAATCATTGAGTACCAACTCAAACATAACATTTCCGATCCTCTCACTCCCATTCCCAAATCCGAAGAAGAATCAAACATGGCTGAAGGACCTCCAAACAAACCGTTGAAGGCATACGCTACACCCTCTCAGATGGAGCCTAGAAGTAGCATTGCTGCCCCAACTATTACCCGAAATGATTTTGAGCTGAAACCGTCATTGCTGTCAGTTGTACAACAAAACCAATTCTCAGGAAACGCAACTGAGGATCCGAACGAACATTTAACGAAGTTTGTACAATACGCAGACACAATGAAAGCAAATGGAGTAACTCCAGACGCGATAAGACTTCGTCTTTTCCCATTCTCTCTTAGAGACAGAGCGTGGACATGGTTACAATCTTTACCATCCAACTCCGTTACGACGTGGGAACAATTGAAAAACGTCTTCTTAGCGAGATATTTTCCGCCAAGCAAAACTGCTATGCTTAGAGCTCAAATCAACGGATTTCGACAAAAAGATACTGAATCTCTTTACGAAGCATGGGAACGATTCAAAGATATGATGAGAACATGTCCTCACCACGGTCTAGAAGACTGGGTGACAATCCATACTTTCTATAATGGGCTTTTATACAATACTAGATTGACAATAGACGCCGCCGCGGGCGGTGCACTTATGGATAAGCCTATCAATTAATCGAAAACATGTCACAAAACCATTGCCAATGGGGAGGTGAACGCACTCCAACAGAGAAAACCACAGTGAAAGGTGGGATGTACGAGATCAGCAGTCTTGAAAAGTTCAACGCTAAAGTAGATGCTCTAGCACAGAAGATTGATAGTCTGACCGTTAACCCCACTGCAACCGTCGCTGTCGTAACTCCAAATTGCGAGTTATGCGGAAGCACCACTCATAATGCACCCGAATGCCCATTGCTAGCCGGAATCCCACCAGACCAGGTAAATTATGCTCAAGGAAATCCTTACGCAAATACCTATAACCCAGGTTGGCGAAATCATCCAAACTTTTCTTACAAAAGCAAAAATGCATTGCAAATGCCTACTGCTCCGCCAGGATATCAGAAACCAGCTGCTGCTCAGACTGCACCTAGGAAATCAAACCTCGAGTTGATGATGGAAAAATTCATAGCTACTCAAGCTCAAACAAACAAAGAATTCCTGAATCAAAACATACACACTAGCGAGCAAATTAAACAGTTGACCGGAAAAGTAGACGCTTTAGTCACCCATAACAAAATGCTAGAAACACAGATATCACAAGTGGATCAACAACAAGCCTCTGTTGCCGCACCTGCTGGCACATTTCCTGGACAACCCGAACAGAATCCAAAGGGCCAAGCAAATGCTATAATACTAAGAAGCGGAAAAGAATTGGATGAACCGATCGATCCGAGGACCGAAAACTCAGCCATGCAACAAAAACCAATTGAACAGGTAGAAAAGGAATCCGAGTTAGAGAAGAAGGAAGACAACGAGAAGGAGGGTACCGCAAGTGAAAAAACTCAAGCACCTCCAGCGCCATATAAACCACCTATTCCTTATCCGCAAAGATTAATAAACTTCAAAACTTCAGGACAGTTTAAGAAATTTGTAGAGCTCCTTAAACAACTGAATATTACCATTCCTTTTACAGAAGCGATAACTCAAATGTCGTCATACGCTAAATTTCTCAAAGAAATCCTGCCGAATAAGAGAAAGATCGAGGATAACGAAACAGTTACACTTACTGCAGAGTGTAGCGCCATTATTCAAAAGTGCATGCCTCCTAAATTAAAAGACCCAGGTAGCTTCTCCATACCCTGCGTCATAGGAAAGTTCGTAATAGACAAAGCTTTATGCGATTTAGGAGCCAGTATTAGTGTTATGCCTTTATCTATATGCAAAAAGCTGAATATGGGAGACCTCAGACCAACTAAAATGTCCGTACAATTAGCTGACCGATCAGTAAAATACCCCGTCGGAATACTGGAAAACGTTCCAGTACGCATAGGACAATTCTACATTCCAACCGACTTCATAATCATGGACATCAAGGAGGACACTGTAACCCCAATTATCCTAGGAAGACCATTCCTAGCTACAGCCGGAGCGATTATAGACGTGAAGGAAGGAAGGCTAACATTCGAAGTAGGAGAAGAAAAGATAGAGTTCATTCTCACCAAGTTCTTACAAGCACCAGCCATAGACGATACCTGCTATTTAGTAGATGAAATTGACGAATGCATAAGAGAACTTGAAAATGAAGAGACCACATATTCAGAAATAATAAAGATTCAAATACCTGATATTTCTGAAGACGACGATTGGCGTAAACCGTATAAAGATGACAGCCTAAGCGAAAGCTTAGCACTGACCCCAAACCATATGCCAGGTCCGAAGAACCCATCTTTAGAACTTAAAACACTACCCAAAAACCTTAGATATGAATTTCTAGACGATGAACTAAAAAGACCAATGATAGTCAACGCCGACTTAGGACAACCAGAAACTGAAAAGCTATTAGAAGTCTTAAAGAAGTACCCCACCGCGTTAGGCTATAACATAAGTGATCTAAAAGGTATAAGCCCTTCGATCTGTATGCATCGAATTACAATAGAGGAAGACTCTAAAACCTCTAGAGAGCATTAGAGAAGACTGAACCCCATCCTAAGCACTGTAGTCAGAGATGAAGTAAAGAAATTGCTAGATGTAGGAATCATCTATCCAATCTCCGATAGTGAATGGGTCAGCCCAGTTCATGTCGTACCAAAGAAAGGAGGAGTCACAGTAGTTAAAAATGAAAAAGGCGAATCAATAACAAAAAGAGTCGTGACTGGAAGCAAGATGTGCATTGATTATAGAAAGCTTAACAAGGCCACACGAAAAGATCACTTTCCGCTACCCTTCATAGACCAAATGTTGGAAAGATTAGCCAAACATTCATATTTCTGCTATCTAGATGGTTATTCAGGATTCTTCCAAATTCCCATTCATCCTGATGACCAAGAAAAGACTACATTCACCTGTCCTTATGGTACTTTTGCTTACCGCCGAATGCCGTTCGGACTCTGTAATGCTCCAGCAACCTTCCAAAGATGCATGATGGCAATCTTCGCAGATTTCATAGACGACATCATGGAAGTATTTATGGACGATTTCTCAGTATGTGGACAAAGTTTCGAAGGATGCCTACAAAACTTTAAAATGGTATTAGAACGTTGCGTAAAAGTGAACCTCGTCCTAAATTGGGAAAAATGCCATTTTATGGTCCGACAAGGAATAGTTCTAGGACATGTCATATCAGATAAAGGAATTGAGGTCGACAAAGCTAAAATAGAGATTATAAAAGATCTCCAACCTCCAAAATCCGTACGAGAAATACGGAGTTTTCTGGGACATGCCGGTTTCTACAGAAGATTTATAAAAGATTTTTCAAAAATTACAAAACCTCTGACCGGCCTGTTGATGAAAGATGCTGAGCTCGTCTTTGACGACGACTGTCTAAAAGCATTCGAAACATTAAAATCAGCCCTTATCACCGCACTAATTATGCAACCACCCGATTGGCGACTACCGTTCGAAATCATGTGCGATGCGAGTGATTATGCCGTAGGCGCAGTTCTAGGACAAAGGAAGGACAAGAAACTCCATGCCATCTACTATGCCAGTAGAATCTTAGATCCTGCCCAAATGAACTACGCTACCACAGAAAAGGAACTTCTAGCAGTTATATTTGCGCTTGACAAATTCCGTTCTTACTTAGTAGGAGCAAAAATTATCATATACACAGACCACGCTGCCATAAGGTACCTAATAAGCAAAAAGGATGCCAAACCAAGACTATTGAGATGGATCCTGTTATTACAAGAGTTTGACTTAGAAATCAAAGATAAAAAAGGAACCGAGAACGTTGTTGCAGATCACTTATCCCGAATAGAAGGCATCAGACACGAACCAGTACCGATAAATGACGATTTCCCGTACGAACGTCTGATAGCCAAATTAGAAAGTGACATACCCAACTCAATCTCGGAAGATCTGGAATTCGAAAAAGTCGTAGAAGCCGTCTATGCCCAAGTCACATTACCTTGGTATGCTGACATCGTTAATTACCTCGCTGCAGATGTGCTTCCACCAGATCTCACTTATCAGCAAAAGAAGAAATTCTTCCACGATCTGAAACACTATTATTGGGACGAACCTCTACTCTTCAAGAGAGGGGACGACAACATATACCGTCGCTGTGTCCCAAAGGAAGAAATAGAAAATATCATTTCCCAATGCCATTCAGCACCATATGGTGGTCATGCTAGTACATCCAAGACGTGCGCTAAGATTCTCCAAGCCGGCTTATTATGGCCTAACCTTTGGAAAGACGTTCACATCGCTGTGCTAAAATGTGATCGATGCCAACGAACTGGCAACATCTCACGACGCGATGAAATGCCTCAGAAAGGAATCTTAGAGGTAGAAATCTTCGACGTATGGGGAATAGATTTCATGGGACCATTCCCACCTTCTTTTGGTAATAACTACATACTCGTCGCTGTAGACTACGTGTCTAAATGGATAGAAGCCATTGCTGCTCCAACAAATGACGCACGAGTAGTAATCAAACTCTTCAAAACACAATCTTTCCTAGATTCAGTGTAACCAGACTCGTCATTAGTGACGGCGGATCTCACTTCATATCGCGAATATTCGATAAACTTCTCTCTAAATATGGAGTCCGACACCGGGTAGCTACACCTTATCACCCGCAAACTAGCGGACAAGTAGAGGTCTCGAACAGAGAAATAAAACAGATATTGGAAAAGACTGTCGCTACCTCAAGGAAAGATTGGTCATCAAAGCTACAAGAAGCTTTATGGGCTTATAGGACCGCTTTTAAGACACCAATAGGTACTACACCCTACAAATTAGTTTACGGTAAATCCTGCCATCTCCCTGTAGAATTAGAGCAT
This sequence comes from Lathyrus sativus, assembly GCA_963859935.3. NCBI lineage: Eukaryota > Viridiplantae > Streptophyta > Magnoliopsida > Fabales > Fabaceae > Lathyrus > Lathyrus sativus. Next base: position 452,935,669 of record OZ012736.1, on the reverse strand, counting down.
AAGGCCTTCTGGGCCATTAAGACACTCAATTTCAACTACACCGAGGCAGGAGAAAAGCGAATCTTGAACTTACACGAATTGGAAGAACTTCGATTAGACGCTTACGAAAATGCTCGTATCTACAAAGAACGAACTAAAAAGTGGCATGATAAACGTTCAGTCAAGAAACAATTCAGTGTGGGAGACATCGTATTGCTATTTAATTCAAGATTAAAACTCTTCCCAGGTAAACTAAAATCTAGGTGGTCTGGACCTTATGAAGTGACTAAAGTACTTCAGAGTGGAGCTGTTGAAATTACCGATAAGACGAATGCACCGTTTATCATAAACGTGCAACGTCTAAAACATTATAATAAGAATGAAACCAACCCTCAAGTCTGCAGTATAACATTGCTTGAGCTTCCAGCTCAAACACTCGAATAGCTTGTCACCAAGCTATCGTCAGGCTTTAGACGTTAAAAACAGCGCTTACTGGGAGGCAACCCAACTTTTCCCGCATTTTTCCTCGTTACTGTATTTCATTCTTTATTTAAAATTTTACTTTGAAAATTTAACAAAAATTCTAAACTTATAATTACTACTACTTTCTACTTTCGTTTGTTTTCATATTTTTATTTTTATTTTATTTTTCTCTTTTGTCTTTTGTTTCTACCGCTTTTTGTTTTTAAAAATCCTGACTTCAAACTCCTGTTTTAAACTTTTCAGGATTTTTAAAGTCTTCAAAACATTCCTTCTGTTTTCTCCGAATTACCTGCGAGTATGGCCGAGTACGACTTTACAAAGGTTCATTTTCGAGGACTAGCTCAAAAGGCAAGATTTGCAGCACTAACTGAAAGAGAAATCGCCTTAACGCTGTATTATGATAAGTCTACCATGGATAAACTAGGAATCATGGATAACATTCAATACATGTTCAATCAACTGGGTTGGGAGAACACTGCTTTGAAAACACGTTTTGCTACCTATAAGGATCTTACTTATGAATTCCTTAGTTCTTTCAGATACATACCCAACTATGGTTTTGGATCCAACACAGAGCTGATTACCTTTCGAATGTTTGGAATGGACCAAACCCATAGCCGAATGTCACTAGCTAACCTCCTAGGATTTCTTAATGGACCGCATGTGTTCATCAGTGCAGAAGATGACGATCTTGATTTTGAACTCGACTAATTCTGGAGTAGAATCACAGGCGACTATCACCCTGAACCAGACAGAATGTATAATGATGATATTCATAACCCAGCTTTCAGATACTTCCATAAGATACTAGCTCACACCCTGTTTGGAAAAGAAGAAAATATTACTACAGTATCTAAAGAGGAGTTATTCATCATGTTCTGTGCTTCTCAGGGACGTACAGTAAATGCAGTGCCTTTCGTGATGAGATCTTTCAAACGCCTCACGCAGGAACCACAGACACCTATTCTTATAGGAGGCCTCGTGACAATGATTGCCCACGAGCTTGGCCTTAGATTCCACTTAAATGAAAGCACTCGTTTTGGCACCATCCGACCCATGAATATACAATTCTGCTTTAACAGGCGCATTTTAGGAACTATGGGACCTGGACCGTATGAGTACCTCATTAATGAAAAACCAGTACAGCTATTCACACTGCCTGATCATCAGATGACAAGTATCCACAACAAGGACAACTGGCTTTATGAACTGGACGAGCCTATGGGACCTCCTTCACCACAGTCAACACCACAGAACTATATGTATGACAGTGACCACATCTCTGAGGCACACGACTATATGTACTATGAGGATGTTGTATCCGAAGCTGAAGTAGACCCTATGACTCCTCCGCACTACAACACCTATCCTGAGCCTATCCCTGAGGAGACCACCGACAAAATGGATACTGTTCTACTCCGATTGGACAACGTTGATGCAGCTCTGACTACTGTAAAAGATGACATCGCAGGCATACACAGCAAACTGGTAGTCTTCATGGACTTAGTCTGTGACCAGCTCGACTACTACGCGCGGAAATTCGATGAGTTGAAGGCACGAAAAGACTAGATACTAGTTTTAGCAGTAGATTCAGTTTAGTTTGGTTTAGTTTAGTTTCGTTTAACCATTTGGATTTTTCGCATTGTTAGTTTTTTTTATGTACTACATACAATCATTTCAATTTCATGTTATTTCAATTATAGTCTTTATTCAATTATTTTGTTTTTACGTTACTCTTTGTTTGTTGGCTGCTATAACACATTGCCATATCAATACTAGGCCTAAAAGTCACTGCAAGAACGCCCTCAGAGCAAAATTCTGCGTTCTGCAGATTTTGCTGTTGTGACGACCGTCACAGGACCCTGACGAGCATCACGCGGGTGACGACCGTCACACATACGTGACGACCGTCACGAACCCAAAACTGCTATCTGATATAACAGGAGTTGCGTTTTCTCTCCCACTACCCTCTTTTCAACTTCCAATCATCAGAACCTCCTCCCCACTCCAATCTTTCGTTTTCCCCACATTGCACCATATATTTCAACTCCAATCTCAACTTCCAACCACACTTCTGTCAAATTTTCCCACTTTGCAGAACAACCCCAATCTCCAGAACCCTCTCAATCTTCCAACAATGTCGAGAAATACCGAAACCCCGGACATCAGTAACATTGTCTTCAGCGAAGGTGACTTAGGCGAAAGACAGCGGGCAAACTACATCGCATTCCATCAAAGGTCGCTCCAGCCGACTCATTATCCACACATTCCGTCGCTTATGGAGCTCGGACTCCTTGAAGGCGTAACTTGGATGCTTCAAAGAGCCGACATCTGGAATCTCTGCACCAATCCACTGCCAACATACGAACAACTCACTCTCGAGTTCTTGAGTTCGTTTACCTACGTCACATCCAGCGGCGACCTCAACCAACACTCCGGTGTCACATGCTTCCGGATGTTCGGCACAAACTATCAGGTGAACCAAAACCAGATTGCCGCCATCTTACAGCTACCTCGAGGCGACAATGCTCACCGCCGCCTCACCGATCAGTTCCAGCACGAAGCTTTCGCGTTGTGGTACCAGTTGACCGGCATCAATGCCGATGGTTGGGACTCTCTGCATGCCACGCATATCCATAACCCAACCATCCGGTACTTTCACAGAGCATTGAGCAACACAATCTTCGCTAGGGACAGCAACCATAAGGTGAACTCGAAAGAGCTCTTCTTCCTCCATTGCGTCTTCAACAACGAACCTATCAACGCTGCTCCGTTCCTGCTGGCTCACATTCATGCCAACTGCAACCGTGGCTCGAAGCCATTTTACTTTGGCGGGATTGTCACTGCTATTGCACTTGGGCTGAACCTTGGCGACCGCCTCCAGCACCTCCATTCCGTCCCCTCGGTGTTCCTTGACACCGACCACTACAGAGCCTCCCACCTTATCCGCTCCAGAGCCGACGGCAAGTACCATCCGGTAGTGCGTGGCAAAATCGTCTGAAGCATCATCCTTCCATCACGCACCCGCACACACCCAGAGGATCGTACCAACTGGTTATCTGACCTCACTGCCCCTCCTGCTGCCGCTGTTCCTACTCAGGACCATACCCAAGGTTCTGACGATGAAATCCAAGCTGAGTTGGACAGGTCTGAGCAACCGGGGGCATCACAGCCTCCTCCTTCTGAAGGTACATCCTCTCGCCGCCGCCACCATCATCCAGTGCCCGACTACACAGAAGAGGACCTCCGCCGCTCTCTCGACCAGCAGGTCCAAATACTCGCTATGCTGCAGCAGTAGAATCAGCGAGCAGACCAGTTCGAAGCTTGGCATCGGACTCAAATGCAACAACTTCAAACCGGCCAAGCTACCATTACTGAGAACCTGGCGAATCTGACTTTGCAGGTCGAAGGACTCCGGGACACCGTCTACCACACCGGAGCTATGAGTTATGAGGACCGAGTAGCCCTTGCCAGAGCCAGAGGACGCCAGCGTGAACGTGACTGAGGCAGCGGACGTGATTAGTCATCCATCTTTCCTTATTTGTTTACTATATTTCCAGTTTATTTGTACTTTCATTTCAGTTGTATCTCCCTCTCGCATGCTTCAAAATCAGTGGGGACACTGATTGAGATAGTGTGGGAGCGGAGCCTTTATTTCCATTCCACTGTACTTTGAATTTCGTAATTTTTATATAAACATTTTCTATTTTTAGCAAATAAAGCTCGTTTATATATCCTTTTTCCGTTACGCAAACATCCCCACGTTATTCAACGTAAACAAAAAATTTTCGTTCGTTCCTCAAAAGCAAAAGCACCACGAGAATGCACCCGAGTTCAAACCAAGTTTTGAAACTCCGAGGAAACGACAGTTCTAACAAAACCAGTACCGTCCTGACACCTTAGATCTCCGGTTTATGCGAGTCGGTTTCACTACCTACGTGTACCAAAGTCTCAAGTGTCTACGCAAACTCAGCCCCAAGTAGTTTATACTAGTAGTCAACACCATCCTAAAGCACTTCTAAGCGAGCGACCGATGCAAATAAGTGTATGATCTCCAAAAAGATGAAAAATCATGAAAAGAAAGCTAGATAGCCCAAAAACATAAGACACGTTTCCTTCTAAGTTAGGTGCTCCTCACCCGAGCATTTAGCCCAACGGCACGAAAACTCATTGAAAAATCAATGACATAAGCTTATGATCAATGAAGAAGATCAAAAACAGAATTGAGATCATATTCACTAACAGGTCGACTTGCCATGAAAGTGTATGGACAACGGGCTTAATGTGATTGCGCTAGAACAAACAGGGTGAACTTGCCGCGAGAACCTTGACACCAAGTTACAGTAGCATGACTGGGACCAGTTTGCATAAAAAGAAGACCTCCGAAGACTTGTAGTCCAGTGTCGTCATGGTACTCGTTTTGTTCTTACCAAGAATCCCGGTTTTTCCCAACCTTGCGAACGAAGAAGCTGCCTCGTGCTTGCCGACCTTTTTGTGTTTTACTTGAGGACAAGCAAAGATTCAAGCTTAGGGGAGTTTGATAACACGAAATCGTATATATATTTTGATGCATAATTCAACTAAAGTTTAACTGTTTTTGATCCGATTTCGGGTTATTTCCGTGTTGTTTGTCTGATGTTTTGCAGGTATTTGATGATCACGTCTAAACAAGGCAATATGAAGAAAAGAAGCAATCTCAGATGAAATATGGACGAAAACCGGGTGAAAACATCATGAAAAGCGTAGAATGCTGTTTTTGCTGCTGTGACGACCGTCACAGCTCCATGACGACCGTCACACCTTGTGACGACCGTCATGCAGGCAAAAACGCCCCACTTCAATTGCACGTTAAAGAAGCAGTTCCAAGTCCCAAATAGTGGACCACTACTCCCTGATTTTTCTGCCTCAAAGTCCACCCTCTCCAATTATAACCGTGAGAATTCCATTTCTATAAAAGGGGAAGAAGGGGACCTCAGAAAGGGAGCCGCATTCATACAACGAAGTGCTGCCAAATTTATTTCCAGAACAACCTTTCCAGTTTAATATTCTTATTTATTTCTCTTTACTTTTTCTGCATTCCTTTCATTCTTCTGTAATTTCTACTTCTATTGTACGATCAAATTGGCATAAAGACCAGAATCCTGCCAACATCTGTGGAGGATCTGCCCAAAGGCCAATTGAAATATTTACAGGTTTCTCATTTCAATCGTAATTCCAGTTTTATTATGTTGCATATTATTATTTATCATTTTCATTTATGTTTTACCTTTCCCAAATCCATGTCTAGCTAAATTTAGGTAATCGATATATAGTAATAATTCGAAAGGGATTTGATAATAACCGGTTGAAAAACTTTCTTTTCAAAAGTAATTTATGGTCTGAGTGTTTAAAATGGATTTACTGAATAAACTTCGTCGCGAAAGCGAGAACTTATTTAAAAGTAGTTTTGCCACGAAAGTGGGAAATTAATTAAGATACGAACCAACAAGCGAAAGCTGCGGTAAGATCAGATAGTAAACACTAGTCATTCATTTTAATAACAGTGAAAGCACTTTAAAATGAATTAGAACTTAGAGATTTCCAAAAAATAATTTTAACCCCGAATGGGATACGAAAGTGTACGTTTGGCCCTTAGAATTATGATTAGCGTCAATAACCATCGTGAGGTGAGAGTCTTCAAATCACCATTTTCTGCTTAAATAAACTTTGAAAATTATTTCATACACCGGTAACTTGTCAAATCCCTGAAGAACACAATTACTGCATATCGATTCAATCAATTATAATCTAAGTAACCGTCTTAGTTTCCCTTTTAGTGACAATCTTATTCCCTTAAACATATTCTACCTAGCTAAACATAGTAATTCCCGAGAACACTAGTTTGATTACGAGTCCCTGTGGGATCGATATCTATTATTACTATGCGATAGACTGTGCACTTGCAGTTAGGTTGTATTAGACATAGAAAGTCGCGATCAATAACTAATGTTAGAAATCAAGAGAAACATGTGCGACCTGCGTCTCTTTGAGAAAGGAACTAACTGAATTGCATGAAATCCTAGGTAAATTTACCAAAGGGAAATAAAAATTTGACTTGATCGTATCAATTCAAAGACCTTCCTTAAATAAAATTGGATTAGGATTCAATTTAGATTAAAAAATCCTAGTAATAATCTATATCATAAGAAAAATAATTGTCTGGTTTATAAGTGCACGCACAGCAAAAGAGTTGGCCATTTAAAGCCCTTTTATTTTGACAAATGAAAAGATCTTAAGGTAACAACCCTAGACCTTATGGAAAAACTAAAACACCATGACTCAAGAAAGTTTAGGTACGAAAGGTGAAACCTTAGTATTTTGCAGGTTCGCTTTGCATCTTAAAGTTTTTAAGATTGTTAATGGAGATGTGCAAAGCAAAGAAGTATACTTTCAAGTATACAATATTTATGAAGTTTATGATTCAAGAATAAATGACATCAATGGTGGTGATCAAAGGAAGTGTGGTTGAGAATATCTCAACATTTATGATCCTTGGTGACCAATTTAAACCTCATTGTAGGTTAAATGGTTATGTTTGTGATGGACTTACCCATCTCGCTGTTTGAACCAACTCTTGCATATAACGATACATAGAAAAGTACACACCATAATATATTGGTGTTCCCTTTATGGGAAGTTTTATCGAGGCCTCTTGATAATAAAGGTACTAGCTGTCGCGGTGAAAATCGGATACCAAACTATTGATTAGTTTGAATCTTTAATTCATTTTGCAACCGAACTTTGATTTGTCCAAAGGAAGGGATAAAGATCGAAATTCCCACAATGCAATGCAAATGTAAGCTAGATTGTTTAGGTTCGGGGGTTGGTTAAACTTAGGGAAGGTACTAGCATCCTAAGTTTCTGTAGTACTCTACAGGAACCTCTTGTTTTATGTTTGTTTACTGCTAAGTGTTTATCTGCTTAAAGGATTAGAAACCCTAGGGGTTTATTTCTAAGTATACTCGATAAGATGTCGCATCTTATGCCTACATATCCTTACGGGAATGGAACCAGAGTATGTTGTAGTTCACCCTAAAGGGTTAGAGGAGCTCTTTGACTGTGGTCAAAGTTCCTACGGGTTTAAGGTAGTTGTTTTGATTGGGTGTAGGAGAAGAGACGAGTCTTCATTTTAAGGGAGAGATAACCACCACAAATGTAAAAGGGGGTTGTAGGAAATGGTCTTTGTATCGTCTTAAGAAAAGGTCTTACATACTCGGATGGTCGCCAAGCATGCCTTTGTCACTCTTAAGGCAAAGTCCCTACATGTTTGATTGTATTGTTGTGGAGTGGAGATTATATCCCGCTTAAGATGATTAACATTCTCTAATGTGTCTGAAAAATTGTATTGTTGATTGTTTGTTTCTATGTTGTAAAGATAAAGACAAGGTCCTTCCTGTGGGGTAGGTCCTAAACTTAAGTGATCAACTTGAAGAATCAAGGATCGAGGGGAATATGATGCATATGATGTGCAACTACACACAACGTTGAATTATGTGTAGGTTTTTCCTTTGGACGGATGCGATGCAATAATGTAGATATGATAATGTAAATTGCAATAAATAAATTGCGGAAATGTAAAGCCATACACACGCATGAAAGCGCTAAGGTGTAGATGCAAGTGTCGTGAAGTGAGATTGATTTTAGGCGGATTGAATGGTTTGAATTAGACGAGGTTGAATTATTTTGAGAAAAGTTGATTTAGGAAAAGTTATATTATTAATTAGAGATAAATTGGTAAATGCAACTTATTTATAAAAAAGATTTTATATCATGGGGAAGTTGATTAAAAATATTAAGTTGATTTAAAAAAGTTAATTAAAATTAATTAGTAAAATAAATCAATTTATTTAAAAGAGAATTTTATCTTATAAAATTATAAAAAAGATTATTAAAATTTGATTATAACTAATATCAACTATTAGTAAAGATAGAAATTAATTGTTATCTTAATAATTCAAAAAAACCTATCAAGGGGACTAGGTTGAGATTAAATAAAATTATTTTGAAAATAAGTTTAATTGGTTTGAATAAAACTGATTAAAAGATTAATTGAGACCTAAACGGGTTAATAAGGGGGTTATGTGCATGTTAAGTGAGTGTTTAGTGTGTGGTGTGTGTGTGATTTGTAAATTACAACAAATTAAATAAAATAGCATAAACGAAACCCTAAATTTCCTCCCCAAATCCCTCTCATCGTCGTTCTTCTCCTCTCCGCCTCACTTTCGTTCGGATCGTGCTTCCCTCCCTGAGTCGTTCTCCTTCATCTTTCGTTTTCATTCCCATTCTAAAACCTGCAGCAACACATCAGAGCATCAATAGCGCGAGAAATTTTAACATGAGCAATGGTTTTACCGAGATTTGGGAGCGGCGGATGGTGATGGAGTCCCGTCGATTGGTGTTGCGGCGGCGTCAGAAGTGATTCTACCGATGGAAAAGAGATAAGTTTCCTCTCCTTGATTTCGCGATAGCTTCTTCTTTTCTCCCTCTTTCGTTTTTTTTCATCGATCCCTCTTCTCTTCTCAACACTCTCTTTATATAGGCTTCAAAGGGGATTAAAGTCTGATTGAATGCTTTTTAATCATTTTAATGCTGATTGAAACCTAATTTGAAAAGTTTCCTCTTCTGTTCCAATTTTGTTAAGCGTTTTGTTAAAATAGATTTTAATGCATCAATCTCGTTTAATAAGTTGTCTGTCCAGGTTCAATGCTTGGGGATTTGGATGGGATATTCTGAATCTTTGTGGAATATCCTCTGATTGATTTTGCTAACTTGATTTTTGGCTTTGGCAGGTGCGGAAAACACACAAATTGTTGGGCCAGCTGTTGAATTAGAAGTCCAAAAGGGAGGGGCCCGTGTTTGATGCTTTGGAAAAACTTCACGAAAAAGAAAATCGGTGCTGCAGTAGGTGGAGGAGTAGCTGCTCTCAGCTGATGTCTCTGCAAATCTTCTTCTTGTTCAGGTGTTGGTGATGCTAGTGGCAGCTTTCAAGCCTTGCCATGGAAGACTCCCTTTCAGAGAAAGCAAGTGACTCTAAATCATCTCTTTTGTATTGTTCAACTCCAAGGTGAGCACTTAACACTTGCATATCGAGCTGTTCCAGTCAGGTTCTCGTTTTCCTATAAGCCGTTGATGCGGAGATAATATTTGACTGCCATTGCGTTTCGGTTCGCAGGTTTGATGTGGTAGGCTTTATTTGCTCTTGCTGGTGTGTGGCATGACAGGTTATTGGCTTGGGTGGTTTGGTGTGTATTCGTTGGGCGACTCAGACCGTGATTCAACGTCTAAGGTACCGCTCTTCTGCTACTTAAAAACTTGTTATTGATTACTACCAACACCAATAGCAACAAAAGGAAAACTCACTCTCTTTCTCTTTCAGGTTCTGAAACCATCTTTAAGAATATTATAGATATATTCATCAAGGACTAGGGCAACTCAAAGCAGCTCTTATGTGTTGGACAGTCTCTGCCATGATTTTAGAGGCTGAAAGTGTTATGGTCACTCCAAACAGGCAACAAGCGATGGTATGTTGTAAATGTTCATGCAGTGGATAGCAAAGTGACTCAACTTAGTTGTTGCTATGTAAATGAGTTTCTAAATTTAATGTGGTTTTGTTGGAACCAAGTTTTATGGTGTTTGGAAACATACATCGTTAACCATGTATTCTGCTTTTGTCTTAGCTGTTATCTTGTACTAGGAATGGTTCGTCCCCGTAAGCTTCGCATCAGTGTCTGGAAGTTGGTGTCGGCCCGGTGGCGACGGCTTTACGCCAAACATGACAGTGCTGCTGACATTCATCATGGAAGAGGTAAACCCATATCTATCCTGTTTTGTATGAAATGGTCGAAACCAAAGCCACCTAGTGACTTTGACTTCGAGTCGGCTTTCTCTTGTCCATTACACTTATGTGTTGTTGATGGCATTCGCAGATGGCAAGGAGATTCCTGCAGTGGCTGATAATGCCTCCGTCGTGACTGCGCTGAGAATGCTAGTATTGTTGCTTGCTGGTTTGGCAGTTGACTTCTCCCAGACTCAGACCTCAAATTTGATTGTGATAGGTTCAGACTCTGTCGCATATGTGGAGAGTTTATGTATCCCTGTTCAGAATCAGATTGCGGTTGATTAAAATCCTCAGATTGGAAATGAAGGATACACTAGTCCATCTCTGGCTGCCAACCCATATATTGTTGTTTAGTCCTGGCCAGTTCCCATCAACAGCTTGTGAATGGTGTTGTCCCTGGGACAAGTTTTCTTGGCCAAAAGATGGACCCTGTCTACTGCTTCATTTCCAGGCATAGATAATCCAGCCCACAAACTCTAAGCCTGCAACTATTTAGAGGAATGCTCGACCAAGAAACAAAGTTTTTAACAATCTAAGTAGAAGGAAGATGTCCAAGAACACAACTCTGAGCAACTATAATTAAAACTAATTGCTTTAAGTTTGAATGATCTCCTGAAAAGCCATGTAATCCAGTCAAAAGTACATTTGTAAATATTGTAATCTAGTTGTAGCGTCTGTTTCTTTGGCACATGTAGATTTTCTAGATTAAAACTTGTATCCTTTGATCGATAAACTTGGTGGATTCGAACTCTAAAATCATGACGATCTTAAAATAATAGGCTTGTATCTACGGATGCTTGTAGATACTAGACATAATTCTGAAATAAATGGGCACCACCTTCTAACTCTTTGTGACTTTAATCATGGCGTTGAATTTTGAGATAGATCACATGTTGCTTCAAGATTAGTTGAGTCTAAAGTGCATCTTGAATTAAACTGAATTGCACGCCTTGACGCTTGCTGTAACCTCTTAGAATCTGGCCATTTTGAATTTAAACCTCCTAGTCTTGAATGGTGAGCTGACTTTGGGAAATCTTCTGAATCTTGTGAATCTTGTTTCGGCAAACTTTCCTTGGTAAAGAGAAGAGTTCCGAAAGGGACCAAACTCTTGATCCTAAGAGGATCTAAGAGAAAAAAAAAATCCGCCCGAGGCGTCCTAAAAGGAAAATAACCCTGCACATACTTGTTAGTCGTGCACACAAGTAAAATATAATATGTAATAAAGTAAAAGAAACATACAAAATAATGTGGAATCTTAAGGTCAAAAATTAGGGTGCAACAGATGCCCCTATTTAAGTTACTCCTATTCGGAGATATGGAGATTGAAATCTTCGTCTCGACGAGATAGGAGGGACTTAAATACAAACATTGCGCGAATTTTTGGCCATAAGACACCACCGAATGCAAATGATATGTAATGATATGAGAATGCAAGACCAAAGATCCTGTGGAGAAAGGGCGCCACAGGGGAGGAACTAGATACGACATGTGGGAAGGACAAACCCAACAAAAGGAGACTCCACGAGGACGGGAAACAAACATCACTGGGGAATAGTATCTCATACACCAAGGACGTGGTGATGGGAAATAAACTTTTAGTCGAAGGATATGCTTATTATCATAATGTTGTGGTTGGTAATAATCCAGACGAATTGAGTTGATGGTTCATCCTTATTTTCCTTTTTTTTTCTCTTTTTTTTTTGTTTTTCTGTATATCTTTTCTTTTGGAACTCAACTTGAAATAGTAAAACGTATAACTTCCCCTTGCACCATGGTATGGGAACCATGAGCTGGTCTCGGTCTCTGATGTCATTGTAGTTGTAGATGTTGTTGTAGTTGTTGAGCTTCCCCGAGCATCATGATATGGGAGTCATGCGTCGGTCTCGGTCTCTGATGTCAAACTTCCCCTTGCTCCATGGTATGGGAACCATGAGCTGGTCTCGGTTTCTGATGTCAAACTTCCCCTTGCTCCGTGGTATGGGAACCATGAGCTGGTCTCGGTTTCTGATGTCAAACTTCCCCTTGCTCCATGGTATGGGAACCATGAGATGGTCTCGGTTTCTGATGCCGAACTTCCCCTTGCTCTATGGTATGGGAGCCATGAGCTGGTCTCGGTTTCTGATGCCGAACTTCCCCTTGCTCTATGGTATGGGAACCGTGAGCTGGTCTTGGTTTCTGATGCCGAACTTCCCCTTGCTCTATGGTATGGGAACCATGAGCTGGTCTCGGTTCCTACCCAAAATGATGGAAACTCGCGAGAGCATCTTCAAAGAGGGGTTGTAAGTTTGTAGATTGTAGATTGTATGTTGTGAATTGTAGCACTGTAGAATTGTTGATGTAAATGTTGTCGATGTCATTTGTAATTGTAGAATTTTGTAGATGTGATCTTGTATTTGTAATTGTAGAATTTTGTAGAATGTGCACCGGGGATCTTCAAAAGAGTTGTAAACCGGTTGATACGTGGAGTGTCCTCTTGTGAGGAGATATGTCATTGATAGTACTCGTAATGAACTCTCTGGGGAAGATCATTTTTGAGGAGTATCTTTGTTGTAATTGTAAGATATGTAAGATTGTTGTAGCAGAAATCCTCAAGTGGGGAAGTATCTGTAATGTACTTTGTTTTGACTTGATAAATCTTGAAATAATCCACTGGGGAAGGACAGATTGTCTTGATGAAATTGTTGTTTGTCGTCTTGAGAATAGACCCACCCAAAGCGAGTTGCTCAAATAAAGAGATCTTCTGTCATTTAGTTGTAAGTTGTCGAGGAAATCTTGTGACGGTGTTGAAGAAACGGTGTGTCTTCAAATGGTGATCCTCATGACGTCAAAGTGCAAAATAAATGCACTCTTGATCCATGCTCAAAAGCTGGAGATGTTCATAGTGTGATTGCCAAAGACCGAAGTTCAATTCGGGAAATAACCGAAGAGAAACTGTCAAACAAGACTCAACCATAGAGGCATAAACTCCAATGGGAATGTACTGAAACAACTATCTTCCACGAGGATCGAACTTCGTGGGGAAATAGAAATATTGAGTTTTTTTTCTGCTTAGGGCTGACAACTCTATTTGGAAGGAGTAAGACGCGCCCAAAATACCCAAGGGTAACCGCAATCGAAGAGATAGAGTAAAACAAACAAAGGATGCACAAAATGCAAATGTTATGCTATCTACTTATATGATATGCGTATGCTTATGCTGACAAAACAGACGAAAGCAACGACCGAATACGAGATGGGATAAACATCTCGGAACAAACATCCGACCAATCTTCAAAGATAGAAGTATCACTGAGGATGGATGGAGAACCAAATGTAGGGTCCCAGTACTGCTTCAAAACTTCAAAATTTCTCTTGAGAAAGAGTGATCAATCCACTTGGGGATGTAACATCTTGATAAGTTTGATGTGTTGTATGAAATTGTAGACGGAGGTACCCAAACCGAAGTTTCATAGGGGATAAAATAAATATCCTGGGTCTTCGTAGTTGTTGAACATGTTGGGGTTGAGCTTCCTGAGGATGAGATATACGATCTTTTGCTTCAGTCTTCCAATGCCCCAAGTCACATAGTTTAAGAGAAAAGCGTCTCGAGAGGATTTTATAGAAAACATGATGTCCAAATGCCCACTGTTTTCAAACTCTCTAGAGATTCCCCGAATCTCGACGCAACTGCCCCTGATTGGCGGTAAGTGAGTCCTTGAATTTCTTCTAGTTGAACCCAAGACTTGCGCGGATGGAATTTTCTTGGGAAGAATGACTTGCCCCAAGTCAGCAAAGTCTTCGACTATCATCATCAATGTCTGTATGTGGTCTTTCTAAGATGTCCAGCGTATTTAGCACCTTTGAAATATCCATTTTGAAATGGTTAATGCAACACACGTTTGTCTTGAAGTTTTGAAAAGGGGTATCGCGATAACTTGTGATCGAAACCACTAGTTAGGATACAAATTGAATCATTATTTATAAAGCCGATTTAAATTTGAGCATAGCTCAAGGAGTCAGGAAACAATATCTCATCGAGTATGCTTTCGAATTAGACCTTACCTCAGTTAGGACTTTGAGGGACGCATATGGGTTTAACTTGTAGAATGGAGGTAGAAAGGGTTGGTATATTTGTGCCCACCCGATTTTTGAAAGATGTTCATCATTTTTTGGTATTACCCTGCCCTAGGTTAAGAAAATGATGTTTCGGTCTGGGAGAAAGAGAATGGATCCTCAATAAAGGTTTAAAAGAAAGGGTTGACTATGTGGGCTTTCAGGAGGTTTAGAATAATGCCTTACATCATCAGTAGGGTTTTTATTCGAAGCATACAACAAGAGATCATGTGTTTTACTTCATCATCCTCCTTCCAATTCTCTGTCAGAGAGAGAGATCGGGTACAAGTCGGCATTATAAATAATTTTGAAAAACTATTTGAGTGAAAACGAATGGATTTCTTCAAGACAAACAGTTATTGCATTACTTACTCAAAACAGAAAGTTCTTACATGCAAAATATGCTTTAAATCAAAGAAATAAACACACAAACAAACGAAAGAAATAGAAGGTTCTTCTGGAGAGTCCTTTCCAGGATCTTTATTGTGCTTTCATGTAGACGGGAAAGATATGCAGAAATGTCTGGTGCACAGCTTTCAGACACGGCGTTGACGACCTTGAATCATGCCTGGGGAGGATGAACCTTGTCGAGATAGGGGGCTATCTCGTACGTAAGGGACGGAACCCTCAAAGAACAAGACTCTATCTTTGACCAAATTTTGGACGTCTGCTTTCATGCCGTAACAACTCTCGATGTCGTGCCCCGGAGCACCTTGATGATACATACAAAATTTGTTGGCATTGTACCAGTATGGAAACTTCTTAGGTATCTTAGGTGGGGCTTTAGTCTGGATATGCCCTCTTTGAATTAGAGCTGGAAACAAATCAGCGTACTTCACCGGGATGGGATCAAACTGATGAATTACTTCCCTTGGTGCATCTGGAGTCATCCTTCGATACCTTTTCCGAAATTGTCGGTGCTGTGGTTGATCTGGAGAGGCCAACCTCTGCCTAGGATGTGGTTGTTGTTCACGCTGAGCGGGCATCGCATATTGGTGCTGAGGACGGGGTACCGGAGCTATGAATTCTCTGGAAGGTCCACAGTCATCTTTATTGTTTGGGGCTATACCCAAGTTATGATGGTATTGCTTCACAAAAGCAAAAGTTAAGTCTTCCCAAGACTGAATGTGATTCACTTGTAGCTTCATATACCATGTTAACGGTGCTCTACCCAAACTTTCTTGGAAGCAGTGAATCAATAGTTGGTCATTCCCAAGATAGTCGGTCATCTTCTGACAAAACATCATCAAGTGATACCTTGGACAAATTGTACCTTTGTACACTTCGAAGGCGGGCATCTGGAATCCTGGGGGGATAACTAAATTTGGAACTAGGTGCGGGTCATGAGCATGGAAATCAGGCGCACGGTTCCTCTTCATCATTTTCCATCGTTCCTCGAAGTCACGGAATTCATTCTTGAATGCTGTAAGCTCTGGATCGTCCATTTCCTTTTCTTGCATAGGCTGAAGTTGCATAGGAACAAAGTCGTCGGAGGGACGGCGGAGCGTCGGGTTAGACCTTACTCTGAAGCTAGTCATGCGATCCATGTCTTTATTCTCCTCACTATCCTTCAGTGATACTTCCGACTTGGTTAGATGGTAGAGACGGCGACTGACAGCAAAAGATGGAAAACCGAAATGAGCCACAACAAAGGAAAGACACGTGCAGAAAATGTAAAATGCCATGCAGAATGTTAATGCATAATGCAGATGCAGGAGGAGACTTCAAGAAACTCAAAGTGTTTTTCAGTATTATAATGTAGAATAATTGAAAAACTTTTTATTTTTTGAGAAACAATGAAAACAAAGTACTCTTTCAAGAGTTTATTACAACGAAAGCAAAAGAAAACTTAGAACTCTACTCCACGGTCCTCTCCTTTGTACGGAGCTCCTCGGTCAACTGGTCAATGCGCTCCTGCAGCGCCGCTTTCTCGATGATGAGTCGTTCCACACACTCCTTCCAAGCCATGGTAGTTGAGGGGAGATCATCATTGGTGACAACACTTGAAGAGGCAGGAGAAAATAAATCTCCTTGCGCCTTTCTCTTTCTGGCAACTTCTAATTCTGGTGTCTTCTGAAGTCTTTCCTTCTCTACTTTGAGGGTGAGGAACTTATTCTTCCAGGCAGTCCTCAATTTCCGGGCCTCATCTAAAGCAATCCTTACTTGTTCTATTTCTTCTTCCTCGAACCAGTCGGGGTCATGAGGAGATAATACCATCGGTTCATGAAAAGGAAAAGGCATCTTGAGATCGAGAGCCCTTTCTCGCACCCAATGCAGATAATCCTCGGAAACAGCACAGTTGGGGTATCCTGAAGCAGCTGTTCCTTCCCTATCAATGTATTTCCATGCATAAATGATGAAAGTCTTTAGGTCTAGATCCTCTTCTTCTTTGAAATATATCTCTTCCAACGAAACTGGGTCAGGTATTTGGATCATAGGGTGTCCAAACTGTCTATGGGCCAAAGCGGGATTGTAACTTATACATCCTTCTCTTCCAATGAGCGGTACGTTGGGGAATCCTCCAATGCTAGGAATCATAGGCGCGCCTCCATAGGCGGGATCATACCAAACAATGTTGGAATGGGTAAGGGCCATAAGTATCTCGGACCATCGAGGTGTTGCTACTTCGTCCCAAAGGGACGGATACCAAGTCAAACGAGCGATGAACCATGAGTACAGCAAAGCGGTACAACATACAATGTGTCCTCCTCCTTCGGCATTCCTCGAGTGAATCGAAAAGTACGTATCAGCAAGCAAGGTGGGTACTGGATTCTTGAGTATGAACAGCTTGATTGCGTCCATATCAACAAAATTGTCAATTTTGGGGAACCAGAAAGTCCCATAGACCAACAAAGCAAAATTGGCTTCCAAGATGAGAGCCTCCTTTCTTTCAGCATGGTAACGGACTTTTTCGATCAAAAAGTCGGTGGGGAACCCAAGGACTCCTTCCTTGGTGATCAGGTGTGTCTGGACATCTTCTAGGCTGAGATGGGTAGCGTTTGCAATTTCCTGGTGACTAGGCGTGTCTTCCCTTCCGGTGAACAAGGGTCGAACAGTCACGGGCATCCTCAAGAGTTCTGAGTACTCTTCCAAGGTCGGCATCAACTGGTAGTCCGGAAAAGTGAAGCAGTGATACATCGGGTCATAAAATTGAACCAACGTTTCCAACAATCCTTCTTTCATCCTTAGCTCAAGGAAGCGGAAGACTCCTCCATATTCTGCTGCGAAGGCAAAGCGATCCTCGACGAGTTCGGCTAGTTCTCTCAAGCTTTCGAGGTTGGGACTCTGAAAAGTGTACTTCAGGGCTTCTCTTCTGAAATCCATGATTACAACACCTACAGAACGAATTTGAGTTTCTTGAAGTGAACAAATGGAAAAGGGAATGCAATGCAAGATGATTAGGACCTCATGGGATTCCTCTATTTATAGGCATTGCGGTAAAAGAAAACATTTTATTAAATTTGAAACGGACTACATAAATATTCTTTTAAAGAGTCCCAAATAAAAGCTAAATAAAAGCTAGTAAAGACACTAAAGAAGCTTTGAATGTTGCTGCTTGAGCTGCTCTTCTAGTTGCGCCTTCTCACGGATAAGGTTGTCCACAATTATTTTCCAGATAGTGCATTGTGGGTCGGAGAAAAACAAATCCTCCATGACTTTCCTCTTCTTGCAGGGGAGTAGCTCCTCATCCTTCAATTGTAGCTGTTTCTGAAGTTCATCCCTCTCCTTTTGAAGTTTAGCATTCTGCTTTTGAAGTTCAACCTTCTGCTTTTGACACTCATCATTTTCTGCCACTGCTACGTGGTATTTGTTCCTCCAAGATTCCTGCTCATGTTGAGACTTCTTTAAAGACACCTCTAACTCCTCGGCTTTAGACATAAAGACATAAGTGGGCTCTCTCTTTGGAGCTATGGGATCTTGACGGGAATAGGGCATCTTTAGATTGGTTGCCCTTTTTCTGACCCACTGGAGGTATGGTTCTAAAGATACGCAGTTAGGCTTCCCTAGACTTCTCTTCCCTTTCTTGTGTACATTACGCCACGCATTTAGAATCTTTCCTCGTAGTTCCATATCATCTTTGAAGAATATACCCTCTACTTGAACACTCTTGGGAGGTTCCTTCAACGGGTATCCCAACTGTCGACGAGCTAAAATAGGATTGTAGTTGATTCCTCCATCAAAGCTGAGCAATGGTACATTAGCAAAATCACCGCAGCTATCAATGATTAATACTCCATCATACACTCGATTGTACCAATCAATGTCAGAATGGGTCAAAGCCATAACCCTTGGAGACCAATGCTCTTTGCCAATGTTTGTAAAAGAGCTAGACTTCGGCAAGTGCGAAATAAACCACTTGTAAAGTAGAGGTACACAGCAAGTAATCATCCCTCCACCATGGAGGTTTCGGAGATGTATAGAGTGATATGCATTTCCCAACAGAGTTGGCACTGGGTTGTTATTCATAAAGACCTTGAATGCTTTGAGATCGATGAAACCTTCGAAACTCGGGAATAGAAACAACCCATAAACGAGCAAAGCAAAGATCGCCTCAAACGGAGCCTTATTAGAATAATCAGCATAGAATGAAGCCTTCTCGATTAGGAAACCTGTCTTTAAGCCAAGAATTCCATCCTTAGTAACTAGGTTGGCTTTGACGTTAGATACCTTCAAACGGAGGGCTTTAGCAATATCTTTCTCATCGGGATCCTTTTCCAAGAAGGGAAAAGGAGATTCCTCAAGGACAGGTAGACCAACCAAAAAGGAATACTCTTCTAATGTAGGTAACAACTGAAAATCTGGGAAGGTGAAACAATGGTAAAGAGGATCATAGAACTGTAGCAAAGTGGCAAGAAGTCCTTCATTCACTGAGCAACCCAACAAAGATATCAACTTCCCATGCTTCTTCTTGAATTCTTCTTGATCTTCGATGAAACCCCACAACTTCTTTAGGTCATCCAATTTGGGACTCTTAAAAGTATATTTCACGGTATGTCTTTTATCTGAAGCCATAGTGACCTACAATGTCCATAAACGAAAGTAAATCCCATGAAGTCCAATGCAGAATGATGTTATATGAATGCAGCAAACACAAGTATTCACATAAGGACATAAAGATAAACAAACAAAGGGGCGCCCTAGGTTTGCAACGAGCATGGAGTAAAGGTGTACCCTTCCCAAAGGTTTAAGGACTAAAGGTTGTTTGTACCTGCAAAACACGGTTCTAAAGGGACTCGGAATCATCAGCCCATCCATCGGATATTATCAATTTTCCCAATTACTCGAGGATTAACAATATTCTCAAGAGAACTTCTTTTGAGTGTAGCTTCGCGTAGCACTATTTCGGAAGTACTTCCTCATAGTCTCGCACTACGTCCTAATAAAGGCCAAAGTTGGGTTAAGGTAACTACGGTCCTCAATATCATAGGCTCCAAAGTCGAAGGTAGTGAGTGTCTTCACGATTGATCGTTCAACAGTACTATTTCGAAAGAGCCTCAACTGAGCGGGATTCTCGATTAAACTTAGTAGGGATTCCACTCCCTATAAGCCTCCTCGAATATATCACCATCCTATCTTAATTTCTCTCAAAGTTCGGGTGTAGAACTTTATCTCACCACTAAAGAACAGTAACCCCAAAAGAAAAACAAGAGAAAGCATGTAAACAATTAATCAAGTAGGCAGATATATAAAGCAGTAAACAAATAAAATAAGATAGGGAAACCCACTAGAGAGGTCCCCAGTGAAGTCGCCATTTCTGTCGCGGTGAAAATCGGATACCAAACTATTGATTAGTTTGAATCTTTAATTCATTTTGCAACCGAACTTTGATTTGTCCAAAGGAAGGGATAAAGATCGAAATTCCCACAATGCAATGCAAATGTAAGCTAGATTGTTTAGGTTCGGGGGTTGGTTAAACTTAGGGAAGGTACTAGCATCCTAAGTTTCTGTAGTACTCTACAGGAACCTCTTGTTTTATGTTTGTTTACTGCTAAGTGTTTATCTGCTTAAAGGATTAGAAACCCTAGGGGTTTATTTCTAAGTATACTCGATAAGATGTCGCATCTTATGCCTACATATCCTTACGGGAATGGAATCAGAGTATGTTGTAGTTCACCCTAAAGGGTTAGAGGAGCTCTTTGACTGTGGTCAAAGTTCCTACGGGTTTAAGGTAGTTGTTTTGATTGGGTGTAGGAGAAGAGACGAGTCTTCATTTTAAGGGAGAGATAACCACCACAAATGTAAAAGGGGGTTGTAGGAAATGGTCTTTGTATCGTCTTAAGAAAAGGTCTTACATACTCGGATGGTCGCCAAGCATGCCTTTGTCACTCTTAAGGCAAAGTCCCTACATGTTTGATTGTATTGTTGTAGAGTGGAGATTATATCCCGCTTAAGATGATTAACATCTATTCTCTAATGTGTTTGAAAAATTGTATTGTTGATTGTTTGTTTCTATGTTGTAAAGATAAAGACAAGGTCCTTCCTGTGGGGTAGGTCCTAAACTTAAGTGATCAACTTGAAGAACCAAGGATCGAGGGGAATATGATGCATATGATGTGCAACTACACACAACGTTGAATTATGTGTAGGTTTTTCCTTTGGACGGATGCGATGCAATAATGTAGATATGATAATGTAAATTGCAATAAATAAATTGCGGAAATGTAAAGCCATACACACGCATGAAAGCGCTAAGGTGTAGATGCAAGTGTCGTGAAGTGAGATTGATTTTAGGCGGATTGAATGGTTTGAATTAGACGAGTTTGAATTATTTTGAGAAAAGTTGATTTAGGAAAAGTTATATTATTAATTAGAGATAAATTGGTAAATGCAACTTATTTATAAAAAAGATTTTATATCATGGGGAAGTTGATTAAAAATATTAAGTTGATTTAAAAAAGTTAATTAAAATTAATTAGTAAAATAAATCAATTTATTTAAAAGAGAATTTTATCTTATAAAATTATAAAAAAGATTATTAAAATTTGATTATAACTAATATCAACTATTAGTAAAGATAGAAATTAATTGTTATCTTAATAATTCAAAAAAACCTATCAAGGGGACTAGGTTGAGATTAAATAAAATTATTTTGAAAATAAGTTTAATTGGTTTGAATAAAACTGATTAAAAGATTAATTGAGACCTAAACGGGTTAATAAGGGGGTTATGTGCATGTTAAGTGAGTGTTTAGTGTGTGGTGTGTGTGTGATTTGTAAATTACAACAAATTAAATAAAATAGCATAAACGAAACCCTAAATTTCCTCCCCAAATCCCTCTCATCGTCGTTCTTCTCCTCTCCGCCTCACTCTCGTTCGGATCGTGCTTCCCTCCCTGAGCCGTTCTCCTTCATCTTTCGTTTTCATTCCCATTCTAAAACCTGCAGCAACACATCAGAGCATCAATAGCGCGAGAAATTTTAACATGAGCAATGGTTTTACCGAGATTTGGGAGCGGCAGATGGTGATGGAGTCCCGTCGATTGGTGTTGCGGTGGCGTCAGAAGTGATTCTACCGATGGAAAAGAGATAAGTTTCCTCTCCTTGATTTCGCGATAGCTTCTTCTTTTCTCCCTCTTTCGTTTTTTTTCATCGATCCCTCTTCTCTTCTCAACACTCTCTTTATATAGGCTTCAAAGGGGATTAAAGTCTGATTGAATGCTTTTTAATCATTTTAATGCTGATTGAAACCTAATTTGAAAAGTTTCCTCTTCTGTTCCAATTTTGTTAAGCGTTTTGTTAAAATAGATTTTAATGCATCAATCTCGTTTAATAAGTTGTCTGTCCAGGTTCAATGCTTGGGGATTTGGATGGGATATTCTGAATCTTTGTGGAATATCCTCTGATTGATTTTGCTAACTTGATTTCTGGCTTTGGCAGGTGCGGAAAACACACAAATTGTTGGGCCAACTGTTGAATTAGAAGTCCAAAAGGGAGGGGCCCGTGTTTGATGCTTTGGAAAAACTTCACGAAAAAGAAAACCGGTGCTGCAGTAGGTGGAGGAGTAGCTGCTCTCAGCTGATGTCTCTGCAAATCTTCTTCTTGTTCAGGTGTTGGTGATGCTAGTGGCAGCTTTCAAGCCTTGCCATGGAAGACTCCCTTTCATAGAAAGCAAGTGACTCTAAATCATCTCTTTTGTATTGTTCAACTCCAAGGTGAGCACTTAACACTTGCATATCGAGCTGTTCCAGTCAGGTTCTCGTTTTCCTATAAGCCGTTGATGCGGAGATAATATTTGACTGCCATTGCGTTTCGGTTCGCAGGTTTGATGTGGTAGGCTTTATTTGCTCTTGCTGGTGTGTGGCATGACAGGTTATTGGCTTGGGTGGTTTGGTGTGTATTCGTTGGGCGACTCAGACCGTGATTCGACGTCTAAGGTACCGCTCTTCTGCTGCTTAAAAACTTGTTATTGATTACTACCAACACCAATAGCAACAAAAGGAAAACTCACTCTCTTTCTCTTTCAGGTTCTGAAACCATCTTTAAGAATATTATAGATATATTCATCAAGGACTAGGGCAACTCAAAGCAGCTCTTATGTGTTGGACAGTCTCTGCCATGATTTTAGAGGCTGAAAGTGTTATGGTCACTCCAAACAGGCAACAAGCGATGGTATGTTGTAAATGGTCATGCAATGGATAGCAAAGTGACTCAACTTAGTTGTTGCTATGTAAATGAGTTTCTAAATTTAATGTGGTTTTGTTGGAACCAAGTTTTATGGTGTTTGGAAACATACATCGTTAACCATGTATTCTGCTTTTGTCTTAGTTGTTATCTTGTACTAGGAATGGTTCGTCCCCGTAAGCTTCGCATCAGTGTCTGGAAGTTGGTGTCGGCCCGGTGGCGACGGCTTTACGCCAAACATGACAGTGCTGCTGACATTCATCATGGAAGAGGTAAACCCATATCTATCCTGTTTTGTATGAAATGGTCGAAACCAAAGCCACCTAGTGACTTTGACTTCGAGTCGGCTTTCTCTTGTCCATTACACTTATGTGTTGTTGATGGCATTCGCAGATGGCGAGGAGATTCCTGCAGTGGCTGATAATGCCTCCGTCGTGACTGCGCTGAGAATGCTAGTATTGTTGCTTGCTGGTTTGGCAGTTGACTTCTCCCAGACTCAGACCTCAAATTTGATTGTGATAGGTTCAGACTCTGTCGCATATATGGAGAGTTTATGTATCCCTGTTCAGAATCAGATTGCGGTTGATTAAAATCCTCAGATTGGAAATGAAGGATACACTAGTCCATCTCTGGCTGCCAACCCATATATTGTTGTTTAGTCCTGGCCAGTTCCCATCAATAGCTTGTGAATGGTGTTGTCCCTGGGACAAGTTTTCTTGGCAAAAAAGATGGACCCTGTCTACTGCTTCATTTCCAGGCATAGATAATCCAGCCCACAAACTCTAAGCCTGCAACTATTTAGAGGAATGCTCGACCAAGAAACAAAGTTTTTACCAATATACGTAGAAGGAAGATGTCCAAGAACACAACTCTGAGCAACTATAATTAAAACTAATTGCTTTAAGTTTGAATGATCTCCTGAAAAGCCATGTAATCCAGTCAAAAGTACATTTGTAAATATTGTAATCCAGTTGTAGCGTCTGTTTCTTTGGCACATGTAGATTTTCTAGATTAAAACTTGTATCCTTTGATCGATAAACTTGGTGGATTCGAACTCTAAAATCATGACGATCTTAAAATAATAGGCTTGTATCTACGGATGCTTGTAGATACTAGACATAATTCTGAAATAAATGGGCACCACCTTCTAACTCTTTGTGACTTTAATCATGGCGTTGAATTTTGAGATAGATCACATGTTGCTTCAAGATTAGTTGAGTCTAAAGTGCATCTTGAATTAAACTGAATTGCACGCCTTGACGCTTGCTGTAACCTCTTAGAATCTGGCCATTTTGAATTTAAACCTCCTAGTCTTGAATGGTGAGCTGACTTTGGGAAATCTTCTGAATCTTGTGAATCTTGTTTCGGCAAACTTTCCTTGGTAAAGAGAAGAGTTCCGAAAGGGACCAAACTCTTGATCCTAAGAGGATCTAAGAGAAAAAAAAAATCCGCCTGAGGCGTCCTAAAAGGAAAATAACCCTGCACATACTTTGTAGTCGTGCACACAAGTAAAATATAATATGTAATAAAGTAAAAGAAACATACAAAATAATGTGGAATCTTAAGGTCAAAAATTAGGGTGCAACACTAGCTACACTATTTTAAAGTTAAAATGATCATAAAGCTTTTATTACTCATTAAAAATAGTGGATTTAATTTTGCTCATCTCGATAAATTATGTTTACTAACAAAAAAGATGAGTTTCTAAGTGTTTTCTAAAAAGGAGATGCAATAAGACTAAAAATGAGTGTAGAAATTAAAAGTAACAAAAATTCAGCACAAGGCCCAAAGTGTACCAAGGAGGTTGATCGACGAATGCTCAATCAATTGGTGTATGAGGCAATCGATTGGTGAAGCTTGGCGCTTATATTTTTAGATCATATCCAAGCTAAATGTACCCTCTAAGATATAGTGTTAGATATGTTATTCCGCTAGGGGGGAGTTGCTCAATTGTTGAAGGCCATGAGATCTCCGTCATTGTATGGATTTAGATCTAGCTAACAAATATTTAATCGCTCAAATGGGCCAGTGTAGAGGATATTACATGAACATTTGTCATGTAATTTGTAAAGATGACTGTTATAAATAACATCAATTCCGTGTTTGAAACTCCATTTACCTTCTCGCAATCTAAAAACCCGCGTGTTGTTCTCACTTTGCAATCGGGTATCAGTCATTGCTTGAAGGACGTGCTCTGGTGGCAAACTTTTGCCAGACGTTGCTTTCACGTGTATCTCATTAATGGTCGAGAATTAAGATGGAGAAAGATCTATGAATTCAATAGAGTTCTTCAATGTAATGTAAAAGGTCACTAACCCTCTCTCTTGGTAATTTTGGTTGCGATCTGAATTTGGATAAAGGATGATATATCCGAGGATTTTTGGGAATCAGGAGTCAATTTTGATATATGACGCCACTATTATGTCGTGGGACCAGAACTAGTGTTGATTGGTGACATGAGACTCTGAATCGATGACGCTGATGTTCGATACGGTGGCGCAGGGTGGACCTGTAAGGTTAGCACTTCAAAGTTAAAGTCAGTTCAAGATCGAAGACGAGTATAGTGAAATGTGGATATCAAAAAGTGTATCTTAAATTTCACTTGTGATGGCTATATACATTTGGTAATCTTGATTGAGCTATTGCATGGTTGGGCCATTGGTCAGCTCATAACAATTTCTAACTTGTTTCTCTAGTATCACATTGCTAACTCATCTCTCTTGACACACGACGTGGGTAGTTAACTGAGCGGGATGTCACAAATATTGTTCATTACTTCAACAAAGGCTTAGGTTTTTTTATAAAAAAAAACTTATTTAATTAAATAGATCAAACTTATGCTATTAAAAAAGTTTATAAAGTCTAATAGATTGACCTATATATGCATATCTATTATAAAGTAGGCTAAATAATATATAAAATATCTTGTTGTTTAAGTAAAAAAAATAGGTAAAATGGATAAAATATTTATAGAAAAGTTTATGAAGCCTAATAGATTGATCTATATATGCATATCTATTAGCGTTGACCTATTCCGACCCTTACATGCAAGGTTGTCATAATCGAGTTTTTACCTTAACTCGTTTTGGCTAGATAAAATCAAAACATAAGATCGAAACGTAAAATCGTAGAGCTTACCTTATATATATTGGTGATCAACTTACATCAAGAGTAAGTTTTTTAACTTACTTCAAATCATAGCCTTTGAATTAAGCATAATCTAATGGTTAATTAAGTAAAAAGGCTAATTTAACAAACCAAAGACACAATAGCAAAACTAACAACACTGTAACAAACAAATTAACAAACCAAAGTTACATACAATCACATAATAACATTGTAACATAACATTGCTCTATTTTTTATTTATGAAGAAGACTCACTTTTTAGATACTTACCAATTAAAGAAAAATGTCACAAAGACACAAAAGCATCACAATATACAAGCAAAAGAAGAAAGCTCATAGAATATTGTCGTTGAAGTTCAGGTCCGGCGTCGTATAAGCGAAGTGACGCTAGGGTTCAAAAGTTTTTAATTTGCATTGCTCTGGTAAATAAAAAGTCTAATGTCTAATGAAAAAAGAGGTTATTTAAAGTCAATAAAATAATAAAGTGGGAGAAGTTTTATTGGTTTAGGCATTTTAAAGTTTTAAGAAAAAAATGTAAAATTAAGTCAAAAAGTAAAATCCAAATATTTTACATGATTTCACCGATTTCATAGAAATTTAAATTGTATAAAATCACTTTAATATACGATTTTACTTAAAAACGATTTTACATGTGATTTAACACCAAATTTCAACCTAAAAATATAAAATCTAAAAATTTAGGTTTTAAATCGCAATTTTAACAACATTGCTTACCTGCAATGGATAAAATATTTATTCACAAAATATTTCTTCTATTCCAAAATAAGTATCATGTTTTAAAAACTTATTTATTATAGAATAAAACTTTGTAAATAGGTTTAATGATTAAAAATAAATTTGAACATAAGAAATTATTATGCATAATTTGATTAAATATAAGTTGGTAGTTAAAAGAAACAGACTAATAAAATAGTAACAAGTTTTTGTTGGATGATAAAATTGCTACATAATAAAGTTATTGTTTGTTGGATTTGTTGAATTTCTTGTTGTAGGAATTCCTCTTTACATGGTTGAATTTGGATGAAATTAAAGACCCCAACAGGATAAAATTTTCCATAGAATGAAGGAATCTTGTCAAATTTGCTTCTTCTTTCCTTCTTCTTGTTTGATAAAATAATTTTTTTGTTGAACTGCCTTAAAATACCTTTGAGCATGCCTAGCAACTTGAGTCCATGATTTTGAAACAACATGTTTTGAAATCTTTTTCCAATTACCCTTTCCATATCTTTCGAGTCCTTCTAAAAATAACCTATAAATGAAAATGGCGAGTGAGTTAAAATTTTAATGAAAAATATTTGATAAGTAAAATGATTAACCTAATCCAGAAAATTAAAAAATAAATAAACTTGTTGAATTTTATATATACCTGTGCTGTTGTTTATTCCAATGGTGAATTCTTTTCTTTGGAGAAAAAGCTTTGTACTCATTGGCTGAAGCATTGTTGATTAGAATAAAAGCTTCGCATATTTGTGGTGGCACATCAACTTCATCTTCTTGAATGGGATATAAATATAAGTATGATGGCATCTCCATACTATCACTCAAACCTCTCTTGTTCATTTCAATTTCTCTATTTTTTTTCTGTGTATACTATATATATATAGTTTAAATTCTGTAAAGATATTTTTTTTAAAATATTTGACTAGATTTTCTCAATACTGTTTCTTTTTTCATGTTCAGTATAGTTTTAGTTTTTTATTCTTATCCAAGGAGTGTTAATAGGTTTTCTGTTGTACAATTGTGTGTAGGGTTTTTTCTTTTGATTTTACTTTTAATTTTAAATTCGAACACTTTCTTATCTAGTTAAATAATTAAATATAATTTTAATAATTAAATATTTAATCAAATTTTATTTAATCGTTAACTTAATTGTATGTATAGTTATGATATTATTTTATTTCAATTGATTAATTATTTAATTTCAGCTTCATCATAATGTTTGAAGCCTCATTTGATATTAGATCCTTTTTTGAAGAACCGTTTTTCCCCATTAAATATAATTTTAATAATTAAATATTTAATCAAATTTTATTTAATAGTTAACTCAATTGTTATTTATAGTTATGATATTATTTGTGAATTTCTTTTTCGACCTCTAGATGTTTCTTATATATCATGTGAATTTTCAAATATGTTTTATGATTTTGGATATATATATATATATATATATATATATATATATATATATATATATATATATATATATATATATATATATATATATATATATATATATATATATATATATATATATATATATATATATATATATATATATATATATATATATATATATATATATATATATATATATATATATATATATATATATATATATATATATATATATATATATATATATATATATATATATATATATATATATATATATATATATATATATATATATATATATATATATATATATATATATATATATATATATCTGAATGCACCCTATTTCTGAATAAACGTTGACATATTTTAAAGATACATCTTCGAAATCATTTTAAACATTCAAAACATGTCACTCAAACACCATTTATATTTGAATTGTTCCGGAGATGCATTTCTGATCATTTTCTAGAGATACATCTCTGAAGTGTATTAAAACAGGTATTTTTCACTATGAGTTGTGTATTTGTTTTCAAATGAAGTATGATGCACGGTCCAAAATATTTATAAAAAAATAGATGTACAAATCAATAAGAGATTAATACTGGATGAAGTATAACAATATATGTAGAAAATCGTAAAAATAAAGTAGAGAGTATAATAATACAACAAAATAATAATAGACTACTACTGGATGTGCCTGGCAACATCTTCTCTGCCTCCTCTGTCTACTATGCCTCCTCAACCATCAGTCTCCCGTCCTCCAGCGATGTCTCCGATACAACAGTGCCCCATGTGCCTTCGCCACCATGGCATCCAGGACTCACCTGACAGCAGACCCCTCAGGGAAGATACCCTCGTCAATGTACGTATGTGCAATCTCCACTATGTAATGACACCGAGGCAAGACATCATCAGTATGATCTAGCTGAGTCTGCTTTTCCTTTAGTATCTCCTAATGAGCCGGTCTCGGTGGATCTCCTGGAGTAGTCTGCACTATGTACGGATGTGATACCCTGAAGAACCACTTGATGCATTTTTCTACGTAACTCCAATCATTCAATACTATAGTAGCATGTGACTCCTCCATAACCAGATGACTCTCATAATCAGCAAACATCTCATTTATCTGTCTACGAGTCAAGGCAAGAGGAGCAGAGATAGAAGGGTGTCTAAAGATGGTTTGGGTGTACCCGAACATCCGTATGACGCATCCGGGCTAGTGAGGAGCAGTGATACGCAGTCCGTAAGCAAACCACCCGAAGTATAGTGACATCTCGTCAAATGGTCGCGTCTGACAGTGATCCACATAACTGTTGAAGTGCATGTCGTCAAGAACAAAACGGTCAAGGTAGACTCTGAAAGGCTCGACCGCCTAGTTACCTCTCAACTGGATAAAAGCACGACACAAGGCATGTCATCAGTTTACTCATCCACACTCGCCTAGCAAGTGATGCATGGGAAGTATTGAAGGATCCAAGCCTAAAACAAAAATATAAAAAAAAACATTCAAGGATCAAGAATTATCAGTAATGGTTTCGCAAATATGAAATGAAAATGATAAAAAATTCAAGGATCAAGAATTATTACCACTAGTAGTGTCACGCTCCCTCTGACCTGCTTCATCTTCCATACAAATCCCTCTCTCAACTTCGAATAAAGATAGGTCAGGAAAGACGTATAACGCCCCAGATTGCTTTCAGGATTACTGACTGACCCCACAAACCAACACGGGTCTTTTCAACATGTTTTTGTCCTCACTGACATGCTTTTTGAGAAACTTTCCAAAAGATCACCCATCCTAATATTAGTCCAAGTCAAGCATGCTTAACTATGGAGCTCTTATGAAATGGGCTACCGAAACGAAGATGCATCTTGTTGGTATATGTGATACTAATTAATCCTTATAAGCCTTTCTTTAATAATTCAGTCACATACATGCACAGCCTCAGGACCCCTCTCATTCCGATGTGAATTTGGTTTTTCCCAAGAAGTTGATATGAATGTCTCATCATCATGCCTCGTGCACCGACAACCAATCCCTCTCCAAGCTTCTAAGAGTGTCTCATTGGCATGTCTCGTGCACCGACAACCACTCTCTTGCCCTCGGGTGTTACATGTAACCATTCTTCGCCCTCTTCGGCCTCAGGTGTTACAAGATGCTCCCCAGTTGTACTCATGGATCTGCTGTAGATCCAAGAAGTACCAGAGGTGTGCAATGTTAGTATAAGTGTCACTCGTGTTCACAAAAATACAAGTGTCAACAAAAAAGGAAAGTATGCTCTCAAAACACGCGTCCTGTGTACCGCCACCTAATCAGTATCACCATGTGCATGTTATGCCTTCTCGATCTCGGCCACATAAAGATTCCTCCAGAACTCAAATCTAGCATGAGCATCCCTGGTCTTATCCACCTTCTCCGTCACATCCTCTGGATCAGCCCCTAAATGCACTACCATCATCTCGACTGCCTCGTCTCTGGTCATCCTCCCATAATCGAGTAATCTTCCACTGATCGGAAGATGTAACAAACACGAGACATCGTGTAGTGTGATCGACATCTCACCATACGACAAATGAAACGAAGAGGTCTCAGAATGCCATATCTCCACGAATGCATTAAGCATCCCATGGTTGACCATGTTGTACCCGGTCATGCAAAGGTTCTTCAAGCTAGATAATAATAGAACACTCTGAAACCAATCGTCTTCCTGCTGAGGCAATGCATCAATCTTCCTCCCATGGTTAAGAAACTTTTAGGGATCACGCACCTGAAATTTTCCAGAAATAAATAATGTCACTAATATTCAATGTCAGAAATAATCAATGTCAACAATTAAAATTAACGTAAAAAATAAATCAAAAATCTAACTAATGCTACCACTTTGTCCCATATATGTTTGGCGGTGTGGTCTAGATACAAAGGAAGTAACGACAAATCATATAGACCTCCTCCAAAACCCTTTGGTTTGGTATCCACAGCAGCCTCACCCTCCAGAGGTGGAACTGAATCAGTAGGATCATTAGCGGGAGGTGGCACTGGATCAGCATGAGGTGACGCTGGTAATTCCTGACATCTGATGGGGGATGGGTAAAGTGACACGTCGGCTGGTGAATCTCATCTCCTATGGAAAGAAGAAGAAGGTGAAATGGCCTGAGATAGAGTGACCTAAGGTGAAACACGATCCTCATAAATAGACTACGCCCCAAAAGTTGATGTCTCTGCCTGACTAGAGGTACTTGTTACCTTTGGAACTTGCTGGCTCCGCTCCCGTCAAACGGATGAGTGTTGGGCTACCCTGCCATGTCCCAGTCTATTGACTTTTTCATCCATTATGTCTGTAAGGTAAAGTAAGGCATATCATTAGTTCACACAAACAAAACAAACAAACAAGAAAATTTATTTTAAAAAATAGACTGCAGGAAATTCCAGAGATGCATCTCCAGAAACACAATTCAACAATAACATTGAACAATTCTGGAAATGCATCTCCGGAAACACCTCAAAACTATTAACTTTGAAGAGTTCTGAAGATTCATCTCCAAAAATTCTCAAAGTAAATGAAACAATAAATTATTCCAGAGATGTATCTTCTGAAAGTTCTTCAGCTCATAGGCCGTAACAATAGCGTAATGTGGCTCATGCAAGTTGAAAAATATGATATGATCGCTATTTTGAGCCACTAAACAAGTCATATACTAAGCTTGAAATATGTTACATGCAATTCATTCACATTTTAAACCCTAATCATTGATTTCTA